>CM054057.1:51494515-52694515 GCA_028641055.1 Alopecurus myosuroides
AATGTATATATTCTAGCTAGGTAACATTCATGTACTCCGTAGTTGAATGGTTAGCAGAGTGGTTGAGTATCAGCTCACCCGAGTCAAACCCCATGTTTGATAATCGAGGCGCCGTTCATGTCGATTAGGAAACTCATTGTATGTTGTGATTAATTATTCTAAGAAATAAAATTGTCTCAAAAGATAAACTAATTGTAGTTGGGTCACGCGACGATTTATTGCAAGATTTAATATATATCACTACGAGGAAACAGAATTTTGCGGAGTATCTCGGTCCTTGCCGAGTGTATTTCCTCGGGGGACTCGACAACAATAGCTTTTAAGAAATATATGCGGGGATTATTTTTATTTAGTACATTCCTCGAGGGGAGAGCGCATGGACTGCGCGACAAGCGACAAGACTAGCGGACCCCGGGACGACGCGCCACTAACCGGCGGGAGATTATGGGCACTTGCCGCGGATAGATAGGATGAAGACGACGGCGCGGATACTCCATCTACGACGTCGTACTACTATTGCTCGACGCCCATCTCGGTGTCTTCGAGGGATCTCACCGAGAGTAGCACAGGTAAGAGAGGTAAGAGGAATGAGAAGAGGAGACATCAGAGGCTAGCGGCGATTACGCTGGCCGTGTCGTCAGCGTCGGAGTCGAGTGTTGGTTCGGACGAATGGTGGGTTAGATCCCGAAGATCGTCGGCGGGAAGAGGGACACCGGATCGGAGGCATCGGCTGAAGATTCCGGCAATGGCTCCTTCCACCTTTCAGTTGGATGATGTCGAAGGACCCTGGTTCACGGTGGGTCGGAAAGGGCGTGTGACGCGGCTACCCATCAACGGCGAACCGTCGCAGGAGATGGTGAAGACCACCGTACGCGCTGGATCTCAATTTTCAAATTTCGATCCTCTTTTTTCGGGTGGTCATATGGGCCACACAAACCGATTAATTTTGGGCTTCTCTCGGGCGTTACCGAGCAAAATACAGGGCCATACGGGCATCAAGCACAAAATAACTTGGTCGTATAGAGCACGTACTCGACTAGGGCATACCGATCGGGGGACTGCTCCAGTTGTGCGATTCATGGCGAACCAAGGCGGCGGCAGGGGTTTCTATGGTGATGGTCGGGGCTCCGCCCGTGGTGGTGGAGGTCCACCTAATCGAGGAGGAGCACCGATGCGCGGTGGATTCGGCAACAACTACCACCATGGCGGCCCTAGTGGCGTCGCCGGACAGGGTGATCAGCAGCGGAAGGTGTTTAGGCCTGGTAATGGTGCGGGATTCTGTCGCACCCTGACTTCTATAGGATACTCACCGGGCCGTTGAATAGTAGATGATTGGATTACGGGGCCTACCTGCACCCGCATCCTCTTACGAGTAGGCCAGCACATATAGTGCGACAACCAATCTCTACTATCCACCGTCGATGTAAACCATCTCATAGAGATCAAGATACTACCATTGACGTACTTCATACCATACACACATGGTACGTCAACGGCGTTAAACGAAATGATACCACAACAGATCTCTAAGACACAAAAGATGGAAATAAGTTGCAAATGGCTCTCACTAGAGCAGAGAATAGCAAATACAATCATCCAGAGGACACATGTCCCAACATATCATCATTACATCACAACGGAAGCACTCAAAGTGTCTGAATACAGACAAATCCAAATAGGCCTAAGAGGCCGGGAATGAAAGGAAAACGGAGCCCATCCACGTAGTCTCGGATCCTGCCCGGGTCCGCTATCTACTCGTCAACAGTCTCGTCGTACTCCACGTAGTAGCCTCCATGGGGATCCTCGGAATCGTAGTATGCGGAAACCACAGCCCCAAAAGGGTCAGTACATACAATTACTGGCAAGCAAGACGCACAGGATACCAAAGTGTTACCCGTCAACACAAGCACGGATGCTTTGGGTTCAATGGAAGAATAGGTGATATAAAAGATGTTGCAGTGGGCTGCACTAACCAAATACAGAGACACGCTACAACTTCCGGCTAACAGAAAGAAGATAATATCGCGTATCGTAACCAACTGCAACTAACTTCAAACAAACCCATCCAATGTTACCCCCTACTAAGGAAGCAACCCAAGGATAACTCACACAGTTGATTAGGGTGACATCATTCTTATGGTGGAAGTAATCTATATTACTAGTCAAGTTGTTATAGTTAGGTGTAAGTTGTTCTGAGTACTTGTTAGCCAGTACTTTCACCAAGTCATCCATAACCGCAGACAACACGGTTTCTCGAGAAGATTTAACCCTGCAGGGATGCACCAATGTAGCCGCACACGTAAGAATAACCCGCCAGATGGAATGCCTTCCACCAAGCGGGGCACTCAACACAACTCAACTCTTCTTCGCATCAAGCCCAAAGAACCCCGTGCAATTGAGCGCACGACTAATCGAGCCCACGAAGAAAAGGGGACCCTAATAGCACTCTAAGAACGTGTCTCCCTAAATGCCGACTACAAAAGTTCCACCCTGGCCACGGGTTCGCACCTGCATATGCATGCGGCAAATGGAAAACCCGAATTATGAGGCGATTTGGACGAGATGCGAATCGAATCAAATTGAGGGGGGGCGCCCATACACGCTTCCCACATGCGGTTAGTGCGCTCATCATGGATCAGTATACAAGACCCTTTTCCTAATTAGGGTCGACACTAGCAGGCCTCAAAACCACGCCGGGCCTCCTGCCGGTGCCTTATCATCAAATTATTATTACCCAAACATTAACAGGTTGATTGATTAACATCGAGCCCCAGAACATAATAAAATATGGTAAAAGAAGTAACGAACAACAGACTCGAGCACAAGCAACCCTAAGCATGCTAGTAAGACTAAGGCAACAAGCAAGGGGTTATAGGTGTGGAGGTGAGGCAATATCAGGGTTATAGGATAACATGTGATAAGATCGGAAGACAAGCAACGAGTCATAAGGCTAGCAGAAATAGACAACGGAAAGTATCGGTATCCAGTGTGGAAAGGAACACAATGGTTCATGTGAGTGAATACTTGCCTGCCAACTCAGTAGCCTGGTACTGAGCTAACTCCTCAGAAGTAGTGTCGTAAACCTCGTCTGTCTCAACGTCGTCGTCTATTCGAGAAGAAGCAAACAAACAATCGAAGAGAGACGAACAATCAATAACATGGCATAGTGCATAAACATGGGATGATGCATGACAATTTAATTGGGTGCATCAAGGTAAACTAGTTGACAAGGTAACATAATTAAATTGGCCCATATGCAATTTAGATTGCATATGGAAAGCCCATGAATTAAGGTTGAATTAAATGATCTATAAGTAATCATCATGTGAAAGTAGATTAGAATGATGCATGGATGATGTTAACAAAAAGGAAACAACAATAGATGCAATTTGATATGTTGTTTACCAAGTTTGGAAATTTATTAATTAAGTTAGGAAATTTTGGCTTCTTAAGGAGTTACACAAGCATTTGTTGTTTTCATCAAGTTTAATTGTTCAAAACAGATAACAAAGTTCATATTTGAAAAGAACACAAGATTTTAGTTGGAATACATGTCTCAATTATTGAAAAAGGAATTACAATGACTTAATTATGAATTAAACAAGTTAAACAAGATTTAAATGGATTTAATTCAAGTATTAATATTATTTGAATTTTATTTGTTCAAATCATTAAATAAAATTCATATTTGAAAATATTATGTTTTTCTGGTTTGAAAACATATTTTATATGTGACATTTGAATTAAATTTGAATTAGTTATGGATTTAACCAAATTGGAAATGATTTGTTTGAATTTAAAATTTGAATGCATTTGCAATGTTCAAAACAGAAAACAAATGATTTAAATAGGTAGAGAATTAAATTTGGTTCAGTTTACATATTTTATTTGAAGTTGTAATTCAAAAGTTATTTGTATTTTTAAAACAGGGACTAATCTGTAAAAGCCAGGGACTTAAATTAAAAGAAAACTGGGCAGAAATGAATTACACCGCGCAGTGACCTAGAATAGGCCACTGCCAGTGGGCCCTGGCCTCTGTGGCCTGCGTGGCAGCACGCGTGGCCTCCGTGGCCTGCGTGGCAGCACGCGTGGCCACGGACGCCCGCGTGGCAAAGCAAAAATTGGCGGATTTAATCCGCCCGCGGGGACTCGAACCCTGGCCGCGGGCTCGCGCGAGCAGTGCTCTGGCCACTGCGCTATCTGCTGTTTCGTGACAGTAGAGAGGCCGGAGGGAGGTTAAGTTTCAGTTTCAGTTGGTTAACTGAAACTGACGAGAACTGC
The DNA here is from genome assembly GCA_028641055.1 of Alopecurus myosuroides. NCBI lineage: Eukaryota > Viridiplantae > Streptophyta > Magnoliopsida > Poales > Poaceae > Alopecurus > Alopecurus myosuroides. The sequence continues at coordinate 51,498,797 of CM054057.1, forward strand.
AGACTTTCTGAACCTTGCGGGCATTGCGGTGGTTGCCGGCGGCGAGCGGCGCGGCTGCTGCTGCTGCGTGCTCGCGGAGGCCGTGTGCGAGCGTGCGCTAGGGCTACGGATGCAGAGAGGGTATAGGGGCGAGGGAGACGTGCTCACCGTGGGGTGGCAGAAGGAGTCGGTTATCGTGCTCGGGGCAGGGAGGTGGCCGGCGACGGAACGGCAGACGGCGGCGGCGTTGCAGTGGCGGCCTGGCCCCGTGGCGGTGTCGAGGACGAAGAGGGAGTTACGGGGGATCGGTTCCCGTACCTATCCAGCACGGTGGCGCATAGTGTCGACGGCAGCGAGCCGGAGAGGGTTGCGGTGGTGGTGGCTTTTCGGTGGTTCAGAGAGGAAGGAGCGGTGCAGAGAGAGGAAAAAAATACGGCGGCGGTGATCGAGGGAGAGAGGGGTGTAGGGGTCTAGGGCACGGGAGGAGATCGATGGCTCGGCTATAAGGAGGAGATCGAGCTGCTCACGGCCGTTGCTCCCCTCTGTAGTTGACGTGGACATGCTGGATGCTCGGCCGTACGAAGGTTAGGGATGAGCGAGGGGGTACCAGGCCGTGGGGTGTGGTGGGTGTGGTATCTCATACTTGGGATGTTACAAAACGCCCCCCCCCCCCTTGAAGGAATCGCGCCCCGAGATTCCTACTGAGAAGAGAAAAGGTCCGGATACTTCTTGCGAAGATCCTCTTCGGTCTCCCACGTTGCCTCTTTATCGGAATGATGAGACCACTGCACTTTCAAGAACTTGGTGCTCTTGTTGCGAGTCTTACGCTCGGTCTCATCGAGAATTCGAACAGGGTGCTCCTCATAAGAGAGATCTTCTTGCAGTTCAATGGAATCATGATCAACTGCACGATCTGGATCTTTGAAACACCTCTTGAGCTGTGACACGTGAAACACATCGTGCACCTTGGATAGTTTTTCTGGAAGTTCAAGACGATAGGCATTTTCCGCACGCCATGAGAGAATGTTGAAAGGACCAATGTATCTTGGATCTAGCTTTCCTTTGAAACCAAAACGATGAGTGCCTCTGAGGGGAGTTACACGGAGATATGCTTTGTCACCAGGTGTATAGATCATATCCCTGTGCTTGCTGTCATAGTAGCTTTTCTGACGAGACTGAGCAATCTTGAGATTGTCACGAATGATGCGAACTTTCTCTTCGGCTTCCTTAACAATGTCAGGGCCTAAGAGTGAACGTTCACCAGCTCCAGACCAATTGATTGGACTCCTGCATCTGCGGCCATAGAGTGCCTCAAATGGTGCCATGCCTAGGCTTTCCTGGAAGCTGTTGTTGTAGGAGAATTCAGCATATGGAAGACATTCCTCCCATTTCATGCCAAAGGAGATACCACATGCTCTGAGCATATCCTCGAGAATCTGATTGACTCTTTCGACTTGCCCTTGAGACTGAGGGTGATATGCTGTGCTGAACAGAAGTTTGGTGCCCAATGCTTCTTGAAAACTCTTCCAGAAATGAGAAGTGAATATGCTTCCACGGTCTGAGCTTATTTCCAATGGAACACCATGAAGAGGAACAATCTTTGTTATGTAGAACTCTGCTAACTGGCTAGCTGAGATTGTCTCTTTGACAGGAAAGAAGTGAGCTACTTTAGTGAGTCGATCAATGACAACGAAGATTGCATCGTTGCCTCTCTTGGACTTTGGAAAACCAGTGACGAAGTCCATTTCAATCATGTCCCACTTCCACTCGGGGATTTTCAGAGGTTGGAGAAGACCGGATGTTTTCTGATGAACTGCCTTAACACGTTGACAAACATCGCATTCAGAAAGGTATTGAGAAATTTCACGTTTCATGCTAGGCCACCAATACAGTGTCTTGAGATCCTGGTACATCTTTGTACTCCCAGGGTGTATGGAGAGAGGAGTTTCATGAGCCTCCTTGAGAATGACATCTTTGAGACTTTGAACTTGAGGAACTGCAATGCGTCCTTCGAAGAACACAGTTCCCTTGTCATCAATTTAGAAGGACTTGAATTTCTCCTTGCCTTCTTTGATGTGCTCTACCATCTTCTTGATTTCAGCATCATGAAGTTGTTCAGAACGAATCGTGTCCTCGAGAGTTGGACTGGCTGTCAAGTTTGCAAGATAGCCTTGAGGAACAAGACCAAGGTTCAGCTTCTGGAATTCTTCATGAAGAGGAGGTTGGCTTTCCATGATCATGAGATTATTGCAATAGGACTTGCGACTGAGAGCATCGGCCATAACATTAGCCTTGCCTGGAGTGTAAGAAATGGTAAGATCAAAGTCTTTAATCTTTTCAATCCATCTCCTTTGTCTGAGGTTTAGATCTGGTTGAGTGAAGATGTATTTCAGATTCTTATGATCGGAAAAGATTTCAGTGCGATTACCCAACAAGTATTGTCTCCATTTCTTGAGGGCAAACACAACTGCTGCGAGTTCTAGGTCATGAGTGGGATAATTTTGCTCATGGGTGTTCAACTGACGTGAAGCATAAGCCACAACTTGACGTTCTTGCATAAGAACTGCTCCTAGACCTTGGAGAGAAGCATCACAGAATATCTGGAAAGGTTTGGTAGTATCTGGGCCAACCAGAACTGGTGTAGAAGTGAGTTTAGTTTTGAGGAGATTGAAACTTTCATCACATTGTGGAGACCAAACGAACTTCTTGTCCTTCTTTGTGAGGTCAGTGAGAGGTTTTGCAATCTTGGAGAAGTTTTGGACGAAACGACGGCAATAGCTAGCCAAACCAAGAAAACTTCTGACTTGCTTCACCGTCTTGGGAGGTTTCCAATCAACAATTGTTCTAACCTTTTCTGGATCAATGGCTATGCCCTTGGCAGAGATGACATGACCAAGATAAACCACTTCTGAAATCCAGAACTCACATTTGGAGAATTCGGCATAGAGACGATGCTCGCGAAGTTTCATGAGAGTGAGACGAAGATGTTCTTCATGCTCTTCCTCGGATTTGGAGTAGACAAGAATGTCATCAAGATATACCACAACGAACTTGTCAAGGTATTCATGGAAGACAGAATTCATGAGTCGAGAGAAGGTCGCCGGTGCATTGGTGAGACCAAAGGACATGACGGTGTATTCATATAGACCGTAGCGAGTGGTGAAGGCTGTCTTTGGAATATCTTCCTTTCTGATCTTTATTTGATGGTAACCCATTCTCAAGTCCAGCTTGGAGAATATTGAGGCTCCAGCAAGTTGATAAAAAAGATCATCGATACGAGGAATTGGATATTTGTTTTTGATGGTTTTCTCGTTAAGAGGACGATAGTCAACAACGAGTCTCTTTGTTTGATCCTTCTTCGCAACGAACAGAGTTGGGCAATCCCAAGCCGAGGAACTAGGTTGAATGTAACCTTTCTCCATGTACATATCGATTTGCTCCTTTAACAATTTCAGTTCAGGAGGAGCTATCTTGTATGGATGCTTAGAGATTGGAGCAGTACCTGGTTCAAGCTCGATCACGAACTCAACTGCTCTGTCCGGAGGCATTCCTGGCAATTCTTCTGGAAAGACGTCAGGGAATTCACAAACCACCGGAACATTTTCGAGTAGAGGTAGAGGTTTGGCATCGAGTGTGCATAGCTGAATGGAACTTGATTCATGTGGAGAATAGATTATCTGTCCAGAAGGGTGGAAGAGAGTTATTGACTTTTGAGCACAGTCAATTTTTGCTTTATTGGCCTTCAACCAATCCATACCAAGAATGACATCAATGTCAGAATTTCCCAGCAACATTAGAGAAGCAAGGAATATGTGACCTCCAATTAGGATTTGGTTGTCCTTACTTATCTTGGAAGTCAACATTTGAGATCCCGGTGAGTGAACAATGATTTGATTGCTTAGTGGAACCACAATTAGGTTGTATGTTGTGGCAAAGATTTTTGACACAAAAGAATGTGATGCTCCGGTATCAAACAACACTTTAGCTGGATAAGAGTTTACGGGGAATGTACCGAAAACGACGTCAGGAGCTTCCTCAGCTTTGTCGATCTTGACGTGATTCACCCTTGCGGTCCTCCCGACAGGCCTGTTGTTGGAGTTGAAGGCCTTATGCGGGGGAGCGCGCACCATTGCCTGGTTTGAGTTAGGACGAGGTGGTGGTGGAGGTAGCTGCCTTTGCGTGCACTTGTCGGCGTAGTGTCCCGTCTGCTTGCACTTGAAGCAAGTGACGACACGAGGAGGACCTGGCCTTGGCTGCCCCATCGAACCCCTTTGATCATGCATCTGAGCTGGGTTGGGTGGGCGGGGAGCGAAGCCTGGCGAAGCTTGGGCATATGGAGCCCGATTGACAGCACCATTTGGCACCCAGATGCGGCGCTTCTGCGGAGGGGTGGTCATGTTGGAGGAGGAACCACCCTCACGCGAGTGCTTGCGAGACTCCTCGAACGCCTTGCGCCCATTTTCTTCATTGAGCGCGGTGTTAACGAGCTCCTCGAAGTCTTTGGTCTTGACATTGGTGAGAGCATACTTGAGTTCCGGGTTAAAACCTCTGCGGAACCTTACCATCTTCTTAGCTTCGGTGGACACCTCGTCTCCAGCGTATCGAGCGAGGCGATTAAACTCACTCTGATAGCTGATGACGTCCAGCTTGCCTTGCTTGAGAGAGCAAAACTCTTCACGCATTCTTTCCATGAGACCATCTGGAATGTGGTGCTTCAGGAATGCTTCCTTGAAACAATCCCATGTGACTGGCATCCCAGTTCTCATGGCCTGGTAGTTTTCCCACCACGAAGCTGCCTGACCCTTCAGCAGATAGGAGGCATACTTGACTTTGTCTTATTCAGCTACGTGTGCAATCTCCAGAGCCCTGGATATCTCACGGATCCAGTCATCAGCGTCCAGAGGCTCGCGTGTGGCCACGAACGCTCTTGGGCCCAGACTGAGGAACTCCTTGATGCCGACTCGTTGAGCAGTCTGGTGGATGTGCTAATTAGCCTGAAACTGGGCCATCTGCGTCATCACTTGGGTCATCTGAGTCAACAGCTCCGCGATTGGCGGTGGCTCAGGCGTGTTGTTCCTTGTTGGAGGCATCCTGAATGGAAATGCATTTTAGCACAACAATAGGAAGGGATAGACTTTGCAACCGAAAGAGAGATTATTCCGACGCATGAATAGATAACCAACAGGTACATCATCACATGTTCAAATACATCAGAATATCCAACACACCACAAATGGTTTGAATACGAAAGGATAACTAAACATAGCTAGGAATGGATACATCGGTACTCCCATGCTCATCACGCAGGACGGCGGCTAGGGGTACGGCGAGAGGTACGGTGAGGAGCACGCTCACGAAAGTATGTAGAATGACGATCCACGTAGATCGGAAGTGCTCTGAGAGCGACTCTCGGTGTGGTGAAGTACGTAGCGTCGACTCCCTGTGCTCCAAAGCGTGGAATCCCAGTGTAACCAGCACCAAGGTTGAGTAGTGGACCTCTGATCGGCTCGTAACCTCCAGCATCTGGGAGAGGACGCCCAAATGGTGGATCGAAACGTGCAAAGCGCTCGTCTCCAACAAAGTCTGTGGTGTAAGTCGCCAGACGAGTCAAAGCAAGGTAGAGCTGCTCCCTGACTGAAGCCAACTCCATAGATAGTGTGGTGGCAACTGCGTCACTGTGTCTCACAAACTGAGCAGTGGTGTGCAGCCTAGAGCTATCATGCTCGTAAACATCCAAGTTGTCGTAGAGAGTGAAGTGAGCTCACTCCGAAGTGATGTAACCACGGGGGATGTGGCGATAGATAGAATCGTCAAATCCCCAGTAGTCAGCACGAAGGACGGTGATACCCACATAAGCTGCCTGCTGCACAGCCATATCCACTGTGGAACCTACTTCCTCGTAGCGGTGGACTACGCTCCTGCCATCATCTGACAGAATGTAGACGATAGCCTGGTAGTAGGTCTGCTCAAACTCTCGCTGGTGCTCGTAGACCTGGTACTCTGGTGCCCAACTGAACCCCAGATAAGTGACCATGTCTCTCAGCATCTCCGGATAACTGGCAGTGCTCTCGCAACGAGTCATACGAACCACCTGCGGGTAGAACCTGAGATCCATCTGCAGATGATTTGGGAAGTTTTGATTAGACTCCGGTAGAAGAATTGAAGTGGAAAGCAACAACAAGGTTTCAACGGACAAAAAGGATGTTGAGAAGAACAGGATATCGAAGCAACATTCGGGAAACACGAGACCAAAACTCCTAAGGTACTACGGAAAACCCATCCGGGCTTCTAAAGGATCAATATCTATTGCTTAAGGAATAGAGGATCTGCTTCCGGGGCTTACACGCCTCCGTTCTCAATCGTGAGTAGGCAACATGATAAATCATGTCACAACCACCTCCATTCCTATGGTCTAGTAGATATAACCATCCTAGAGAAACCAGGATACGTGAAAACCTAACTTGAAAGTTTAGATGAGAAGGGAAAAACAACGTTGCACTTCCTTACCAGAAAAAGGGAGGGTGGGTGGGGAAAGAAGAAAAAGAACAGAATTACTACTCTCACGTTTCATTTTTCCTATATAGCTACAAAATAGTTTCTAGACTCAACTGCGACCAGTAAAAGGGATCCTACATGCAGACAGGCTCTGATACCATTTGTCGCACCCTGACTTCTATAGGATACTCACCGGGCCGTTGAATTGTAGATGATTGGATTACGGGGCCTACCTGCACCCGCATCCTCTTACGAGTAGGCCAGCACATATAGTGCGACAACCAATCTCTACTATCCACCGTCGATGTAAACCATCCCATAGAGATCAAGATACTACCATTGACGTACTTCATACCATACACACATGGTACGTCAACGGCGTTAAACGAAATGATACCACAACAGATCTCTAAGACACAAAAGATGGAAATAAGTTGCAAATGGCTCTCACTAGAGCAGAGAATAGCAAATACAATCATCCAGAGGACACATGTCCCAACATATCATCATTACATCACAGCGGAAGCACTCAAAGTGTATGAGTACAGACAAATCCAAATAGGCCTAAGAGGCCGAGAATGAAAGAAAAACGGAGCCCATCCACGTAGTCTCGGATCCTTCCCGGGTCCGCTATCTACTCGTCAACAGTCTCGTCGTACTCCACGTAGTAGCCTCCATGGGGATCCTCGGAATCGTAGTCTGCGGAAACCACAGCCCCAAAGGGGTCAGTACATACAAGTACTGGCAAGCAAGACGCACAGGATACCAAAGTGTTACCCGTCAACACAAGCACAGATGCTTTGGGTTCAACGGAAGAATAGGTGATATAAAAGATGTTGCAGCGGGCTGCACTAACCAAATACAGAGACACGCTACAACTTCCGGCTAACAGAAAGAAGATAAGATCGCGTATCGTAACTAACTGCAACTAACTTCAAACAAACCCATCCAATGTTACCCCCTACTAAGGAAGCAACCCAAGGATAACTCACACAGTTGATTAGGGTGACATCATTCTTATGGTGGAAGTAATCTATATTACTAGTCAAGTTGTTATAGTTAGGTGTAAGTTGTTCTGAGTACTTGTTGGCCAGTATTTTCACCAAGTCATCCATAACCGCGGACAACACGGCTTCTCGAGAAGATTTAACCCTGCAGGGATGCACCAATGTAGCCGTACACGTAAGAATAACCCGCCAGATGGAATGCCTTCCACCAAGCGGGGCACTCAACACAACTCAACTCTTCTTCGCATCAAGCCCAAAGAACCCCGTGCAATTGAGCGCACGACTAATCGAGCCCCACGAAGAAAAGGGGACCCTAATAGCACTCTAAGAACGTGTCTCCCTAAATGCCGACTACAAAAGTTCCACCCTGGCCACGGGTTCGCACCTGCATATCCATGCGGCAAATGGAAAACCCGAACTATGAGGCGATTTGGACGAGATACGAATCGAATCAAATTGAGGGGGGCGCCCATACACGCTTCCCACATGCGGTTAGTGCGCTCATCATGGATCAGTAGACAAGACCCTTTTCCTAATTAGGGTCGACACTAGCAGGCCTCAAAACCACGCCGGGCCTCCTGCCAGTGCCTTATCATCAAATTATTATTACCCAAACATTAACAGGTTGATTGATTAACATCGAGCCCCAGAACATAATAAAATATGGTAAAAGAAGTAACGGACAACAGACTCGAGCACAAGCAACCCTAAGCATGCTAGTAAGACTAAGGCAACAAGCAAGGGTTATAGGTGTGGAGGTGAGGCAATATCAGGGTTATAGGATAACATGTGATAGGATCGAAAGACAAGCAACGAGTCATAAGGCTAGCAGAAATAGACAACGGAAAATATCGGTATCCAGTGTGGAAAGGAACACAATGGTTCATGTGAGTGAATACTTGCCTGCCAACTCAGTAGCCTGGTACTGAGCTAACTCCTCAGAAGTAGTGTCGTAAACCTCGTCTGTCTCAACGTCGTCGTCTATTCGAGAAGAAGCAAACAAACAATCGAAGAGAGACGAACAATCAATAACATGGCATAGTGCACAAACATGGGATGATGCATGACAATTTAATTGGGTGCATCAAGGTAAACTAGTTGACAAGGTAACATAATTAAATGGGCCCATATGCAATTTAGATTGCATATGGAAAGCCCATGAATTAAGGTTGAATTAAATGATCTATAAGTAATCATCATGTGAAAGTAGATTAGAATGATTCATGGATGATGTTAACAAAAAGGAAACAACAATAGATGCAATTTGATATGTTGTTTAGCAAGTTTGGAAATTTATTTATTAAGTTAGGAAATTTTGGATTCTTAAGGAGTTACACAAGCATTTGTTGTTTTCGTCAAGTTTAATTGTTCAAAACAGATATAAAAGTTCATATTTGAAAAGAACACAAGATTTTAGTTGGAATACATGTCTCAATTATTGAAAAAGGAATTACAATGACTTAATTATGAATTAAACAAGTTAAACAAGATTTAAATGGATTTAATTCAAGTATTAATATTATTTGAATTTTATTTGTTCAAATCATTAAATAAAATTCATATTTGAAAAGATTATGTTTTTCTGGTTTGAAAACATATTTTATATGTGACATTTGAATTAAGTTTGAATTAGTTATGGATTTAGCCAAATTGGAAATGATTTGTTTGAATTTAAAATTTGAATGCATTTGCAATGTTCAAAACAGAAAACAAATGATTTAAATAGGTAGAGAATTAAATTTGGTTCAGTTTACATATTTTTATTTATTTTATTTGAAGTTGTAATTCAAAAGTTATTTGTATTTTAAAACAGGAACTAATCTGTAAAAGCCAGGGACTTAAATTAAAAGAAAACTCGGCAGAAATGAATTACACCGCAGTGACCTAGAATAGGCCACTGCCAGTGGGCCCTGGCCTCCGTGGCCTGCGTGGCAGCACACGTGGCAACCCAGGCCAATGGCAGGTGGGCCACGGACGCCCGCGTGGCAAAGCAAAATATGGCGGATTTAATCCGCCCGCGGGGACTCGAACCCTGGCCGCGGGCTCGCGCGAGCAGTGCTCTGGCCACTGCGCTATCTGCTGTTTCGTGACAGTAGAGAGGCCGAAGGGAGGTTAAGTTTCAGTTTCAGTTGGTTAACTGAAACTGACGAGAACTGCAAACTTTCTGAACCTTGCGGGCATTGCGGTGGTTGCCGGCGGCGAGCGGCGCGACTGCGTGCTCGCGGAGGCCGTGTGCGTGCGTGCGCTAGGGCTACGGATGCAGATAGGGTATAGGGGAGAGGGAGACATGCTCACCGTGGGGTGGCAGAAGGAGACGGTGATCGTGCTCGGGGCAGGGAGGTGGCCGGCGACGGAACGGCAGACGGCGGCGGCGTTGCAGTGGCGGCCTGGCCCCGTGGCGGTGTCGAGGACGAAGAGGGAGTTACGGGGGATCGGTTCCCGTACCTACCCAGCACGGTGGCCCATAGTGTCGACGGCGGCGAGCCGGAGAGGGTTGCGGTGGTGGTGGATTTCGGTGGTTCAGAGAGGAAGGAGCGGTGCAGAGAGAGGAAAAAAAATACGGCGGCGGTGATCGAGGGAGAGAGGGGTGTAGGGGTCTAGGGCACGGGAGGAGATCGATGGCTCGGCTATAAGGAGGAGATCGAGCTGCTCACGGGCGTTGCTCCCCTCTGTAGTTGACGTGGACATGCTGGATGCTCGGCCGTACGAAGGTTAGGGATGAGCGAGGGGGTACCAGGCCGTGGGGTGTGGTGGGCTGGCCTGCCCACCCCTCTCTGTTTGTTTTATTTTCTTTTGATTCTGTTTCTTTTTTTTTTGCAGAAATAGAATAGGAAGAAAAGAGTGGGTTTTTGGGGTTGGAAAAAATTAGGAAAAAATTTGTATGAGTTATTTATTATAAAAACAGCAATGTGCAACCTTTTGTTTCCCAATAATTTTAATTTATGTTGCTGTTTGGAAATTAATTGAATTTAAGTGAATTTGATATTAATTGAATTATTGAAAGCAATAATTTAAACTAGTTTAAACTTACAACTTAATGGAAACAATTTAATTGCTTTGGTTTGAATATTCATTTGTAAAAATGTAACAGCACAAGTATGAAAACATTTGATTTGGAATTTGTTTGAAATTCAAATGGAATAACAGGAAAACAATGAAAACAAATGGGAAACAAATGCCAAAACAATTGCAATGATGATGTCATGATGCAAAACATAAATAAAACAAGAAACAAACATTCTAAAGGTGATTTTCATACTTGGGATGTTACAGATTCGGCGGATTCAACGCGGGTACTGGTTTCTACCATGGAGAACAAGGCATCGGTGGAGGGGGTGGTGATCGTCACCACAACCAGTACCACAATCATGCAGCGGCTAGGGTTTTTTACAGGGGACGATCCAACCCTAGCTATCGAGGTAGAAGAAGGGGTCGCAGCCCGGTGATGCCGAGGGTCGTGGCGGAATCGAGCAACAGGATAAACGAGGATACGGTGGAGGCGGTGGTCCGTCGAGTCACCGAGGCGTTGTGTGCTCAAGGTGTGGCGCCGGTTGCGCGGGTTTCGGGCACTGCGGGCACTGCGGTGCCAATTCCTGCCACGGCAGAGATTCAGGCAAACGAGGACTGTCATTTGCTAACAGCCGCGAAGCAACAGGTTATTACTCACGGGTTCATCAACGAAGGATTTATGTTTTATGAGGCGGTACCTACGGCTACATATAGGCCGAAGATTCATTCCGCTAGATTGAGCAACCTCACGGTAACGGGAGGATCGCTTTCCGTGGATGAGGTTATTAATCAATTACAAAGGCTTGTACCTTCGGAGCAGTTTATCTAGAAAGCAGTGCAAGTGGGTGACAATGTGTTTAAGGTCTCTTTTCCTTCTAGAGCTGAGTTAGACCGTATGGTTGTGTTCGGTGCCTGTCATGTCCCAAACAGTACCGATGTGATTACCGTGGAAGCTTGGGTGATAGAGATGAAGCCCTTATGGTCACTACCCGAGATTTGGATTAGGGTGTATGATATTCCGCCTAAACATCGAGGTGATTTTCTTGTTCTTTGGAGCCTCGGTTCTTTATTTGGGAAAACTTTGAAGGTGGATATGAAGTTCACTCGGAAACATGGGATTTTGAGGTTTTTGGTGGGATATATGGATTACACACTCGTTCCTGATGGTTGGCCTGTATTTCATGCGTGATGGCTTTTATGAGCTCAAATTTAGCGTTGAAAATATTACTCCGATGAGGAGGATGATATGGCAGTGGATCCGAAGGATGATGCTCATGATGATTAGGGGAGAAATAGGGAGAGCTCTAAACAAAAAAGTTCTGATTCTGTTTCTCAGGACTTGGGGAAGAAGGGGGAGAAGAAGGATGTGAATGGTGAGCTTTCGAATGGGGCTGGTAAGAAGACAGAGGTGAACGCGGTGAAAAATACGTTTTCTCCCGGGGTGGTACTTTCGCCTTTGGTCGGGATGGGTTAGGTCCGATCCGGTTTGGACCTCATACTGGACCAGCGAACCTATTAAATAAACAACAGGGTCAGGTTTTCACCGCACCTATGATTTCAGGTTCATGGATAACCCTGGGTTTGGCCCTTTTCTCTGTATACACGCTGCTGGATGGCTGGAATTTTTACAATAGCACCTCGGCTAAATACTGTAGGAGGCATGGCAAGCAGCACGCCGCCCTTACATACACGCTCGTCGTCAAGAACTCGAGGGGTCATTCCGGCCATCCAGCACGAGGCCAGGCGGTCGATTCCTCCGGCGTCGAGCCCCTGCATGGCTATGCCTACGCTGAGCAGCACGACGGAGTTCACCATGGAGCCCGTAAAGCGGTGGCGCATGAGCAACATGAGGCTGACAACGAACGCAGCCAAGAGGCAAGGCGTTGGTCATGAGACCGCAACGACGCACGCAACCAGGAGGCCTTACGGTGGGCTCTGGGAGTTCCTAGGCTGCGAGCATGTTCGGCAGCGCCGCGGCGTTCTGGCGGCCGGCAGGTTTCCCGCTCCATCGGCGGGGAACAATCGAGAAAGGAGGATCCGGCAGGGGCTGCAGCATGCTCTTCCCCACAAGTTTATTCCGGTGCCAGCCATGACACAGCGGCGGTGCCCGCTCTAGGCTTCAGTTCGTCCGCCGGGAGAGGTGCGGTTAGACCCTGGGTCGAACAGGTTAGGTTCGTGTTGGACCCAATCTTTTGCGGGGCGGCCCTTTACCCTAATGGTAGCCAAATACAGGTTCGATCCAGCGGGTCAGTGGGTCGAAACGGACCTAACACATCTTGAGCCTTTGGTTGCAAAGTCTGTGAAGGAGGCTAAGTTGCAGCTACTATCTTTAGGGCGGCAGCGGGTGAGGGACGCACAGCTGGCTATGGCAGGGGATGATCTTACCATGTCGACGAGCCATATTGGTGCGGCCACCGTGACTCAGCCGGGATCGATTGGGGAGCGGACACAACCGCTGGACGGTGGCATCGTGCCAACTTCGATGGCAGTGGAGGCAGCGGGGGTGGTGACGCTTCCCTGTTGCCGCGTGGTCCTATAGGACGAGTGGATACAGAATCAAGCGGATTCCCGTGACACTCCTCCTTCTCTCCGACGAGGGTGACACTGGAGGGGAATGCGCTTTTGATGATGCCATGATGCCTAGACGAGGAATTTCATGTGGCTGACTCTTGCTCCACTCAACCAGACGGGTTGGGTGTGGAGTTATGCGGGGCTGCGGCATCTCAACCTCAACCAGGTGGGTTGGGGTGGGGCGCCTCGGACGTTGCTCTAGTGGGTGACGGGTACTTCTCACCTCAACCAGGCGGGTTGGGGTTTGCAGCGGTACCGTCTGCTGCACATAGGCCATCTCAGGCGGAGATATTGGCCTACAGCGGGCTCGCCATGGATCAACTGGAGTTCGCTACAGTCCTCGTCTTAGGGGTAAGCCGGATGCATATTTGCCACAAGAACAAAGGGCGATAGCGTTCGCGCAGAAAAAAGATTTGGCCTTTGCTGCAGGTAACTCTTCGAATTCAAAATTATCGTTATTAGCTTTTTCGGATTCTGAGATTAAATCTAGAGCAGATAAGTTAGGTGTCTCATTAGGTAAAATAAAGATCATGTTGCAGCTTCTATTTCGGGTATTCCGGATCAGGAACGTACTAGAACCGTTAATTATCTTAAGAACAACATGTCGATTGTTTTAGATGATAACAGTTCAAGCTTGGTTTTGAGAAATGCCACGAGTTTGTGTGATGACCTTATTGATAATGAAATTGAATTGGTTGAAAATCACACGAATCTTCGAGCAATATCTCAAACGGTTAAACGTAATCGTAAAAATATAGTTAGTGAAGGGGAACGTAGCATGGAAAACAAACAAATTTCCTAAGCGCGATAAACCCGAATGGCCAAGATCTAATCTATGAGATGAAAGGCAACGGGGAGAAAGAGAGTCTTGATATAACATACCCTCGAAGACTCAAAGTGGTACGAGAAAAGATCTCATTGTTGGCGTAGTCGTTCTCACGCCGATCCCGAGCGAGAAGAAGAGCACCGCAATCCGGCGGTGCCTCCGTAATCGGTCACACGTTCAGCTCGATGAAGACTTCCGTTCCCTCGTTCCAGCGGGTTGCGGAAGTAGAGGATCCCTCCGGAATTCCAGCAGCACGACGGCGTGGTGGTGGTGAAGAATACCACGGTCAGGGCTTCGCCAAGCCGGAGACTTTGGAATGGAGCAGCGGGTGGAAAGGAAAAATGTGTGGGCAAGTGTGTAGAGAAGAGAGAGCCCTCACCCTCCTTTTATAGGGAAGGGGGAGGCAGCCCAAAGGGGGGGTGCGGCCAGCCATGGGTGCCCCCACCCCTTCCTCTCTTCATGTGAGTGGAAGCTCCACTCAAACCCACTCAAAATTCCTTAATTTCCCACTTGCAAAATCCAAAGGTTTTTCTTTAATAAATAAATAAAACATTTTTATTTCTTTATTTATATTTGTTAATTCCATTAACAAACATTTGCATACAACAACTCGAACCATTTGTTAATTCTATTAACAACCATTCGATGAAAAACACCTTGAACTATTTCGATTTTCCCCGAAACAATTCCGGAGTTGCACAAAATATTCTCCGGCATTCCGTATCCTCTCTAACTCTTCATCGAACCTTAAGTGTGTCTCCCTACGATTCAAGAATATTATAGACATGATCGAGACTCCTCTCCGATCAATAATCAACAGCGGGATCTGGAAATCCGTGATGACTCCTATATATTCAACGATGACTCTCGTGATCGTGTGAACCTTTCAACGTCTTAACGATTTCCCTTTGTCTCGCGATATATTAATAATCCGAGATCCGATCATCGGTATCCACTATACCTTGTTCGATCTCGTTATCCGACAAGTACTCTTTTCTCGTTCCCGTGATATAACATCCTAGTGATCAAATCACTTGCTTGCAAGCGGTGTCGATGTGATATCACCGAGAGGGCCCTGAGTTTATCTATCCGTCATATTGGATGGACAAATCCCATTCTCGATCCATGAGATTCAACTAACACTTTCCAAATATCCAATTCCACATTTATAGTCACCCTTTCACGGTGTGACGTTTGATGTCATCAAAGTATTCTTTCAGTATTAGTGATTAACATGATCTCATGGTCTAAGGAATAATGTTACTCCGAATATAAGACATAACAACAAAACTAAATGACTTGATCGTATTGTTATACTTAGTTAGGGTTTAAATTCATCATGTCATTCTCCTAATGACATGACCCCGTTATCAACAACATCCAATGTTCATGATCAGGAAACCTCGATCATCTGTTTAATCAACGGGCTAGTTAAAAGAGAGGATTCACTAGGAACGTCGGTTTGTTTATTAATCACACATGTATCAACGTTTCCGGTTAATACAATTCTAGCATGAGATATAAACATCTATCATAAACAAGGAATAACATAATAAACACTTAATTATTGCCTCTCGGGCATATTCCCTTCAGTCTCCCACTTGCACTAGGGGCAATAATCTATATTACATAGTGATGAATCTAACACCCATTGAGTTCTTGTGTTGATCATGTTTTGCCCTTGAGAGAGTTTTAGTCAACGGATCTGCCACATTTAGATCCGTATCTACTTTGCAAATCTTTACATCCCCATCTGCGACATGCTCACGGATTGAGTGAAAACGGTGCTTGATATGCTTGGAATTCTTGTGAGACCTTGATTCCTTAGCATTGGCTATGGCACCATTGTTGTCACAATAGATAACCATTGGATCCAACGCACTCGAACCACACCTAGTTCGGATATGAACTCCTTCATCCAAACTGCTTCATGTGTTTCCTCCGAGGCAGGAACATATTCCGCTTCTGTTGATGATCCCGCCACCACGGATTGCTTGGAACTCCTCCAGCTTAGAGCTCCTCCATTCATAACAAATACGTACCCGGACTGAGACTTAGAGTCATCTGGATCAGTGTCGAAGCTAGCATCGACGTAACATCTTGCGACGAGCTCTTCTTCACCGCCATATACGAGAAACATATCCTTAGTTCTTCTTAAGTACTTTAGGATATTCTTGACCGCAGTCCAGTGTTCCAAACCTGTATTGGATTGGTACCTACTAGTCAAACTAATAGCATGTGCCACATACGGTCTTGTACATAGCATAGCATACATGATAGAACCTATGGCTGAAGCATAGGGAGTCTTATTCATCTTTTCTCTATCTTCTGTTGTAGCTGGACATTGAGTCTTACTCAACGTCTTGCCTTGCAACATAGGTAGGAATCCTTTCCTACTATCTTCCATTTTGAACTTCTTCAAAATCTTGTCAAGATATGTACTTTGCGAAAGTCCTATTAAGCGTCTTGATCTATCCCTGTAGATTTTGATGCCTAATATATAAACTGCTTCACCGAGGTCTTTCATAAAAAACTACTGTTCAAATCATCTTTTACGCTTTTTAAAAGTTCTATATCATTTCCAATCAACAATATGTCATCCACATATAGTACTAGAAATGCTACAGTGCTCCCACTCACTTTCTTGTAAATACAAGCTTCTCCGTATGTTTGGATAAATCTAAAACCTTTGATCACCTTATCAAAACGGAGGTTCAACTCCGGGATGCTTGCTTCAGTCCATAAATGGAACGTTGAAGCTTACACACCTTGTCAGTATCCTTAGGATCAACAAAACCTTTGGGTTGCACCATATACAACTCTTCCTCAATGTCACCATTAAGGAACGCTGTTTTGACATCCATCTGCCATATTTCATAATCGAAAAATGCAGCAACTTCTAACATAATCCTA
Source organism: Alopecurus myosuroides (assembly GCA_028641055.1). Classification (NCBI taxonomy): domain Eukaryota; kingdom Viridiplantae; phylum Streptophyta; class Magnoliopsida; order Poales; family Poaceae; genus Alopecurus; species Alopecurus myosuroides. The sequence goes on from CM054057.1 coordinate 51,515,597, forward strand.
ACTGACTTATGCATCGCTACTGGTGAGAAAGTCTCATCATAGTCAACTCCTTGAATTTGTCGGAAACCTTTTGCGACAAGTCGAGCTTTATAGACGGTCACATTACCATCAGCGTCAGTTTTCTTTTTAAAGATCCATTTGTTCTCAACGGCCTTGCGGTCATTGGGTAAATCCACCAAAGTCCAAACTTCGTTTTCGTACATGGATCCTATTTCGGATTTCATGGCTTCAAGCCATTTGTTGGAATCTGGGCTCATCATCGCTTCCTCATATGTTGCAGGGTCATCACCTCCATCTACCATGAAGTTTAATACGGGATCTCCGTATAGTTCAGGAGCTGTACGCTCCCTAGTTGACCTGCGAGGTACGGTAGTTTCCTCTATTGGAGTTTCATGATCTTGATCATTATCTCTCTCTTCAACTGACGGGGTCGGCTTCGGAACAACTTCTGGCGCTGCGCTACTCACCATTCCAAGAAGAGAAGGTTCAATAACCACGTCGAGTTCTACCTTCCTACTATTCACACCTTTCGAGAGAAATTCCTTCTCCAAAAAGGATCCATTCTTGGCAACGAAAATCTTTCCTTCGGATCTGTGATAGAAGGTGTACCCTATTGTTTCTTTAGGGTATCCTATGAAGACGCATTTTTCCACTTTGGGTTCGATTTTATCAGGTTGAAGCTTATTCACATAAACATCGCATCCCCAAACTTTTAGAAATGACAACTTAGGTTTGTTTCCAAACCATAATTCATACGGTGTCGTTTCAACGGGTTTAGATGGTGCCCTATTTAAAGTGAATGCAGCGGTCTCCAGTGCATAACCCCAAAACGATAGTGGCAAATCTGTAAGAGACATCATAGATCGAACCATATCTAATAAAGTACGATTACGACGTTCGGAAACACCATTACGCTGTGGTGTTCCGGCAGGTGTGAGTTGTGAAACTATTCCACATTGTTTCATATGCATGCCAAACTCGTAACTTAGATATTCACCTCCACGATCAGACCGCAGAAATTTAATCTTTCTGTTACGATGATTTTCAACTTCACACTGAAATTCTTTGAACTTTTCAAACGTTTCAGATTTGTGTTTCATTAAGTAAATATACCCATATCTAATCAAATCATCTGTGAAAGTGACAAAATAATGATATCCACCGCGCGCCGATACACTCATTGGTCCACATACATCAGTATGTATGATTTCCAGTAAGTCTGTCGCCCGTTCCATAGATCCAGAAAACGGGGTTCTAGTCATCTTGCCCATAAGGCATGGATCATATGTTTCAAATGATTCATAATCAAGTGATTCTAAGAGTCCATCGGAATGGATCTTCTTCATGCGTTTAACACCAATATGACCTAAGCGGCAATGCCACATATAAGTAGCAATATCATCATTTAACTTAATTATTTTGGCATTCACATTATGAATATGTGTATCAACATTATCAAGATTCAAAAGAAATAAACCATTCTTCTCAGGTGCATGAACATAAAAGATATTATTCATATAAATCGAACAACCATTGTTCTCAGACTTAAAGGAATAACCATCCTGCATTAAGCGAGATCCAGAAACGATATTCATGCTTAATGCGGGCACCAAATAACATTTATTGAGGTTTATAACTAATCCTGATGGTAGACGTAGAGGTAGCGTCCCGACGGCGATCACGTCAACTCTTGATCCATTGCCTACGCGCATCGTCACCTCATCCTTTGCTAGTGGTCGCTTATTCTGCAGCTCCTGTTTCGAGTTACATATGTGAGCAACCGAACCAGTATCAAATACCCAGGTGATACTGCGAGTACTAGTAAGGTACACATCAATAACAAGTATATCATATATACCTTTGTTCACTTTGCCGGCCTTCTTATCTGCCAGATACTTGGGGCAACTGCGCTTCCAGTGGCCAGTACCCTTGCAATAGACACACTCAGTCGCAGGCTTAGGGCCATGCCTGGTTTTCTTCTCAGCAGTAGCAACATATTTTCCACCCTTCTTGAAGTTTACCCTTGGCTTGCCTTTCTTGCCTTTCTTAAAACTAGTGGTCTTATTGATCATCAACACTTGATGTTCTTTCTTGATCTCCACTTAAGCAGTTTTAAGCATCGAGAGAAGCTCAGGAAGAGACTTCTTCATGCTCTGCATATTATAGTTCATCACGAAGTTCTTGTAACTAGGTGTCAGAGATTGGAGAACACGATGTATCCCTAGCTCAATGGGAATCGATATTCCCAAGGCTATGAGCTTATCAGCGTACGCAGACATTTTGAGTACGTGCTCACTAACGGAGTTGTTCTCTTCCATCATGCAGCTAAAGAACATTTCTGAAGCGTCATAACTCTCAACTGCGGCATGGGTATTGAAAATCATTTTCAATTCTCCCATTGTGGCATAAGCAGTGCTGTTCTCGAAACGTTTTCGCAGCTCTGGCTCTAATCCATAGAGGATGCCGCAGTGAACTATAGTGTGGTCTTCTTGTTGAGTCAGATAAACATTTTTATCCTCATCAGAAGCATCATCAGCTGGCTGGTCACCTAGAGGTGCATCAAGCACATAGAGCTTCTTGCAAGCGGTGAGGATAATCCTCAGGTTAAGTGCCCAGTTGGTAAAGTTGCTTCCATTGTTCGCTAATTTCTCTTTCTCCATGAACATATTGAAATTGAAGGGAGGTGGTGCCATGATCTACAACATATTTGCAAAGACTATTTAGACTATGTTTATGATAAATGAAGTTCAAGTTAATTCTTAAAATTATCCCATGAACTCCCACTCAAAAACAACATCCCTCTTAGTTGTCTTTAGTGATTACACGAACCTAATTCACTACACCAAAACCGATCATCACGTGAGACGGTGCAGTTGCAAAGGCGAACATTAACATGTTCATCATATCATTCATATGACTCATGCTTTACCTTTCGGTTACGTGTTCCGAGGCCATGTCTGTACATGCTAGGCTCGCCAAGTAGAACCGTTGTATTGCATGTGTTTCAAGGCCATGTCTGTACATGCTAGGCTTGAAAACACCCGTTGTATGCGAACGTTGAGTCTATCACACCCGATCATCACGTGGTGTCTCGAAACGACGAACTTTCTTAACGGTGCATACTTAAGGAAGAACACATTATTATCTTGATATTAAGTGAGAGGGGTCATCTTATAATGCTACCGTCGCGATCTAAGCAGAATAAGAAGCATAAAAGGATAAACATCACATGCATGGATAATGTGATATGATATGGTCCTTCTTGCACTTGATCTCCATCTTGTGCATCATGGTATGATCTTCATCATTCCACCGGCGTGGCACCAAGGTCCGTGGCACCTCCATCTTGATTGTCCATTACAACATATCACATGGATATGATATATATAGCACGCATGCCAAAAATAAGACAACCATATGGCTCCAGCCAGTTTGTCAATAATTTACAAAAGATATCATCTCATACATAACGTTTGTAACATTGACCATATCACATCACATGCCCTGCAAAAACAAGTTAGACGCCTCTAATTTATTTTTGCATATTTTACGTGGCTTTGGGCTTACGAGGATAGAACCGTTTATACCTACGTACAAGAACCACAACGTTGATAAAACATATTTTTAACAACCCTTTGTAGATTAGATCTTAACTATAGTAGGAGAAACGGACACCCCCTCAGTCACAAGTGAGACAATTCTCACGTACATAGTACACGTAAACTTAGTCCGGGGCAGCTTCATCCTACTACGCCACTAAGATCATAAAATACTCAAAGAGACAAAAACATAATCATCAATTCCCACATACTCCTATGTGTTCTACCCAAACAATTCATCTACGCATAAATCTGGCTCTGATACCACTGAAGGGGAACGTACCATGGAAAACAAAAAAAATTCCTACGCGCGATAAACCCGAATGGCCAAGATCTAATCTATGAGATGAAAGGCAACGGGGAGAAAGAGAGTCTTGAGATAACATACCCTCGAAGACTCAAAGTGGTACGAGAAAAGAACTCGTTGTTGGCGTAATTTTTCTCACGCCGATCCCGAGCGAGAAGAAGAGCACGCGGTGCCTCCGTAATCGGTCACACGTTCAGCTCGATGAAGACTTCCGTTCCCTCGTTCCAGCGGGTTGCGGAAGTAGAGCATCCCTCCGGAATACCAGCAGCACGACGGTGTGGTGGTGGTGAAGAATCCCACGGTCAGGGCTTAGCCAAGCCGGAGACCGTGGAATGGAGCAGCGGGTGGAAGGGAAAATGTGTGCGCAAGTGTGTAGAGAAGGGAGAGCCCTCACCCTCCTTTTATAGGGGAGGGGGAGGCAGCCTAAAGGGGGGGTGCGGCCAGCCATGGGTGCCCCCACCCCTTCCTCTCTTCATGTGAGTGGAAGCTCCACTCAAACCCGCTCAAAATTCCTTAATTTCCGAATTGGAAAATCCAATGGTTTTTCTTTAATAAATAAATAAAACATTTTTACTTATTTATTTATATTTGTTAATTCCATTAACAAACATTTGCATGCAGCACCTCGAACCATTTGTTAATTCTATTAACAACCATTCGACGAAAAACCCCTTGAACTATTTCAATTTTCCCCGAAACAATTCCGGAGCTGCCCAAAATATTCTCCGGCATTTCGTATCCTCTCTAACGCTTCATCGAACCTTAAGTGTGTCTCCCTACGGTTCGTGAATATTATAGACATGATCGAGACTCCTCTCCGATCAATAATCAACAGCGGGATCTGGAAATCCGTGATGACTCCTATATATTCAACGATGACTCTCATGATCGTGTGAACCTTTTAACGTCGTAACGATTTCCCTTTGTCTCGCGATATATTACTTGTCCGAGATCCGATCATCGGTATCCACTATACCTTGTTCGATCTTGTTATCCGACAAGTACTCTTTTCTCGTTCTCGTGATATAACATCCTAGTGATCAAATCACTTGATTGCAAGCGGTGTCGATGTGATATCACCGAGACGGCCCTGCGTATATCTATCCGTCATATTGGATGGACAAATCCCATTCTCGATCCATGATCTTCAACTAACACTTTCCAAATATCCAATTCCACCTTTATAGTCACCCTTTCACGGTGTGACGTTTGATGTCATCAAAGTATTCTTTCAGTATTAGTGATTAACATGATCTCATGGTCTAAGGAATAATGTTACTCCGAATGTAAGACATAACAACAAAACTAAATGACTTGATCGTATTGTTATACTTAGTTAGGGTTTAAGTTCATCATGTCATTCTCCTAATGACATGACCCCGTTATCAACAACATCCAATGTTCATGATCAGGAAACCTTGATCATCTGTTTGATCAACGGGCCAGTTAAAAGATAGGATTCACTAGGAACGTCGGTTTGTTTATTAATCACACATGTATCAACGTTTCCGGTTAATACAATTCTAGCATGAGAAATAAAAATCTATCATAAACAAGGAATAACATAATAAACACTTTATTATTGCCTCTCGGGCATATTCCCTTCAGTTAGCTGTCAATATAAACCACATACAAGTGCTAGACTGAAATTGTTTAAAAAGTAATAATGAGAGGGTAGTAACGGTTTCAGTGACCAGGCTAAGCATCTTGCTGTTAATGAATTTGTTAAGCAACACAACCTAGATTTGGTAGCTCTGTTAGAAACGGGGAGATCAACGTTTTCTACTCATTTCTTACAGTTCCTAGCTGGGGGCAAAGATTTTAGCTGGTTTTGTTTACCTCCACATGGGCGTTCCGGAGGGATGTTGATAGGTTTCAACAATGAATCTCTGACGGCACAAACCGTTGTGTCTGGGGATTTTTGTGCGAAATTTAGAGTGAAGACTAAGGCTGATGGTTTTCTTTGGGATTTTATGGTAGTTTACGGGGCTACACAAGACGCTAAAAAACCTGATTTCTTAGCTCAGCTAGTTCGGATTAGTGAGAATGAACCGCTCCCGATGTTAATTGGAGTTGATTTTAATATTATTAGACGGCAAGAAGAAAAGAATAACGATAATTTTAATGCGCGTTGGCCATTTATTTTTAATGCTATTATCTAGAGTCTTGATTTAAAAGAGCTAGAATTATCTGGGCGTCAATACACATGGGCGAGTAGGGGAGAGCTCCAGACACGAGAAACTGGATCGTTTTCTTGCTAGTATTGAATGGGAACAGAAGTATCCCCTAGTGACGGTGCATGCTTTGACTCGAGCGGGGTCAGATCATACACCTTTAATCACTGGTAGAAAATAGGCCTATAGTCCCGGTTCGCCAGGTCCATTAATCCCGGCCGCGCAACCGGGACTAGCTATGCGCGACTAAAGACCCCCCTATAGTCGCGGCACTTACGGACCGGGACTAAAGGCCCGTCCACGTGGGCGCCAGGAGTCCGTCGCTGCGGAGGACCTTTAGTCCCGGTACTTGTGGCTAACCGGGACTAAAAACCTCCTGCGCAGGTTTAGGGTTTTAGGCCCCCTAAACTTGGTTTCTTTTTAATTTGTTTTGTTTTATTTCTTTTATATTTTATTTTGTGTTTTGTTTTAATTTTTATGAAGTTTCAGTACACACATATATATATATTTTATGCTACTATATACATGCATATATACACAAGAAGAATTCAATAGGAATATATAATATATATTCAATATATATCGGGTGACCATATACAACTTCGAACAAGTTTCTATATACACAATTAAGATGGATGACCATACACAACTTCGAACAAGTTTCAATCTGCGAGATGATTATAATTTGCATCGTCGGAGGACGCATAGTGTTCTCCTTTGGAATCGATGACATGCCTAAGGAAAAATCCTGCTATTTCCTCTTGAATTGGTCGGAAGCGAGCTTCTGGAGTAAGCGCCCTCCGCAAGTTATTGAGACTCTTCCGCGTGCTCTCCGGCTTCTTCTTCTCAGTGGTTTCTTTCCGTATGTTCTCACAAACATAGTATCCACATAGATTGGTCCCCGATGGCTGCTTGTCGAGACATCGTAGTAGTTTTCATAGACGGGGGTGCCATGAGACTACGGTAGAGACGTGGGGTAACGAGATCGCGTGGCGGACAGTGAACACAGGATTTACCCAGGTTCGGTACGTCGCGACAGTACGACGTGCCTACTCCTGCACTTCTCTCTAATCAGGACTAAAGCCTGGATACAGGATTACAATGTGAGGTTTAGATCTAGTTACTCGGCGAGGATTTACTTCTCGGCGAGTTAGCCTGCCGTTCCTCTGTTATTCGTTATCAATCTTATCTCCCGTCCGGCTTTATATAATAGCCGGATTAGGGCTTACAGAATAGGAAACCTAGAAGACTACGGTAACTTGTAACTTGGAAAGTAAGGAATCCGTCTTCTCCTCCAAGCAAGATCACGTGGGCCGTGATCCGGGTTCTTCTAGAATCCGGCTTCTGTGCGTCGGATTACTGGGCCGCCCAATGGACCACAGCCCACTACTACTTGGGCCACCCTGGTAATCCGGCACTTTGACCACCATCTAATATACCCCTATTTGGTATATATCCGACAGTAGCCCCCAAGAAGAATTAAAACTCTGATTCTTCGTCTTTCGCCAAATGTACTTTGTCCGAGAAATATCAATTCAGCAGTCTTGATTCTTCTTATTCTTCTTTGAAAAGAGATGGTAACATGAAACTCAGAATCCTGAAAATCCGGCTTTTCTCTCGCGATCCTTCGCGGAGAAGGAACTTCCTACGTCAGCGCTCGAGTCATGCTGACGTAAGGGACGTTTGGGTTTCACGCGGAAACCCTGTAACGTATCTCTGACAGATTCTCACGGGAAACAAGGAGATAGCCATCATTACCCTGTCGTTTCATTTCCCGGATTTCCAGGCGAGTGACACGCGTTGATCATCCAACGGTCAAAATAGCCGTTGGCACGCATCTTGACGGATTTCCGACTATAAATAGTCGTCTTCGTCCTCGCTGAAATCCTTCCGCACTCTCGCCTCCCACGCCATTCCTGCGCGCGAGCTCTTGAGCGAAGAACACTTCCCGAGCGCATCTAGCACCCAGAGCACCACCGGAGTCGAAACGCGCCGCCACCAAATGGCATCCTCGCCGTTGTCCCCCACTCGCTCCGCCGCGCACACCATCGACGACATCATCAGTGACCTAGATCCACAGCTAGGATCCCCGAAGCACGCCGGCGACGAGCAGGAAAAAACCGCGGCCTCTGCGGCGGGCGGAGGAGATCCTTCCGCCGCCGCGAACTTTGCGGGTTCGAGCTCCGCGCCTCCCCCTCCGTTTGCTCCCGAGACGGCGGAGGAGAAGATCCAGCTTCTCGGCGACGAGCTCGCCGCTGCGGAAGCGGTTGCGTCCGCCGCCGCCGGAGCAGATGAAGAGGTGGAAACTGCAGGCAATTAGATTGCCATCAGCATTCCGCCAGCCCTCCTTCCAAACCTGGAAAAGGAGGGTCTGATTCTTAAAGGGAAATGGTGGCTCCCTGAGGACGAGAACGAACCAATGTCGAACGATGGCGAAAGGGTTCTTCTCTCCTCCCATCTCTTAAGAGGTATGGGACTTCCGCCTTCTGCTTTCTTCCTCCAAATCCTCTCCCATTATAACATCGAACCTCATAACCTGCCACCCAACTCCATTCTCTATATGGCCGGGTTCCAGGCTTTATTCGAGGGTTACTTAGGCTTAGAACCTAGGTTAGATTTTTGGATGTATTGTTTCGGGGTTAAGCGGAACTCCTCGGAGGGCGCACTCCCGACTTGTGGAACCATCTCCTTTACTCTTAGGAGATTTAGGGAAGATTGGTTCCCCAAGATAAAAACATCGGAATCCGTCAAATTTTGGACGGGATCCTTCTTCTACCATCCCGATGTGCCTTTCCCAAAAGAGGCCATCGGGGTTCCACCTTTTTCGAACTCTGCTGCTGTTCCCCAAGACAATTGGGGAACAGAAGCCGTCCAAGTTCTGCCGCCTGGTCTTCTAAGGATCAAGCGGCGCATCGCCAAGCTCACTTCCTCCAATCCACCTATAACCGTCATGGACACGGTCCTTTGCTGGTTGGATAGGCGGATCCAGCCGTTGGCCAATCACGGTGGTCGCCTTCTTTGCGACTACACGAGTGCCAAGGACCCAATACGGACAACCACCAAAGATTGGCTCGCGAGGGAACTTCGACGGCGCATCAATCAGTTGGTCGCATCACGCGACCAATACGAAGCGAGTCGGCCAATGTATACGGCCGACAACCCGGCTCCCAAGGTATTTTTTCCGTCATTTGGGTAGAGTTTTGTCATTCTTTCTCGGATTTTTTCGCTTATGACTCTGATTTTTCTTTCCAACAGATCATTGAGCCTCCAGACTCGGAGCTAGCTTCCGAAGCTGAGCTGGACGCATTGCGCACCGCTGGCGCAGGTGGGCGCAAGCGAAAGAAGATTCTTCCTCTGAGGAAGTTATCAACCTTGACGGGGTTCCCGTCGCCACTTCCAGGTTAGCTCATCCGGGTTGTTTTTGCTTTTGTCGAAGTTTTTCTTTCGTCTTCGGAATGTTAACTTTTTCCGGGTTTCTGGTTTTTTAGCCTACCTCCCTCCAACCTGAAGCCGAAGAAGCTGAAGAGACACAAGGTTGTGTCCGGCCGAGGCGCTCAATCTTCTTCCACCATTGCTCCGGATACATCGTCCTCAATGGCGGAAGAGCATGCTACAGCCCCCACCACCGAGCCGCTGGAGCCCAGCCAGCCTGTTGTGTCGAACTCTGACACGAGGGAAAGGGCGGCTCCAGATGCGGGAAAATCTTCTCGTACTTTCGACGAGGAGATTCCCACATTCGACAAGGACTTCACGATCATTAATGACGGCCTAAGCATGGCCGGAACTCTTTTTGCGGAATACGCAAAAGAGTTCAATGAAAACTTGGCGGGTTTGCAACGAATGAGCCAGGTATGTAACTCTAGCCCCCAAGCATTAAACAAAATGCATGCTTTTTGCCTTGATGCTTTACAATTATTCTTTTCCTTGCCATGTTCCAGCAAACCGCCAAAGCCATTAACGTGGCAGTTTTCAACAAGCTCTCCATCAAGAATAAGGAAGTTAGAAATCTTCTTTCCATTCTTGAGGAGAGAGAGGCGGAACTGGCATCGTCTCAGCTCGCGTTGTCGGAAACAACAGGTAAACATTTTTCCTCTGAAATTTTCGATTCAGCCTTTTGTCTAAGTACTTTTTCCGGGAGTATTCTTAACTCGGAATTTTCCTTGCTTTTTAGCTGCTTTGGCTCAAGCCAAGCAAGCAGCTGAAGATGCCGGCAATGCCGAGTTTCTCCGCAAGGAGAATGTTGACCTTCACAAGGATCTTGTGAAGGCACAAAAAGATCTGGAAGCCAGCAATCTGGCCCTTGGAATTTCTCAATCCGAGGCTTCCGCCCAGGCAGAGAAGGACCAGGCCACCATTCAGGGCTTGGAAGCTGCTCTCAATCTGCGCCAGGAGGAAAGCTCCGAAATTGACAAACTTGTCGGTAAGTTTAATTCTACATTTACCATGTTTCCATGTTTGTCTTGTTTCTCTGCTTTTTGCTTAACCCTTTTGGTTGTTTTTTGCTGAAAAACAGGAGATAGCCCAGATCTTTCTCGGATCGAAAGAATCCGAGCTTTTGGGAAGACCTGGACTTCGATCAGGGTTGCTTGCATGCAACTGATCGACAAGTTCCTTTCCTCAAGGAATGGGGAGTTCTCGGAAGTTCAAAAAACTTCCGGGTGCTATCATGGAGGTGGCGGAGTCCAAGGAATCCATCCTTCGCTCCGCTGCACGGGGGCACGCATGGCACTCGGTCTTATGCGTATGCACTACCCTGGTGCAAAGTCCTGGCGCGTGGCGTCCGGTGTCCCTCAAGGTTACACGGAGACTCAACGGAATACAATCTTTGATGAAATCAAAGGCCACACCACCCAGGTTGCTTCCATGGTGAACCTCTCCATCAATTATCCGGAGGACGAGGTTCCTGCAGCCCCCGAGGACGACAGCATCGAAGAGGAGTCGGATGCTTGAAGGGTTTCCTTAAACCTGGATAGTAAAAATAGACAATAGGAGCATTACTGTACTTTTACAATGTAATTCAAAATGTAATGCTTCTATTTATTTTGTACGAATGAGAACTCCGCCTTTTTGCAGTCTTAATTATGAAATTCTTTGCAAGGTTTTCGGATTTTACTATTCCTTTATCTTCTAAGTTCTCCGGCATATATGTTTTAACTATCCTTAGTGTTTGAAATGGCTCAAATAGCAATATGAATCGTCATGCCGAGTAACTGGGTGTGACCAATCAGTTTAAAACTCGGAAACATGGATCATGCTAAAGGCATTTTTACTAACTAGCTCCAGTAACCCAACACATACGCAATCAGATAATGCTTAGAGAAGCAAGGAATTTTTTAAATGAAACTTGGGCACGCAGGCAATTCAAGTTTCCTTTAGCCATTAGCAGGCTGAAAAATCATTCATTTTTTTAACGCCGAGTACGCAGGCACAATTCGGGTTAACATTGAGTATTTTTGTAAGATCATTGGGAAATAGATAAGGTGGAATCATGCTTTGTACTATAATGAACTTGTAAAAACATGGATACCAGAATTCCGACAATTTTATTTCATGATCTCAAAAGATGTTTACATAGAAATTGAACTAAGTACAGAAGGGACATAACTTCTAGATATTCCCAGGCCTTCGCTGTCCACTTGAACTTGTCGGATTTCTTCAGCAGCTTGTAGAGTGGTAAGGCTTTATCCCCCAGCCGACTAATAAATCTGCTGACGGCAGCGGCGGAACCCGTCAATCTTTGGACATCTTTCACACACGTAGGTTTCGAGATGTTCAAGATGGCTTTGATCTTTTCCGGGTTAACTTCTATTCCTCTGTGAGAAACGATGAAACCCAGAAGTTTTCCTAAGGGAACCCCGAATACACACTTAGATGGATTTAACTTCATCTTGTAAGTGCGCAAGTTTTCGAAAGTTTCTCGCAAATCCTCAAGGAGTGTATCTTTTTCCTTGGTTACGACAGCAATATCGTCCACATAAACATGGACGTTTTTGCCAATCTGACTATGCAAACAACGTTGCATGCAACGCTGGTATGTTGCACCTGCGTTCTTCAGGCCAAATGGCATGGTTACGTAATAGTACGTCCCATTCGGGGTTATGAAAGAAGTCTTGATTTGATCTTCCTTTTTCATGCGTATTTGGTGGTACCCGGAGTATGCATCCAAAAACCAGAAAAGCTCAGAGCCTGCAGTGGCGTCAATTATTTGATCGATTCGCGGTAACGCGAACCTATCTTTCGGACACAATTTGTTCAAGCCTGTGTAATCTATACACATTCTAAGGGCAGTAGTGTCTTTCTTCGGTACTAATACCGGATTTGCAGACCATTCAGTGTGGATTACTTCCTGTATGAAATCTGCTGCTAAAAGCCGGATAATTTCCTTGCCAATAGCCTTCCGTCTTCTTCCGTCAAATCGACGGAGACCTTGTTTGACGGGTTTTGATCCTGGAATCACCTTGAGTTGGTGCTCAACAAGTTCCCTGGGTACGCCTGGCATGTCAGCTGGACACCAGGCAAAAATATCCCAGTTCTCACGGAGGAACTTGATGAGCTCGCCTTCCTATTTGTCGGTCATCCCAGTCCCTACGACGACAAATTTTGTCGGATCTTTTGGATCTAGGATTACCTGTCTTGTATTCTCGGACGCCTTGAAGCTGTCTGTTGGCTTCCGGGTTTCTTTTCCTGCCGACATTTCTTTCGGCGATACCTCCTTGGCCAATTCCTTCAGTTCTTCCTTTGCTATGACTCTCTGAGCGCAAAGGGCGTTTTCTTTCTCCAACTCGTTTGCCAGCTTAAATTCACCAGCTATGGTGATTACTCCTCCTTTGGGTCCTGGCATCTTCACCTTGTTGTAGATATAACAGGATCTTGCCATGAATTTGGTGAAAGCTGGACGTCCGAGTATTGCGTGATACACGCTTTCGAACGACACTACTTCCAAGGATACTTTTTCCTGCCGGAAGTGATCTTTATCTCCGAAGGTGACATCTAGAGAAATTTCTCCTAGGGATCGTGCTTGTCTGCCAGGAACAATGCCATGGAAGCGTATGTTGCTGTAATTGAGCTGGGACTCGGAAATCTTCAGATGCTTCAGCGTATCCAGGTACATTATGTTAATGCTGGATCCTCCATCCATCAGCACTCTTCTTAACCTAGTGTTCAGGACAATAGGTCTTACAACAAGAGCTTGTGTGCCGGGTTCAGGGATATTCCCGGGATGATCAGACTGATCCCAGGTAATTGGTGTGTTGGAGTACTTCAAGAATTTCGGGGTTGCCGGAACAACCGCGTTTATTTCTCGAAGTGTTCGCTTGGCCACCTTTGCTGATGGAGTTGCTAAGAAAGTTAGCATTGCTCCTCCATCAACTCTCGGAAATTTGGGTTCGCCCTTTCGCTGTTGTTCCTGGATTTTTTCGTCAGTGTCCGATTCACTGTCTTCTTTTCCAGCTTCTGTCTTTTGTTTGGCGGGCTTCCTTTTGGAAACCTTCCCCTTATTTCCGGATCCTGCACTGCCTTTCATGTGCTTATTCAGCTGGCATTGCGCGTTTGTATGAGTGGGTTTCCCAAATTGTGAATGGTGGACACAGGGTTCCGACTTAATCCTCTCCCACTCCTCTGGAGTGTAGTTGATTGGATCTGGACTGCGTCCTTTCCACTTGTTCCCTTTTTCACTTCCAAAGGCTATGTTGACCTCTTTGGGTTTTGTCGTTGTTTCTGGAGTTATTTTTTTGTTAGAACGAGGGGTTTTCTTGGCAAGTATCAGTGATTCGATATTGCCTCCTCTTGCTCTGGTGTCGTCTTCATGCAGCGTGTTCGTTGGCGGTTGTAAGCATAGATCCGAGATCTTTGTGCTGTTTGGAACCAACCATGAACGGCACGAGTCCGGGTTTTAGGACATTGACGAAAGCATGCATTGCTTGTACGTCAGTTACTCCAGAACAACTATTCTTCATTGCCGTCCATCTGGAGATGAAATCCACGTATGGTTCATCCTCAAATTGGGTGCAACGGTTCAGCTGGTTGATGCTGTTCGGGCGTTTGTACGTTCCCCGGAAATGCTGAGTGAATACTCTAGCCATATCATCCCAGCTGTCGACAGTTCTTGATGGTAATCCATTGATCCAATCTCTGGCTCCGTCCAATAACATTAGGGGAAGAAACTTGACAGCTTCCAGGTCTGTCCCATTGTTGATCTGGACGGTTGTATAGTAGTCTGAGAGCCAAGTATCCGGGTTTGTGCTGCCGGTGTATTTCTGGTACGTTGGACCGACCTTGGAAAAGCCAGAATGTAGGGTTATCCTTCGGATCCTGTCAGTAAAACACTTAGGACCAAAGTATAGATCATCCTTTTCCGCTCTATCAATGTGTGCGGAGTATCTTCCGGCTGAATGGACAGAAGGGGATCTACTCCTTTCTTTTCCATTGTTGCGCGGACGCGCTTTTCCGGGATCGTTTCTGTTTCTTCCTAGATCACGTCGTTTAGGATTAGGCGGGGTTCTACTCCTGTGCCTTTCCTTATTCTTAGGAGGTGTCCGAGATCTCTCACGCCTGTGAGGTATATCATATCTTCCGGCTTTCTCAGCTGGGTTTCTCGGAGGTGGCATTGCTTTGCCGTCATTCCGGTGTTTTTCTTCCCGATCGTGGAGTTTATGTCCACCTTTCGGGAGATGGTATCCGGTTCTAGACGCTTCTTCCCTATTGTCGTGGTTTTTCTTCTCTTTTCTCGGATCTTCTTTCTTATCCTTTGAATTGTCTGAATCTCCAGGTCCTTCCGGTCCAGGTGCTCCAGCAGCGTAAGTAGGTGTTTTGCATAGGGCGGAGTTATCGTGCAACCTCCCTGATCGTTCTTGGCCCCGCTGTTGTTGTTGCAATGCTTTTCCTAAGAAAGCATACACCCCTTGAAGTTTTTCGCCGTTGGAGTACAAATCATTGTTGAGGATGGCGAACGCTGCTTCCGTGTTTTCTGCTGCAGTTTTGTATATTGGTTCGCCTCTGGCATCTTTGCCGTTTACCTGCTTTTGCCAAGATGGGTTATGTAACCTTTCTTTTGGCGGCAGTACTTCCGGTCTTATAATTCCGGGTAACCTTCTAGGTTTTAAGGCAGATCTATTCTTTCTCTCGTACTCCTCTATTCCTTCCTTCATGACCTTGATGTCATTCTGGGTTTTTTGGAGGTGTTCACGAGATCTGAGCAGATGTTGCTGTTGCCGTTAGAAAGCTATTCTCCTGGCTTCCAGCATCTTAGGGGGTTCATTTGGTCCCACTGGAGTTTGTAACAGCTCCTGTTCTTCCTGTTCCGTCATTGGCGGAGCAAGGATTTCCTTGGATTTCTTCTCCGCAGGCTTTGTTCTGCTAGCATCTCCTATTTCCAGGTTTTCATCAGCTAGATCGGCTGACTTTTTCTTCCGGATTTTCGATTGGAGTTTCTTAGCAGCACGATGCTTTTTCTTGGAAGAGGGAGGTTTTCTGACAGGCTCATCTTCTATCATTTCCTTGACATTGGGAAATATCGGAGAAGTTTCTCCGTCTTCTCTCTCTTCTTCTGGCGGGGGAGTTTTTGGGCTTTCCTGGCTGTCGGCATCCGCGGTTTCAGCTGGTTTTGCCATTAGCACTTCGTTGAATCCCTCTTGAAGAGATTTTACCTTTCTTTCGAAGGCATCTTCATCCTCATCTTCGGAGTCGAAATTGTCCGATCCGGTTTCCGATTCTAATCTCGCCTCAATGGCGGCTAGTACAGATTCGGCTTCCGAGTTCATCGTCATGTTGACGGTTGTCGGATCTTCCGCCTCTGTGACGGGTGTCGGATCTTCCGTCTCTGTGACGGGTGTCGGATCTTCCGTCTCCGTGACGGGTGTGTTGTTATCTGCCTCTTGCACGGGATTTCCGTCATCCGTGTTTTCGGCGACTTCGGATTGCACCATGCCGATAAAGTGTGTATCACTATTTGTCGGTGATCTGAGCAGAATCCGGTATCATAGTCATCTTCGACTGGGTATAGGGCGGGTGGGAAATATTTTCTTCCACCGCAAAACCCCATTGCTTCTGCAGTTAGTCCGATAAAGATGTTAGCAGATCCGATCGGTAACACGCAGGCACTTACCAGGTGGTTTTGCGCCGGTATGTATGATCCGTTGTCGAGGAAGCGCCCGACGTCATCGTCGAACTCCAAGCTTCCGACAGTGATCGATCTTCCGATTCCGCCGAGTATCCCAGATCGGAACTTCACGCCTGACGTCGTTTGCCCCACGGTGGGCGCCAACTGTCGAGACATCGTAGTAGTTTTCATAGACGGGGGTGCCATGAGGCTATGGTAGAGACGTGGGGTAACGGGATCGCGTGGCGGACAGTGAACACAGGATTTACCCAGGTTCGGTACATCGCGACAGTACGACGTGCCTACTCCTGCACTTCTCACTAATCAGGACTAAAGCCTGGATACAGGATTACAATGTGAGGTTTAGATCTAGCTACTCGGCGAGGATTTACTTCTCGGCGAGTTAGCCTGCCGTTCCTCTGTTATTCGTTATCAATCTTATCTCCCGTCCAGCTTTATATAATAGCCGGATTAGGGCTTACAGAATAGGAAACCTAGAAGACTACGGTAACTTGTAACTTGGAAAGTAAGGAATCCGTCTTCTCCTCCAAGCCAGATCACATGGGCCGTGATCCGGGTTCTTCTAGAATCCGGCTTCTGTGCGTCGGATTACTGGGCCGCCCAATGGACCACATCCCACTACCACTTGGGCCACCCTGGTAATCCGGCACTTTGACCACCATCTAATATACCCCTATTTGGTATATATCCGACAGTGCTTATCCACACCACGAACCACATTTTTAAATTCTAGCTGATGTTTGAATTCACCGACAGTTTCGTGCGAGAACCGTCTCCAAACTCTACAGTGCAAATAAAATTAAACGAACAAGGGAGTTATTAGCTACTGCATGTTAGGAAATGAACAAAAGAGACCGATCGATATAGAGCGCAGATAATTGAAAATAATTACCTTTGCATCATTTTTCTCATGTTGATCCAAAGATTTGGATCTGAATCCATAGAGTCCATGATAAAAACTGTGGAGTTGTGAAGTTCAATTTTTAGCAGCATCCAGTGGAACCTGCGGACACGTTACATGCACAGTCATGCATAACTTATCGATTAGACATACCATCCATGGAGTAAACAAAAGAGAATGGGCACAAGAGAGAAACACTCACCCAAAATGGTAAGGAAATAGAATATGACTTTTGAGTTCATGCTTTCTAAGAAAATTGTACAAGTGTTTCTCCACGTCTTTGGGGTGATTTTCTAACATAGTTTCATTAATGATTTGTGGGTCAATGAACCCAACATCATGGATGAGTCTTATTTTGCATTCCCAAATCTTCAGTCTGCATAAGAGCGTACGCAACAATATAGTGAGGACAATATATATATATATAGCGTAGGCAATGAAGAACGAGATGAGGTAGAAATAAATCACTTACAGAACGTAGCAACTCAGGATAGATTTGTCGAGCTCGCGCAGATTGAACAGCTGGAACAATTCACTCATCTCAACTGCTACATAGTACTTTTTGGTGTGATGCTCCTCTGTAACATCCACATACACAAATTCTCTGTCGGACCATGATATGAATTGTTTGTACCAACGTAGCAGACTTTGCATTAGTGGTGGTAGATTCTTTTCCTGCGTAGGCTCGACGAGAGGCCCTTTCTTCACGTATTGTAATGCTACCTCACAAATTGGCGCAGCGTCCAGGCCTAACAAGGCACGAAGAGACATACCCATCTGAGACGCATTTTGCATGGCAGTAGCTACAGTCAATCCCATTGCTGCTGCAGCTGCTCTGACCTCGGGGTCCCATTCCGGACTGGCTTTCACTATGAGTGGGGGGATCGATTGTTTACTCTGCATCCCGAGCTGGTCAACTTGTTTCCCGCTTTTTTTCATTTTTTCGTTCTCCTCCGCCAATGCTTTTGCTTGCGTACGAAGTTCATTATCATAGTCTTTAGGCAAATTCTTCTCGGCTTGGGACGGTGTCGACAAAAAACCCGTAGCCCACTTGTCTACCTCCGGAGGGTATACTTCCTTGGGCTTAGGCTCCTTTAGCGCCTTCGTATGGGCCTTCCATTTCTCATAGTCAGCCTTCGCGGCCAATTTGGTTTCAGCATCACTAAGTTCACAAGGCCTTGGGCGGATAGGCTTCAGTGATCTATCCGGTACCGTGTGGTCTTAGGTACATAAGGCTCCGGGTTAATAGTCCAAGAGCAGGTTTCCTTGCTGTCCGCCTGCTTCTGTTTCTTCGCCGGAGGAGCAATGGGGGGCGACGGCTAATTATCCGCCGGAGGAGGAATGGGGGGCGACGGCTGCTGCTTATCCGCCGGAGGAGGAATGGGGGGCGACGGCTGCTTATCCTCCGGAGGAGGAATGGGGGGCGACGGCTGCTTACCCGCCGGAGGAGGAATGGGGGGCGACGGCTGCTTACCCGCCGGAGGAGGACTGGTGGGCGACGCCTGCTTACCCGCCGGAGATTGTGGATTGGGGGACGGCGTCGAATGGCGTGAAGGAGGCATAGGTGAACCTGCAGCACCACCACCACCACCACCACCACCTACACCATCGGAGGGGGGGTGGACTTGTTAGCCTTGGCGTCTCGCCTGGAAACACTATGTACTTCTTTTTCCATAGAATGAACTGGCGCTTGACATCTCCAAGTCTTCTCTCCCCTTCGGGTGTAGCTATGTCAATCTCCAGGTCCTCAAACACTTGGACTATGTCTTCCACCGTGACACGAGCATAGCCATATGGAATGGGGTTGTTGTGGTGGAGTGCTCCAGGTGTACAGGGTAAAGCACTGCCGGTAGCTACCTTCGTGGAAATGTTCCCCACGGGATAATGCAGATCACATTCTTTCATCTCATTTACATCATTCACGGGGTAGTGAGGCTCCGGTGCATGACTCTCGATCATCGGTGCATTAGCACCTGCAGGCGGGGCCTCCGTGGAAGCCACGCTGCTTCTCCGCTGATGCTGGCTTCCGAGATCCGCTGCATGATCTTCATGCGGCCCTGCAGCCACCGGTGTTTCTTTCACAAGTATTCCCGCCACGGTCTGCTTCAACTCACTAACTTCCGTTGCAAGATTCGACAGAAGATCTGCAGCCCGGTCCGTATTTCTCTTATGGCTTCTGTAACAGTACGGGTCATTCTCCTGGGAAAACCCTACTTTCCACGGCAATCTGCCTTTGCCTCGTATATGTCCTCCGTGTTCAGGATTCCTGAGGGCATGGGTCAGTGCGTCTTTCTCTCTGTTGAACGTGATCAAGCCCTATTGAGCTCTGGTCATTGCGTCAACAAGGTTTTTTGTGGGAGCAAACATTTTTTTCCGATGAACACACGCCCCTGTCTCCGGGTCTAGCGATCCCCCATGCCCGTACCACCACATTTTGGCTCTTTCGTCCCATCCCTCTGTACCTAGACGGATTCCTCGCGCCGTCAGGCCGTCCTCCATCGCCTGCCACTTAGGCGCCGAAACGCGGTATCCTCCGGGCCCCATAATATGATGGTACTGTTTCTTATCCGCATTAGCCTTATTTTTTTCTCGACATTTCCTTGAAATGCTCCAATTTCTTCTGCGTCACAAATTCTGGCCAATCAGCTCTCAGTTTCTCATATTGTCCAGTGAAAATCGGAGTCTTGCCCTTGTTGACATATTCACGGAACAATTTTTTCTTGAAGTTCCGGAATGCTTCGGCCATCTTCTGAAGAGCGAACTCTTTGACTAGCCTCCTCCTTTGACGTCCACCCGGAACATCGTTACCGAATTCATCGAATTTGTTGTATTCCGGAGGTAGAATAAAATGTACCATAAGCTTTCTCCACAGATCCCTTTTCGTTCTCTTGTCGACATAACTGAAACCAAGACGTGCTTTCTTTGGATCCTTCCATTCCTGGACTGAGATCGGGACGTTGTCTCTAACAATGACTCCGTATTGGTTGATAAACTTTGTGGTGTGCTGTAGGGGCTTGCCTGTTTCACCGACTGATTCGATGGTATATGTTTCTCCTTCTTTCATCGCCCTGGATTTGCCACGCTTTATCGTACTCGATCCGGCCGAGGGCTAAAATAAGAAAGAGAGTCGCGCGCGTTAGTGCATATGTATTCACATTTCAGTAAGTTCGTATCACGAGAGGCTCAATTTATATATATATATACCTCGTCGGAGGTGGTTGGTCTTTGCAATTGGAGATCGTCGTTTGTCGACGGTTGACCTCCGTCATCAATGTCCATTCCTTCACCTCCTTGATCATCGACAATGTCCGTTCCTTCACCTGCTTGATCATCGACAATGTCCGTTCCTTCACGTTCTTGATCATCAAGGTTTAGATAAGAAGAGACTACATCATGTTCTTCGGCTATCATTTCTAATAAAACACCTTCAGCCTCCTGATCCGTAAGCGGAAAGGCTCTATTGTCCACCATATGTCACTCCTGCAGACATGCATGTACTAAAAATTAATTAAGTATATAGGAGACTTAGCGAATATTGTCGTAAAACAGATTGCTAGGGTTTTGGGAGGAAGAACGATGACCACCGGAGGGGGAAAACCATACTTTAGAGGTGTGTCCAAGATTAGTTTCTCAAATGACTTGGAGAACCCCATAGCTAGGTTGCATTTGCTTTCCTGGTCATTTTGGTATATTACACTTAATATTCTGAATTTATTGAATTAAAACGTATTTTCATTATTTTAATGAATTTAATTCAAATTCAAACATGGTCTCATTTTGAACCTTGTCAAAGATGATTGAAAATGATATAAATAGATAGCTTAAATTTTTGTGAACATTTTGCATATTTTTCCATAATTTTTGGAATTATAAATTAAAAGTTATTTAATTTAGAAGATTTAATTATGTTCTGTAATTCCATATACAGTGGGCCCCACGTGTCATGATGACGTCATAAAAAACCCTCGCCAACACGTGGCCAGGTGACGTCATGATGACGTCACCCTGGCGTCACACGGTGGCCGGCAGTGGCAGTTTCGGCGCGCTCTCGGGTCTCCGGCGATTCCGGCCACGGGGGAGGGAACGGTGATGGGGAGGAGGCCACGACCACTGTGGTGCTCGCCACGGGGGAGGGAACGGAGATGGGGAGGATGCCACGGCCACCGTGGTGCTCGCCGCCGGCGAATCTGGCCGCGGGAGCGAGCGAGAGGGCGGCGCGTTCGCGGTTCGTGGTCGCCGTTCGAGGGCGGCGCATTCGCGCGCGGTTCGTGGTCGCTGTTCGAGGGCGGCGCGAGGCCCGCGGGGAACCTACCGGAGATGGCGACGGGGCGGGGGGGGGGGGGGAGCAGGGTGGAGAGAAGGGCGCGGCGACAGCGACGGCGCGGTCCTCTCGCAGAGTCTCTGCGCGGGCGACGGCGACGGAATCGGGGCAGAAGACGAGCGGGCGCCGGCGCGAGGAAGACGAGAGTTTGGGACTTAGAAATTTTTGGGGGCAGGAAGACATCGCGAATATATAGGGCCAGCCTTTAGTCCCGGTTGGGGACACCAACCGCGACTAAAGGTCCCCCGGGGTACCCTCCGCGGGCCTTTAGTCCCGGTTGGTGTCACCAACCGGGACTAAAGGTGCATTTTTTCGCGGCGTTTTCTTTCCCACGCGGAACGAGCCTTTAGTCCGGGTTCGTGACACGAACCGCGACTAAAGGTGGTTATTCAAATACTTTTCCTTTTTCCAATCTTAAAAAATACAAATAATATATCAGAAAATTCAGAAAAATAAAACTAATTCTTTTTCCAATCTTAAAAATACAAATAATATATCAGAAAATTCAGAAAAATAAAACTAATTCTTTTTCCAATCTTAAAAATACAAATAATATATCAGAAAATTCAGAAAAATAAAACTAATTCTCTTTCCAATCTTAAAAATACAAATAATATATCAGAAAATTTAGAAAAATAAAACTAATTCTTTTTCCAATCTTAAAAATACAAATCCGAAAATTCAGAAAAATAAAACCCCTTTAGTCCCGACATATATATAGATAAAAAAGGCAGTACATAATGGCTAGAGTGGATCTAAACCTAAACGGAGAGCATAGATGCATGATCGATCTACATAATGGCAAGACACCGTGGATCTGATATCTGCTAGACATACTCCTGCCTAGGCCTATAGTACTCCGACTCGTAGTCGTCGTAGTCGCCGCCGTCGTCGTCACTATCGTCTGACGGTGCTCTGCACTCCCTCGAAGGATCACGACTCCAGGACTGGGCCTGAGGGTAGCGCAGACGGGGGATATCGCCGGCCCTGATGTAGTCCATGACGCTCTGTGGAGTCCGGCCGGACCACCATAGCCGACGACCGGCCTCGTGAAAGTTCCCAGGAGGCAGGCCGTCCTCCTCATACCTGGCGAGCGCCCTCTCACGCTGATTGATGAAGAAGGCATCCCAAGTATGCTGGTTATCGGGATGCCAACTGGGATTCCTCCACTGCTCCGGCATGAGCTCGTGATAGTAGTGGTTCGTGATGGCCGCCCGACGCGCCACACCTTGAGGAAGAGGAGGGACCGGCACTCCTCCGGCGCTCAGCATCCAACCGGCGGGAACGTTGTAGCCGCACGGGCAGGGGTAGTTCGAGGCGGAAAGTGCCTCCGCCTGGATGAATGTTAGAGTGGGTACGGTAGAAGCCATGAGAGAGTGGTGAGTTTGTATGTGTTTATGCCAATGGTGTGGCAATGCATACATATATATAGCGAGAAGAAAATATCCCTTTAGTCCCGGTTGGGGACACCAACCGGGACTAAATGGGTTAGGGTTTCATTGGGAAACGGATCATCCCTTAAGTCCCGGTTGGGGACACCAACCGGGACTAAATGGGTTAGGGTTTCGTTTGGATCAATCAGATAGAATCACACGGATCGTGTGTTTCTTTAAAGCGCTTGTGAGTCGTTGGATCCGGGGTGTGTTTCTTTCGAGCTGCTGTGAGCCGTTCGATCAGGGCTACGGTGTGTTTCTTTCGAGCTGTTGTGAGCCGTTGGATGAGGTGGTTTCTTAACCGTTGGATCAAAACCCTAGCACAACACTTTGTGAGCCAGAGGACCCTATATATAGCCCACCTTCATACACCGGTCAGTTCATCGAGCAAATACAAAACATCCAGATTCGCCATCATACGTCCTGCCGTGCATTTGGTATGCATATTGCACCCAGTAGCCATGGTGGGGCTGTATGATGGCGATACCGATTGTTTTGTTCTACACCCCCCCTTTAACACATCCATCCATGCTTGGGTTGTGTTATGGTGGCGCGTGGCACGGGAGTTGTGACGCGTGGCGCGGGAGTTGTGACTCGTGGCCTGGAGGGCGCGGTATAAACTGTCGCGCCTCGAGCGCGTCTTCTCCATCCCTCTGCGGCGTCGCGCTTCGACCATGCCTCCGAGGAGGAACAACACCACCGGCTTCCACGGCGTCCGAGCACGGCAGAACGGAATGTTCAGCGCAGAATCCGCTGGGGGGACGACCGCATCCCCCTCGGCTCCTTTGCGACGGCGGCGGAGGCCGCCCGCGCCTGGGACGCGGCGGCCTGGCGCCTCAACCGCCCGCGGTCGCTGATGAACTTCAACGACTGCCACACCGTCTGGGAAGCGGAGGCCAGGGCGCCGAAGCCGCATATCATCACTGCCGCCGACCACCTCCACCTCCGCCACCGCGCGTTTCAGGGCCTAGTCGACGCCAGGGAAGACCGCGTCGTCCGCGAGTATTACCGGAACAACCCGGGGGAGGAGAGCACCGACGAGGAGCTCTGGCAGACCCGCGCGGCTCAGCGGGCGGAGCGCCGCCTCGAACGCCACCTCGCGTTAGATGCCGCTCGAGAGGCGAGGACGAAGGCGCTGCAAGAGCTTCATCGGGCCGACCACGCCGGCGAAGTCTGGGCCTCCGACGATCCGAGGTGGGGGCCTGTGTCGGACATACCATCATGCACCTCCGACGACGACGAGGAGGTCACCGACGAGTTCGGCGACGATGATGACCCGGAGGAGGTCACCGACGAGTTCCCCGACGACGACCACGAGGAGTAGTGTTCGTCTGTTTTCTCTTTTTAATAAAAGAATTTGTATTCTGGCGACACTACGGTGCGCTAGCGCGTCTGTTTTCTGTTTTTAGTAAAAGTTATGAAATTAGATATTTTATATCACAACGTTTTGAGACATTTAATTACCCTTCTGTTTTCCATGTTTTCCACTCGTTTTCTCAAATATTTTGCAAAGGAGTTAGTCTTAAACACATCAGAGATAATATAATTCACATGATCAATTCAACAAAGTTTGGTACAATAAATTATTACATATCAGTTCTTCCCTTGTGTCCCCGCTTTCTTACGATTTGGCCGTATCCATGGAGCATCCTTATCATTTAACTTAATGCTTGGGTCAGTGTTCACTTTGAAGGGCGGAATTTTACCAAACATATTATAATCTTCTGACATGTCTGTCTTGTCCACCACTCCCACGATGTTTCTTTTCCCTAAAAGAACAATGTGGCGCTTTGGATCATTGCATGATGTACTGATCGTTTTCTTATCTTTCCGTTTCCTCGGTTTGCTACTCATGTCCTTCAAATAGAAAACCTGAGCGACATCTTTGGCTAGGACGAATGGTTCGTCAAGGTAACCAAGATTGTTGAAATCCACCATTGTCATTCCGTATTGCTCGTCCACCTTTACCCCACCTCCTGTTAGCTTGAACCATTTGCACCATAACAAAGGGACCTTAAAAGAGGGTCCATAGTCAAGTTCCCATATCTCCTCTATGTAACCATAATATGTGACCTTTTTCCCAATCTCGGTTGCTGCATCAAAGCGGACACCACTGTTTTGGTTGGTGCTCTTTTTATCTTGGGAGATCGTGTAAAATGTATTCCCATTCATCTCGTACCCTTGGAAAGTCATTATAGTCGAAGATGGTGTCTTCGCCAACATGTACAGCTGATCTCCAACATCATTGTCATTCATTAAATGTTTTCGCAACCAACTGCCGAAAGTCTGCATGTGGGCCTTTCTAATCCATGATTCAGGCTTCCCCGGGTTGTCCGAGCGTAAAATATTCTTGTGTTGCTCGAAGTACGGAGCCACCAAGCTCGAATTTGGCAGAACTGTGTGGTGTGCTTCAGTCATAGAATGACCGTCCATACATATCGTTGATTTCCTTCCGATTGTGCCTTTTCCACTTAGTCTCTCCTCGTGCCGCGATTGAGGAATACCAATCGGCTTAAGGTCAGGAACATAGTCAATACAGAACTCAATTACCTCCTCATTTCCATAGCCCTTTACGATGCTTCCTTCTGGCCTAGCACGGTTACGAACATATTTCTTTAATACTCCCATAAACCTCTCAAAGGGGAACATATTGTGTAGAAATCCAGGACCGAGAATGGAAATCTCTTCGACTAGGTGGACCAGGAGGTGCGTCATAATATTGAAGAAGGATGGTGGAAACACCAACTCGAAACTGACAAGACATTGGACCACATCGTTCTCTAACCGTGGTAGATCTTCTGGACTGATTACCTTCTGAGAGATTGCATTGAGGAATGCACATAGCTTCACAATGGCTACTCGAACATTTTCCGGTAGGAGCCCCCTCAAAGCAATCGGAAGCAATTGCGTCATAATCACGTGGCAGTCGTGAGACTTCAGGTTTTGGAACTTTTTGTCCTCCATGTTTATTATTCCCTTTATGTTCGACGAGAAGCCAGACGGGACCTTCATACTGCTCAGGCATTCATTAACGACTGCATCCTCTACCGCGGTGCATACGAGAATTTGAATGAATGCCCTGTATGCACTGCATTGCGTTATAAGATCAGAGGCGATGACCCTAGTGACGATGTTGAGGGCGAGAAACCCAGGAAGATGGTTCCCGCCAAGGTGATGTGGTATGCTCCTATAATACCTCGGTTGAAACGCCTGTTCAGGAACAAAGAGCATGCCAAGTTGTTGTGATGGCACAAAGAGGACCGTAAGTCCGACGGGGAGTTGAGACACCCCGCTGATGGAACGCAATGGAGAAAGATCGACAGAGAGTTCAAAAATTTTGCAGCTGACGCAAGGAACATAAGATTTGGTCTAAGTACTGATGGCATGAATCCTTTTGGCGAGCAGAGCTCCAGCCATAGCACCTGGCCCGTGAATCTATGCATCTACAACCTTCCTCCTTGGTTGTGCATGAAGTGGAAGTTCATTATGATGCCAGTGCTCATCCAAGGTCCGAAGCAACCCGGCAACGACATCGATGTGTACCTAAGGCCATTAGTTGATGAACTTTTACAGTTGTGGGGCAGACCTGGTGTACCTGTGTGGGATGAGCACAAATAAGAGGAATTTGACCTACGAGCGTTGCTTTTTGTAACCATCAACGATTGGCCTGGTCTTAGTAACCTTTCGGGACAGTCAAATAAGGGATACAAAGCATGCACGCACTGGTTACATGAGACTGAAAGTGTATTTTTGGATAATTGTAGGAAGAACGTGTACCTGGGTCATCGTCGATTTCTTCCCCGAAATCATAACGTAAGAAAGAAAGAAAAGCATTTCAACGACAAGGCAGATCACCGGCCGAAGCCTGCGGAACGTACTGGAGCTGAGATATTTGATATGGTCAAGGATTTGAAAGTCATCTTTGGAAAGGGTCGTAGCGGACAATCAGTTCTGCTGGGAGTTGACGGGCACGTACCCATGTGGAAAAAGAAATCGATATTTTGGGAGCTACATTATTGGAAAGTCCTAGATGTCCGCTCTGCAATCGACGTGATGCATGTTACGAAGAATATTTGCGTGAACCTGATAAGCTTCTTGGGCGTGTATGGGAAGACAAATGATACAAAGGAAGCACGGCAGGACCAGCAACTTTTGAAAGACCCAGATGACCGGCATCCGGAATGGTTTCAAGGTCGTGCCAGCTACGCTCTTACCAAAGAAGAGAAGGTCATTTTTGTATCAAGGTTTCAAGGTCCTTCTCAAAAAATGACCTTCTCTTCTTTGGTAAGAGCGTAGCTGGCACGACCTTGAAACCATTCCGGATGCCGGTCATCTGGGTCTTTCAAAAGTTGCTGGTCCTGCCGTGCTTCCTTTGTATCATTTGTCTTCCCATACACGCCCAAGAAGCTTATCAGGTTCACGCAAATATTCTTCGTAACATGCATCACGTCGATTGCAGAGCGGACATCTAGGACTTTCCAATAATGTAGCTCCCAAAATATCGATTTCTTTTTCCACATGGGTACGTGCCCGTCAACTCCCAGCAGAACTGATTGTCCGCTACGACCCTTTCCAAAGATGACTTTCAAATCCTTGACCATATCAAATATCTCAGCTCCAGTACGTTCCGCAGGCTTCGGCCGGTGATCTGCCTTGTCGTTGAAATGCTTTTCTTTCTTTCTTACGTTATGATTTCGGGGAAGAAATCGACGATGACCCAGGTACACGTTCTTCCTACAATTATCCAAAAATACACTTTCAGTCTCATGTAACCAGTGCGTGCATGCTTTGTATCCCTTATTTGACTGTCCCGAAAGGTTACTAAGACCAGGCCAATCGTTGATGGTTACAAAAAGCAACGCTCGTAGGTCAAATTCCTCTTATTTGTGCTCATCCCACACAGGTACACCAGGTCTGCCCCACAACTGTAAAAGTTCATCAACTAATGGCCTTAGGTACACATCGATGTCGTTGCCGGGTTGCTTCGGACCTTGGTTGAGCACTGGCATTATAATGAACTTCCACTTCATGCACAACCAAGGAGGAAGGTTGTAGATGCATAGATTCACGGGCCAGGTGCTATGGCTGGAGCTCTGCTCGCCAAAAGGATTCATGCCATCAGTACTTAGACCAAATCTTATGTTCCTTGCGTCAGCTGCAAAATTTTTGAACTCTCTGTCGATCTTTCTCCATTGCGTTCCATCAGCGGGGTGTCTCAACTCCCCGTCGGACTTACGGTCCTCTTTGTGCCATCACAACAACTTGGCATGCTCTTTGTTCCTGAACAGGCGTTTCAACCGAGGTATTATAGGAGCATACCACATCACCTTGGCGGGAACCATCTTCCTGGGTTTCTCGCCCTCAACATCGTCACTAGGGTCATCGCCTCTGATCTTATAACGCAATGCAGTGCATACAGGGCATTCATTCAAATTCTCGTATGCACCGCGGTAGAGGATGCAGTCGTTAATGCATGCATGTATCTTCAGAACCTCTAAACCCACCACCCCTTGTGAAAATTGTGAGTAGAAGTGACACCAAATGTGGCAAAGTGCAGCGAGCTGAGTCCTATATAGGGATGGGCCTTTAGTCCCGGTTCACCTGGACAACCGCGACTAAAGGCCTTGCGGCCAGCCTGAGGACCTATTAGTCCCGGTTCTCCATGCCAACCGGGACTAAAACCCCTCCCGTCCGCAAGCTGTGGACCGAGCGCGCTGGGCCCAGACTATTGGTCGCGGGTCTCGTCCCGAACCGGGACTAAAGACACCTATGGTCGCGGGTCGATTATTTTGGGGACTAATGGGGGCGTATGGAAGGCCTATTTTCTACCAGTAAATCTTAGATTCCGGGGATCAAGCCCATATCGGTAATAAGAGTCACTTCCCATTCGAATTATCATGGATGCGTCATGATGGTTTCTATGAGTTAGTGCGTCGAGAATGGATGTCGATAAGAGAGGGAAACAACCCGGTGGAACGTTGGCAAAATAAAATCCGACATTTACGGCAATTCTTGCGTGGATGGGAAAAAATTTTAAGTGGCCAATACAAATTACTGAGAGATAAGCTTGTGTTATTAATTGAACAGTTGGACATCAAAGCTGAAACAACTCCTTTGAGTGCCGCCGAGCGGGCTGCCAAAAAGGAGGCAAATGAGTGTTTAGCGAAATTAAGACGGGACGAGGAATCCAAGTGGGCGCAAAGGGCCAAGGTGAAATACATTCAAGAAGGGGGAGTAATACAAAATATTTCCATCTAATTGCCAATGGTAAACATAGGAAAAAACACATTTTTGAATTAGAACAAGATGAAGGTACCATTGTGGGTGCCGAGAATTTAAATGTTTTTATAACTGAATTTTATAAGAAATTATTTGGGGCACCGGCTCCGAATAATGTATCTTTGGTAGAGGATATGATAGATGATTTGCCTCAAGTTTCGCCGGAGGCAAAATGATATTCTTACATCTCCGTTTACGGAAAAGGAGGTGTTCGATGCAATATCCCTAATGGAATTTAATAAGGCTCCAAGACCAGACGGATTTAACGCTGAGTTTTACCAGCGGTTCTGGGATGTTATTAAAACCGATCTGATGAGTATGTTTGCCCAGCTACATGGTGGCGACCTTCCACTATTTAAACTTAATTTTGGGATCATTATGTTGTTTCCCAAAAAAGAACATGCCAGCAGTACTGAGCAATATATACCCATTTTCTTATTGAATGTTAGATTTAAAGTGTTCACTAAGGTGGGAACGAATCGGGTAACATCTATTGCGATTAGAGTTATCCGACCGACTCAATCAGCGTTCTTGCCAGGAAAAAGATGGATGGGGTTAAGGATGAAAGGGTTCTCGCCAGTATGGTCTGAATGGATAGCTTGCTTTGTTCAGGGCGGTAGTGTTTGTATTAAGGTTAATGATGACATCGGTCATTATTTCCAAACTTTAAAAGGTTTAAGACATGGAGACCCCTTGTCAGATATTCTCTTTAACCTTGTCGCCGATACGCTGGCTATCCTCATTGAACGAGGTAAAGAGGATGGTCAAGTGGGAGGACTGATACCACACCTGATCGAAGGCGGGGTATCAATCCTTCAATATGCGGATGACACTATTCTCTACCTGGAACATGATTTACATAAGGCCTTAAATATAAAACTCATTCTTGCATTGTTTGAGCAACTTTCTAGCCTTAAGATAAATTTCCACAAGAGTGAGATTTATTGTTTTGGGAAGGCTAAGGACATCGAAAATGATTATCGCTTTATTTTCGGTTGTAAGGCCGGAAGTTTGCCTTTTAAGTATCTTGGGATCCCAATTCACCATAGGCGTCTGCTTAATAAGGAGTGGAAAATGGTGGAAGACCGGTTTGATAGAAAACTAAGCTCTTGGGCAGGTAAATTATTGTCATATGGGGATCACCTCATTTTAACTAATTCTGTCTTCTCGAGCTAACTTATGTTTCTTTTATCCGTGTTTGAGATCCCTGTTGGTGTCAGGAAGAGACTAGATTTCTACCGCTCGCCCTTCTTTTGGCAAAGCGATGCTAAGAAGAGAAAATATCGTCTTACTAAATGGAATATAGTTTGCTGCCCGAAAGATCAAGGCGGATTGGTTATCGAGGTTTTAGAAATTAAGAATGTGTGTTTGCTAAGAAAATGGTTGTTTAAATTATTACATAAGGATGGAGTTTGGAAAGAACTCCTCTCTAATAAATACCTAGGGGACAAAACATTGTCTCAGGTGCAGGCTAAACCTTCAGATTCTCCTTTTTGGAAACGTATTATGAAAGTTAAGCACGAGTTTTTCTCACGAGGAGCGTTCTCGTTGGTAATGGGCAACAAGTGAGGTTTTGGGAGGATACTTGGCTAGGTGATGAACCGTTATACAAACCTATCCATCTATCTATAGCATAGTTTTACATAAAAATGTGTTGGTAGCTGATGTTTTGGCACATAATCCTATTAATATTTAGTTCCGTAGAAATATTATCGGTTTCAGGAGACAACTCTGGTTGCAATTGGTAGAGAGAGTGATGAGCGTATCACCGACCAATGAGGAAGATTTGTTCTCTTGGAAGCTAACCGATAATGGGCAATTTTCTGTTAAATCGTTTTGTACAGATTTGCTCCATGGTTCCACAAGATTTTTGCAGAAATACTTGTGGAATTTGAAGGTATCATTAAAGATTAAGATTTTTCTGTGGTTCCTCAATAGAAAAGTTATTCGTACGAAAGATAACTTGGTTAAAATAAATTGGACTGGATGTACTAAATGTGCCTTTTGTGATTCGAAGGAGTCTGTGGAACATTTGTTTATTGCATGTCCTTTTACTCGTGATATTTGGCGTCTTATTCACTTTACGTTCAACATTTATCCACCAACTAGCATTGTGAATTTGTTTGGTAGCTGGCTAAATGGCATTGACAAAAAAACAAAAGCCCGTATTCGGGTGGGTGTTACGGCGTTCCTTTGGGTGATTTGGAATTGTCGTAATGATGTGGTCTTTAAAAAAAAACAATATTCATTTTTTGCAGGTTGTCAACAAGGCGATGTACTCTATTCAGATGTGGTCCTTCCTCCTCCCTGCCGATCAGCGAGCACTTATGGATACAGGCTGTGCTCGTATGATGGCGGTCGTTCGGGTTATTTACAGCCGGGCTGTGTGGCTTAATGCTAGACGATTAGATGTTTAACCTTGCCCTTTTTGAGTGGATGGTCTTTGTAGCCACCTTATGTGACCCGTAAATTGTATTCGGATGGATATTCAACTTTGGTTTAATAAAATAAAGTCTGTGTGCATCGTCCTGATGCAGAGGCCGGGGCCACGGTTTCCATTTCAAAAAAAAAAATACACTCGCCACGAAAACAGGAAAACACTCCGCAAAGATATTCCCTCATCAAACAGAACAAAAAACACTCCACAAAAAAGTACAATTGGCAAAAGTAGAACATATGGGGTGCAAAAGTTTGCCGAAATGGAAGTGAATCAACATTTCGGCAAACATCCATGCACCACCGCGCCCGCACACGCGACAATCGATCGGTCCACCTGCACATGCATGACAAACACCCATACACATCGATCGATGGCCACACAAGACATATGCACCTCCAACTATACTCACCGAGTAGATTCGATACCGACACGCGAAAAGAGCGAGGGAGAGGGAGGGACCGGAGTATAGATGCAAGGTAATTAGGCCCCCTCAACAACAACAAACTTCACCAACAATTATGCATCGAATAAATAGGTTCACCTACCTAAAAAGGAGAACTAAATGTGTAAAAATAGAGTGGAGAGAAGGGGGGGGGGGGGGCGAGTGAGCAACATCCACTTGCAATGAAGTGAGTGGGGGGGGAGAGAGGGGGCTGCCACCTTTATGTGCACAGTGCGCAAATTTCTGTGGCGCACCGGGACAACATTCTGTGGCGCACTGTCGAGCTGCGCCACAGAAAGCCACCTTCTATGGCGCACCAGCATACATGCGCCACAGAATATGGGTTTTCTGTGGCGCATCACAGTCGTGCGCCACAGAAATACCATATTCTGTGGCGCACCAAGGAGCCTGCGCCATAAAAATAGGTGTACTGACAGCCAGAGCAATGACTGGGGTGGGCCCCACTGGATTTCTATGGCGCACTAGCCAGACATGCGCCACAGAATTAGAAATTTCTGTGGCGCACCAGTGGCCATGCGCCACAAAAGTTTATTTCTATGGCGCACGCCATCTTGGTGCGCCACAGATGCCATTCCATAGAATGGCATTTCTCTACTAGTGTCTTCTCCAGTTTCCGAATTCCTCTGCAAGTAGTGCAACAATTAGATACTATAAACATTAAAGCAAAGTGAACACCGACGCATGCATAGTGAGTAGGCCCATACATTCTCAAAACTGATTTGAGAGTAGGATTTTGATCCTACTCTGTGTTTTGTCTTCATCTTCGTACGGTTATCCTTGTTCTTTTGGCTGAGTTTCTGCTCATTCAATTATAAAAAAAACTTGTCAGACAAGCCATTTGATGATAGTACAAAATTCACAAACAGGTAGTATAGAAATAACCAGGAATTTCGGATCAGTGCCAAAGTACTCGATCAACCATTCCCACTCTTCTTTTTGTAAATCTTCTGGGACAACTGCCCTTCTGGCATCATCTGTTTTGTATGCCTTGTAAGTGCTGCTTAGGTCTCCTCGCCAGCCTCTGTAGCGTTCTTTTGCAATTTTAAGAATTTTTCCGTGTGTTTCGTCTGTATCTGGCATATCGTATCTGTCCTGTAATGCGTAGAACAAACAGATAGACTTAGTTTAGTAGTAGTACATTAATTATGGACGAAAAAATCAGACAACACATGTGAGAAAGGTTGTACTCACCAACATATCTGTGACGATCATGCGATGGATGTTAGGGTGAATGTCTGTCCACCTCCTCACTCCAATAATTGGTAACCTTCTTTTCATTATGATTACCACCTCATCCTTGAATGAACGGTTGTTCATTCCTACTGGACCACCCAATGTTTCAGAGAAATCAACACCTAGCTTTGCAGCTCCATTGGCATGACGCTTCTTACTGGCTTTCAAACCTTTCACTACACCTCGCCCTTTCTTCTTCGGTATGTCATCACCTACATCCCAAAACACACACAAAGAAACAATTTATTTTGTAGTTGATTGAAAGAAATTAGGACACAGCGGTAAAAAATATAGCTAGTACCTTCTTGTAGTTGTAGCTTCGGGCGATAGCAGCGTGCATGGGAAGGCCAATCCTCAACGGAACACATGTCAGTTTCAGACACATCAGTGTTAGGTTCAGTTCCTGTTTCAGGGTTAACATTTGTACTGAATCAGCAATCCTAGATTTTATCCATTAAAACAAATATTAGACAGAGCTTAAATGTCAAAAATAAATTACCACGTCTACGTTTTCCCTGACTTTTTTTATATTGTAGTATACTTTCAACCCTTGTCATGCAGACAGATCCTTTCTTTATTACTGAAAATGTTAACAATAAATGGACAAAGCATTAACATTGTGCATAATTCAGCAAGCTGATTAAGAATTAATGAACTTGTGTACCATTCCCAAAGGAGTAATCTGTATCTTGTTCTTCGTTTGAAGCTTGTTCCTCTTCGGTTGCATCCCTAACTGCATGTTTATCAAAATTGTGGATTAGGTAAGGAATGCATAAAATAGTTACCGGGGAAAATATTTATTAAAGTCTGTATTGAAGGATTTGCGAGTTGGAGATTTGGCATGAAAGTATAACCTGTGATAGTGATCTGTCGCTTTTTTCTGGTGGATCCAGTTGCATCATCAAGCAGAGACTCTATTGGTGCAATATCAACCGCCGTGGCCTCCTCCCTAAACACACACAGGGAGATCTTCTTATCATTAGAGTGCCTGCGTTTCAATAGCTCGAAATCACTACCATGTTCTATTGGAACAAGTTTTCCTTTGCCAGGGCCATTATTTAGCCTGCAGTACAGGTAATCACGCGCGCCACTAAAGCCAACGTTTTCAATCAAATTGATGAATTCCATATAGCAGATTTCCTCCGGTTCCATGGCTGCTACCACAACTTTTTTATTTTTATCACCGTCCTCATAGAAAAGTCTAACATTCCAAATGGGTTCGGTTGTCTACAATTAGATAGAAGGAAAAAATGAGAACCCAAATAATCAGTGAGTTAGCAGAACTGAAATAAAAAAAATAGTTACATGGCATTATTCACATAGAAAACCAGATACACATATGATCGACTAGGTGTTCATACACGGATTAACGCTTCAACCAGAGGAAGAACAGAGAATAACAACCAATATCGAGACCATATAAGAGACGGCGAGATCACGGAGATGGACGAGAAGCAGATTAGACAGGAAAACCTGAGAGGATTCGCGTTCCATGGAGTCCGATCGCGACATCGACATGTGTAGAGCTCCGAACGTGATGAGGGCGAGATGAGATCTAATCTGCAATGGCGAAAGAGGTGGCCCGTAGATTGTGCTATGGCGAAACAGGAGGGGCATCGTGCACTTATACATACACGTTAGCGGGAAATTTAAAACGACTGCTTTTATTTTTTGGTGGGAACACAAAATTTCGCTACACTTGGCGTTTTAGCGGGAGGATTTAATTTTTTTTGGTGGGGCATCGTATTCGAGCAACCACAACGCCTTGCCGACAATATAGGCGCTAATTGAGCAGTTAAACAATGCATGCAATCGCCGGCTGCCTAGAAGGCATATTTTGCATTGAGTTTCAAGGCGTCAGGCTCTTAACTATCGAGGGAAAACTAATCGGATTTATTCCCTAGCGCTTACAACGTAGGATTGAAAACATGTGGAAGCCTCGCATGAGTCATATAATGTCACTGAACAATTATTGCATGCAACTTATTAGCTGCCGCCGCCTTGTTTATTTCTGCAAACTTCAAATTGCCACTGAAAATATAAACAAGACAAGTAATCTTCACTGCAGATGAAGGTTTGGGTGATCAAACCACTGAAGCACATCGCTGATGGCAGTACGATAATTACATACATCCATACGTTCATGATCCGATGAGAATGTCCAAGTTGGCAGACTACGTACTACAACCAGGGCGACACCGCCCGCATCACGATCTTCACGTCCAAGTGGCGGTTACGGGTGCTCCTAAGTGTAATGAGAATAGCTTGCTTTTCATATAAATGCTTGCCTTCAAGGAATTCCCGCCATGCATTCCTGCCAAACATAATGCGGTCGTCCCTGTCCGTGTTGTATGGAACGGTGGTGAACGCCTCTGATGATCCGAGGCATAGCCCAGCATGGCCTGAAGACGGAATGCCAGCACTGTCCGCTATGGACTGAGGTAGTTTCTGGATTTCGAGCGTGTGGATGACATACAAAAAGAAGTAGGTCATAGTAAGGCACACGTTGTAAGCATAAATTGCGTTGAAAAACATAAATAACATTGGCACCTTACGTACCATCTCATATCTGGCCACATTTGTCCACGTCAAACGAGTCACGTATGGCACTCCAATGTACTCATCTATCGTGGGTAGAAGCTCACGAACGTGGTCCTTCTCATCGTCATCAAGATCAGCTCTCTGGGAGAAGATGATGGAAGAGTCGAATGGGTCATCCTCATCCATGGACTGCTGATCCGTGGACTCCTCATCCGTGGACTCCTCATCAGTCCTGGGATCTGGGTCAGTTTCATTGCTTGTAGTAGCGTCGTGGTCGTACAAGTAGTGCATGCGGCACATGTCGAACTTGAACACCTTGACGGTGAGCAAGGCGTCGCCGTCGTAACTGAAGAGGAGGAACATGCCACGCTGCAGGAAGTAATATTGGGCGAACTGGTCCCAGCCGTGCCCGAGGAAAATGCGGCCAGCTTCATCGAAAAGCACATCCATGTCCCAGTTCTTGCTACTCGGATCGTCCGCCTCACGCAGCTTAAGTTCACGTGGTTCACGGCCCTTCAGCAACTCCACAAACTTCTTAGGCAGCACCTGCAGCGATATGAAAGTTAAATAGATAGAAAAGAGTGCTTACTAGAAATAAGTTTACTGTTTGATGATGGATAAGTACTATAAAAATGTAAACAAGTAGTACCTAGTAATCAGTTATACTAAATCTTAGTTGAGCAATGAGGGTGTTTGCCACATTAATTCAAAAAGATGAACTTTCAGTGGGAGCTGAAATGTACCAAATCGAGTGAACATATTCACGTAGAGCAATTGAGCTACTAAAACCCATCTACTAGACCTTAATTTGATTCACAAATTTAACTAGCTACAGGATCATAGCTCAGACACTATGTCAGACTAAATAACTGAAGTGGTGGTGTGGGTCGATGAAGCGTACCAGTTTGTCCGATGTAGCGTCTACTACGAGGGAGTAGAACTCAAAGTCTGCCAACTCCATCTTAACAGATCCCTCTGTTCATCATATAATAGAAATGCAAATCAATTTCCGGCTACATATATAATCGAGAATTAACATTTTGGTGATACAGTCCACGTACTGAATGCCGCGTTGTATTGCAAGCGGCAACTGCTTAGGTCGAACATCTTTACTGTGATGGCATTGCGGCCGTCGTAATTGCAGATCAGAATAAAGCCTCTCTGCAGTTTGTAGGTCCGGGCGAAACACTCCCATCCGCGCTTTAGGAACATGCGGCCAGTGCTGTCGAACCACACATCAACGTCCCACGTGTTGCTACGCCGATGGCCGACCTCAAGCAGCTTCAGTGCACGGGGTTTACGGTCCCCTAGCAACTCTGCGAACTTCTTAGGCAGTGACTGCAGCAGAGGATAGAGCAAACCATGAACATCATTCCACCTATCTGACTAAAATGACAAGTAAAATGAGTACAATACCTGTTTGTCCGATGAAGCATCATCTACGTAAGCGAGGAACTCGTAGTCCATCGTATGCAAACCCGCATGTAGATCGTACTAAAAAGTATGACTTCAGTTACATTTAGCAGACGTGCCAAAACAGCAGAGGTTAAGAAACATGAAGGTTCACTACAAATTTAGGACTAAATGCAGTCTAGCAGCATCATGGTTCAGAGACATTCATACACAGGTGCAATTTAAATTTGACATGCATTCAAGAATTTCATGGAAGTACGGAACTTCAGAAAAGAAAATCTACTAGTATGTCAAGGAAATGGTGTGCCGACAATCAATTGTACTGCTTTAGCAAATTAATTGAAATAGCTACTGGTCCTAAAAAATGGCTCACATCTATTGTCCTGCTGAAGATTAAAGATGGAAATTACTAAAAATAGCTAGTGAACCTAAAAAGGGGTAAAGTCAACTGTACTTGTGAATAGTAAAAAGGGAAATTACTAAAAGTAGGTACTGGTCCTAGATATGCCAGTGTGAGTACCAGAGGTCTTACTTTCAATATCACTAATTACCTACCTAGAAAAAGGCACACACGCAACAACAGCTACAAACATCAATTGGGCACCTGGAACTATCAAAATTAACATGAAGGTATAGTGCAACATCTCAATCAGATGCATGTAAGTACCATTTACTTTAGTCATAAACGTGTAAAAGACAAATCAATCATGAATGACATCGAACATAAATACGTGCTACCATCTATATGTAGCACAAGATTTCACATTTCTTTCCTGTCTAGACAAGTAGGACACTAGTTACCTTATAGAAAATGAGTGTTTGAACTTAAATCGTTCTGCAATGCATCCACAAGAGGTGAAGTTCTAACCTGAGTGTCGCCCGCGATGGATCAGTGGTGAATCGACGTGCCGTGGGTCAATCTACAGCGCGATGAAGAGACTGGCGACGACGGCGGTCGCGAGAATGCGGCGGCCCAGAGAGGGATGCTGATCGAGGGGCGGCGAGGTCGAGAGATGGATGGCGGCGGCGACGGTGTCGGTGTACTGCGGAATAAGGGTTTTCTCGGAGCAAATAACTGTAGGTACACAAAGAGGAGGAGTGCGAACTTGACGTGACAATACGAGAGGAAGATGATACTTGGGCCCACCTGTAAGTCTGTTACCACAAATGGTGGGTACATTTCCGCGGGGCAGTTGCCATTTTTATGGTTCCTATCTGAAGTTGCACTTTCGGTCCAGAACATTGTTCCCTTCCACCTACGATGCCTGGAAAACAGCAGAGAGATGAGAATGTAAGCCACACTTGGCAATGTGGGCCCACACAAAATGCTTGAACCCCATTGCAGGACTTGTATGGTGCCGCCGTTGCGCTGGGTGGCGTCGGACGTTAACCGGGA
This sequence comes from Alopecurus myosuroides, assembly GCA_028641055.1. Taxonomy (NCBI): domain Eukaryota; kingdom Viridiplantae; phylum Streptophyta; class Magnoliopsida; order Poales; family Poaceae; genus Alopecurus; species Alopecurus myosuroides. Next base: position 51,554,214 of record CM054057.1, read on the forward strand.
CGATTCTCGCCGCTTCTCGCTCTTGCATGCCAGCCTCCACACCTGGGGCATCCTTACAACCCACTCCAAGCAACTCACTCCACATGCAACACTGCACCTTGTTACCCCTGCCCATGAGTGGGCGATGCGTGGTCTGTCCTTATATTGCCTTCGAAAGCGGAAGGAACGGCCGAAAACGGGGATTTCCTTGCCCAACTTGTTGTTTCCCATGCCCAAAGTCGAAATCATGATGCATTCCAAGAACCTCTCTTCATTTCAGCAACATTGCACGTGTGGGATCTGAAAAAGCCGCTTCCATTCTCAAGTTGCCTACCAATCTTATGTCGTAGCCGTTTCCGGGCACTTTCGGTCCAGAACATTGTTCCCTTCCACCTACGATGCCTGGAAAACAGCAGAGAGATGACAATGTAAGCCACACTTGGCAATGTGGGCCCACATAAATAATGCTTGAACCCCATTGCAGGACTTGTATGGCGCCGCCGTTGCGCTGGGTTGCGTCGGACGTTAACCGGGACGATTTTCGCCGCTTCTCGCTCTTGCATGCCAGCCTCCACACCTGGGGCATCCTTACAACCCACTCCAACCAACTCACTCCACATGCAACACTGCACCTTGTTACCCCTGCCCATGCATGAGTGGGCGATGCGTGGTCTGGCTTTATATTGCCTTCGAAAGCGGAAGGAACGGCCGAAAACGGGGATTTCCTTGCCCAACTTGTTGTTTCCCATGCCCAAAGTCGAAATCATGATGCATTCCAAGAACCTCGCTGCATTTCAGCAACATTGCACGTGTGGGATCTCAAAAAGCCGCTTCCATTCTCAAGTTGCCTACCAATCTTATGTCGTAGCCGTTTCCGGGCACTTTCGGTCCAGAACATTGTTCCCTCCCACCTACGATGCCTGGAAAACAGCAGAAAGATGAGAATGTAAGCCACACTTGGCAATGTGGGCCCACAGAAATAGTGCTTGAACCCCATTGCAGGACTTGTATGGTTCCGCCGTTGCGCTGGGTGGCGTCGGACGTTAACCGGGACGATTCTCGCCGCTTCTCGCTCTTGCATGCCAGCCTCCACACCTGGGGCATCCTTACAACCCACTCCAACCAACTCACTCCACATGCAACACTGCACCTTGTTACCCCTGCCCATAACTGGGCGATGCGTGATCTGGCCTTATATTGCCTTCGAAAGCGGAAGGAACAGCCGAAAACGGGGATTTCCTTGCCCAACTTGTTGTTTCCCATGCCCATAGTCGAAATCATGAAGCATTCCAAGAACCTCGCTTCATTTCAGCAACATTGCACGTGTGGGATCTCAAAAAGCCGCTTCCATTCTCAAGTTGCCTACCAATCTTATGTCGTAGCCGTTTCCGGGCACTTTCGGTCCAGAACATTGTTCCCTTCCACCTACGATGCCTGGAAAACAGCAGAGAGATGAGAATGTAAGCCATTTTTGTCTTCATTTTTAGTCTTCAATTTTAGCCATTTTTGTGCAAAAAATATGGAAAAACAACTGTACAAAAAGAAACCCTAGATTCACGCGTGCACATTGCGTCAGAGGGAGAGCAAAAGGGAAACTCCATAAATACACGGTTTGACGCATATCCACTTCCTTTCTTCCTCCGTCTCTGCATCAACTTTTCCCCAAAAAACGCATCCTCCCCTCCACTACCACCGCAAAACCCTCGACGGTTCTCCTGCCCTTCCCATCCGCCATGAAGAGATCTCGCGAAAGCTTCGACGCCGAGGAAGGTAATGAGGTGGCGTCCGTCGTCGGCGAGCCATCTTCTGCTGTCGTCCCAGCCGCGGCCATCTCTGGTACAGTGGCTGCTGCTTCCGGCGAGGTCACGCCGGTCGAGAAGGCGCTCCGTGATGTCTCTTCGGAGATAGATCGGAAGAAGACGAAGAGCGGGGACGGAGAAGATGGCCCATCCCACGCCGCCGTGCCATCTGACCTCGAGGCGGCGTACAAGGAGATTGACGAAAGCTACGACCAATCAGCTGAATACGCCATGTGGGGGGCCATCTCCGCTAAGCTGACCAACGCTCCGACCGCCGCGCCGCCCGCTGCGCTGACTGCCGCGCCGACTGAGGTAGTAGATCTATTTTTAGTGAACTTGCCGTGTATTTTTGATAATGCCCTTGTATTCACAGACTGGTACTAGATCGATTTTGCTTTGGACTATGTGGTTGTTCATGTTTGCCACTTATTTTGGTTGTGAGTTGTGACTTCTGTGAGTTGAGAGAACTAAGATAGAAACCTCTATGTGTGCTGTTTGCTACTTTACTCTTTTTTGTTCTTGGCTGGATTGGAGCACAACCTGATGGTACCGTGTGTGTGACTAGGAAATTTATTTTGTTCTATGGTGGATTGGAGCACAACCTGATGGTACTGCATGCACGTGTGTGCCTAGGAAATTTCTTTTATTTTTTGATGGATTGGAGCACAACCTGGTATATATGCACGTGTGTGCCTAGGAAATTTTATTTCTCACCTGTTATTTACATTAGATCAAATGCCATTGTATATCTCATCATGTAATAATTACAACTGCAACTTCATATGCAATGTTCAAATTCATTGTTACAGTGTGTTATCATCCTAGATTCTTCCTATTTAGATGTTACAACCTATTTTGGGTTGCAATAATCTTCACATTATTTCACTTCAAGTTCATATCTCATTTTGTAATATTGTACCACTCTGTACATGTTTAAATATAAATTCATTAATATAGCTTGGGTATTTGATGGCGCAAGATTTTAGCTATCTGTTTGTTATGAAATACTGGGGCATATTACTCTATGGTTGCATGGCATACCATTGACATCAATGAGCACCATTCTATGGTGGTAGAATCGAAAAAAATTCCTCATTGCAAGAGTTAGCGGTCTAGCATACATAGAAATTGTATTTTGATAGTGGCCTTTATTCAAAGAAAGAGAGAGTAGATCGATTTTGCTTTCAAATATTATTCTGTTATTTCTCAACTGTTATTTACATTAGTTCAAATGCCATTTTATATCTCATCATGTAATAATTACAACTGCAACTTCATATCTAATGTTGAAATAATTGTGTAGCTTGTTATCATCCTAGATTCTCCTATTTATGGTGTTACAACCTTTTTTGGGTTAATCTTCAAATTATTTCAGCTGCAATTTCATATCTCATTTTGTAATAATTTTACACAGTAGCTTTTAGGTTAATTAAACGTGCATGCCTACATGGATTCTAATTATCAGATTTGGTTATGATATACTAGGTTTAGTATAGGTTGTACATTTCATATCCATTTGAATTCTTAGGCAATAAATGATATAAAAGTTAAAAACGAATGAGCAACTTCAGTTTTCAGTTAACATATTGGCTTATTGCATTTTAGGAGCCGAGAGTTGAAGAAGAGTCATCTGATGGTGGACTGGCCTTGTCAGATGGTCATGGTTCTGGGGATGGAGGCTCTGGAGAAGATGATGAAGATGTTGAAGAAGTACCTCCAACATCACCAAATGTTGATGAAAAATCAGCTTGCAACGTCCATGTCTCCAATCTGGTGATACTTCAGCTAAAGGAGGAAAAGGGGGTGCACACCGACTTTGTTCTTCAAGCTGTGGTAAAGCCGAACCAGCGACCATCGTCTTTCATGGTTTCGCGTGTACTCCTTAGCAAGTTGGGTACTACCAACTGGCGCATTGTCCAGTCTCACGAAGAGGGAGACTCCGCGTATCTTTACATCAAGATGCGTAGACAGGATGTGCTAAGGTGTCACGGGAAGAGGTACGAGTGGGAGGGAGAACAAGTCACCTTCCGTAAGGTGAATAGACTCATTCCACTCATACCTGATCCCATGGAAGCTGGCCCAGTTCACAAGATCTTCTAAGTTGTGCCTGCGAAGACAATGTTTCTTTTGTTTAAACTATGTGTTGCTTTCCGTACTCCTGCATGATGCACTATGTGAAACATTATGTCCTTTTTATGTTATCGTTTAGCAGAGCTTATTAATATTGTTAAAGAGTTGTTTCTTTTTTGGAGGGCACGCAATTGGCACCTGATTTTTATAGGAGATAGTGGTTTGAGTACATGAACTTGACAGTTCGTTGCGAGCAACACTATCACTTACACCACTCCACACCGGCTAGTCCGAGAACTGCCCCACAGACTCAAAAACCAAACACAAGAAAAGGCCTTTCCTAAACAAAGATTAGAGCTGCGTCGCCACAGATGCTGGTGCCTCTTAGGAATAACAAACTACATCTTGACATCCCTAGTCGTCGAACCACCCAAAGGAGAATGGCGGCTGGACTAGTTCTGCCTCGAGGAGGGAACTACTCAAACACCGCCAGCGAGGGAGAGTTGTCATTGAGTTCAAACCAGACTTCACGTAGCATAATTTGCACTACTAGTTAGATATAGCACTTGCAATATGAACAAAAGTACCAAGATAAATCCATAGCTCAAAAGTAGCATATATACTACTCGAATAATTTTACATATACTCTAATTACAAAGAACAAAAGTAGCATATATACTACGCCGCAGCAGGTGATCTAGTGCCAAGTGTGGGTCGCACTCGCCCTCCTTGATCTGCCTCCCTCTTTGGCCTTCTTGGCGTCACTCATGGGTTTGAGCTTACGGTACAACTCTAGGGAGAGGAACCCATCAATTGCAGCATAGGTGATGTGTTCCATGTCTAGCATTTGGTTGTCCCAGTAGCTGTGCCACCAGTATTCCTTCTTCTTCATGTTTTTGTAGCAGGGATCAATAAATTTTGCTGCCATGGTAGCCATTCCAACTTTCTTTTGTTTGAACACATGAAAGTATAAATCTTAGATATCCTCATAGTTTTCTTTTGGAATAGAAAAATTCCAGGTTCTCGCAAACATTTTCTTGTCGTTGTTGGTGTCAACACTTGCAAATTTGACGCCGCCAAAACGAAAAAGATCAGCCAGCGTCGCAGATTGCCACCAGTCACCACTAAAGTACACAAGTAACAAGAGTTTAGAAAAGTACTACTCCATCCGATCCGAAAAAAAAGTGCGTGAGAAAACTGTTACGCATGCACGTCTGGATGAGTACTAGTTGCAGAAAATCTAGATGAGTACTAGTTGCCGAAAAAAAGAGGAAAAAAGTAGTAGTAACACCAATCACAAGAACCAGGAATAACCAAATAGCAATCACAAGAACATGGCGGCGGAGCAGATGAGTACTAGTTGCAGAAAACAAGATGAAAAATGACTTGAACCTGGAGTGATGGCACACCAGGACGTGGCGGCGGAATGCAAGCTGAAGGACGGCGACCTTCTTCTCGATATCAACCTTGTGGGATGTGTACTCGAAATCGAGCCCCATGAATCTTTCTTCTCCTTCATCAATCCACTGCTCGTACATGTCTACGACACGCTGCACCTCGGCAGGGTCGTTGGTGTACGTGACGTCGATGCTTTCCTCGCCATGGATGGGGACCTAAATCGTGCGGCAGAAATACTTCTCTTCGTCCATTCTTGGAAGAAGAAGAGAGGGGAGCGGATGGAAGAAGAAGAAACTCGAGTGCAGCGGTTGGAAGAGATGCAGTGGTGAATACGAATGGAAGTACATGGGAGTATTAATATTAATTCTGTACGGAGCAGACTCGAAGTGGTTTCCGTGTGAAAACGATAGAAAATAATTGGGAAGCACATGTGCCGTGTGTGTACATAGACACAAGGTTGTACATAGTACTCACTTCTTTGTGGGCCTAAACTAATAAGCCTATTTTTAATCTACTAAACCTACACAATGGCCAGCGCGGCCCACGATTTGTCCCATCAAACAAGCTAGTCTACGGCCTGACCTAAGGCAGCGTGCGTGTAATCATTCTCCCACAGAAAACCGCCGACTTCACACGCCTCCCTCGCCACGTGTTCGCCGCCGCCTGCCCTTCCGCACAAGTTTGACCTACAATTTTTAGTCTACCGGCCGGCGCACCCTCCACTTCGATCATGAAGCCAACCAAAGACGTGCCAACTTGATCTTACGCATCTTTTTGCATCTTTGATCGTGATTATCACACCAGATCTGATCGTTTTTGTTCGTTTTTTCTTGCAGTGTCCAGTTTGTTTTGCCAAACTAGGGATGTGTGGTAGTGATGACATGACGACTGATTATTTCGTCATAACCCTTTAGAGGGATTTGAGGAGAAGACGGTAAGGATTCTAATCTACTCATGTACAAATTGGATTTGGATTTTTCGTGATTATTCACATGTAATATACTTAGCATATCTACCGGTCCTAGCTAGTACTCATTGTGTCATGTGTTAATCATTGATGTAATATACGTAGCTGATCTAGCTAGCAAATTTTTTGGGACTGTGATCTCTAGTAGCATTGGACGTGTTTTTTTTTATGAACTACCGACATGCAATTTCAATACTTGAAGGGTACCATTCTGAAACTATGAGTGCATGTTCAGTTATTTGCAGTACAGGACTATTGCTTCAATGTCCAATTATAGGAAAAAGTACAAATAGCTACTCTTATAGGATATATCTACTTTTAGTAAGTCCAATTTACTACTGGCTCAAAATTTAATAAAATACATGCTCTTATTTAGGTGATCCCGTGCTACATCAGACAATATTTCTTAAGAATGCATGTTGTTTTCCCCATGGAGGACAGAAATTTTCAAGCCACACTTATTATGAAGGAAGGCTTCTCGTTTATTGTCGATCTTAGCAACATCGACGGGATAACCTTTCTGAAGGGAAATTACTGGAAAGAATTTAGTAGGGTCTACAAACTTGAAGTTGGTATGGAGCTTGTTTTCAAGACCGACACACAAAGAGGCCAAACTGAGGTCATAACCGGAAATGACCCAATCATCCATCCGTGTAAGTTCTTACTTAATACAAAATAATTATGTTGTGCACATAAACATTAATATATTACTTGGTTGCGGCATGTGTAATCCACTAATTTCAGGCGTATTACATTTTTACAGCATACTACCACATGTCCCCTGAGAGGCGTCACATTGTTGACTCACTCTCTAGCACTGATGGGACCATGCTTAACTGGAGGATGATGGAGACGGTGATCGACGCTGTTGAAAACTTGGATTACACTGTTCTATTCCACAGAGCTGGAGAGTATGAGGAAGCAGAATTGGTTGTCGGGGTGCTGCATACTCTGAATTGGACAAACAGCGAGAACTTCAATAAACACGTGGTAAATCTTTAAGAACACATCTTCTCTTATGCGCAAAGTAATACGTGTACACTTGTTCTATTTAATTTCCTTTCTTTTAACATGATTATTTCCCGATAGCTTTTTTCTTGACTTCTAGTCTTTGCATGCAACAGAAAATCCCAAGCCGTCTGATTCCTGCACATATGGCAAGAAATGGTACAATCACTATTGTTTGCTACCCGAGAACTGAGGTGACATCGACATATTCAATTTCTGATCTTGATGGTCGCTTGTGCGTCAGCGGGTGGAAAGAGTTCATGGCGAAGGAAAGTCATCTCAAACAGGGTGACAAGATGCTGTTCTTGCTATACCAGTGCGCTGAAGGGCTCTACTTGTTTGCTACCCATCTCCCTGAAGTTGGTCTGTAATAGGAATGCAGTGATATTGATGGTTTCTGTGTGAAACTATATGCATGCAGCCCCGTTGCTACAATATAAAAACCGTGTTAAGACTCTATATTAGATTGTTGAATTCTCACACAATTTAAATGTTATGTTCTTTTAGTTTTACTACTTTCATGATGTCATTTTGTTTTTTATGCTGAGCTTTACCATTTTTGCTTTACCATATTGGATTTTATGACTCATAAAAATGTAAACAAGGGTGCAAACCACACATGCTCAATGGAAAAAATATCCAGTGATACTAGCCCCTTGTTCTCCCATGCTACCATTTTAAAAAAATCAACTATAGATGTTTCATAAAATTCCGGAAAAAATTATTAATGTTCCCAAAGAATTTGTGTACATAATGTAAAAAAAAACCAGGTCCAAATTCGACCTACACATTGAGAAACAAAAAGTACAAATCAGCAAATATGCACTATATATTCACATTTGGATTTGTCTTTTTGGTTAGTCAATATTACTTTCGCATCTGGACATAAAATTATTACACATTGTAGTAACTCTACTCGTGATTTTTCCTAGATTTTTTTGAATCACCAAAACTTCATTTATTCGAAACGGTACCATGGTAGCATGCAAGAGGACTAGTATCACAAAATATTCTCCCCATGCTCTGGCGAAATAGGCTGAATCACCGCTATTTTAATATAGCAACCACCCGGTGCAACAGTTTTGATACAACGCCGGCTGAGGCGACAACCAATAAACGCAAAAGAAGAAAATAAAAGGAGATGCAAGTGGATCGACGAAACGACCACTTTGCCCACCTACAAACTACAACCAAGCTGCTAGCACCGGGACGTCAAATACCAATCTACACCTTCAACATGGATAGTCGCGCTTCTAGGGTTTCCCCCGGCACATCGGGGCGGCGGATGCAGGGTAGACGCGATGCCCTTCATGAAGGGAGGATGCCACCCGATGGCGACACCGCTCTAATATCGGTACTCCGACAAGGATTTCTCCCAAACACACCCTCACCATCATCCTTGACGATCCGTCGCCTAGGTGCCTCGCAACCACCGGACGAACCGACCACCAGCATGCGACACCACGGTGCAACAACATTTAACCAGGATGAGGGAATCATATGTGGTGGGAACGGTTTATCATTGGCTTCATCATTAAGGACCAATTTACGAAAGATCAAATGTGGAGGCACGTTCACATGATGAAAATTTTGAGGAAAACAATTTATACTCTAATTTAATCGATTGCTACACGCACACCAACTGCTACACACACGAACTCGAGTCCTCTCCCTCTCCACCCCCCGATTCCCCACCGCCGCCACGGCTAGCCCTCTCCGCCCCCAGATCCCCCACCGACACCCGGCGGAACGACGCCCCGCCGCAACCGCCACCGTCGTCCTCGCGCCGTCCAGCCGTCGCGCCGCAGGTAAGTTTCCCCGGCCGCCGTACCTTTCATTGTTAGGTTTAGATGTAGATTGAGTTATATGTTAGATGATTATTGTGATTTTAGATGTAGATCGACTTAGAAATTAGATTTCCATTGTTAGATTTAAGTTTATTCAGCCACCAAAATTAGATGTACATTGTTAGATTTAAGTTGGTTTTTGAATGGTAAATGGTTAGATGTGTATCTGAATTCAGTGTATGGAACGCACCACCGCAGGCAATGGATGTATGTGAACAGTGTGGCTACAAGGAGTGCATGAACAAGAAATTTACCATTGTTCTACCAGAGGGGTTTGAAAACAGATTGGTATATAATTTCGGTCAATCTACTTTTTGAAAACTGACAAAAAATTTGTACTAAAAATGTGTTCTTCTTTTTTTTTTACAGATCATACCTTGCAGATTCAGGCGTGACTTTTTGGAGCATATTCAAGTTGCAATTTGGGACCAACCTAGAACTCTCGAGGTGAACTTGGTGAGCTTGAGAGTGCCAGACCACCAGCACAAAGTTGTAGTCACACATGAGGATGGAAAAACATACTTCAGTGGTCAGCAATGGGGCCAGCTTGTGGAACGCTACGAGATGGATGCAACAGGGAGATTGACATTCTATCTCGATGAAGGTGATGTGTCCACCTACTTCCTCTACGATCGACCTGACGGTGCTGAAGACACCGAAGATGATGTTCCCATAGCTCCCTACTGAGGATACACATGTTGTCATTATTCAGTCAGATGATGAGTAGGTATCGTGGTTGTAGCTGAGAGTTCTAGCTTTATGCGATCTTTTAGATTACATGTTAATGCTGAGTACTATCTGGTTGAATCTTTGATTGATTATGCGGTTTTTTTTAATGCTTGTTATGTTACCTCATAATTGAATACCATTTGTGCGCTTCTAGTCAATATTACATACCCTTTGTATTTACCGATTTCTATAGGATAGTGATGTGAACTATGACATCAACGCCAATGAGCACGTAGTAACATGTGTCGATTCCAGAAACACGCCACTGGACACCTAGATAGCAGGGGCGTACGAGTTTCATGCCAGAACTGAAGAAAAACCACACCAATTACAGGGCTTTTCCGACTAGTGTTGAATATTAACACAACAATGCATTTCGAAATGAATTAATTTAATCATAAAATGAAACTAGTAAAACTTAATAGAGCATTTATAATACTTGAACGTTATTGCCAAGGGAAAAACATATTGTTCACAAGCCAAATGGGCTGTGAAGACAAATTGTACAATTAATACGCCCATACTCTGGTTGGGCCATCACTGGTAGAAAATAGGCCTTCGGTACGCCCCCATTAGTCCCCAAAATAATGGACCCGCGACCATAGGGGTCTTTAGTCACGGTTCGGGACGAGACCCGCGACCAATAGTCTGGGCCCAGCGCGCTCGGCCCACAGCTGGCGGAGGGGAGGGGATTTAGTCCCGGTTGGCCAGACCAACGGGGACTAATAGGTCCTCGGGCCGGCCCCACGGCCTTTAGCCGCGGTTGTCCAGGTGAACCGGGACTAAAGGCCCATCCCTATATATAGGACTCACCTCGCTGCACTTGGCCACATTTGCTCACAATATTCACAAGGGGGTGGTGGGTATGCTTTTGGTTCCTACTATGCACACAAGGTGTTCGATGAAATGCCCCATAGCATGAAACACACTTGAGCGTTTTCATTTATTTTACCTCCGTGATCGCGGTTAGCAACTTGAACCTTTCATGATTTGTATTATTTCCAGCTAGCTAGTTAGTTTAACAGATGCATGATGGTTAATTATATACTTTATATAATAATAATGCAGATGAATCGGCAATGGATGTACGGTAACCGACTCTCCGGTGAGTTCACTACGGGTTTGAAAGATTTCCTCGTAGTGGCAAATGCGAACAAACAGCGAGGTTTTATTATGTGTCCATGTGCTGAATGTAAGAATGAGAAGGGTCACTCCTCCTCAAGAGTCGTTCACATGCACCTGCTTCGGCACGGTTTCATGCCAAGCTATAATTGTTGGACCAAGCATGGAGAAAGAGGGGTTAGAATGGAAGAAGATGAAGAAGAGGATGATATCGATTTCAACTATCATGACCTTTTCGGTGATACTTTCATGGAGGATGATGCTGAAGGTGGGGAAGGGTTTGGTGAAGGTGAAGAAGAGGCACATGATGAGCCCGCTGATGATCTTGGTCGGACCATTGCTGATGCACGGAGACGCTGCGAAACTGACAAGGAGAGGGAGCATTTGGATCGCATGTTAGAGGATCACACGAAGTCACTGTACCCAGGATGCGACAATAGTCTGAAAAAGCTGGGCTCCACACTGGATTTGCTGAAATGGAAGGCACGGGAAGGTGTAGCTGACTCATCATTTCAAAATTTGCTGAAAATTTTGAAGAATATGCTTCCGAAGAATAACGAGTTGCCCACCAGTACGTATGAAGCAAAGAAGGTTGTGTGCCCTCTAGGTTTAGAGATTCTGAAGATACATGCATGCATTAACGACTGCGTCCTCTACCGCGGTGCATACGAGGATTTGAATGAATGCCCTGTATGCACTGCATTGCGTTATAAGATCAGAGGGGATGACCCTGGTGACGATGTTGAGGGCGAGAAACCCAGGAAGAGGGTTCCCGCCAAGGTGATGTGGTATGCTCCTATAATACCTCGGTTGAAACGCCTGTTCAGGAACAAAGATCATGCCAAGTTGTTGCGATGGCACAAAGAGGACCGTAAGTCCGACGGGGAGTTGAGACACCCCGCTGATGGAACGCAATGGAGAAAGATCGACAGAGAGTTCAAAGATTTTGCAGCTGACGCAAGGAACATAAGATTTGGTCTAAGTACTGATGGCATGAATCCTTTTGGCGAGCAGAGCTCCAGCCATAGCACCTGGCCCGTGACTCTATGCATCTACAACCTTCCTCCTTGGTTGTGCATGAAGCGGAAGTTCATTATGATGCCAGTGCTCATCCAAGGTCCGAAGCAACCCGGCAACGACATCGATGTGTACCTAAGGCCATTAGTTGATGAACTTTTACAATTGTGGGGCAAACCTGGTGTACCTGTGTGGGATGAGCACAAAGAAGAGGAATTTAACCTACGAGCGTTGCTTTTTGTAACCATCAACGATTGGCCTGCTCTCAGTAACCTTTCTGGACAGTCAAATAAGGGATACAAAGCATGCACGCACTGCTTACATGAGACTGAAAGTGTATTTTTGGATAACTGTAGGAAGAACGTGTACCTGGGTCATCGTCGATTTCTTCCCCGAAATCATAACGTAAGAAAGAAAGGCAAGCATTTCAACGGCAAGGCAGATCACCGGCCGAAGCCTGCGGAACGTACTGGAGATGAGATATTTGATATGGTCAAGGATTTGAATGTCATCTTTGGAAAGGGTCCTGGCGGACAATCAGTTCCGCAGGGAGTTGACGGGCACGTACCCATGTGGAAAAAGAAATCGATATTTTGGGAGCTACAGTATTGGAAAGTCCTAGATGTCCGCTCTGCAATCGACGTGATGCATGTTACGAAGAATGTTTGCGTGAACCTGCTAAGCTTCTTGGGCGTGTATGGGAAGACAAAGGATACAAAGGAAGCACGGCGGGATCAACAACTTTTGAAAGACCCAGATGACCGGCATCCAGAATGGTTTCAAGGTCGTGCCAGCTACGCTCTTACGAAAGAAGAGAAGGTCATTTTTTTTGAATGCCTGAGCAGTATGAAGGTCCCGTCTGGCTTCTCGTCGAATATAAAGGGAATAATAAACATGGCGGAGAAAAAGTTCCAAAACCTGAAGTCTCACGACTGCCACGTGATTATGACGCAATTGCTTCCGATTGCTTTGAGGGGCCTCCTACAGGAAAATGTTCGAGTAGCCATTGTGAAGCTGTGTGCATTCCTCAATGCAATCTCTCAGAAGGTAATCAGTCCAGAAGATCTACCACGGTTACAGAACGATGTGGTCCAATGTCTTGTCAGTTTTGAGTTGCTGTTTCCACCATCCTTCTTCGATATTATGACGCACCTCCTGGTCCACCTAGTCGAAGAGATTTCCATTCTCGGTCCTGTATTTCTACACAATATGTTCCCCTTCGAGAGGTTTATGGGAGTATTAAAGAAATATGTTCGTAATCGTGCTAGGCCAGAAGGAAGCATCGTAAAGGGCTATGGAAATGAGGAGGTAATTGAGTTCTGTATTGACTATGTTCCTGACCTTAAGCCGATTGGTATTCCTCAATCGCGGCACGAGGGGAGACTAAGTGGAAGAGGCACGATCGGAAGGAAATCAACGATATGTATGGACGGTCATTCTATGACTGAAGCACACTACACAGTTCTGCAAAATTCGAGCTTGGTGGCTCCGTACTTCGAGCAACACAAGAATATTTTACGCTCGAACAACCCGGGGAAGCCTGAATCATGGATTAGAAAGGCCCACATGGAGACTTTCGGCAGTTGGTTGCGAAAACATTTAATGAATGACAATGATGTTGAAGATCAGCTGTATGTTGGCCAAGACACCATCTTCGACTATCACGACTTTCCAAGGGTACGAGATTAATGGGAATACATTTTACACGATCTCCCAAGATAAAAAGAGCACCAACCAAAACAGTGGTGTCCGCTTTGATGCAGCAACCGAGATTGGGCAAAAGGTCACATATTATGGTTACATAGAGGAGATATGGGAACTTGACTACGGACCCTATTTTAAGGTCCCTTTGTTCCGGTGCAAATGGTTCAAGCTAACAGGAGGTGGGGTAAAGGTGGACGAGCAATACGGAATGACAATGGTGGATTTCGACAATCTTGGTTACCTTGACGAACCATTCGTCCTAGCCAAAGATGTCGCTCAGGTTTTCTATTTGAAGGACATGAGTAGCAAACCGAGGAAACGGAAAGATAAGAAAACGATCAGTGCATCATGCGATGATCCAAAGCGTCACATTGTTCTTTCAGGGAAAAGAAACATCGTGGGAGTGGAGGACAAGACAGACATGTCAGAAGATTATAATATGTTTGGTGAAATTCCGCCCTTCAAAGTGAACTCTGACCCAAGCATTAAGTTAAATGATGAGGATGCTCCATGGATACGTCCAAATCGTAAGAAAGCGGGGACACAAGGAAAGAATTGATGTGTAATAATTTATTGTACCAAACTTTGTTGAATGGATCATGTTTAATGGATCATTTTGAATTATATTATCTCTAATTAATTTATTGTACCAAACTTTTACTAAAAACAGAAAACAGACGCGCTAGCGCGCCGCAGTGTCGCCGGAATGCAAATTCTTTTATTAAAAAGAGAAAACATACGAACACTAGCTACTCCTTGCCGTCGTCGTCGGGGAACTCGTCGGTGACCTCCTCCGGGTCATCATCGTCGCCGAACTCGTCCGTGACCTCCTCGTCGTCGTCGGAGGTGCATGATGGTATGTCCGAGATAGGCCCCCACCTCGGATCGTCGGAGGCCCAGACTTCGCCGGCGCGGTCGGCCCGACGAAGCTCCTGCAGCGCCCTCGTCCTCGCCTCCCGAGCGGCATCTAACGCGAGGTGGCGTTCGAGGCGGCGCTCCGCCCGCTGACCCGCGCGGGTCTGCCAGAGCTCCTCGTCGGCGCTCTCCTCCCCCGGGTTGTTCCGGTAATACTCGCGGACGACGCGGTCTTCCCTGGCGTCGACTAGGCCCTGAAACGCGCGGTGGCGGAGGTGGAGGTGGTCGGCGGCAGTGATGATCTGCGGCTTCGGCGCCCTGGCCTCCGCTTCCCAGACGGTGTCGCAGTCGTTGAAGTTCATCAGCGACCGCGGGCGGTTGAGGCGCCAGGCCGCCGCGTCCCAGGCGCGGGCTGCCTCCGCCGCCGTCGCAAAGGTGCCGAGGGGGATGCGGTCGTCCCCCCAGCGGATATCTGCGCTGAACATTCCGTTCTGCCGTGCTCGCACGCCGCGGAAGCCGGTGGTGCTGTTCCTCCTCGGAGGCATGGTGGAAGCGCGACGGTGCGTGGAGAGGAGAAGACGCGCTCGAGGCGCGACAGTTTATACCGCGCCCTCCTGGCCACGCGTCACAAACTACCGCGCCACGCGTCGCAACTCCCGCGCCACGCGTCACAATTCCCGCGCCACGCGCCACCCTAACACAACCAAGCAAATAGTTGCACATTACAACCCTACCAAATGCCCGGTAGGACGTATATATGATGGCGAATCCGGATGTTTTGTATTTGCTCGATGAACTGACCGGTGTATGAAGGTGGGCTATATATAGGGTCCTCTGGCTCACAAAGTGGTGCTAGGGTTTTGATCCAACGGTTAAGAAACCACCTCATCCACGGCTCACAACAACTCGAAAGAAACACACCGTAGCCCTGATCGAACGGCTCACAACAGCTCAAAAGAAACACACCCCGGATCCAACGACTCAGAAGCGCTTTAAAGAAACACACGATCCGTGTGATTCTATCTGATTGGTCCAAACGAAACCCTAACCCATTTAGTCCCGGTTGGTGTCCCCAACCGGGACTAAAGGGATGTTTTCTTCTCGCTATATATATGTGCATTGCCACACCATTGGCATAAACACATACAAACTCACCACTCTCTCATGGCTTCTACCGTACCCACTCTAACATTCAACCAGGCCGAGGCACTTTCCGCCTCGAACTACCCCTGCCCGCCCGGCTACAGTGTTCCCGCCGGTTGGATGCTGAGCGCCGGAGGAGTGCCGGTCCCTCCTCTTCCTCAAGGTGTGGCATGTCGGGCGGCCATCACGAACCATTACTACAACGAGCTCACGCCGGAGCAGCGGAGAGATCCCAGCTGGCATCCCGATAACCAACATACTTGGGATGCCTTCTTCATCAATCGGCGTGAGAGGGCGCTCGCCAGGTATGAGGAGGACGGCCTGCCTCCTGGGAACTTTCACGAGGCCGGTCGTCGGCTATGGTGGTCCGGCCGGACTCTACAGAGCGTCATGGACTACATCAGGGCCGGCGATAACCCCCGCCTGCGCTACCCTCAGGCCCAGTCCTGGGCTCTGAATTTTCTCATGTCGTAGGCCTAGGCAGGAGTATGACTAGCAGCAGATATCAGATCATGCATGCATCTATGCTCTCCGTTTAGGTTTAGATCCACTCTTGCCATTATGTACTGCCTTTTTTATCTATGGGAATTTTTAAGATTGGAAAAAGAATTAGTTCTATTTTTCTGAATTTTCTGATATATTATTTGTATTTTTAAGATTGGAAAAAGAATTAGTTTTATTTTTCTGAATTTTCTGATATATTATTTGTATTTTTAAGGTTGCACGCATCTATTATTTCTATTCGAATAACCACCTTTAGTCGCCGTTCGTGTCACGAACCGGGACTAAAGGCTCGTTCTGCGCGGGAACGAGAAAGCCGCGAAAATTTTCACCATTAGTCCCGGTTCGTGACACCACCCGGGACTAAAGGCCCGCGGAGGGTACCCCAGGGGACCTTTAGTCCCGGTTCGTGACACCACCCGGGACTAAAGGCTGGAACTATATATGTGGATGCCTTCCTGCCCCAAAATTTTCTAAGTCACAAACCCTCTTCTTCCCTCGCGCCGGCGCCTGCTCGTCTTTCTGCCCCGTCGCCGTCGCCCGCGCAGAGGACCGCGCCGTCTCCATCGCCGTCGCCGTCGCCGTCGTCGAGCCCTTCTCTCCACCGCCTCCACCCTGCTCCGCCCCCGTCCCGTCGCCGTCTCTCCGGTAGGTTCCCCGCGGGCCGTCGCCGTCGCCCTAGATCCAACGCGCGAACGCCATCGAACGGATCGAGAACACGAATCACGCGCGAACGCGCCGCCCTCGAACGGCGACCACGAACTGAGAACGCGCCGCCCTCGCGCTCGCTACCGCGGCCAGATTCGCCGCCGGCGAGACAACAGTGGCCGTGTGGCCTCGTCCCCATCTCCGTCCCCTCCCCCGTGGCGATCGAGCACCACAGTGGCCTCCTCCCCATCTCCGTTCCCTCCCCCGTGGCCGGAATCGTCGGAATCGCCGGAGACCCGAGAGCCTGAACTGCCACCGCCGGCCACCGTGTGACGCCAGGGGTGACGTCATCATGACGTCACCTGGCCACGTGTTGACGAGTTTTTTTAATGACGTCATCATGACACGTGGGGCCCACTGTATATGGAATTACAGAACATAATTAAATCTTCTAAATTAAATAACTTTTAATTTATAATTCCAAAAAATATGGAAAAATATGCAAAATGTTCACAAAAATGTAAGCTATCTGTTTATATCATTATCATTCATGTTTGACAAAGTTTAAAATGAGACCATATTTGAATTTGAGTTAAATTCATTAAAATAATGAAAGTAAGTTTTAATTCAATAAATTCAGAATATTAAGTATAATATACCAAAATGACCAGAAAAGCAAATGCAACCTAGCTTTGGGGTTCTCCAAGTCATTTGAGAGACCCTACCAATCTGTTTTCCCTCTTTCTACGACAATATTTGCTAAGTCTCCTATATACTTAATTAATTTTTACTACATGCATGTCTGCAGGAGTGACATATGGCAGACAATAGAGACCTGACGGCGGAACAGGAGGCTGAAGGTTATATATTAGATATCATAGCCGGAGGAGGAACAGACATTGACGATGATGTAATCTCTTCTTATCTGAACCTTGAGGATCAAGAAGGTGAAGGAGGAACAGACATTGTCGATGATCAAGGAGGTGAAGAAGGAACAGACATTGTCGATGATCAAGGAGGTGAAGGAATGGACATTGATGACGGAGGTCAACCGTCGACAAACGACGATCTCCAATTGCAAAGAACAACCACCTCCGGCGAGGTATATATTTTAGCCCTCGGTCTTATTTTAGCCCTCGGTCCAATTGCAAAGACTAACGCGCGCGACTCTCTTTCTTATTTTAGCCCTCGGTCGGATCTAGTATGACAAAGCGTGGCAAATCCAAGGAGATGAAAGATTCCGAAATATATACCATCGAATCAGTCAGTCAAATCGGCAAGCCCCTACAGCACACCACAAAGTTTATCAACCAATGCGGAGTCATTGTTAGAGACGTCGTCCCGATCACCGTCCAGGAATGGAAGGAGCCAAAGAAAGCACGTGTTGGTTTCACTTATGTCGACAAGAGAACGAAAAAGATTATGTTTAGAAAGCTTATTGCACATTTCATTCTACCTCCGGAATACAACAAAAAAGATGAATTCGGTCAGGACGTTCCGGGTGGACGTGAGAGGAGGAGGATAGTCAAAGAGTTCGCTCTTCAGAAGATGGCCGAAGCATTCCGGAACTTCAAGAAAAAATTGTTCCGTGAATATGTCAGCCAGGGCAAGACTCCGAATTTCACTGGACAATATGAGAAACTGAGAGATGATTGGACAGAATTTGTGACGCAACATAAATCGGAGCATTTCAAGGTAATGTCGGCAAAAAATAAGGCTAATGCGAAAAAGAAACAGTACCATCATGTTATGGGGCCAGGAGGATACCGCGTTTCGGCGCCTAAGTGGCAGGCAATGGAGGACGGCCTAAGGGCAAGAGGAATCCGTCTAGGTACAGAGGGATGGGACGAAAGAGCCAAAATGTGGTGGTACGGGCATGGGGGATCGCTAGACCCGGAGACAGGGGAGTGTGTTCACCGGCAGAAAAAGTTTGCTCCCACAAAAGAACTTGTTGACGCAATGACCAGAGCTCAACAGGGCAAGATCACGTTCAACAGAGAGAGAGACCAACTGACAGTTGCCCTCGGAAATCCTGAACACGGAGGACATATACGAGGCAAAGGCAGAATGCCGTGGAAAGTAGGGTTTTCCCAGGAGGGTGACCCGTACTGTTACAGAAGCCGTAGGAGAGGTACGGACCGGGCTGCAGATGAACTGGCGAATCTTGCAATGGAAGTTTCTGACCTGAAGAAGGTCGTGGCGGGAATACTTGAGAAAGAAAAAGCGTCGGCTGCAGGGCCGCATCAAGAACATGCAACGGATCTCGGAAGCCAGCAGCGGAGAAGCAGCGTGGCTTCCACGGAGGCCCCGACTGCAGGTGCTAATGCACCGATGATCGAGAGTCGTGCACCGGAGCCTCACTACCCCGTGGATGACGTAAAGGAGATGAAAGAATGTGATCTGCATTATCCCGTGGGGAACATTTCCATGAAGGTGGCTACCGGCAGTGCTTTACCCTATACACCTGGAGCACTCTATCACAACAACCCCATTCCATATGGCTATGCTCGTGTCACGGTGGAAGACATAGTCCAAGCGTTTGAGGACCTGGAGATTGACATAGCTACACCCGAAGGGGAGAGAAGACTTGGAGATGTCAAGCGCCAGTTCATTCTATGGAAAAAGAAGTACATAGTGTTTCCAGGCGAGACGCCAAGGCTAACAAGTCACCCCCCTACGATGGTGCAGGTGCTGGTGGTGGTGGTGGTGCTAGTGCTGGTTCACCTACGCCTCCTTCACGCCATTCGACGCCGTCCCCCGATCTTCCTCCTCCGGTGGTTAAGCAGCCGTCGCCCACGATTCCTCCTCCGGAGGAAAAGCAGACGTCTCCCACTATTCCTCCTCCGGAGGAAAAGCAGACGTCGTCGCCCCCCATTCCTCCTCCGGAGGATAAGCGGACGTCGCCCCCCATTCCTCCTCCGGAGGATAAGCAGACGTCGCCCCCCATTCCTCCTCCAGCGAAGAAACAGAAGCAGGCGGGCAGCAAGGGAACACGCTCTTGGTCTATTAACCCGGACCCTTATGTACCTAAGACCACACGGGTACCGGAGCCATCACTGAAGCCTCTCACCCCAAGGCCTTGGGAACTTAGTG
Organism: Alopecurus myosuroides; assembly: GCA_028641055.1. Lineage (NCBI taxonomy): Eukaryota > Viridiplantae > Streptophyta > Magnoliopsida > Poales > Poaceae > Alopecurus > Alopecurus myosuroides. The sequence goes on from CM054057.1 coordinate 51,574,094, forward strand.
ATGCTGAAACCAAATTGGTCGTGAAGGCTGACGTTGAGAAATGGATGGGCAAACTGAAGGCGCTAAAGGAGCCTGAGCCCAAGGAAGTATTCCCTCCGATTGTAGACTATTGGGCTACGGATTTTTTATCGACAGTGTCCCAATCCGTGAAGAATTTGCCTAAAGACTATGATATTGAACTTCGTAAGCAAGCAGGAATATTGGAGGAGGAGAAAAAAAAAGCAAAAATGATACAAAGCGGGAAACAAGTTGCCCAGCTCGGGATGCAGAGTAAACAATCGATATCCCCCCTCATAGTGAAAGCCGCTCCGGAACATGACCCCGAGGTCATAAATGCTGTGACAGCAATGGGATTGACTGTAGCTACTGCCATGCAAAATGCGTCCGAGGCCGGTATGTCTCTCCGTGCCTTTTTAGACATGGACGATATGCCAGTGGCTGATGTAGCATTAAAATATGTGAAGAAAGGGCCTCTCGTCGAGCCTGCGAAGGAAAAGGATCTACCACCACTAATGCAAAGTCTTCTACGTTGGTACAAAGATTTCATAACTTTTACCGACAAAGAATATGTGTATGTGGATTATACAGAGGAGCATCACACCAAAAAGTACTCTGTAACAGTTGAGTTGAGTGAATTGTTCCAACTGTTCAATATGCGTGAGCTCGACAAATCTATCCTGAGTTGCTACGTTCTGTAAGTGATTTATTTCTACCTCATCTCGTTCTTCATTTGCCTACACTATATATATATATATATTGTCCTAACTATATTGTTCCGTACGCTATTATGCAGATTGAAGATTTGGGAATGCAAAGTAAGACTCATCCATGATATTGGGTTCATTGACCCACAAATCATTAATGGAACTATGTTAGAACGTCACCCCATAGACGTGGAGAAAGACTTGTACAATTTTTTTAAAAAGCATGAATCCAAAAGATATATTCTATTTCCTTACCATTTTGGGTGAGTGTTTCTCTCATGTTCCCATTCTCTTTTGTTTACTCCATGCATGGTATGTCCAATCGATAAATTATGCATGACTCTGCATCTAATGTGTCCGCAGGTACCACTGGATTCTGCTAAAATTGATCTTCACCAGGCCATAGTTTTCATCCTTGACTCTATGAATTCAAATACAGATCTTTGGGTCGACATGAGAAAAATGATGCAAAAGTAATTATTTTTCAATCATTTGCGCTCTATATCGATCGGTCTCTTTTGTTCATTTTCTAAGCTAATAACTCCCTTGTTCATTTAATTTTATTTGCATTGTAGAGTTTGGAGACAGCTCTCACATCAACATGTCGGTGAATTCAAAGATGCGCTAAAATTTAAAAATGTGCTCAAAGGTGTGGATAAGCAGCCACCGGGGACCGGTCTATGTGGATACTATGTCTGTGAGAACATACGGAAAGAAATATCTGAGAGGAAGAAGGACGAGAAAACGCGGAACGGTCTCAATAACTTGCGGAGGGCGCTTACTCCAGAAGCTCGCTTCCGACCAATTCAAGAGGAAATAGCAGGATTTTTCCTTAGGCATGTCATCCAGAAGAAAGGAGAGTTCCATGCGTCCACCGACGATGACTTTTATAAGCATGTATAAGCCCTAAGTACTTTGAAACTTGTGCGAATTTGTGTATGCTCGTCCATCTTAATTGTGTAATATGGAAACTTGTTCGAGATTGTATATATGGTCACCCGATATTGAATATATATTATATATTCCTATTGAATTCTCCTCGTTTGATATTTCATATATATATATATGCATGAATATGTGTACTGAAATTAAAACAAAACAAATTAAAAAGGAAACAGGTTTAGGGGGCCTAAAACCCTAAACCTGCGCAGGTTTTCAGTCCCGGTTAACCACAAGACCCGGGACTAAAGGTCCTCCGCCGCAACGGACCCCTAGCGCCCACGTGGACGGGCTTTTAGTCCCGGTCCGTAAGTGGCGGGACTATAGGGGGGGGGCATTTAGTCGCGCATAGCTAGTCCCGGTTGCCCGGACGGGATTAATAGTCCTGGTGAACCGGGACTGTAGGCCTATTTTCTACCAGTGCATTGGGCGAGCGAAAGGGCTACGTTTGTCCGCCCGGTCTCCTCCAAACTGCCCTGCCCCCACACGACAACGCCGCCCTATATATCCGCCCTCAGGCGACTTCGCCGCCGTATCGGCCCTGCGCGACCGACCAATCCGCCACTATTACCTCGCCGCCATCCGAACTCGATTAGCGTAAACTATTGAACTGCCGCCAACGCTGCCCCGCCGACTTGTACTCAACCGCTGCTTCCGCCGCTCGTCAGACGCAATTACAAGGTTTGTACCAATACTGATGATATCCTTGGTTTCCATCCTGCCGGTTCGATGAAGTTAATGGCGATTGCAATTGCTGTCAGATAAACTAGCTGCTGGTGTTCACATATGCGTGTCTGTTTTATCAGTTTCAGTTGTAAGTGTTAGTTTAATATTCATAGCAATGTCAGGAATTCAGGTACGAACTAGGTTTTATATTTTCATAGCCATGCCAGTTTCAGGTGTAAGTGTTAGTTTCAATCGAACGCTGTGTTGTGAAGTAATGTCTAATGTAATCCGCTGCAATTCTTACTTACTTGAAAGACCAGTATGCCTGTCTCTCTGATGTATTTGTTGTTTCGAAATACTTTTGTGTGAACTAATGCTGCTCCTTTTTTTTTACAAGACCGGCTAAACGGAGATAACGCAAAATGTCACAAGACAAGAGCTGGATGGAGAAGGATAGAGATTCTGTGGAGTGGCAAAGTGGCATCGAGAGTTTCTTGGAACTTAGTTTTGATGGTGCTGAACCAGACGCAAGAAACTTTTGCCCGTGTACGAAATGTCTGAATAATGCTCAGAAAACTAAAAAGGAGATCCATATGCACTTGCTTAAGAATGGGATGGATCCGTCCTACAAAAAATGGGTATTCCATGGTGAACCCGAGGAAGACAACATGTCTGAAGATTCTGATGATGAAGACGATGCAGGTGGTGGTGAAGGGATATGTGACATGCTCGATACTCTGATAAGGGCCACAAAAGTGGGAAGTAATGCAGGAGACACGAGCGGTGATGGAATGAAACAGGAGCCAAATGCATCTGCAAAGGCGTTCTACAAACTATTGGAAGAGGGAAAAACATCGTTGTACCCAGGTTGTGAGGAGGTCACAAAGATATCTTTCATTGTGAAGCTTTACCAAATCAAGTGCGTGTCTGGGATGACCAACAGAGCATGTGACTTAATGCTGCGGATGTTCACGGAGGTGCTGCCAAAGGGTCACTGCATTCCTACTAATCTCGCACAAGTAAGGAAGGTCATTCGAGAGTTTGGACTGGATTACAAGAAGATACACGCGTGCTATAATGATTGTGTGCTATTTCGTAATGAGCATGCTGATGCCCAAGAATGCCCTGTCTGTCATACGTCTCGATGGAAATCAAGTCCAACCGTAGACAAAGCTGATTCATCGATCCGTAAATCAAAGAAGCAAGTGCCACGGAAAGTTCTATGGTATTTCCCACTCATTCAAAGACTGCAAAGGCTGTACATGACAGAAGATATGTCAACTGATATGAAATGGCATAAGGAGAAACGTAAAGATGATGGCATAATGAGGCATCCTGCAGATTCGAAGGCCTGGAAAAGCCTTGATGAAAGATATAGTCAGAAAGAATTCGCAAAAGATGCTCGCAGTGTTCGGCTTGGCCTTGCTTCAGATGGATTCAACCCCTTTGGGCTCGTGAGTATATCACACACTACATGGCCTGTCATTCTGATCCCATATAACTTGCCACCATGGATGTGTATGAAACAAGAGAACTGGATAATGTCAATGATTATTCCAGGACCAAAGTCAGCAGGAAATAACATTGATGTGTACTTACAGCCTTTGATTGATGAACTGTTAGTTCTATGGGAGGATGGTGTTGAAGCATATGATGCTGCAACTAAACAAAATTTCAAGTTGTATGCATGCGTGTTGTGGACCATCAATGACTACCCGGCTTACGCAATGCTGAGTGGTTGGAGCACAAAAGGCAAGCTAGCATGCCCTTACTGCCACAAGCATACAGACTTTTTATGGCTCCGGTATGGTAGAAAGCATTGCTACATGGGACACCGATGTTTTCTACGGAAACAACACAAATGGCGTCGAAACAAGGTTATGTTCAACAACAAGCCAGACCATAGAGACGCCCCGGTGCCACTTACAGGCATTGAAGTTCTAAAGGAGCTTGATAGCATTCAGTATGAACCATTTGGGCGGTCAAATAAGAGAAAGCGACCAGAAACTAATCCCTGGCACAATTGGCGGAAGAAAAGTGTGTTCTTCCAGCTCCCGTATTGGCAGCACTTGCTCGTGAGGCACAATTTGGATGTTATGCACATCGAGAAGAACATTTGTGACAGCATTCTGGGTACTTTGCTTGAGATGGATGGGAAAACAAAGGATGGTACGAAGGCTCGCCTAGATTTGGAGTCTTTGAAAATTAGGGAGGATCAGCACGCAAAGCCCGCCGGTAAGGATAAGTACAAACTTAAGAAAGGCGTGTATGCTTTAAAAAAGGAAGAGAAGATAATGCTGCTCAGGTTTCTGCAGAGCATACGGATGCCTGATGGCTATGCTTCACACATTAAGCGATGTGTGGTCCTCGAGCAGTGCAAGTTTAGTGGACTCAAAACTCATGACTGCCATGTTATATTACAGAAACTTCTTCCTATTGCGTTGCGCAAGCTTCTGCCAGAGAATGTCCTTACCCCATTGCTTCAGCTCAGTAAATTCTTTTCCGATTTATTCTCCAAGGAGTTAAGGGATGACGATCTGTTGAATTTGGACGAAAAAATTGCAGTAATTCTATGTCAGCTAGAGATGATATATCCACCAGCTTTCTTTGATATTATGATGCATCTCCCAATTCATCTAGCTCGAGAAGCATGGTTTGCGGGGCCTGTACAGTATAGATGGATGTATCCGGTTGAGAGATACCTGCGTACGTTGAAGGGATATGTACGTAACAAGGCTCATCCAGAAGGTTCAATTGCAGAGGGGTACATACTTGAAGAGTGCATGACGTTCTGCAGTCGATTCATTAAAGGCTCGCCTACAAAAATAAGTCAGTCCGAACGCCATGCAGATGGAGCTACAGATGAGGCACCAACAGGGATTAGCATAATGAGTGCAGTTGATTACTCCAAGAAAGGTTTTGCCCGTGAATCACTGTCTTTGGAAGCTCTTAATCAAATGAGGCACTACATAATAACAAACTGCGAGGAAACCGAGCCATGGATTCGGTAAGGAAACTTATTTATGTGTTTCATATCATGATATGCATTAACACTTTGGTTATGAATTAACCATATATCATTTCTTTTTGAAGGCAACATATTGACGAGCTCAAAAAGAACAACTGTCCTAATCCTGAAAAGAAACACAAGGAAGATTTTGTTGGCTGGTTCGAAAGACGGGTAAGTTACTTTAGCATTTTCATAAATGTTTCTCGTAATAAAAAAACAATGGTGTATAGTACACTCACACATATTCTATTCCATGAAACAGATCACACAACTCCATAAAGATGGGAAGGTCAACAGTCTGTTGTATACACTAGCTAAAGGGCCTGATCAAATTGCTCGTGTGTTCAACCGTACAGTACTGAATGGATATTACTTTCGTAATACCGAAATAGAGCTTGACTTGAGTACCCAAAATAGTGGCGTCGTAGTCAACGCGCAAGAAAGCACCGGCAGTACTGATTATTATGGGGTGATAAAGAAAATCATATTTCTTGACTTTCCTCCTGATAAGGAGGTTGTTCTATTGCAGTGCGACTGGTTCGACGTGCCTCCTGCCAATAAAAATCAGAGTAAGGGGTATAGGAGGGATAAATATGGAATTATTGACCTTGACACTAGTGTACACCGATTCACGGAAGACCCTTACATTCTAGGCATCCAAGCTGCACAGGTTTTCTACGTGAGAGATGTGAAGAGCCCTAATTGGGCAAGTCCTATAAAAATGAATCCACGCAATTTGTTTGCTCCTTCGGTTTTAAATGGTGCAGACCTAGATGATCTTGCAGAAGGAGATGAACGCGGTGATGCAGATGTACAGGATGTCGTCGATGCAGGAATTACAGTTCCAGAATTTACTGTACCTGACGAGATGACTAGTTGGTGCAGAAATGATGATGATGGAACCAGCGTTGATGTTTCAGTCATAAATAATTTAAGACCTGCTGATTTTGACGAAGACCAAGTCGAATATGATGCTGATACTGATGATGATGAGGCTTACATAAATGATGGTCATGTTGCTCCTTTGGTAGAAGATGAGTTGGATGATGACCATGGATTCTTTGTGTAGGTTGTCTCTGCACTGTTTGGCTTAAATGTTTTGCCATGAACATGCATGGATGAAAGATCGTGTAATAACATAATTTTTGTTTAAAGATTCCAAAGTTCCAGTGTTTAGAAATTTTGAATTTCCATGATAAATGTACTAGTGAAATTGCGTCTTATATGAGTTCTTGATTGATTATCAAGTACCGTCACTAGTTGCAACATTAGTAAAATGCTAAGTGCTGCAGAAATTCAGTTGCAAACAATATTAAAAAAAAAATGTGCTCACCAAGCTGAGATACTGGACCAAAAATAAAGTGTAGTCCTAAGAAAATTGCAACAGTGATCAAGGGCACGGCCCATGAGGCCCGTTAAGCTAGTCTATGAATGGTCGTTGCAAAATAACTTGTTCATTTTCGCAACAGTACGGTGATTGTTGCTTTACCTTTAACCTATTACCATACGACCCAAATTGTCGCAGTAAACAATAGGTATTGCCGTAGGATAAATTTGAGGCGAAAAACATATGGTATTGCCACACGAAAAATTTGGTTGCAATAGTTAGCTTTATTTTTTGCAACAATATTTGTAACTACCGCAACACAAATACAGATGTTGCAATAAATGACTGTATATCACCACGAATGCTTATTTCGTTGGAATACCATGTCTCTAAGGCAACAGAAGGAGTGCCTCGCGCAACGAAACTATTCTGTCGCAAAAACGCGCTTGTGTTCCAACAGCAGTACAAATCGTGGCAATAGGAGGCCTCTACCGCAACAAACCGACATTTTATCGCCACCAAAATGAGTCGTGGAAATACGAGTGCCCTATCACCACAACCTGAGAGGTCGTCGTAATTTGTGATTATATCGCAACGAAAAAAAAACGTAGCTACAGATTTCGTTGCAAGAGACCGATTCTCTTGTAGTGAGCAGCACCCGGATCAGCAGCAGCACCGGCTCGCGCAGGAGGAGGGACGACTGGCGTAGAGGTAGTAGGCGCATAGTCGGCTTCAGCCTTCTTCTTCGTAGCTTCCTCCCTAATCTTGGCAGCTTCCTCCTTCCATCGGGCAAGCATATCATACGGCTTGGGGCGATCTGCCTTAATAACCTTGTCATTAGCATCATATGCAGGGAGAATAGAGTCGATGTCCAAACTGTCAGCAATCACACTGGCTGGGTGACGAACTTCCTTCTGGATGGCCTTGAAGTTCTTCGGCGAGAACTTAGACCCGTCCTGATTGAATTCTGGAAACCCGCCCATAAGCTTGGCCGGCTCTAGCTTAGGGAAGTAAGCTTTAGCCAGCGCAAGCCCCCGGGTTACTCCAAAACGGCAGGACGAGCGTTTCCAATGCCAAATCCACTCGGGAATGGTGGAGCAGACTTCCAGCAGCTTCTTCATGTTACCTGGTCCAACACCCGGAAGTCGCAATTCGCCAAGAATCCATCCAACTCCGGCACTGAGCTGCCGGATAGTATCCTTAATGATCTTCAGCTTGGCAGCATCGTCCTCTTCAGGGATTGCATCATCCGGGCCTGCAGAAAGTGAGAAAAGCAATGAGTAAGGAGAGCCGGCTATTTATACAAAGGGGAATCCGGGTCTCAGTTATTAAAGTCAAGGATCGTACCAGTTGCTGCACGATAAATATCGGCAATTTGAACAGATAGCGTCGTCAGCTTGTCCTCCGCCGAGTGAGCCCTTTTTCTATATTTCCGGGTTATCTTTTCGCTCCTCCGAGCTTCAGTTTCAGCTGCCTCGCGTAGAGCCGTCTCCTTCTCAATGCGTTTGGCGGCCTTCGCCAATTTCTTCTCAGATTGGGCCACGAAATCCTGGGTGGAAGCACAAGGAAGGGTTAGTCGGATCTACTGTGAAGTTCCAAGCAAATTAACAAGCAATTCACTCGGAACTTGGGGACTGCATAAGGAAATAAGTGGTATTATTCGGACTTACCTTATGCTTTGTTATCAAAGCATCTAGAATATTTTCTTCATCCGCCCTCAAGGTGTAGAGGGCATCAAGCATCTGGGCAAATGTCATGTCTTCGGGGCGAACACGAGAAGGGCCGGCAGATTGATCTCCTGGTTGAAGGACTTTGCCGGATCTTGGGGTCGAGACCCGGACCGTCTGGTTATCCAGGACCTCGATCTCCTCATCCATTTCTTCGGAGGATTTTGGAGATCCGGCTTCCTGATGAGCCGGGTCATTAAAGGGCTCTTCTTCTTGGCCGTCTTCAGCCTCGTCGCCAGCCGCAGCGTCTGTATTATCAGCCGGCCCCTCTGTCTCTCGCTTCTCTGTCTCTGTGTTCTCCGGGTCACTAGTGGTGACTTGGGCGCTAAGGGAAAAGAGAGAGAGGAGGTTAGTGGTATTGGTTGAAAGTTATCAGGCACGAAAGGATATCGAGCAGTGGAGAATTACCCGGCATTTACAGCATAATCCGGCGGGAGTTCGCTATTGGAAGCGGATGAGGTTGTCAAAGGGACCGATAATGGAACCCGGAATTGCCCAGCGCGTGGGTGATTAGGAGATGGATGGCGCTGGGGAGATTTGGAAGGTTGAGGTGGAGGAGTGCCAGCCCGGTGAGCGGGCGAAGTGGAGATACCCGGGTTAAGGGGATCCTCACCAGGGGAACTCCGGGTCACCCTGCGCTTGGCCGGGAGAGGATCCTTCAAGTATGACGATTGTGACAGCTGTTGGTTAAGTTCACGCATGGTATCGAAGGAGTAAGGCTCAGAAGATATAAAGGAAAAAGGAACCTTGGAAACCACCCCTCTGGCCTTCCTCTTGGCCCCGACTGTGGCTTCCTGGTCGGATTCGGTGGCCTCCGGGTCGTCCTCCTCTCTTTCTTCTTCGTCCTCCAGCCCTGAAGATCGAGTATGTATTAGTGGAAAAAAGTTAAGTGGAAAGAAAGTGACGCAAATAAAGATAGCACAAGATTTGGATAAGCACCTTCATCATCATCAGCCGGCTCGTCCTCTTCTTCCGGGTCTCTGGAAGGGGGGGAGGTTTCAATTCTCCAGAAGGGATCATCAGCCTATGACCGAGAAAATGAAAGCAAGAATTAGAAGCTGTATCAAGTCAAAATGTTGAAATAAGTTATGAGTACCGGATTTTACCGCTGGGGCCGGGTTTTCCCGAGTGAACGGAGGTAACCCGGCGATATTTCTTATCACCTCCAACTTCTCCGTCAAGAAGCCCTTGATGGTTTTGTTGGTGTCGCCGGTTGCAAAGTTCTTGGTGGAGTATCGGAGCGCGTCTGTGGTGTGCCCCGAGTACTCGCACATCAACTTGGTGCGGATAGAGTTGGGTTGGATCCGGAAATCCACCCACGTCTTCACCAAGTTGAGCCCAAGAAGGCCCTGGGCTGAGAGAACAACTATCTTAGCCAGCAAAGGCTGGATCGCCTCCCTGTCCGAGTCAGGGGCGAAGGCGTTGAAAGACTCGGAAGGCTCGAGGAGGCCCTCCGAGTAACCCGGCAGCTTCTTCTCGCCGTCTGGGGAGGTGTCGTGGCAGTAAAAGAAAGACAGTTGCCAGTGTTTGACGTGGGAGTTTAGGTTGAGGGTTGGCATCGGTGAATTCTTGCGGCGTTGGATGGATACTCCACCGCAAGTAAGGAGTGCTCCGTCGCCGCTTTGACGGCACGGCTTACACTGGAAGAGTTCGATGAAGAGAGCCAAACTTGGCGGAACGCACAAGTATGACTCGGATAGAACGATGAAGTGGGTAATATTCAACATAGAGTTAGGCCCTATGTCGAATACCCGGAGGCCATAGTGGCTTAGGACTTCCCGAAAGAAAGGGTGACCCGGAGGACGGAATCCCCGGGTCACATGCTCTATGAAGCAGATTACCTCATTATCGGCGGGTGTGGGCCGGGTCTCGTCGCCCGGTGCCCTCCAGTGGATGTCCTTCTGAGAAGGGAGAACTCCTAACTCGGCCAACCCGTCCAGCTTGGCCTTCGTGACTGTGGATTGCCCCCAATTGGCCGATATGGTTTGGGTAGCCTTTGCCTGAGCCAGTTGTTTCCCTTGCCTTTTGGGAGCCATGGGGTCAACCTGCAAAACGCAAGGAAAAAAGGTACAGGAAATAAGACTCGGAAGTATTGGATTATCCGGGTCTGGAGTATCAAGAAAGTATGAAAACTAAGGACTATCCGGGTATCACACCACAGAGTAAAGATTGCGAGGTATCCGGGTATTAAGTACAACTATGGAAATTATTGGTCACTTACGTATTGAAAAGTATTTGGGGAAGACGGATGGTTGCCCATGTATCTACTGCAAGCAAAATAGCCGGAAAAGGAGGATTTTCCGGGTGTTAATGTTATGCGCGGAAAATTGAGGTGAAATGGATCCAGATTGGAAAACTTGCGGATGATTCTACGAAGAAATTGGTGATTAATAATGGTAGGAGAATGGGGTGTAATCATCAAACAGGTTGTTAAAGGAGTTAGCAAGCGTCAAATCGATCTAATCCGGTGCAATAGGAAAAACGGCCCGCGGGTTGACCTAGATCCAATCTAAGGAGAACCGAAAAATGGCGGAGCTATTTTAACGAATACTTACTGGGAGGAGCTTGAATATGGCGTGGCGGCGGCCGATGACGCGTTCTGGATGCCCCCCTTGCAACCCTTGACGAGCGGAATGAAGGCGCGGTGGCAGAGTTTGGCGGCGGCGCGGAACGGTTCAAGGATGAACGTGGCCGGCGGCGGCCTTGCTACGATGGCAGGGCTTGAGATTCTTGTGGAATTGCGGAGCGCAGGGAAGGAGGAAGCAAAGGAAAGATTGGAGTGAAACGATGGGATCTAAGTTACCCTCTGGGCTCTATTTATAAGATGCGGGCGGATAAACCTATCCTAACGGGCGGAATCCGGAAATTTTGGGGATAACGGTCATCTGTGCGGATTTTTTGAGATATGCTTTAAGTGTTGAACGTGATATCCGGGCAGAAATAAGAAGGAGATATTCTCCGCGATATCAGGGTTAGTTATCAAGTAAAAGTAAGTCGGGCTTTGGGCATTTTTATCAGGGTTTAGTCCTGGAAAGCTAAGCCAAGTATTTGGAGAGAAGCCGGGTTACTATATGGCCACCATGGAGTTAGGCCTAGCTATTTATCAAAGCACCTTAACCCGGCCTCCATACACTTGTGCGTTTGATATTTTTGCAGGGAATAGCAAGCGCTTCAAGGAAGAATCCGTGAAGCCCAAGCTATTCTGGGTACTACTGATGGAGGGATAATAACCCGGTAGGCCAACTCCAAGGTGTAACCCGGCCCAAAGGACGCTGCGTAAGATCCGGCTAAGGATAAAGAAACTTCAGGAAGGCCCATATTTGTAGGCCCTGTAACCCGGATTGTGGGTTACGATAAGGAAAGTTAGGATTTGTATGCGGTGTCCGGGTAGGATTCAGGGTGCGCCTTGAAGGGCAAGCCAGGGGGTACGGGTGCTTTATAAACCGACCCCCTAGGTCTAATTGAGGGAGATCCAAGTCCTAGCAATATCGCCTGATATCGAATATCCAGTGTAATACGAGAGTTGTGTTATTATATTGAGATCGGAGACTCGGCGACTTGATTGCCGGCTACCAGATCGAGTATCATCATGTTTTCCTCTGAGCTAAACCCTCTCCCAAACGCCGGTGTTGTCTTGCCCCAAGATAAGTTACCCCCGGCAACGTCTGCCGTGATTATCCCACGACAGGACTCGATAACAATAGCTTTTAAGAAATATATGCGGGGATTATTTTTATTTAGTACATTCCTCGAGGGGAGAGCGCATGGACTGAGCGACAAGCGACAAGACCGGCGAAGCCCGGGACGACGCGCCACTCACCGGCGGGAGATTCTGGGCACTTGCCGCGGATAGAGAGGATGAAGACGACGGCACGGATACTCCATCTACGACGTCGTACTACTATTGCTCGACGCCCATCTCGGTGTCTTCGAGGGATGTCACCGAGAGTAGCACAGGTAAGAGAGGTAAGAGGGATGAGAAGAGGAGACATCAGAGGCTAGCGGCGATTACGCTGGCCGTGTCGTCAGCGTCCGAGTCGAGTGTTGGTTCGGACGAATGGTGGGTTAGATCCCGAAGATCGTCGGGAAGAGGGACACCGGCTCGGAGGCATCGGCTGAAGATTCCGGCAATGGCTCCTTCCACCTTTCAGTTGGATGATGCCGAAGGACCCTGGTTCACGGTTGGTCGGAAAGGGCGTGTGACGCGGCTACCCATCAACGGCGAACCGTCGCAGGAGATGGTGAAGACCACCGTACGCGCTGGATCTCAATTTTCAAATTTCGATCCTCTTTTTTCGGGTGGTCACATGGGCCACACAAACCGATTAATTTTGGTCTTCTCTCGGGCGTTACCGAGCAAAATACAGGGCCATACGGGCCTCAAGCACAGAATAACTTGGTCGTATAGAGCACGTACTCGACTAGGGCATACCGATCGGGGGACTGCTCCAGTTGTGCGATTCATGGCGAACCAAGGCGGCGGCAGGGGTTTCTATGGTGATGGTCGGGGCTCCGCCCGTGGTGGTGGAGGTCCACCTAATCGAGGAGGAGCACCGATGCGCGGTGGATTCGGCAACAACTACCACCATGGCGGCCTAGTGGCGTCGCCGGACAAGGTGATCAGCAGCGGAAGGTCTTCGGGACTGGTAATGGTGCGGGATTTGGCGGATTCAACGCGGGTACTGGTTTCTACCATGGAGAACAAGGCATCGGTGGAGGGGGTGGTGATCGTCAGCACAACCAGTACCACAATCATGCAGTGGCCATGGGTTTTTACAGGGGACGATCCAACCGTAGCTATCGAGGTAGAGGAAGGGGTCGCAGCCCGGTGATGCCGAGGGTCGTGGCGGAATCGAGCAGCAGGATAAACGAGGATACGGTGGAGGCGGTGGTCCGTCGAGTCACCGAGGCATTGTGTGCTCAAGGTGTGGCGCCGGTTGCGCGGGCTGCGGGCACTGCGGTACCAATTCCTGCCACGACAGAGATTTAGAGAGGAGCAGCTGCTGCCGCGGTGCTGCCGGCAGCTGTTTTGCCGCAAACTGCTACCGTGGCAGAAGTGAAAGTACCGCTACCGGTTACTGGCTTGGATCACCTTGCTGCAGGGCAGCGTGCGGCGGCCGTGGGGAAACAACCACAAGGTGAGAATTTAGACACTGGTTTGGTGACTGCTGTTGGGGAAAACGAGGTTGATTCTATTGCTAAGAAGGCAAAGAAAAACGATAAAGTAAAATGTTTCCAATGCGGTGTTCAGGGGCATTTGAGTGCTGTGTGCCCGAAGGTGGTTTGTGATTACTATGAGGGTACTGGTCAGGCAAACGAGGTCTGTCATGTGCTAACAGCCGCGAAACAACAGGTTATTACTCACGGGTTCATCAACAAAGGATTTATGTTTTTTGAGGCGGTACCTACGGCTACATATAGGCCGAAGATTCATTCCGCTAGATTGAGCAACCTCACGGTAACGGGAGGATCGCTTTCCGTGGATGAGGTTATTACTCAATTACAAAGGCTTGTACCTTCGGAGCAGTTTATCTAGGAAGCAGTGCAAGTGGGTGACAATGTGTTTAAGGTCTCTTTTCCTTCTAGAGCTGAGTTAGACCGTATGGTTGTGTTCGGTGCCTGTCATGTCCCAAACAGTACCGATGTGATTACCGTGGAAGCTTGGGTGATAGAGATGAAGCCCTTATGGTCACTACCGGAGATTTGGATTAGGGTGTATGATATTCCGCCTAAACATCGAGGTGATTTTCTTCTTCTTTGGAGCCTCGGTTCTTTATTTGGGAAAACTTTGAAGGTGGATATGAAGTTCACTCGGAAACATGGGATTTTCAGGTTTTTGGTGGGATGTATGGATTACACACTCGTTCCTGATGGTTGGCCTGTATTCATGCGTGATGGCCTTTATGAGCTCAAATTTAGCGTTGAAAATCCAAACTCCGATGAGGAGGATGATATGGAAGTGGATCCGAAGGATGATGCTCATGATGATGAGGGGAGAAATAGGGAGAGCTCTAAACAAAAAAGTTCTGATTCTGTTTCTCAGGACTTGGGGAAGAAGGGGGAGAAGAAGGATGGGAATGGTGAGCTTTCGAATGGGGCTGGTAAGCAGACAGAGGTGAACGCGGTGAAAAATACGTTTTCTCCCGGGGTGGTACTTTCGCCTTTGGTCGGGATGGGTTAGGTCCGATCCGGTTTGGACCTGATACTGGAGCAGCGAACCTATTAAATAAACAACAGGGCAGGTTTTCACCGCACCTATGATTTCAGGTTCATGGATAACCCTGGGTTTGGCCCTTTTCTCTGTATACACGCTGCTGGATGGCTGGAAATTTTTTACAACAGCACCTCGGCTAAATACTGTAGGAGGCATGGCAAGCAGCACGCCGCCCTTACATACACGCTCGTCGTAGAGAACTCGAGGGGTCATTCCGGCCATCCAGCACGAGGCCAGGCGGTCGATTCCTCCTGCGTCGAGCCCCTGCATGGCTATGCCTACGCTGAGCAGCACGACGGCGTTCACCATGGATCCCGTAAAGCGGTGGCGCATGAGCAACATGAGGCTGACAACGAACGCAGCCAAGAGGCAAGGTGTTGGTCATGAGGCCGCAACGACGCACGCAACCAGGAGGCTTGACGGTGGGCTCTGGGAGTTCCTAGGCTGCGAGCATGTTCGGCAGCACCGCGGTGTTCCGGCGGCCGGCAGGTTTCCCGCTCCATCGGCGGGGAACAATCGAGAAAGGAGGATCCGGCAGGGGCTGCAACATGCTCTTGCCCACAAGTTTATTCCGGTGCCAGCCAGGACACAGCGGCGGTGCCCGCTCTAGGCTTCAGTTCGTCCGCCGGGAGAGGTGCGGTTAGACCCTGGGTCGAACAGGTTAGGTTCGTGTTGGACCCAATCTTTTGCGGGGCGGCCCTTTACCCTAATGGTAGCCAAATACAGGTTCGGTCCAGCGGGTCAGTGGGTCGAACCGGACCTAATACATCTTGAGCCTTTGGTTGCAAAGTCTGTGAAGGAGGCTAACTTGCAGCTACTATCTTTAGGGCAGCAGCGGGTGAGGGACGCACAACTGGCTATGGCAGTGGATGATCTTACCATGTCGACGAGCCATATTGGTGTGGCCACCGTGACTCAGCCGGGATCGATTGGGGAGCGGCCACAACCGCTGGACGGTGGCATCGTGCCAACTTCGATGGCAGTGGAGGCAGCGGGGGTGGTGACGCTTCTCTGTTGCCGCGTGGTCCTATAGGACGAGTGGATATAGAATCAGGCAGATTCCCGCGACACTCCTCCTTCTCTCCGACGAGGGTGACACCGGAGGGGAATGCGCTTTTGATGATGCCACGATGCCTAGACGAGGCATTTCATGTGGCTGACTCTTGCTCCACTCAACCAGACGGGTTGGGTGTGGAGTTATGTGGGGCTGTGGCATCTCAACCTCAATCAGGTGGGTTGGGGTGGGGCGCCTCGGATGTTGCTCTAGTGGGTGACGGGTACTGCTCACCTCAACCAGGCGGGTTGGGGTTTGCAGCGGTACCGTCTCCTGCACGTAGGCCATCTCAGGCGGAGATATTGGCCTACAGCGGGCTCGCCATGGATGAACTGGAGGTTCGCTCCAGTCCTCGTCTTAGGGCTAAGCCGGATGCACATTTGCCACAAGAACAGAGGGCGATAGAGTTCGCGCAGAAAAAAGATTTGGCCTTTGCTGCAGGTAACTCTTCGAATTCAAAATTATGTTATTATCTTTTTCGGATTCTGAGATTAAATCTAGAGCAGATAAGTTAGGTGTCTCATTAGGTAAAATAAAGATCATGTTGCAGCTTCTATTTCGGGTATTCCGGATCAGGAATGTACTAGAACCGTTAATTATCTTAAGAACAACATGTCGGTTGTTTTAGATGATAACAGTTCAAGCTTGGTTTCGAGAAATGCCACGAGTTTGTGTGATGACCTTATTGATAATGAAATGAAATTGGTTGAAAATAAAAACGGATCTTCGAGCAATATCTCAAACGGTTAAACGTAATCGTAAAAAGATAGTTAGTGAACGGGAACGTAGCATGGAAAACAAAAAAATTTCCTACGGGCGATAAACTCGAATGGCCAAGATCTAATCTATGAGATGAAAGGCAACGGGGAGAAAGAGAGTCTTGAGATAACATACCCTCGAAAACTCAAAGTGGTACGAGAAAAAATCTCGTTGTTGGCGTAGTCCTTCTCACGCCGATCCCGAGCGAGAAGAAGAGCACCGCAATCCGGCGGTGCCTCCGTAATCGGTCACACGTTCAGCTCGATGAAGACTTCCGTTCCATCATTCCAGCGGGTTGCGGAAGTAGAGGATCCCTCCGGAATTCCAGCAGCACGACGGCGTGGTGGTGGTGAAGAATCCCACGGTCAGGGCTTCGCCAAGCCGGAGACCGTGGAATGGAGCAGCGGGTTGAAGGGAAAATGTGTGGGCAAGTGTGTAGAGAAGAGAGAGTCCTCAGCCTCCTTTAATAGGGGAGGGGGAGGCAGCCCAAAGGGGGGGTGCGGCCAGCCATGGGTGCCCCCACCCCTTCTTCTCTTCATTTGAGTGGAAGTTCCACTCAAACCCACTCAAAATTCCCTAATTTCCCACTTGGAAAATCCAAAGGTTTTTCTTTAATAAATAAATAAATAAAATTTATTTCTTTATTTATATTTGTTAAGTCCATTAAGAAACATTTGCATCCAGCACCTCGAACCATTTGTTAATTCTATTAACAACCATTCGACGAAAAACCCCTTGAACTATTTCAATTTTCCCCGAAACAATTCCGGAGCTGCCCAAAATATTCTCCGGCATTCCGTATCCTCTCTAACGATTCATCGAAGCTTAAGTGTGTCTCCCTACGATTCGCGAATATTATAGACATGATCGAGACTCTTCTCCGATCAATAATCAACAGCGGGATCTGGAAATCCGTGATGACTCCTATATATTCATCGATGACGCTCGTGATCGTGTGAACCTTTCAATGTCGTAACGATTTCCCTTTGTCTCGCGATATATTACTTGTCCGAGATCCGATCATCGGTATCCACTATACCTTGTTCGATCTCGTTATCCGACAAGTACTCTTTTCTCGTTCCCGTGATATAACATCCTGGTGATCAAATCACTTGCTTGCAAGCGGTGTCGATGTGATATCACCGAGAGGGCCCTGAGTATATCTATCCGTCATATTGGATGGACAAATCCCATTCTCGATTCCATGAGCTTCAACTAACACTTTCCAAATATCCAATTCCACCTTTATAGTCACCCTTTCACGGTGTGACGTTTGATGTCATCAAAGTATTCTTTCAGTATTAGTGATTAACATGATCTCATGGTCTAAGGAATAATGTTACTCCGAATGTAAGACATAACAACAAAACTAAATGACTTGATCGTATTGTTATATTTAGTTAGGGTTTAAGTTCATCATGTCATTCTCCTAATGACATGACCCCGTTATCAACAACATCCAATTTTCATGATCAAGAAACCTTGATCATTTGTTTAATCAACGGGCTAGTTAAAAGAGAGGCTTCACTAGGAACATCGGTTTGTTTATTAATCGCACATGTATCAATGTTTCCGGTTAATACAATTTTAGCATGAGATATAAACATCTATCATAAACAAGGAATAACATAATAAACACTTTATTATTGCCTCTCGGGCATATTCCCTTCAGTCTCCCACTTGCACTAGGGGCAATAATCTATATTACATAGTGATGAATCTAACACCCATTGAGTTCTGGTGTTGATCATGTTTTGCCCTTGAGAGAGTTATAGTCAACAGATCTGCCACATTCAGATCCGTATGTACTTTGCAAATCTTTACATCCCCATCTGCGACATGCTCACGGATGGAGTGAAAACGGCGCTTGATATGCTTGGAATTCTTGTGAGACCTTGGTTCCTTAGCATTGGCTATGGCACCATTGTTGTCACAATAGATAACCATTGGATCCAACGCACTCCGAACCACGCCTAGTTCGGATATGAACTCCTTCATTCAAACTGCTTCCTGTGTTGCCTCCGAGGCAGCAACATATTCCGCTTCTGTTGATGATCCCGCCACCACGGATTGCTTGGAACTCCTCCAGCTTACAGCTCCTCCATTCATTACAAATACGTACCCGGACTGAGACTTAGAGTCATCCGGATCAGTGTCGAAGCTAGCATCGACGTAACATCTTGCGACGAGCTCTAGTTCACCGCCATATACGAGAAACATATCCTTAGTTCTTCTTAAGTACTTTAGGATATTCTTGACCGCAGTCCAGTGTTCCAAACCTGGATTGGATTGGTACCTACTAGTCAAACTAATAGCATGTGCCAGATCCGGTCTTGTACATAGCATAGCATACATGGTAGAACCTATGGCTGAAGCATAGGGAGTCTTATTCATCTTTTCTCTATCTTATGTTGTAGCTGGACATTGAGTCTTACTCAACGTCTTGCCTTGCAACATAGGTAGGAATCCTTTCCTACTATCTTCCATTTTGAACTTCTTCAAAATCTTGTCAAGGTATGTACTTTGCGAAAGTCCTATTTAGCGTCTTGATCTATCCCTGTAGATTTTGATGCCTAATATATAAACTGCTTCACCGAGGTCTTTCATCAAAAAACTACTGTTCAAATAACCTTTTACGCTTTTTAAAAGTTCTATATCATTTCCAATCAACAATATGTCATCCACATATAGTACTAGAAATGCTACAGAGCTCCCACTCACTTTCTTGTAAATACAAGCTTCTCCATATGTTTGGATAAATCCAAAACCTTTGATCACCTTATCAAAACGGAGGTTCCAACTCCGGGATGCTTGCTTCAGTCCATAAATGGAACATTGAAGCTTACACACCTTGTCAGCATCCTTAGGATCAACAAAACCTTTGGGTTGCATGATATACAACTCTTCCTCAATGTCACCATTAAGGAACGCCGTTTTGACATCCATCTGCCATATTTCATAATCGAAAAATGCAGCAACTTCTAACATAATCCTAACTGACTTAAGCATCGCTACTGGTGAGAAAGTCTCATCATAGTCAACTCCTTGAATTTGTCGGAAACCTTTTGCGACAAGTCGAGCTTTATAGACGGTCACATTACCATCAGCGTCAGTTTTCTTTTTAAAGATCCATTTGTTCTCAACGGCCTTGCGGTCATTGGGTAAATCCACCAAAGTCCAAACTTGGTTTTCGTACATGGATCCTATTTCGGATTTCATAGCTTCAAGCCATTTGTTGGAATCTGGGCTCATCATCGCTTCCTCATATGTTGCAGGGTCATCACCTCCATCTACCATGAAGTTTAATACGGGATCTCCGTATAGTTCATGAGCTGTACGCTCCCTAGTTGACCTGCGAGGTACGGTAGTTTCCTCTACTGGAGTTTCATGATCTTGATCATTATCTCTCTCTTCAACTGATGGGGTCGGCTCCGGAACAACTTCCGGCGCTGCGCTACTCGCCATTCACACAAGAGAAGGTTCAATAACCTCGTCGAGTTCTACCTTCCTACTATTCACACTTTTCGAGAGAAACTTCTTCTCCAAAAAGGATCCATTCTTGGCAACGAAAATCTTGCCTTCGGATCTGCGATAGAAGGTGTACCCTATTGTTTCTTTAGGGTATCCTATGAATACGCATTTTTCCGCTTTGGGTTCGAGTTTATCAGGTTGAAGCTTCTTCACATAAACATCGCATCCCCAAACTTTTAGAAATGACAGCTTAGGTTGTTTCCAAACCATAATTCATATGGTGTCGTTTCAACGGAATTAGATGGTGCCCTATTTAAAGTGAATGCAGCGGTCTCTAGTGCATAACCCCAAAACGATAGTGGCAATAAAGTACGATTACGACGTTCGGAAAAACCATTACGCTGTGGTGTTCCGGCAGGTGTGAGTTGTGAAACTATTCCACATTGTTACATATGCATGCCAAACTCGTAACTTAGATATTCACCTCCACGATCAGACCGCAGAAATTTAATCTTTCTGTTACGATGATTTTCAACTTCACACTGAAATTCTTTGAACTTTTCAAACGTTTCGGATTTGTGTTTCATTAAGTAAATATACCCATATCTACTCAAATCATCTGTGAAAGTGACAAAATAACGATATCCACCGCGCGCCGATACACTCATTGGTCCACATACATCAGTATGTATGATTTCCAGTAGGTCTGTCGCCCGTTCCATAGATCTAGAAAACGGGGTTCTAGTCATCTTGCCCATAAGGCATGGTTCACATGTTTCAAATGATTCATAATCAAGTGATTCTAAGAGTCCATCAGAATGGAGGTTCTTCATGCGGTTAACACCAATATGACCTAAGCGGCAATGCCACATATAAGTAGCAATATCATCATTTAACTTAATTATTTTGGCATTCACATTATGAATATGTGTATCAACATTATCAAGATTCAAAAGAAATAAACCATTCTTCTCAGGTGCATGACCATAAAAGATATTATTCATATAAATCGAACAACCATTGTTCTCGGACTTAAAGGAATAACCATCCTGCATTAAGCAAGATCTAGAAACGATATTCATGCTTAATGCGGGCACCAAATAACATTTATTGAGGTTTATAACTAATCCCGATGGTAGACGTAGAGGTAGCGCCCCGAAGGCGATCACGTCAACTCTTGATCCATTGCCGACGCACATCGTCACCTCATCCTTTGCTAGTGGTCGCTTATTCTGCAGCTCCTGTTTCGAGTTACATATGTGAGCAACCGAACCAGTATCAAATACCCAGGTGCTACTGCGAGTACTAGTAAGGTACACATCAATAACAAGTATATCATATATACCTTTGTTCACTTTGCCGGCCTTCTTATCTGCCAGATACTTGGGGCAATTGCGCTTCCAGTGGCCAGTACCCTTGCAATAGAAACACTCAGTCTCAGGCTTAGGGCCATGCCTGGTTTTCTTCTCAGCAGTAGCAACAGATTTTCCACCCTTCTTGAAGTTTACCCTTGGCTTGCCTTTCTTGCCTTTCTTGAAACTAGTGGTCTTATTGATCATCAACACTTGATGTTCTTTCTTGATCTCCACTTCAGCAGTTTTAAGCATCAAGAGAAGCTCAGGAAGAGACTTCTTCATGCTCTGCATATTATAGTTCATCACGAAGTTCTTGTAACTAGGTGGCAGAGATTGGAGAACACGATGTCTCCCTAGCTCAATGGGAATCGATATTCCGAAGGCTATGAGCTTATCAGCGTACGCAGACATTTTGAGTACGTGCTCACTAAAAGAGCTGTTCTCTTCCATCATGCAGCTAAAGAACTTTTATGAAGCGTCATAACTCTCAACTGCGGCATGGGTATCGAAAATCATTTTCAATTCTCCCATTGTGGCATAAGCAGTGCTGTTCTCGAAACGTTTTCGCAGCTCTGGCTCTAATCCATAGAGGATGCCGCAGTGAACTATACTGTGGTCTTCTTGTTGAGTCAGATAAACATTTTTATCCTCATCAGTAGCATCATCAGCGGGCTGGTCACCTAGAGGTGCATCAAGCACATAGAGCTTCTTGCAAGCGGTGAGGAGAATCCTCAGGTTAAGTGCCCAGTTGGTAAAGTTGCTTCCATTGTTCGCTAATTTCTCTTTCTCCATGAACATATTGAAATTGAAGGTAGGTGGTACCATGATCTACAACATATTTGCAAAGACTATTTAGACTATGTTTATGATAAATGAAGTTCAAGTTAATCCTTAAAATTATCCCATGAACTCCCACTCAAAAACAACATCCCTATTAGTTGTCTTTAGTGATTACACGAACCTAATTCACTGCACCAAAACCGATCATCACGTGAGACGGTGCAGTTGCAAAGGCGAACATTAACATGTTCATCATATCATTCATATGACTCATTCTTTACCTTTCGGTTACGTGTTCCGAGGCCATGTCTGTACATGCTAGGCTCGCCAAGTAGAACCGTTGTATTGCATGTGTTTCAAGGCCATGTATGTACATGCTAGGCTTGAAAACACCCGTTGTATGCGAACGTTGAGTCTATCACACCCAATCATCATGTGGTGTCTCGAAACGACGAACTTTCTTAACGGTGCATACTTAAGGAAGAACACATTATTATCTTGATATTAAGTGAGAGGGGTCATCTTATAATGCTACCGTCGCGATCTAAGCAAAATAAGATGCATAAAAGGATAAACATCACATGCATGGCTAATGTGATATGATATGGTCCTTCTTGCACTTGATCTCCATCTTGTGCATCATGGTATGATCTTCATCATTCCACCGGCGTGGCACCAAGGTCCGTGGATCCTCCATCTTGATTGTCCATTACAACATATCACATGGATATGATATATATAGCACGAGTGCCAAAATAAGACAACCATATGGCTCTAGCCGGTTTGTCAATAATTTACAAAAGATATCATCTCACACATAACGTTTGTAACATTGACCATATCACATCACATGCCCTGCAAAAACAAGTTAGACGCCTCTAATTTATTTTTGCATATTTTACGTGGCTTTGGACTTACGAGGATAGAACCGTTTATACCTACGTACAAGAACCACAACGTTGATAAAACATATTTTTAACAACCCTTTGTAGATTAGATCTTAACTATAGTAGGAGAAACGGACACCCGCTCAGTCACAAGTGAGACAATTCTCGCGTACATAGTACACGTAAACTTAGTCCGGGGAAGCTTCATCCTACTATGCCACTAAGATCATAAAATACTCAAAGAGATAAAAACATGATCATCAACACCCACATACTCCTATGTGTTCTACCCGTACAATTCATCTACGCATAGATCTGGCTCTGATACCACTGAAGGGGAACGTAGCATGGAAAACAAAAAAAGTTTCCTACGCGCGATAAACCCGAATAGCCAAGATCTAATCTATGAGATGAAAGGCAACAGGGAGAAAGAGTCTTGAGATAACATACCCTCGAAGACTCAAAGTGGTACGAGAAAAGATCTCGTTGTTGGCGTAGTCATTCTCACGCCGATCCCGAGCGAGAAGAAGAGCACCGCAATCCGGCGGTGCCTCCGTAATCGGTCACACGTTCAGCTCGATGAAGACTTCCGTTCCCTCGTTCCAGCGGGTTGCGGAAGTAGAGGATCCCTCCGGAATTCCAGCAGCACGACGGTGTGGTGATGGTGAAGAATCCCACGGTCAGGGCTTCGCCAAGCCGGAGACCATGGAATGGAGCAGCGGGTGGAAGGGAAAATATGTGGGCAAGTGTGTAGAGAAGAGAGAGCCCTCACTCTCCTTTTATAGGGGAGGGGGAGGCAGCCCAAAGGGGGGTGCGGCCAGCCATGGGTACCCCCAACCCTTCCTCTCTTCATGTGAGTGGAAGCTTCACTCAAACCCACTCAAAATTCCTTAATTTCCCACTTGGAAAATCCAAAGGTTTTTCTTTAATAAATAATTAAAACATTTTTATTTATTTATTTATATTTGTTAATTCCATTAACAAACATTTGCATGCAGCACCTCAAACCATTTGTTAATTCTATTAACAACCATTCGACGAAAAACCCCTTGAACTATTTCAATTTTCCCCGAAACAATTCCGGAGCTGCCCAAAATATTTTCCGGCATTCCGTATCCTCTCTAACGCTTCATCGAACCTTAAGTGTGTCTCCCTACGGTTCGCGAATATTATAGACATGATCGAGACTCCTCTCCGATCAATAATCAACAGCGGGATCTGGAAATCCGTGATGACTCCTATATATTCAACGATGACTCTCGTGATCGTGTGAACCTTTCAACGTCGTAACGATTTCCCTTTGTCTCGCGATATATTACTTGTCCGAGATCCGATCATCGGTATCCACTATACCTTGTTCGATCTCGTTATCTGACAAGTACTCTTTTCTCGTTCCCGTGATATAACATCCTAGTGATCAAATCACTTGCTTGCAAGCGGTCTCGATGTGATATCACCGAGAGGGCCCTGAGTATATCTATCTGTCATATTGGATGGACAAATCCCATTCTCAATCCATGAGCTTCAACTAACACTTTCCGAATATCCAATTCCACCTTTATAGTCACCCTTTCACGGTGTGACGTTTGATGTCATCAAAGTATTCTTTCAGTACTAGTGATTAACATGATCTCATGGTCTAAGGAATAATGTTACTCCGAATGTAAGACATAACAACAAAACTAAATGACTTGATAGTATTGTTATCCTTAGTTAGGGTTTAAGTTCATCATGTCATTCTCCTAATGACATGACCCCGTTATCAACAACATCCAATGTTAATGATCAGGAAACCTTGATCATCCGTTTAATCAACGGGCTAGTTAAAAGAGAGGCTTCACTAGGAACGTCGGTTTATTTATTAATCACACATGTATCAGCGTTTCCGGTTAATAAAATTCTAGCATGAGAAATAAATATCTATCATAAACAAGGAATAACATAATAAACACTTTATTATTGCCTCTCGGGCACATTCCCTTCAGTTAGCTGTCAATATAAACCACGTACAAGTGCTAGACTGAAATTGTTTAAAAAGTAATAATGAGAGGGTAGTAACGGTTTCAGTGATCAGGCTAAGCATCTTGCTGTTAATGAATTTGTTAAGCAACACAATCTAGATTTCGTAGCTCTGTTAGAAACGGGGAGATCAACGTTTTCTACTCATTTCTTATAGTTCCTAGCTTGGGGCAAAGATTTTAGCTGGTTTTGT
This sequence comes from Alopecurus myosuroides, assembly GCA_028641055.1. Lineage (NCBI taxonomy): Eukaryota > Viridiplantae > Streptophyta > Magnoliopsida > Poales > Poaceae > Alopecurus > Alopecurus myosuroides. The sequence goes on from CM054057.1 coordinate 51,599,199, forward strand.
TTACCTCCACATGGGCGTTCCGGATGGATGTTGATAGGTTTCAACAATGAATCTCTGACGGCACAAACCGTTGTGTCTGGGGATTTTTGTGCGAAATTTAGAGTGAAGACTAAGGCTGGTGGTTTTCTTTGGGATTTTGTGGTAGTTTACGGGGCTGCACAAGACGCTAAGAAACCTGATTTCTTAGCAGAGCTAGTTCGGATTAGTGAGAATGAACCGCTCCCGATGTTAATTGGAGTTGATTTTAATATTATTAGACGACAAGAAGAAAAGAATAACGATACTTTTAATGCGTGTTGGCCATTTATTTTTAATGCTATTATCGAGAGTCTTGATTTAAAAGAGGTAGAATTATCTGCGCGTCAATACACATGGGCGAGTAGGGGAGAGCTCCAGACTTACGAGAAACTGGATCGTTTTCTTGCTAGTATTGAATGGGAACAGAAGTATCCCCTAGTGACGGTGCATGCTTTGACTCGAGCGGGGTCGGATCATACACCTTTAATCTTAGATTCCGGGGATCAAGACCATATCGGTAATAAGAGTCACTTCTCATTCGAATTATCATGGATGCGTCATGATGGTTTCTATGAGTTAGTGCGTCGAGAATGGATGTCGATAAGAGAGGGAAACAACTCGGTGGAACGTTGGCAAAATAAAATCTGACATTTACGGCAATTCTTGCGTGGATGGGAAAAAATTTAAGTGGCCAATATAAATCACTGAGAGATAAGCTTGTGTTATTAATTGAACAGTTGGACATCAAAGCTGAAACAACTCCTTTGAGTGACGCCGAGCGGGCTGCCAAAAAGGAGGCAAATGAGTGTTTAGCGAAATTAAGACGGGACGAGGAATCCAAGTGGGCGCAAAGGGCCAAGGTGAAATACATTCAAGAAGGGGGAGTAATACAAAATATTTCCATCTAATTGCCAATGGTAAACATAGGAAAAAATGCATTTTTGAAGTAGAACAAGATGAAGGTACCATTGTGGGTGCCGAGAATTTCAATGTTTTTATAACTGTATTTTATAAGAAATTATTTGGGGCACCGGCTCCGAGTAATGTATCTTTGGTAGACGATATGATAGATGATTTGCCTCAATTTTCGCTGGAGGAAAATGATATTCTTACATCTCCGTTTACGGAAAAGGAGGTGTTCGATGCAATATCCCTAATGGAAATTAATAAGGCTCCAGGACCAGACGGATTTAACGCCGAGTTTTACCAGCGGTTCTAGGATGTTATTAAAACCGATCTGATGAGTATGTTTGCCCAGCTACATGGTGGCGACCTTCCACTATTTAAACTTAATTTTGGGATTATTATGTTGTTTCCCAAAAAAGAACATGCCAGCAGTATTGAGCAATATATACCCATTTTGTTACTGAATGTTAGATTTAAAGTGTTCACTAAGGTGGGAACGAATCGGGTAACATCTATTGCGATTAGAGTTATCCGACCGACTCAATCAGCGTTCTGGCCAGGAAAAAGATGGATGGGGTCCTTTTTAAAATCGATTTTCAGAAGGCTTACGACAAAGTGAATTGGTCCTTTATTCAACAGGTGTTAAGGATGAAAGGGTTCTCACCAGTATGGTGTGAATGGATAGCTCGCTTTGTTCAGGGCGGTAGTGTTCGTATTAAGTTTAATGATGACATCGGTCATTATTTCCAAACGTTAAAAGGTTTAAGACAGGGAGACCCCTTGTCACATATTCTCTTTAACCTTGTCGCCGATATGCTGGCTATCCTCATTGAACGAGCTAAAGAGGATGGTCAAGTGGGAGGACTGATACCACACCTGATCGAAGGCGGGGTATCAATCCTTCAATATGCGGATGACACTATTCTCTACCTGGAACATGATTTACATAAGGCCTTAAATATAAAACTCATTCTTGCATTGTTTGAGCAACTTTCTAGCCTTAAGATAAATTTCCACAAGAGTGAGATTTATTGTTTTGGGAAGGCTAAGGACGCCGAAAATGATTATCGCTCTATTTTGGGTTGTGAGGACGGAAGTTTGCCTTTTAAGTATCTTGGGATCCCAATTCACCATAGGCGTCTGCTTAATAAGGAGTGGAAAATGGTGGAAGACTGGTTTGATAGAAAACTAAGCTCTTGGGCAGGTAAATTATTCTCATATGGGGATCACCTCATTTTAACTAATTCTGTCTTCTCGAGCTCACTTATGTTTCTTTTATCCGTGTTTGAGATCCCTGTTGGTGTCAGGAAGAGACTAGATTTCTACCGCTCGCTCTTCTTTTGGCAAAGCGATGCTAAGAAGAGAAAATATTGTCTTACTAAATGGAATATAGTTTGTCGCTCGAAAGATCAAGGCGGATTGGTTATCGAGGTTTTAGAAATTATGAATGTGTGTTTGCTAAGAAAATGGTTGTTTCAATTATTACATAAGGATGGAGTTTGGAAAGAGCTCCTCTCTAATAAATACCTAGGGGACAAAACATTGTCTCAGGTGCAGGCTAAACCTTCAGATTCTCCTTTTTGGAAAGGTATTATGAAAGTTAAGCACGAGTTTTTCTCACGAGCAGCGTTCTCGTTGGTAATGGGCAACAAGTGAGGTTTTGGGAGGATACTTGGCTAGGTGATGAACCGTTATCACAAACCTATCCATCTATCTATAGCATAGTTTTACATAAAAATGTGTTGGTAGCTGATGTTTTGGCACATAATCCTATTAATATTTAGTTCCGTAGAAATATTATCGGTTTCAGGAGACAACTCTGGTTGCAATTGGTAGAGAGAGTGATGAGCGTATCACTGACCAATGAGGAAGATTTGTTCTCTTGGAAGCTAACCGATAATGGGTAATTTTCTGTTAAATCGTTTTATACAGATTTGCTCCATGGTTCCACAATATTTTTGCGGAAATACTTGTGGAATTTGAAGGTATCATTAAAGATTAAGATTTTTCTGTGGTTCCTCAATAGAAAAGTTATTCTTACGAAGGATAACTTGGTTAAAAGAAATTGGACTGGATGTACTAAATGTGCCTTTTGTGATTCGAAGGAGTCTGTGGAACATTTGTTTATTGCATGTCCTTTTACTCGTGATATTTGGCGTCTTATTCACTTTACGTTCAACATTTATCCACCAACTAGCATTGTGAATTTGTTTGGTAGCTGGCTAAATGGCATTGACAAAAAAACAAAAGCCCGTATTCGGGTGGGTGTTACGGCGTTCCTTTGGGCGATTTGGAATTGCCGTAATGATGTGGTCTTTAACAAACAAAACAATATTCATTTTTTGCAGGTTGTCAACAAGGCGATGTACTCTATTCAGATGTGGTACTTCCTCCTTCATGCCGATCAGCGAGCACTTATGGATACAGGCTGTGCTCGTATGATGGCGGTCGTTCGGATTATTTACAGCCGGGATGTGTGGCTTAATGCTAGACGATTAGATGTTTAACCTTGCCCTTTTTGAGTGGCGGGTCTTTGTAGCCACGTTATGTGATCCGTAAATTGTATTCGGATGGATATTCAACTTTGGTTTAATAAAATAAAGGTTGTGTGCATCGTCTTGATGCAGAGGCCGGGGCCACGGTTTCCATTTCAAAAAAGAATACACTCGCCACGAAAACAGGAAAACACTCCGCAAAGATATTCCCTCATCAAACAGAACAAAAAACACTCCACAAAAAAGTACAATTGGCAAAAAAAAGTAGAAAAACACTCGGCAAGGACCTACACTTGCCAAAAAAGGTGGACACACCTGCCCATGTCGGCAGCCTCTAAGGGATTTTTTTTGGAACCATATATTTCATTAATTGAAAATCAAGTCAACCACCGCAGCGAGCGGCCGCCGTCCAATTCCAGCGCCACCGAGGCGAACACTGTAAGATACGTCGAGCCTCCACCATTGCGAGATCCGAGAAAGCACCATCGCCAACGAGGCTTTGTGAGTCGATGAACAGGCCCGCTGCATGCAGCAAGGCACATGTCGTTGTGGCACGTCGACCGGGGGACGTCCCCGTGCTTTCTTGGACCAAAATTTGTCGCCTTCCATCGACGAAGTCAGAGAGCAACGGCAAATCCACCACCTTTGGACCAGCATCCTCGCTCCAGAAGAACCACCTTGCCCCGGCCGATAGCGCCGTAGTGAATAACCATGAACGCCAGCGAGACACCGAGAAACTGATCTCGCCAGATCTGAAGAACGGCGAGAAGAACAAGCTGTCGATCTGAAGGACCAAACAGCACGCGTTGCCATCAACTCCGAGACGCCGTCTTGAAGGTCGACGACGGTATGGGAGTGAAGTTGAGGCGGATTTATTTGCCCGGGCCCCGCTCCCATCACCCCAACGACGCTCAAGAAAACACTAGGCAAACCCTAACTACAGGCCGACGCCGAGGCGCCATGGTCCCCACCTCCTCGCGTCGCCGGAGTGGCCAACGGAGGAGGAGGCAGGGACCAACGGCTGCCGGTGTAGCTAGGGCAGATGCGTTCGCCGCCGGATCGCTTTTCTTCACCAGGGAGCGAAACGGTTTCCGAGACACGAAACGAACGCTTGGCAAAGATTTGAGATTTTCTGCAGCAATTCTCCCACTGGTACTATATTTTTCAGCAATGTTTCTTTTTAATTTTATTTTTTGGCTTGCTTTAAATCTTTGCCAAGTGTATTTACACTCAGCACAGCCCTCTGCAAAGACCCATGCCACATGGGATCACTCGTTCCTTGAGTATCATCTGTTTACTTTTTTTTTTTTACCCAGAGCTAGATTTCGACACACGGCAAAGCTTTGCCGAGCGCCGACAAACATCACTCGGCAAAGAACCCTTTCCCCACCGGGCTCCTGCCAACCAGGTTTGCCAATGTCTTGCATACGGCAAAGTCTTTGCCATGTATTTTATGGCCTTTGCCGAGTGTTTCGGAAACTTGGTAAACAATTGTTGTACCTTGTGAGGCAGTGTCTTCAAATTTCTTAATTTTTCTAAATCATCACCAATTAATTCAAAACACTTGGACAAAAACATTGACGCCATCTTATCTTCAGAGTTGAGATACAAATTTCTTGTAATGATACCTTTACACATAAATCCCAGGGTGCTTCTCTCCTCGCCCGGTTTACCACAATTTTTTTTATAAAGGGAATCCTTTAAGAGACATGATGCCCTTCTTGACGCCCTTCTGCAGCTTGTACTCATCATCGAGGAGCTCGACGAGCTTGGGGAGCAGGGAGCCCATGGCTCCCGTTGCCAGATCCGTGGATATTGTTTGTTGGTTGGTGACGAGCGCACAATGGTTGGTGTACGTTTGGGTGCCGTGGGGTTGCTCCTTGTAGAATCCTTCCGAGCGGGCAAGTCGACAATCGTGCAGTAACGTGCATACATAATATTTAACTACTACGTACATAATCTCACAAATATCGACGTTGAATGCACATGGTATAACGTGCACAGGTGCACTGGTTCCAGCAACCGGCGTAACGTGCGGTTGTCGCTTTTGTGCAGGACTTCTTTAATAGTGTAGGTCATTAGGACTCTTGGTTTTGTCCAAAAGCCTATGTATTGGAGCACTAATACCCAACGAGTGATTAATTAGCAACGGGCTTCTCTTCTTGCCATCAGAATAAGATCAAGTAAGAAACTACCGAACCCTCTGTTTCCTAAACTAGCTAAGAAACCCACAATGTAGACATTCTAGCCAGGTAACATGCATGTACTCTGTAGTTGAATGGTTAGCAGAGTGGTTGAGTCTCAGCTCACCCTAGTCAAACCCCATGTTTGATAATCGAGGCGCCGTTCATGTCGATTAGGAAACTTGTCGTGGCAAAGTCACGGCAGATGTTACCATAGGTAATTTGCTTTGGGGTATTTCGACTCTGGTGTTTGGGAGAGGGTTTTGCTCAGGATGAACGCGAACTGGAATCATACTAATTGGCGATCTAGAGGATCGGGCTGCAATGTCGCCGAGACTCCAATCTAGGGTTACAAAGACTTGCTCTCGTATAACTCGAATACCCGAATCCTTCTGTTCTCTCTCTATCTGTCCCTATACTGTCCCTATACTCTAGAAGCCGGTTTATATATAATAACCGGTTTCCTGACTTTCCTTACAAATACCTCGGGAATCCTATCCGGGGTCTACCCGTAACCCTAAATTACTTCCCGTGACCCCCAAGTCACGGATAACAGGGTTTACGCTGCCTCTTAGGTCTTCTAGAACTTCTCTCCCCTTGGGCCGGGTCATCAACGCAATCACTGGCCCATTAATAACACCCGGGCCAGTATGACAGCGCAAGGTCTCGTTTAGATTCCCTTTGGCCGGGTCTCGTCCCATGCATGGGCCTGCCGGGTTATCATCCCCCTAACAGTAGCCCCCAGAATAGCTTGGACATCTTGGTTGGCGCGCTTTCCTTGTAGCTTCAAACCCTTGAGCCAACCATGAAGCGCATGCTATTCCCTGCAAAACAATAAATATTTACACATACAATGTCACGGGTTAAATTGCTTTAACTATAGCCAGGCCGGCTCTTTTGGCGGTCCATATAATAACCCTATAATCACACTAGCCGAATATCGTCTCTCGGATCAATTCTCCACGACGTACATTTCATAACCCGGCTTTCGTATTCTTCACAAGCGAGTCTGAGTAACAATTTTGAGTCCGACTCTTTTGGCGGTCATCTGTAACTCGGCTGCCTAACGATAACTCCCAAGATCTCATTCCCGTAATCAGCGGGCCGAGTTTATCTTTCCGCAAATCTCTCCATTTTACCGTTTGGCGTTCTAGGGTTTCGCCGCGCCTATAAATATAGGGCCCTGGGGAAAACCCTAATCCCAAACGCCACCGCACTTCCTCTTCTTCTCCTTCCTCCAAGCACACCATTGGAGCCCAAAGGCCTGAGCTCAAAACTTGAGCCGTCGGACTCCGTGCGCACACCGTTGACCTCGACGGCCGGCCCGCTGCTCGGCACCGCCGTTCCGCACCGCTGTGCTCGCCGGGCTTCATCTTCAATGTCTCGCCGCGCCAATGGAGCCCAAACCTCAAGCTCGAAGCTCGAACGCCAACCCGCACGCGCGCCACCGTCACGCTCAAGAACCGGGCCGCCGCTCCACGCCGCGCTCACCGGACTTCACTCCGCCGCCGTTTTCCGTAAGCATTTCTAGATCTAGGTTTTCACCTTTAGATCTTGAGTTCGTGTTCATCATGCTTTTCGCCTTCATTTTTTCCTTGCTTTGTTTTTAATTTTTGGTTTCTGCTAGATCCATCTCAATGGCACCCAAGGCCGCTTGTAAGTCCAAGGGCAAGGCCCCGGCTTTGAAGCAAAAGCCGGGTCAATCCATTTCGGCTAACTGGGCTAAGTCGACTGTCACGCTCGAAAAACATGAGGAGCTTGCCGAGTCTGGGGTCCTTCCCCCTCAGTCGGAAATCTCTTGGAGAGTGCCCGTGGAGGAGAGCCCGCCTTCACCCAAATCAGGTGAAGTTGTCGTTTTCCTTGAGCACGTGACCCGGGATTTCCGTCCCCCGGGTCATTCTTTCTTTCGCGAGGTTCTCCGCCACTATAAACTCGGAGTTTTCGACATAGGCCCAAACTCGATTTTAAACATTTGCCATTTCATCGTGCTCTGCGAATCCTATCTTTGCATCGCCCCCAACCTTGCTTTGTTCTTGGAACTTTTCCAATGCAAGCCTTGCCGTGAAAACACGGATGGACCCCTCCTTGGTCCATCCAAAGATGCAAGAAATCGTGAATGCCGACTCTCAGTATTCATTCCCACGTGAAGCACTGGCAGAAAATGTTCTTTTATTGCAAGGACACATCCAAACCCGGCGAAAAGCCTTTGCCGGGTTTTTCCACGGAAACCCTTTATCTTAGCGATAACTTAAGCGCTTTCGCTCCAGAAACCGTCAGACAATCTATTCAACCACTCCTTCACAAGTTAGCCGTTTTAGCTGCCCACGGTCTTTGTGGGCTAAACTTGATCAAGACCTGGATCAGCTGCAGGATCCAACCTAATAGCATCCGTCCCAAACTCCTCTGCGAATACTTGGGCCATCTGACCGACTCTCTCCGATCCTCGGAGAAGTCATACCCGGCCGCTGATGTCAACAAGGCCATGAAAAACTTCCTGGCGGAGAAGGTGGAGGTCATCAAGAGCATTTCCGGGCTCGGCCCCTTCACTCGCTCAAACCCGGCTCCACCAGTAAGAAACGTCTAATCCCTTCTATATCGTTAATTTTCCAAACACATATACTAACTTGTATATTTGCTACCCTTTACTAGGAATCTGACACATGGTGGAAGATTGTCACCCCTCCTCCCTCTGAAAACTTGGAAGATGACGAACCGAGTGACAGTGAAGAGGGTAATTCCGAGTTACTGAACAAATGCTTTGTCGATTTACTATACCAAAATTCTCCTCCCACCTTTGTTCCTGACAATACACCACAATTTTTAGCACCGGCTGACAAAGACGGCTCTCAGTCCGAAGAGAGCGAGGCAGAGCCGGAAGCCGAGTTAGGTAAGAAGAGGAAAGCCAAAGGAGTTACATTCATGGTATACCATTCTTTCTTAACCTCAGACACGTACTCGTGTGTTGACAAATATCTAACTGTTATGTTTTCACAGAAAACCACGTCTCCTCCACCCAAGCGGCGGGTAACCCGGACTTCTCCGGGTGACGAGCCCTTAACCCCGGGAACCCTCAGTCGCCTGTTCGCCGAGCCGGTACTCCTTCAACTTATCCTGACTGTACTCCTCAAAAATTCCCATCTCCGAGTCACCCTTTAGCAGGAACACTCGGAGTCTCACTTTCCAACTCTCTATCAGTGTCTTCCGGGTCTAGCAACGATCTCCCTAGTGATTTCGTCGTGAATACTGGGTAATTTTCATAACTTGATTATATCCTTATACTTTGCATGTTTTACCTCTATAACACACTAACTCGTTGTTTTTCTTTCCTCAGAGCCAAGGTCACGCTTAGCGATCCGGTGGAAACCCCCGCTAATGACCCAATGGAGGAAGACCCGGTAAGCGCTGCCAACCCCCCACCTGCTAAAGAACAAGAGCCGGCTAATGCCACCAGCCCAAGAACCGAGTCTCCTCCTCCCGCGCCCCAGCCGGATGATCCCGAGGTTGAATACCTTGGGACTAAACAAGGTGCTGCTGCTCCCAAAACCCCCACTGCCAGATATGACGCGGAGGAGAAGAAAGCAGCAACTCATCCAGCTGATAGAGACGCTGGCCCTTCAAGGCCGACTCTCAGCGGCCAAAAGTTTGAAAAGCTGCTGGAGGAGTATCGGTCCTTAAAGACCACTGAGGAGGAGATAGTCGAGTCTCTGGCGGCTGAGCACCAGGTTAATTTTACTAACACTATTCATATACTCATCCTAGTCCCCAAGTTCCGAGTGTTCTGTACATAGTCACTCGGTACTCGCCAATATGTCCTTTTCGCGCTCTTTGTCGACTAATATTTATCTGTCGATTTCAGGCTTATGTTGCCCGTACTGATGAAATTTTAGCTAAAACCAATGAACTGCTGCAAGTGGAGGTTAAAGTCCGTGAAGAACTAGAAGCTAATCTTAAGGATCTTTCCAAGAGGCACAATAAGCAAAATAAAAGACTCCGGGCCGCTGAGGAGCTCGTCAAGAAATTCTCGACTTTCATTGTCGCGACATATGACTCCATCGTTGGTAAGACTAAATTTCCGACTGTCTGTTTTGGTCACCCGGATTTCCCTATTTAACAATGCTTTTGACTCGGATTTCACTGTCTTACTTCTCGTTTTGTACCGCAGGTCCGACTGAAGTTGCTGAAGTAAAGGATGACCACCACCGGCTGAGAATACTCAAGACTATCATCCGGCAATTCTCGGCAGGGACCAAATGGGCACTTGAGGCTGTGAAGCTATCAGGTGATTACCCGGGTGTAGCCCACATGCTCGAGGCATACTCGACGGTCCCTGCCTGGATTGAGGCTTGGAAGCGCTCAGCATGCCGGGTTGGGGTTATACACGGTCTTGCACTGGCCAAAGCCTATTACCCCAAGATCGAGCCGACAATGCTTGTGAACGGATTTCTCGAGTTTAAAACTGACGGGTCTAAGTTCACGGGAAAATACCTCAAGGTCATCAACACCCAGATCCGTCGCTCGGCTAGCCTGATCGCGTAAACCCTTGACGTGAACAAGCTCAGTGCCGCATATGATGCTGAAGATAAGCCTGTGCCCTTCGAAGACCCGGAGCCCTTTGACATCTTGACTCGTTTCAAGGCGGAACTTGCGAAGAAAAGTGCTGCGGCCGAATTTGGCTCTGCACCATCTTCCTCGACCCCGATTGTTTCTCCTCCATCACGTGCTGCGTCCGCGGGTGACCCGGACATTGAGAAGGAGAAGGCGACGGAGGAGAACACCGAAGACCCGGCTGCCAAGACCACTCCTGATGACTCGGCTGAAGCAGCCGAGTAAAGTGTTACATTTTATGAGCAAACAATTATTCGGCCAATAGGCATTTGTAATATGCCTTTCATACACTGTTATTTGATAGTGCATCTATGCACTTTTGATACTATTCCTAAGGTCTGTAACACATTAAACTTTTGTGGTTTTGATTACCCTTATGGTTGTCGATATGATATGTGCTTTACAACCTTATTTTGGCACAACCGTACTTATCATATGCTTTATGTGAAACATGCCGAGTCTTGGTTTTGGGACTGCGAGAAATTTCCCACAAGTCCCCAAGATCCGGATTTTGGGTCTGAGGTTTTTGGCTTGGAAATTTTTTATTTCTCAAGTCCCCAACACCCGGATTTTACTCTTTGAAGTTACGCGCCCTATATAATGAGATTCTGGCTATTACCCTTGCTCTGCATAACTTATGGTTTGGATGACCCTTTTGACCCTTCTAGTTATAAGCCGGTTTTCGCATGGATTTTCAATGTTGCAGTAACTCTAGTAAAAACAGGGTCAGGCAAGTCCCTACGGGCATCATGACTGATTGGATTTATAGGTTAGCAAACACGCCATTTTGTTGCGAGTCACATCGAGCTTAAACAAAATAGTTCAAGAAAAAGTTTGGCTCTATTGTCCGAGTTACGAGATTGCAACTGTCCTTATTGCAAGTAATCAGTTCTCATAACAACATGGCATCAAGGCCGGGTCTAAGTGTGTAACTGTGCTATTCAAGCAATCAGCCCCCAAGACCTAGATATATGTACTAGGCAACAGTACGCTTTCAGCTCTACCGGCTTTCAAATAGTTTGAATACTGAAAAAGAAAAAAGTGCGCAAATTTTAACCCATTAAATCATACACCTTGCTGTTTTTAAAATAACTACAGAAAAATATGCAAGAAATTGACACAATTCTTAAGGAACATAACAACCATCATGATTTTACACATTTCTTTATTGATATGAAAAGGTTAGGTCAGCAGTCCGCCTCATTAAAAACCCTCCAGTCCCCTTAGGTACCGTGGGTAGGAAAAGAGTGCGTCTCAAACCTGCTGCCTGTTACATCGTGGAATACAATTTTCAAACCGAGTATATGCTAAGTATAGTAAGGACGCAGTTGGGCCACATTCCATGGCCGTTCACGCTCTTGCATGGCGGAGGTGGTATGAGCAGTATCATTGAAATAATCCGACTCTTCTCTTGCATCTATCAGGTATTACGATCCATTGTGCAGATTCCGGCTTATAATGAATGGACCCTCCCATGGGGGAGATAGCTTGTGCTTTCCTTCCTTGGATTGTACCAAGCGCAACACCAGGTCTCCTTCCTGAAAAACGCGGGTTTTGATCCGACGACTGTGATACCGCCTTAAATCCTGCTGATATATGGTGGATCGTTCCAATGCTTGCTCCCTGTGCTCTTCTAACATGTCCACGGCGTCTTGCTAGGTCTTCTCGGTTTCCACCTCAACATAGGCCGCCACTCGTGGCGAGTCATGGATGATATCACTCAGAAGCACCGCCTCTGCACCATAAACCATAAAAAACGGGGTCATTTGAGTAGATCTTTTAGGTGTAGTGTTGATTCCCCAAACCACATATGGTAGCTCCTCAACCCATGCTCCAGCGGCTCGGAGACACGGGACTCGTAACCGTGGTTTCAACCCACAAAGTAGCTCTTGGTTTTCCCTCTCCACTTGCACGTTGGCTTGTGGATGGGCCATTGAGGCTACGTCAAGTCGAATGCCATTGTTTCCACAGAACTTGTCCATCTCTCCTAAGGACATATTGGTTCCATTGTCCGTTAGTATGCTGTGGGGGTATCCAAATCGATATATGATCCTTTTCAGGAATTTCACGGCTGTGGCTGCTTCACAGTTCGTAACGGGCATGACCTCAACCCACTTGGTAAACTTGTCAATAGCCACCGGTAGATGAGACACTTTTTCCATGGGGACATGTGGAAAGGGCCTACCATGTCCATACCCCAAACAACAAATGGCCAAGTCAAAGGAACTGTCCGTAACTCCATAGCCGGCAGATGAGTTTGCCGAGCGTACCTTTGGCATCCATCACATCTTGCCACCAAGCGTTCTGCGTCTGCTAGCGCCGTAAGCCAAAAGAAACCGTGCCGATATGCCTTAGCCACAAGGGATCTTGTGGAGGCATGGTGTCCAGAATCACCTTCATGGATTTCCTTCAATATTTGACAGCCTTCTTCTGGAGTTACACAGCGTAAAAAGACACATATGTAGCACTTCTCTTGTAAAGTTCACCATCAATGATAGAATAACCCTTTGCTCGTCTCTGGATTTTCCTGGCTAGAACTTCCTGCTGTGGTAACTCGCCCCGTAGCAGAAACGCTAGGAACGGCTCAGTCCACTCCGGGATAGCGCGCACTGCAGCCACAAACTCCAAATCCGGGTCTTGGTGAGCTATTTCTTCTTCTGACTCGGTTTTAACGGAGGGCCGCCATAATTCATCCAAGAAAACGTTAGGCGGAACCGGCTCTCGACGGGAGCCGAGTCTCGATAGCATATCCACAGCCTCGTTTTTACGCCGGTCAATGTGCTCCACCTGATACCCGGAGAAAGACCCGGCTACTTTGTCCACCTCCCTGCGGTATGCTGCCATTGTTGCATCCTTTCTGTCCCAAGTTCCTGAGACCTGATGTACCACGAGATCCGAGTCTCCGTAGCACCTTATACGCTTAATGTTCATCTCCTTTGCTACTCGTAGTCCGTGCAACAAGGCCGCATACTCGGCTACATTGTTAGAGCAATCGAAATGAATTTGCAAACGTAGCTCAACTTATCTCCTTTTGGCGATGTGAGTACAACACCAGCTCCTGATCCTTCATACTGCTTGGAACCCTCGAAGTGCATAACCCATGATTCTGAACTTGGCACCAATAAGGGCATGCTTGTTTGGGTCCAATCATTGACAAAATCAACCAGCGCCTGAGACTTGATCGCAGACCGGGGCTCATAATTGATGTGATAATCCCCCATCTCGATGGCCCACTTGGCTACCCTGCCTGTTGCGTCTGAATTTCTTATAATATCTGCCATGGGTATGGAACTTACCACCGTTATGGGGTGTTCTTGAAAATACGGCTTCAATTTCCGACTGGCCATGAATACCCAAAAAACTAGCTTTTGCCAATGCGGGTACCGCTGCTTTGCTTCTGATAAGACCTCGATCACATAATAAACCGGTCGTTGCACCGGGTGATCCCTTCCATCTTCTTTGGGCTCAACCACGACAACTGCACTAACCGCTCGAGGCCCGGCAGCAACGTACAACAACATGGGCTCCTTGGGACCCGGCGCTGCCAAAACCGGTGCTTCAGATAACTGCTTCTTCGCGGCCTCGAACGCCTCATCCGCCTCTTGATCCCACACAAACTTATCTGTTTTCTTCAAGAGTCGTTAGAGGGGTATTGCTTTTTCTCCGAGCCGAGATATGAACCGGCTCAACGCTGCTACGCACCCTGTGAGTTTCTGAACATGTTTCAGCTCCTCCGGCTTTTTCAGGCCCTGGATAGCTTCGATCTTTTCCGGGTTAGCCTCGATCCCTCGCTCGGAGACGATGTAACCGAGTAACTTTCCCGCAGGAACTCCAAACACACACTTTGTTGGGTTGAGCTTCATTTTGTATCTTCTCTGGTTCTTGAAGGTCTCTTTTAGGTCATCAATGAACGTTTCTGCCTTCCTCGTTTTGATCACCACATCATCAACGTAAGCGTGGACATTGCGCCCAATCTGATCCTCAAAGCACTTCTGAATGCATCGTTGGTACGTTGCACCAGCATTCTTTAACCCAAATGTCATGGTTTTGTAACAAAAATCTCCAAAGGGTGTTATGAACGATGTCTTCTCCCAATCCTCCTCTCTGAGTTTTATCTGATGATACCCGGAATAGGCATCCAGGAAACATAACAGGTCACTTCCCGCAACTGCATCTATGATCTGGTCTATCCTTGGAAGGGCAAACGGATCCTTAGGATAATGCTTGTTGAGACTCGTGTAATCTATGGACATCCTCCACTCGTTATTCTTTTTCAACACTAAAACCGGGTTTGCCAACCACTGCGGGTGGAAAACCTCCATGATAAAGCCGACTGCTAGGAGCCGAGCTACCTCTGCTCCTATAGCCTTTCTTCTCTCCTCATTCATTTTCCTCAAGCCCTGCTTTACCGGCCGGGACTTGGGGTCAACGTGCAAGCTATGCTCAGCAATCTCAGTCGGAGTACCCGGCATGTCGCTAGGTGTCAAAGCAAAAACATCCTGATTCTCTCGGATAAACTCGATGAGCGCGCCTTCCTCCTTATTATCCAGGTTGGTCCCTATAGCAAACTTTGGAAGGGTCGCCCTCAATAAAAGCCACCATCTTTGTGTCTTAGGCTGCTTTAAACTTAGCTCTCTCATCATCCGTGTTTGGTTTTTTCAAAGTTGTTCGATCTTCCTTTGCACAGGCTTGTTCTGCAAGTGTCGCGTCTCCTTCATCACACTCTGCCGCCACCGCCCTGTTACCATGCACAGTGATGGTCCGTTTAGGACACGGAATTTTCAACTGTAGATACACGTAACACGGTCTTTTCATGAACTTGGCATAAGTCGGCCTTCTGAACAACGCGTGATAAGGGCTGCGCAATTTCACCACCTCGAACGTGAGCCACTCTACCCTGTAGTTATCCCTGGATTCTCCAAAAGCAACCTCCAGTGATATCTTTCTTTCAGGGCAAGCCGAATGTCCTGGTACAATCCCATAAAAAACTGTGGAGCTTTTCTGCAACTAAGACTCTTTGAGCCCCATACGCAAAAAGGTCTCCCAATATAAGATATTGATACTGCTCCCACCGTCCATCAGGAACTTTTTTAACTCATAGCCATTGACCTATGGCGCTACTACTAGGGCTAACAAACCCGGATGTTCTATTGCTTCTGGGTGATCCCTTCTACTCCATGTTACCTCCTGATCTGACCATCTTAGGTACCTCGGAACACCATAAGAAACCACGTTTACAACTCTTTTAAGTACCTTTCTTTCCCTCTTGGTAGTCCCGGTGGTGTGAACATGATACTGTCCTAGCTGCTTTGGGTTAATCTGAAAACCCCCTGCACCACCTTGGTTATTACCCACATTACCAGTGGCTGCATTGCCTGCGGGGGGTGGGCCGTTGCCCGGGTTTCCACCCAGACCCGGTCCTCCTCCCCGGCCTGCACCTTACAGAGCCTTCTGTATCTCCTCATTCTGCCAACTCTGTAAATCCACACATTGTTCCAATGAGTGGTTAGCCGGCCTGCCGTTCCTACCATGGCGCGGGCAAGGCATCTTGAAGGCCTCTATGTGATTAGTCGGCCGTGGTGGTCCTTGATAGTTGCCTCCCCCATTGAAGTTTCCTCCGTTAAAGTTTCCGTCCGCTCTGGTTCTTGCAAACCCGGATTCGGTACTGGCGACTAAATCGGAGCCCCCCTCATACGGACGCTTATGTTGATTGTTTCCATTGTTACCCCCATTATTACCCGGCGCAGCCCCATTGCCGGGTCTTTCGTTACTATTCACATTAGCCTTTCCTTTCTTATCCTCAATATCTTCTTCTGTGGTGTCAGTAGAGGCATGCTTGTTGCACGCATCCATTAACTACCCCATAGTAATTTCCGAAACATGCCTGCTGGATTTCATGCGTACCAACTTTTGCACCAAGGGCGTGTATCTGCATGTTTTTTCCATAGCTTGTATCGCGTCTTTTGGCTGGATATCAGTGGAAGAGTGGAGTATTTCCATGACCCGGCGCACCCAACTACGTGCCGACTCTCCCTTTCTTTAGACACACCTATCTAAGTCGTCGATTGTGTATAATTTTATGCAAGTTCCATGAAAATGTTTGATGAAAGCCGATTTTAACTCACTCCACGAATTGATAGACCTCTCAGGAAGATTGTTGAACCATAGTTTTGCTGCTCCTTCAGACATCATAAGGTACATGAATTTAGCTTGGAGCCTTTCTGAAGCGTTGCGAATAGACATGGCCATCTCATAACTGCTCAACCAGGTTTCAGGATCCATGGTAGGCTCATAGTTGACAACTTTACCCGGTTCCTTGGATTTGTCCGGGTAAGGCTCAACCCTGATAGCATCTGACAAGCACTTGGGTCCGGCTAAGTTTGCCAGTACCGGCCTTACTCTTGAAACATGTGAAGCCTCGGCAGGCGCAACGGGAGGCGCGCCACCTGCGGCCCCTCGCGATGCAGACCCGGCCATACGTCTCGCCCGAGAACTATCGACAATTTCCTGCGCCGCTGAAACCGCAGGGGTTGCTGGTCTATGGGGAGGACGCGGCATTTGCTGCTGCTCTTCCCTCCATTGTGCTGAACTTGATTGAACTTTCCTCGTATTTCCGTGTTGCCGACTGACATATGGCGTCCCGTGCAAGTCGCTCCTGTTATCCGGGTAATTGACCTGCTGAGCCACCGCGATACGTAACATCTCTATAGCTCGTCAGGTCTCAATCGCTTGGGGCGATTCTCCCAACGGAATACGGTCGAGCGCTAAAGTTGCGGCGTACACGTTATCCATGGTGTTATTGAAGTGACCCGATGGGGTGTGAAATCGCGATGGTGGTGGCACAGTGTTGCCCCCGGCAGTCCCGATGGGTTGCACAGGTGACCCGACTGGCATATTACCCGGTTGTCCTCCAAGCGTCGCACCTGCATACCCGGTTCCTTGATTCTCAACCGGGATTTGCTGGTCTTGAGGCGTAATGAATAGCGCGGACGGCTGTAGGTCTCCGCATGTCGCGGGCAGTCTCGTCGGATGTCTCTGATTATACATTCTAGTTGTTTGTGCCTATATTCGATCTTCTAACTCATCCAGCTGTCGTTGACCCACGGCCATCCCCTGTTTCTCAGCTTCTACATCTCTCCTCTGCTGTTTGAACGCCCGACGGGCTACATCCAGGTCTCTGGCCCGTGCCGCCGCGTTTTCCGGGGTTATCACCGTTGCCAACACTGTGGGATCCAAGATCAGGTTATTGCTAAACAGAGCCGGATTCGGTGGGTGTGACGTTCCTGCCCCAGTTGTTCTGCTCGTCGTGAATCCGAACATGTTTCTGAGATGAGCACTTTCCCCGATTTTGCTAGTAACAGACGCCGGCTCTCCATCGACTCTGGCTCCGTCCGGGTTTCCATTGACCAGAACTTGTTGTTGGGCCAGCGCTTGCGCCGCACCAGCCGCGGCCACCGACACATCACCCTGATTGAGATTTATCGTAGGGCCTGTGTAGACCGCGACTCGGCGCGCAATGCGGGGTGAAGACTCATACTCTTCCTCCTTGAAGCTATCTTCTTTATACCAATCTTCGAGCAGGTGCAAGATAGACTCGGTATCGTCCTCTCCAGTGACCCGGCCACGTGGGGTCCATGCCAGCTCCTCTGTCTGTTCCCTCTTCGTGGTGGGTGCCTTCTCCGGTTCTGCCGTTCCTACCGACTCTTTCCCGTCCGATTGAACACAGGTGGCCTCCCCTCACACAGAATCGTACTCGTTATTATCATAAATCAAACGAGATGTACGTACCATGCCAACGAAGCTGTTGACCCGGCCGATCGTGCCGACAGATCCGATTTCCAGCTGATCTGACTCTGGCCCCCAGCCAAAGTCATCTACGATCTTTTCAACTTCAGGGTTGGTGATGATCTCACGGATGACGAGGTCCTTCATGCTTTCCATAGCTTCTCCCATGATGTAAACACTTTTGGACGCATGCTCCACGGTGAGCGCCAATTGTCGTGGGAAAGTCACGGCAGATGTTACCATAGGTAACTTGCTTTGGGGTATTTTGACTCTGGTGTTTGGGAGAGGGTTTTGCTCAGGATGAACGCGAACTGGAATCATACTAATTGGCGATCTAGAGGCTCGGGCTGCAATGTCGCCGAGACTCCAATCTAGTGTTACAAATACTTGCTCTCGTATAACTCGAATACCCAAATCCTTCTGTTCTCTCTCTATCTGTCCCTATACTCTAGAAGCCGGTTTATATATAATACCCGGTTTCCTGAATTTCCTTACAAGATACCTCGGGAATCCTATCCGGGGTCTACACGTAACCCTAAATTACTTCCCGTGACCCCCAAGTCACGGATCACAGGGTTTACGCCGCCTCTTAGGTATTCTAGAACTTCTCTCCCCTTGGGCCGGGTTATCAACGCAATCACTGGCCCATTAATAACACCCGGCCCAGTATCACAGCGCAAGGTCTCGTGTAGATTCCCTTTGGCCGGGTCTCGTCACATGCATGGGCCTGCCGGGTTATCATCCCCCCAACAAAACTCCTTGTATGTTGTGATTAATTATTCTAAGAAATAAGATTGTCTCAAAAAATAAAGTAATTGCAGTCGGGTCAAGCGACGCTTTATTGCAAGATTAAATATATATCACTACGGGGAAACATAATTTTGCGGAGTGTCTCGGTCTTTTCCGAGTGTATTTCCTCGGTGACTCGACAACAATATCCTTTACAAAATATGTACAGCAAAGAAATTCACCCGCCAAGAAAACATGAAAACACTCGGCAAAGATATACCCTCGTCTAAGAGAACCAAAAACACTCCACAAAGAAATACACTTGGTAAAAAAGTAGAAACACTGGTAGAAAATAGGCCTTCCATACGCCCCCATTAGTCCCCAAAATAATCGAACCGCGACCATAGGGTTCTTTACTCGCGGTTCGGGAGGAGACTCGCGACCAACTGTCTGGGCCCAGCGCGCTCGGTCCACAGCTGGCGGACGGGAGGGGGTTTAGTCGCGGGTGGCCTGGCCAACCGGGACTAAAAGGTCCTCAGGCTGGCCCGAAGGCCTTTAGTCTCGGTTGTCCAGGCCAACCGGGACTAAAAGCCCATCCCTACATAGGACTCAGCTCGCTGCACTTAGCCACATTTTGTGTCACTTCTACTCACAATATTCACAAGGGGTGGTGGGTTTGCTTTTGGTTCCTCCTATGCACACAAGGTGTTCGATGAAATGCCCGAGAGCATGAAGCATACATGATATGAAGTGTCCGAGCCACACTTGAGCTTTTTCATTTATTTTTCCTCCGCGATCGCGGTTAGCAACTTGAACCTTTGTATTATTTCTAGCTAGTTAGTTTAACAAATGCATGATGGTTAATAATATACTTTATATAATAATAATGCAGATGAATCGGCCATGGATGTACGGTAACCGACTCTCCGGCGAGTTCACTACGGGTTTGAAAGATTTCCTCGTAGTGGCAAATGCGAACAAGCAGCAAGGTTTTATTATCTGTCCATATGCTGAATGTAAGAATCAGAAGGGTTACTCCTCCTCAAGAGACGTTCACATGCACCTGCTTCGGCACGGTTTCATGCCAAGCTATAATTGTTGGACCAAGCATGGAGAAAGAGGGGTTAGAATGGAAGAAGATGAAGAAGAGGATGATATCGATTTCAACTATTATGAGGCTTTCGGTGATACTTTCATGGAGGATGATGCTGAAGGTGGGGAAGGGTTTGGTGAAGGTGAAGAAGAAGAGGCACATGATGAGCCCGCTGATGATCTTGGTCGGACCATTGCTGATGCACGGAGACGCTGCGGAACTGACAAGGAGAGGGAGAATTTGGATCGCATGTTAGAGGATCACACGAAGTCGCTGTACCCAGGATGCGACAATAGTCTGAAAAAGCTAGGCTGCACACTGGATTTGCTGAAATGGAAGATACTGGAAGGTGTAGCTGACTCATCATTTGAAAATTTTCTGAAAATGTTGAAGAATATGTTTCCGAAGAATAACGAGTTTCCCGCCAGTACGTACGAAGCAAAGAAGGTTGTCTGGCCTCTAGGTTTAGAGGTTCTGAAGATACATGCATGCATTAACGACTGCATCCTCTACCGCGGTGAATACGAGAATTTGAATGAATTCCCTGTATGCACTGCATTGCGTTATAAGATCAGAGGCGATGACCCTGGTGACGATGTTGAGGGCGAGAAACCCATGAAGAGGGTTCCCGCCAAGGTGATGTTGTATGCTCCTATAATACCACGGTTGAAACGTCTTTTCATGAACAAAGAGCATGCCAAGATGTTGCGATGGCACAAAGAGGACCGTAAGTCCGACGGGGAGTTGAGACACCCCGCCGATGGAACGCAATGGAGAAAGATCGATAGAGAGTTCAAAGATTTTGCATCTGACGCAAGGAACATAAGATTTGGTCTAAGTACTGATGGCATGAATCCTTTTGGCGAGGAGAGCTCCAGCCATAGCACCTGGCCCGTGACTCTATGCATCTACAACCTTCCTCCTTGGTTGTGCATGAAGCGGAAGTTCATTATGACGCCAGTTCTCATCCAAGGTATAAAGCAACCCGGCAACGACATCGATGTGTACCTAAGGCCATTAGTTGATGAACTTCTACAATTGTGGGGCAGGCCTGGTGTACCTGTGTGGGATGAGCACAAACAAGAGGAATTTGACCTATGAGCGTTGCTTTTTGTAACCATCAACGATTGGCCTGCTCTCAGTAACCTTTCGGGACAGACAAATAAGGGATACAAGCATGCACGCACTTCTTATATGAGACTGAAAGTGTATTTTTGGATAATTGTAGGAAGAACTTGTACCTGGGTCATCGTCGATTTCTTCCCCGAAATCATAACGTAAGAAAGAAAGGAAAGCATTTCAACGGCAAGGCAGATCACCGGCCGAAGCCTGCGGAACGTACTGGAGCTGAGATATTTGATATGGTCAAGGATTTGAAAGTCATCTTTGGAAAGGGTCCTAGCGGACAATCAGTTCCGCTGGGAGTTGACGGGCACGTACCCATGTGGAAAAAGAAATCGATATTTTGGGAGCTACAGTATTGGAAAGTCCTAGATGTCCGCTCTGCAATCAACGTGATGCATGTTACGAAGAATATTTGCGTGAACCTGCTAAGCTTGTTGGGCGTGTATGGGAAGACAAATGATACAAAGGAAGCACGGCAGGACCAGCAACTTTTGAAAGACCCAGATGACCGGCATCCGGAATGGTTTCAAGGTCGTGCCAGCTACGCTCTTACCAAAGAAGAGAAGGTCATTTTTTTTGAATGCCTGAGCAGTATGAAGGCCCCATCTGGCTTCTCGTCGAATATAAAGGGAATAATAAACATGGCGGACAAAAAGTTCCAAAACCTAAAGTCTCACGAATACCACGTGATTATGACGCAATTGCTTCTGATTGGTTTGAGGGGGCTTCTACCGGAAAATGTTCGAGTAGCCATTGTGAAGCTAGCATTCCTTAATGCAATCTCTCAGAAGGTAATCAGTCCAGAAGATCTACCACGGTTACAGAACGATGTGGTCCAGTGTCTTGTCAGTTTCGAGTTGGTGTTCCCACCATCCTTCTTCAATATTATGACGCACCTCCTGGTCCACCTAGTCGAAGAGATTTCCATTCTCGGTCCTGTATTTCTACACAATATGTTCCCCTTTGAGAGGTTCATGGGAGTATTAAAGAAATATGTTAGTAACCGTGCTAGGCCAGAAGGAAGCATCGTCAAGGGCTATGGAAATGAGGAGGTAATTGAGTTCTGTATTGACTATGTTCCTGACCTTAAGACGATTGGTATTCCTCAATCGCGGAACGAGGGAAGACTAAGTGGAAAAGGCACGATCGGAAGGAAATCAACGATATGTATGGTCGGTCATTCTATGACTGAAGCACACCACACAATTCTGCAAAATTCGAGCTTGTTTGACTCCGTACTTCGAGCAACACAAGAATATTTTACGCTCGGACAACCCGGGGATGCCTGAATCCTGGATTAGAAAGGCCCACATGGGGACTTTCGGCAGTTGGTTGCGAAAACATTTAATGAATGACAATGATGTTGGAGATCAGCTGTACATGTTGGCCAAGACACCATCTTCGACTATAACGACTTTCCAAGGGTACGAGATTAATCGGAATACAATTTACACGATCTCCCAAGATAAAAAGAGCACCAACCAAAACAGTGGTGTCCGCTTTGATGCAGCAACCGAGATTGGGCAAAAGGTCACATATTATGGTTACATAGAGGAGATATGGGAACTTGACTATGGACCCTCCTTTAAGGTGGACGAGCAATACGGAATGACAATGGTGGATTTCAACAATCTTGGCTAACTTGACGAACCATTCGTCCTAGCCAAAGATGTCGCTCACGTTTTCTATTTGAAGGTCATGAGTAGCAAACCGAGGAAACGAAAAGATAAGAAAACGATCATTACATCATGCGATGATCCAAAGCGCCACATTGTTCTTTCAGGGAAAAGAAACATGGTGGGAGTGGTGGACAAGACAGACATGTCAGAAGATTATAATATGTTTGGTGAAATTCCGCCCTTCAAAGTGAACACTGACCCAAGAATTAAGTTAAATGATGAGGATGCTCCATGGATACGGCCAAATCGTAAGAAAGAGGGGACACAAGGGAAGAATTTATGTGTAATAATTTATTGTACCAAACTTTTTTGAATGGATCATGTGAATTATATTATCTCTGATATGTTTTGGGGCAAACCTTAAAGGGGGGGTGTAGAACAAAACAATCGGTATCGCCATCATACAGCCCTACCGTGGCTACTAGGTGCATATATGCATACCAAATGCACGACAGGACGTATGATGGCGAATCCGGATGTTTTGTATTTGCTCGATGAACTGAATATATGATGTATCAAACCTTAAAGGGGGGGTGTAGAACAAAACAATCGGTATCGCCATCATACAGCCCCACCGTGTCTACTGGGTGCATATATGCATACCAAATGCATGGCAGGACGTATGATGGCGAATCCGGATGTTTTGTATATATTTGCTCGATGAACTGGCCGATGTATGAAGGTGGGATATATATAGGGTCCTCTGCCTCACAAATTGTTGTGCTAGGGTTTTGATCCAACGTTTAAGAAACACCCTCATCCAACGGCTCACAACAGCTCGAAAGAAACACACCGTAGCCCTGATCGAACGGCTCACAACAGCTCGAAAGAAACACACCCCGGATCCAACGACTCACAAGCGCTTGAAAGAAACACACGATCCGCGTGATTCTATCTAATTGGTCCAAACGAAACCCTAACCCATTTAGTCCCGGTTGGTGTCCCCAACCGGGACTAAATGCATGATCCGTTTTCCAACGAAACCCGTACCATTTAGTCCCGGTTGGTCAAACGGGCCGGGACTAAAGGGATATATGTTTTCTTCTATATATATATATATGTATGAATTGCCACACCATTGGCATAAACACATACAAACTCACGGCTTCTCCCGTACCCACTCTAACATTCATCCAGGCGGAGGCACTTTCCGCCTCAAACTACCCCTGCCCGCCCGGCTATAGTGTTCCCGTCGGTTGGATGCTGAGCGCCGGAGGAGTGCCGGTACCTCCTCTTCCTCAAGGTGTGGCGCGTCGGGCGGCCATCATGAACCACTACTACCACGAGCTCACGCCGGAGCAGCGGAGGAATCCCAATTGGAAGCCTGACTACCGCCCTACTTGGGACGCCTTCTTCATTAATCGGCGTGAGAGTGCGCTCGTCAGGTACGAGGAGAACGGCCCGCCTCCTTCGAACTTCAACGAGGCCGGTCGTCGGCTGTGGTGGGGCGGCAGACGGACTCTTCGGAGCGTCATGAACTACATCAGGGCTGGCGATAACCCCCGCCTGCGCTACCCTCACGCCTAGTCCTGGAGTCGTGACCCTCCGAGGGAGTGCAGAGCACCATCCGACGATAGTGACGACGACGGCGGCGACTACGACGACTACGAGTCGGAGTACTATAGGCCTAGGCAGGAGTATGACTAGCAGATATCAGATCCACAGTCTTGCCATTATGTAGATCATCTATGCTCTCCGTTTAGGTCTAGATCCACTCTTGCCATTATGTACTGCCTTTTTTATCTAGTTTAAAATGAAGTAGTTTTATTTTTCTGAATTTTCTGATATATTTTTTGTATTTTTTAGATTTTAAAATGAAGTAGTTTTATTTTTCTGAATTTTCTGATATATTATTTGTATTTTTAAGATTTTAAAATGAAGTAGTTTTATTTTTCTAAATTTTCTGATATATTATTTGTATTTTTAAGATTTTAAAATGAAGTAGTTTTATTTTTCTGATTTTTCTGATATATTATTTGTATTTTTAAGATTTTAAAAAGAATTAGTTTTAGTTTCCTAAATTTTCTGATATATTATTTGTATTTTTAATATTGTAAAAAGAAAAGTATTTGAAAAACCACCTTTAGTCGCGGTTCGTGACATGAACCGCTACTAAAGGCTCTTTCCGCGCGGGAACGAAAACGCCGCGAAAAAACCCCTTTAGTCCCGGTTGGGGACACCAACCGCGAATAAAGGCCCGCGGATGGTACCCAGGGGGACCTTTAGTCGCGGTTGGTGTCCCCAACCGGGACTAAAGGCTGCCCCTATATATTCCCGCCACCAAAAATTTCTAAGTCCCAAACGCATCTCGTCTTCTCTGCGCCGTCCTCGTCTTCTCCGCGCCACCCTCGCCGATTCCGTCTCCGGTAGCTGCCTGCCGCCTTCGCCGATTCCGTCTCCGGTAGCTGCCCGCCGCCCTCGCCGATTCTGTCTCCGGTAGGTGCCCGCCCGTGCGTGCTTGAGGGATAGATCAAGGAGATCGACGACGACGACGGCGGTTAATTAGGTGCCCGTGTGTGCGTGCTTGGCCGTGGAGCCGTGCATGCGTGCTTGGCCGTGGAAACGACGACGATGACGGAAACGACGGCGCGGTGGTGCGTGGCCGTGCTTGGCCGTGCGTGCGTGCGTGGTGTGTGGCCGTGGCCGTGCGCGGTGGTGCGTGGCCGTGGCCGTGCTCGCGAGGGAGAGAGGGGAGAGGGCACACGCCTCTGCCATGGAGGAAGACGAAACAGAGAAGGGGCTCGCGTCACGCTGACGTCACGGCATGCAGGGGAGAGAAAAAAATGGCTACTGGCAGTTGGGCTGTACTCGGATTCTCAAAAAAAAAAAGTTGGGCTGCCCTCTTTTTTTTTGCAAAGTTAAAAAAAATCCTAAGTCAAAAAAATTCCTAAGTCAAAAAGTTTCCTACTAACCCTAAGTATACTAACCCTAAATATATATTTGTACTAATATTTGCTAAGTCTACTAACCCTAAATATTCCTAAGTCAAAAAAAGCTATAAAAAAATGTGATCTGCATTATCCCGTGGATGATGTAAAGGATATGAAAGAATGTGATCTGCATTATCCCGTGGGGAACATTTCCACGAAGGTAGCTACCGGCAGTGCTTTACCCTGTACACCTGGAGCACTCCACCACAACAACCCCATTCCATATGGCTATGCTCGTGTCACGGTGGAAGACATAGTCCAAGTGTTTGAGGACCTGGAGATTGACATAGCTACACCCGAAGGGGAGAGAAGACTTGGAGATGTCAAGCACCAGTTCATTCTATGGAAAAATAAGTACATAGTGTTTCCAGGCGAGGCGCCAAGACGAATAACTCCACCACCCTCCGATGGTGCAGGTGGTGGTTGTGGTGGTGGTGGTGCTGGTTCACCTACGCCTCCTTCACGCCATTCGACGCCGTCCCCCGATCCACAATCTCCGGCGGGTAAGAAGGCGTCGCCCACCAATCCTCCTCTGGCGGGTAAGCAGCTGCTGCCCCCCAATCCTCCTCCGGCGGATAAGCAGCCGTCTCCCCCCAATCCTCCACCAGCGGATAAGCAGACGTCGCGCCCCATTCCTCCTCCGGCGGATAAGCAGCCGTCGCCCCCCATTCCTCCTCCGGTGGATAAGCAGTCATCACCCCCATTGCTCCTCCGGCGAAGAAACAGAAGCAGGCGGACAACAAGGAAACCCGCTCTTGGACTATTAACCCGGAGGCTTATGTACCTAAGACCACACGGGTACCGGAGCCATCACTGAAGCCTATCCCCCTAAGGGCTTGGGAACTTAATGATGCCGAAACCAAATTGGCCGCGAATGCTGAGTATGAGAAATGGAAGGCCGATAAGAAGGCGCTAAGGGAGCCTAAGCCCAAGGAAGTATACCCTCCGACGGTGCAGAAGTGGGCTAAGGGTTTTTTGTCGACATCGTCCCAAGCCGAGAAGAATTTGCCTAAAGAATATGAAAGTGAACTTCATAGGCAAGCAGAAATATTGAAGGAGGAGAAAGAAGAAAGAAAAAAAAACGGGAAACAAGTTGACCAGCTCGGGATGCAGAGTAAACAATCGATCCCACCGCTCATAGTGAAAGCCGGTCCGGAACAGGACACCGAGGTCAGAGCAGCTGCGGCAGCAATTGGTTTATCTGTAGCTAGTCCATGAAAAATGCGTCCGAGATGGGTTTGGCTCTTCGTGCCTCGTTAGGCCTGGACGATGCGCCAATGGGTGAGGTAGCATTACAATATGTGAAGAATGGGCCTCTCGTCGAGCCTACGCAGGAAAAGAGTCTACCACCACAAATGCGAAATCTGCTACGTTCGTACAAAAATTTCATATCATGGGCCGACAAAGAATATGTTTATGTGGATGTTACAGAGGAGCACCACACCAAAAAGTACTCTATAACAGTTGAGATGAGTGAATTGTTCCAGTTGTTCAATCTGCGCGAGCTCGACAAATCTATCCTGAGTTGCTACGTTCTGTAAGTGATTTATTTCTACCTCGTCTCGTTCTTCATTTCCTGCACTATATATATATATATATATATATATATATATATATATATATATATATATATATATATATATATATATATATATATAGGAAAATGGTTCTGTACACCCAGGTGTACGTACTCCCACGTTCAATATACCACATACCACAATCGATTATACCTATTTATCATTTTTAATATACTATAATATTAAATACTAGATACCTCAAAATAAAATTTATGAAAAGAATCAATTGAATCTACATATTTAGTATTATTTACATATATACTGCTTTTCTGTACGTACAAATGGTATATTGAGAAAACTAAGGAGTTCGGTGATACCTCTCTCGTACAACTTGCATTGAGGTATCTTAGAATAATTAATAAGGTATATAAAAAATAATAAAATAGGTATAAAGCACATGTATGCGAGGTATATTGCATATGGGAGTACGTACACCCAGGAGTATATAATAGGAGTCCTATATATATATATATATATATATATATATATATATATATATATAGTCCTAACTATATTGTTGCGTACGCTATTATGCAGATTTTGGGAATGCAAAATAAGAAACATCCATGATGTTGGGTTCATTGACCCACAAATCATTAATAGACATGTGTTACAATATCACCCCCTAGACGTGGAGAAAGACTTGTACAATTTTCTTAGAAAGCATCAACTCAAAAGTCATATTCTATTTCCTTACCATTTTAGGTGAGGTTTCTCTCTTGTGTCCATTCTCTTTTGTTTACTCCATGCATGGTATGTCTAATCGATAAGTTATGCATGACTGTGCATGTAACGTGTCCGCAGGTTCCACTGGATGCTACTAAAAATTGAACTTCACACCTCCACAGTTTTTATCATGGACTCTATGGATTCAGATCCAAAGCTTTGGATCGACATGAGAAAAATGCTGCAAAAGTAATTATTTTCAATCATTTGCGCTCTATATCGATCGGTCTCTTTTGTTCATTTCCTAATATGCAGTATCTAATAACTCACTTGTTCATTTAATTTTCATTGCACTGTAGAGTTTGGAGACGGTTCTCAAAAGAAATTGTCGGTGAATTCAAACATCAGCTAGATTTTAAAAATTTAGTTCGGATGGATAAGAAGCCACCGGGGACCAATCTATGTGGATACTATGTTTGTGAGAACATACGGAGAGAAACCTCTGAGAAGAAGAAGTCGGATAGCGCGCGGAAGAGTCTCAATAACTTGCGGAAGACGCTTAGTCTAGAAGCTCGCTTCCGACCAATTCAAGAGGAAATAGCAGGATTTTTCCTTAGCCATGTCATCGATCCTGAAGGAGAATACTATGCGTCCGACGAAGACCAATTCAAGAGGACTTAGCAGGATTTTTCCTTATGCATCTCCTAGATTGAAAAAAATTCGAAGTTGTGTATATCCATCGTAATTGTGTATGAAAACTTGTTCGAAGTTGTATATGGTCACCCGAGATTGAATATATATTTTATATATTTCTATTGAATTCTTATTGTTTAAAATTTCATATATGCATGTATATAGTAGCGTACAATATATATGTGTACTGAAACTTCATCAAAATTAAAATAAAATATAAAAGAAATAAAACAAAACAAATTAAAAAGAAACCAGATTTAGGGGGGCTAAAACTCTAAACCTGCGGAGGAGGCCTTCAGTCTCGGTTAGCCACGAGAACCGGGACTAAAGGTCCTCCGCCCCGACGGACTCCTGGCGCCCACGTGGACGGGCCTTTAGTCCCGGTCCGTAAGTGGCGCGACTAAAGGGGGGGGGTCTTTGGTCGCGCATATTTAGTCCCGGTTGCGCGGCCGGGACTAATGGCATTTGCGAACCGGGACTAAAGGGCTATTTTCTACTAGTGAAAACACCGGGAAAGGAAGTACACTTGCCAAAGAAAGTGGACACACATGTCCCTGTCGGACGCCTCTACAGTTGGCGTCTTTACTGCCGCTTGGCAAAGATTTGAGATTTTCTGCCGCAATTTTCTCACTAATACTATATTTTTCAGCTATGTTTCTTTTAATTTTATTTTCTTGCTTGTTTTAAATCCTTGCCGAGTGTATTTACACTCAGCACAGCCCTCTGCGAAGACCCGTGCCACGTGGTATCACTCGTTCCTTGGGAAACCATTGTTTACTTTCTTTTTTACCCATAGCTAGATTTCGTCACATGGCAAAGTTTTACCAAGCGCTCCGACAAACATCACTAGGCAAAGAACCCTTTGCCGGTCGGGCTCCTTCCAACCAGGTTTGCCAAGGGCTTGCACACGGCAATGTCTTTGCCACATGTTTTACGGCCTTTGCCGAGCGTTTCGGAAACTTGGTAAACAATTGGTGTACCTTGGTGTGGCAATGTCTTGAAATTTCTTAATTTTTTAAATCATCACCAATTAATTCATAACACTTGGACAAAAACATTGATGCTATCTTATTTTCAGAGTTGAGATACAAATTGCTCGTAATGATATCTTTACACATAAATCCTAGAGTGTTTCTCTCCTCGCCCGATTTACCGCAGATTTTTTTATAAAGGGAATATATTAATATCGGGAAGATACCACTTACACCTAGCCTCTGCACCAACAAAATGTCTAAATATCATGGATGCACACAACCAAGAACAAAATAAAAAGGAGAGAAAAGAAAAACAAAGACCCCCTTACGGCGTACAACCACTCGCAACAGAAGCATTCTAACCACCATAAAATACAACACTCGTACTAAAAACTAGAATCTCCAAAAGCCACGCCTCCAGAAAGGAAACAATGAACAAGCGTTGTCGTCACCCGGTGGAAAATCTTGGATTTTAACCCTGGAGAAAGACCGAGTTTCCAAAACAATGTCTTCAGCAAGGGCATTGCCAGGTACAACCAATAAAGGCGAGACATTGGGTTTTTCACGCTGAAAATCAAGGCTCGGTACTCAAGGAGCACCGCCAATAATGCATTCCACGCATGTTGCCTCCCTCGCTTGCCAAGGCCATTGCTGCAAGTCACCGACCACCCGACACACAGGAGGAACCTGTGCCGCATTGTCTCCATCATGACGGAAACTCTCTCAGCCATTACCTACCTCTTATCTCAACCATCATGTCTTTCTCCATATTTGTCAGTTTCCTAGAAATCTATATGAAGAATGTTCCATGGAACCGATCAAGACGAGGCTTCGCGCTTCGCCCCAAAAAGTATGTGCAAAAATCTCCGAGGGGAAGAATGGAACTAGCCGACATCCCAATCGAGGAGGTAGATTTGGTAGATCGATGAGTCCAGCAGTCCCCACACCGTTGGCCAACTCCTCGTGATCGGATCAAGAGGGTGGACCTCCGGCCACACAGCATCCCGGATTCAGCGCTGCCGTCTCTAGGCTTGGCCATGCTTTCGCCTTCGGCCTGCAGCACCGTGGCCGCTGCTTCCTCCACCATGCCTCAACCCCGCCGGCAGCCCGTGGGCCAGGCCAGCAATGAGAGTGATGAGGGGATAGTAACCCGGTATCCCAACTCCCAGGTGTGACCCGGCCCAAACGGCGGCTGGACCAAATCCGGCTAAAGACAAAGAAACTTCTGGAAGGCCCAGGGCATGTAACGTTCGTGACCCGGATTGTGGGTTGCGGTAAGGAAAGTTAGGGTTTGTGTATAGAGTTCGAGTAGGACTCAGGAGGCGCTTTGTAAAGGCAAGCCAAGGGGGGTATGAGTGCTATATAAACCAACCCCTAGGCTTAGCCTCAGAGAGGTTCAAGCCATAGTTGTAATACCTGTTATCGAGTATCCAGCATTATTGATATCGAGATCCGGCGAGTTATTCTCCGGTTCTTAGATCGCTTTCGCCATGTCTTCCTTTGAGCTAAACCCTCTCCCAAATACCTGTGTCGACTTGCCCCAAGATCAGTTACCCCAGGTAACATCTGCCGTGATTATCCCACGACAGTTGGCGCCCACCGTGGGGCCTGCGTCCAAAGGTGTTTGCATCACGGGAGAAGCTCGGAAGAACATGAAGAATCTCATCGTCGGAGAAATCTACGTCAACAGCCAAGGAAAGAAGATGGTAGACGATTCTGGCTGGGGACCAGAGTCGGACCACCTCGAAACCGGATCCGTCGTGACAATCGGCCGCATCAACGTCTTCATCGGTATGGTATGTACTTCCAATTCGAATCGTGATAATCTTGGATCTGATTCCGTGTCAGGGAAAGATGAGCATGTTCAATCGGAAAAAGAAGAATCGATCGGAACAACGGATCAGACAGAGAGGGAGGAGGATACCGAGTCTATACGGGATTTGTCGGAGGATCGATATGAAAGGGAAAACAGCGAGGAAGAACAGTACGAATCTACACCGGGCATCATGCGCCGGGTTGCAGTCTATGCGGCTCCCGCGACCAATCTCAATCAAGAAAACGCGGCCGCAGCGCCAGCCGGGGCGGTTCAGGCAGCGGCCCAGCAGCAAGGAGCAGTTGACCCGGTCTTGGTCCAGGTCGATGGAGAGTCGGCGTCTGTCACCAGTCGCCCAGCAGACGAGGAGCGACACGCAAATATGTTCGGGTTCCAAGCAAACCGGACACCGGGGGCGGGCCCTTCAAACCCGCGTCACCCGGCTCTGTTTGATAATAATTTGATTTTGGACCCCACAGTCTTGGCCACAGTTATTACCCCAGAAAACGCGGCAGAGCGTGTAAGAGACCTGGACGTGGCTCGTCGTGCATTAGAGCAGCAAAGAAGGCAAGTGGAAGCAGAAAGGCAGGGGATGGTCGCGCGGCAGCGCGAATTGGATGACCGAGAGACCCGGCTCCGGGAGGAAACGACAAGGATGCACCAAAGGCACCGGACTATGCTGCCGGCAACAGGAGGGGTTATTAACCCGACTGCCCTGGTGTTCACACCTCAAGATCAGCCGATTCCACCGACGAACCAAGGGACCATACCGCGACCTTCAACGGGAGCACATCCGGTAAACGCGCTAGCCGGGTTACCTGTGCCACAGACGGGGGCGACAGCCGGCAATACCATGCCGCCACCACCATCACGATTCCGCACACCAGCAGGTCATTACAACAATCCCATGGACAACGTGTACGTAGCAACGCTCGCATTAAACCAGATTCCTGTGGGAGACTCGCCTCATGCGGAAGGAACCCGACGAGCAATCGATCTGCTACACACCGCGGTAGCACAGCAAGCCAATTATCCGGATCATAGAAGCGGGATGCATGGGACGCCGTACGCCAGTCAGCAACAGGGCAATGTCCAAACAAGTGCGGCACGACGAAGGGAAGAGCAGCAGCAAATGCCGCCTCCACCGCGTATCCAGACAGTACCAGTAGTATCAGCAGCGCAGGCGGTGGTGGACAGTTCCAGAGCCAGAAGAGCCGGGGCCGGATCTGCTGGGCACGAATTGCCGGTGGCGCCGCACCTCGAGGCACCCCCAGCCGGGTCACGCGCCTCCCGAGTAAGATCACCCCCAACCACCCTGGCGGGACCCAAGTGCCTCTCGGACGATATCAGGGCAGAACCTTACCCGGAGAAGTTCAAAGAACCGGGGAAAGTAGTAAATTATGAGCCAACAATGGATCCAGAAACGTGGCTGGGCAGCTATGAGATGGCAATGTCAATTCGCAACGCATCCGAGAATCTCCAAGCCAAATTCATGTACTTAATGATGTCAGAAGGAGCAGCAAAGTTATGGTTCACCAATCTACCGGAAAAATCGATCAAATCGTGGGAGGAGCTAAAGACCGCATTTATCAAGCACTTTCATGGGACATGCAGAAAGTTATTTACTATTGATGATTTAGAAAGATGCGTTCAGAAGAAAGGAGAGTCAGCACGCAGCTGGGTACGCCGGGTTATGGAGATACTCCACTCGTCTACGGATATCCAGCCTAAGGACGCGCTACAAGCTATGGCAAAAACATGTAAGTATGTTCCTTTAGTGCAAAAGCTAACTCGCATGAAATCTAGTAGGAATGCAGCGGAGGTTACAATGGGAGAGTTAATGGATGCGTGCAACAAACACGCTGCAACGGATACCACAGAGGAGGAAGTTGATGACAAGAAAGCAAAAGCAAACGCAAGTAGCAGCGGGAAAACCGGCAATGGATCGGCACCAAACAATAATGGAAGTAGCCAAAACAAGCGCCCGTTTGAAGGGAATTCCGAGTTTGTAGCCAACACGGAGGCCGGGTCTTCAAGACCTAGATCCGAAGGAAATTTTAATACTGGAAATCACAATGGGGGGCACTACCAAGGACCTCCAAGACCAAGCAACAGTTGGGACATATTTAGGATGGCATGCCCGAAGCATAGCAGGAACGGCAAGCCGTCCAATCATTCATTGGAGCAATGTGCCGACTTACAAAGGTGGAAGAACGAGGAAGTGAACAGAGCCATGCGAGGTGCAGGCCGAGGAGGAGGCCCGGGCCTAGGTGGAAATTTGGGCAACGGACCACCCCCAGCCGGCAACCCGCCAGCTGGAAATCAAGGTAACAATCAAGGGGGAGCGGGAGGTTTTCAAGCTAACCCCAAACAGCTGGGTCAATATCATGTGCACACTACGGGAGGCTCTAACAAGGATAAGAAGATACTGAAACAAGCAGTTAATTCGGTCTCTTCCGCTATTCCAAGGTATTTGAGGTGGTCAGAACAAGAGGTAACATGGAGCAGGAAGGATCACCCGGACAGAGTTGATCACCCGGGAGTCTTAGCTTTGGTAGTGGCACCACAGGTCAACGGCTACGAGCTGAAAAAAGTCTTGATGGATGGAGGAAGTAGTATCAATATCCTGTACTGGGAAACTTTTCTGCGTATGGGCTTGAAGGAATCGCAGCTGCAAAAGAGTACAACAGTTTTTCACGGGATAGTGCCGGGTCACTCAGCATGCCCTGAAGGAAAGGTGGCACTGGAAGTAGCTTTTGGAGAGTCAAAGGACAACTACCGAGTCGAGTGGCTTACCTTCGAGGTAGTAAAGTTGTGCAGCCCTTATCATGCATTGTTTGGAAGGCCGGCTTATGCCAAGTTCATGGCGAGACCGTGTTATGTGTACCTACAACTGAAAATCCCGGGTCCCAAGAAGACCATTACAATACACGGAAACCGAGATATAGCAGCTGAGTGTGATGAGGGAGACGCGGCAATGGCCGAGCAAGCCTGTAGGAAGGAAGAGCTCAAACATTACCGTTCTCAGGTAGACCTAGAAGAGAGGACAACGTCAAAAAAGCCAACTCCTGAGGGGGACAAAGCAAAAGTTAGGGCAGAACAAAACCCTAAGATGGTAGGCTTCATCAGGAGCGATACTTTTAAAACTCTCAGCAGGGAAGAAGAAGACGCACCACCATCCGCAGCTGATCACGTTTCAAGGGCGATATACCCGGGTTGGCTAGCAAATCCGATATTCATTATGAAAAGGTCTAGCGAATGGAGAATATGTATCGGCCACGCCAGTGTGAGGCCGATTCCCGAAAGCAACTAAAGCAGTGTAATCGACGGCAGGTTTCATACGCGCTCTTTTCCTTACCAGGGTACCTAAGGGGACTGGAAGGTTTTTAATGAGGCGGCCTGCTGATTCAAAAAGAAATTTTTACCAATAAAAGAAGATGGTCTCGAGTCTTATCATGATCCTTGCTTCAGTTACAAGTAAGTAACGTTTTTATTATCAACACATTAATATCATCGAAATACATTGCGTGAATATAGGTCTCCGGGGGGCGATCTGCTTCAATAAGTAATCTCAAACCCGGAGACCCGGCCACGATGCCTATGAGTTATGGGGGCTGATTACTCGTAGAAACGGGTGCGGCTACAATCCTATAACTGGACGAAGGAGCCAAATTTCTTGATTATTCTTACTTAAGCTCGATGTGACTCGCACTAAAGTGGCATGATCTGTTCACGTACGATTACAATCAAACTATGCAGCCCAATGGGGCTTGCTTGATCTTGTTTTTCGTATAGATGCAACGACATGGTATCCACGCGAAAGCCGGCTTACAGTACAAGATAATCAAAAGGGTCATCTAAACCACAAGTCCATGCAGAGTATAAGGCTAAAAAAGCCGGAAACTCAACAAGTATTAAGCATGACTTCAGTATTTATGTGAACAGCTATTGGTATTCAGCTCGGTAAACAGCAGTATGTCATCTGAGAAAGGCCACGCCCCCATAGCTCGTACTTTGGGTCATGGGGACTGGGGACTTCGAAACAGAAACAAATTGTTTAACTACCAAAGCCTGTAAACCTTAATTTCCGAGTATTGGGGACTTAAAGAAAAGTTCATCTATCAAAACCTACGATACTCGGTTAGCCGAGTCTCAAAAGGAAATTGAAAACAAGAGTTCGAAGTATCGAGAATAAGCTTATAAGTAACACAAGGATGGATATTATCAAAAGCCAGGGGAGGCAAAGAGTTATCATAAGTTCACAAACGCAAAGTCATAGTGTCAGCATCAATGGTGCACAGGCGCACCGCAAAAAAAAAATATCATATCAGTCTCGAGAAACGCAAAGCACTAGGCAGCATCCTACTCGGCATCCTGAGAGCGGTCCTCCGGGTCTAAGTCTTGGACTTGCTCCTTGGCCTTGCCAGCAGTTTTACCCGGGCTCTTCACATCTGGACGAACAGGCGGAGGCACGGCTGGGGTAGAGGTAGACGGCTTTACGCCCAGCTCTGCTTCCCTCTTTGCAGCCTCTTCCTTCCTCCTAGCCAGATCAGTCGACCATTTGTCCAACATATCAATAGGGGGGGGTGCCTCCACCAGGATAACCTTGCCCTCAGAATCATACGAGCTCATAATCGTGTTTAGATCCATCTTGTCGGCCAAAGCTGTGGCTGAAGGACGTACCGCAGATTGTATAGCTTTGAAATCCTGGGGCTTGAATTTGGATCCGTCAGCTTTAAACTCTGGGAACCCGGATACTACCTTCGCCGGGTCAAGCTTTGGAAAATAAGCCTTCGCCAGCGTTAAAGCCCGGGTCATCCCAATTCGGCAGGACGAACGCTTCAGTATTTCAATCCAACCAGGCGCTGTGGAAAAGGCCTGCATAAGGTTCTCCTCGCCCGGGTATACCTCAGAAGGCCACTTGATAGCATCCAGCAAAAGTTTCGTGCCGGCAAAAAACGTCCGGAGCACAGTCTTCAGAGTTTTAACTTGAGTAATGGCATTCTCCTCCGGAGCAGCAAGGTTAGCACCTGCAATCGAAAAACACAAAAGCATATCAGTAATTTTGGTTATTACAACGGCAAAATGGAGGTAAGCAAGCTAGTTGCAGATAAACAAACTTACTTAGCAAAATACGGTAAGTGTCCGTAATCTGAGTCGATAAGTTCTTCAGCGAGGATTGGGCGGCATTGTACTTCTTCTTGTATGTGGAGACATCTTTTTTCAAAGTCTTTATCTCCGCTTCAAGGGCCTCCCTACGCTTAACTTCAGCCAGCAAGAGATGCTCAGCCTTAAGTAACGCTTCATCCGACTGAGTAATCTCTGCCTGCAAAGACCGGGTGAAGCTGTAAGCCGGATATCACGAGAGTATTCCCTCTGAGGAAATGGTTACCGAAAAGTATTATGCGAAGTACCGAGGATAATTACAAAAAAAAATTATACTCGGGACTTGGGGACTGGATGTATAATAAAGAGTGTCAAGTAAAAGTTACCTGATGTGCTGCAGCCATACGCTCTAGGACATTTCCTTCTGAAGCTTTCATGGCGAGAAGAGCGCTCATCAGCTGGTTAAAGTCAGCGTTATCCGAGTTAGATGGCTCGGGTACCTGGAAAGTGGGAAAAGGAGCGTTTCTTGTCGTGGGATAATCACGGCAGATGTTACCTGGGGTAACTGATCTTGGGGCAAGTCGACACAGGTATTCGGGAGAGGGTTTAGCTCAAAGGAAGACATGGCGAAAGCGATCTAAGAACCGGAGAATAACTCGCCGGATCTCGATATCAATAATGCTGGATACTCGATAACAGGTGTTACAACTATGGCTTGAATCTCTCTGAGGCTAAGCCTAGGGGTTGGTTTATATAGCACTCATACCCCCCTTGGCTTGCCTTTACAAAGCGCCTCCTGAGTCCTACTCGAACTCTATACACAAACCCTAACTTTCCTTACCGCAACCCACAATCCGGGTCACGAACGTTACATGCCCTGGGCCTTCCAGAAGTTTCTTTGTCTTTAGCCGGATTTGGTCCAGCCGCCGTTTGGGCCGGGTCACACCTGGGAGTTGGGATACCGGGTTACTATCCCCTCATCAGTAGTCCCCAGGATAGCGCGGGCTTCACGGATTCATCCTCGGAGCGCTCGCTATTCCCTGAAAAAGATGTGAAATGCCCAAGCCTATGGGAACCGGGTTAAGTTGCTTTAACAGATGACCAGGCACAGCTCCATGTCTGTCATGTGATAGCTCGATCCTTCCTTGAATGCTTAACTGGCCTTTCCAATTTTAAACCCTAAAATGTCAGGGCCCTACTCGATAAAAATCCCTGATATCTCGGGGCAAGCTGCACTTCCCCCATCAGCGGGATATTTTGCCTAATTCCGAATGCATATGCCGCCAGATCCGTACGGATAATTACTGTTCCGTAATTTCCGGCTTTCGGGCCGTAGGTGAGCTCACCACCTCCCTTATAAATGTCAACCGATGGTAACCCTAAGCCATTCATCTCGTTTCATCATCCCTTTCCTCCACGCTCCCTCGCAATTTCTGCCACCGGGCTCGCACGCTCCAAGAAAGATAAGGCCACCACCGGCCGCACTCATCCTCGAGCTATCCAGCACCGCCATTAAGCATCGCTGTCACACCCGCGCTCCCTCATCGAGGGCCGTGACGTGACACTCAAGCCGCGCCACGCACCACTCTCACTTCGGACCTCAACTCCTTTGGTAAGCCTTTCTCACCCATTCAATCGAAACTCACAACCTTTTCAATCTGACCAAGATTGGATCTGGGTCAACCCGTAAGCTAATTTTCTGATATCATCAAATTGAACCGCTTCGATAGACCTTAGTTCCTTTAATCACCTGATGCGTAGTCGCAGCTCATCCCCGCGCCTTTATTGGCCATCCAACTTTGCATAAGATCGCTTGCAAGCTTTTCGATCTAGATCCATTCCACCTTGTTCTTTCCGCCTGTCGCATTAACACCCGGAAAATCCTCTTTTTCCAGCTAATCCCTCCACAATAAAGGTATGGGCAACCATCCATGTTCACCCAATTCACCTCAACGCGTAAGTAATTAACAATTTACTCAACCTCATCTGACACCCGGAAAATCTTCCGCATTTAACATCGTAGTGCGTTATCCGGGTCTCATTTTAGCCTTCAACGTCTTGACGTCTCCGGACTCGAATGATTTGATGTTCCGAATCTTACTCCATACATTTCCTGTCCCTTGCAGGTCAACTCCATGGCTCCTAAAAGACAAGGAAAACACCCGGCTTCTGCAAAGGCCTCTCAAACCACTTCTGCCAACTGGGGTCGGTCTTCAACGACAAAGGCCAAGCTAGATGGGATGGCCGAGTTAGGAATCCTTCCCTCTCAAAAGGAAATACACTGGAGGGCTCCTGGCGATGAGACCCGTCCCACTCCCATCGAGAACGAGGTAATTTGTTTTACCGAGCATGTGACCCGGGGATTCCGTCCTCCGGGTCACCCTTTTTTCCGGGAAGCCTTGAGCCACTACGGCCTCCGGGTGTTCGACATAGGGCCTAACTCTATGCTGAACATCACCCACTTCATAGTTTTGTCCGAGTCGTACTTATGCACTCCACCAAACCTTGCTCTTTTTACCGAATTATTCCAATGCGAACCATGTTATGAGAGCGGTAACAGAACGCTTCTTACCTGCGGCGGGGTATCCATCCAGCGCCGCAAACACTCATTGATGCCACCTCTTAACCTGAACTCCAACGCCAAAAACTGGCAATTATCCTTCTTTTATTGCCACGACACTTCTCCGGGTGGTGAGAGGAAACTACCGGGTTATTCGGAGAGCCTTCTCGAGCCCTCCGAGTCTTTCAGTGCTTTTGCATCTGACCTTGATAGGGAAGCGATTCAGCCCCTTCTGGCCAAACTAGCAGCTCTCTCAGCCCACGGCCTTCTTGGGCTCAATCTAATAAAGACTTGGGTAGACTTCCGGGTTCAGCCCAACTCGATTCGCCCGAAGCTGTTACACGAATATTCGGGTCACGTCACAGATTCCCTCCGCTACTCCACCAAGAACTTCCCTGTCGGTAACACCAACAAGACCATCAAGGGCTTCCTGATGGAGAGACTAGATGTTATAAAGAACACTGCCGGGTTACCCCCGTTTACTCGGGAAAATCCCGCCCCAGCGGTAAGACCTGACTCCTTTTTCTTATTTCAGTACTTTCGTCCGTTATAGTCTCTAACCACCACTTGTGTTTATTTGTTCACAGGCTGACGATCCCTTCTGGAAAGTCGAAAACCCTCCTCCTTCTCAAGACCCCGAAGAGGAAACCGAATCTGTTGATGATGATGAGGGTACTCTCCCATACCATTTACACCTGCCCTTCATCTGTGTTATTTCTCTTATCTGATACCTACTCGGCTTTCAGGGTCGGGAGATGAAGAGGAGGAAGAAGAAAATGACCCGGAAGCCACCGAGTCTGACCAGGAGCCCCCAGTTGGGAACAAAAGGAAGGCTAGAGGGGTAGTTGAAAAGGTTCCCTTCTCTTCTATGTCTCGTGCGCCTTACTCCTTTGCTGTTATGCATGAAGTTAACGAGCGATTATCACATTCACCCTTCTTGAAGGACCCTCTCCCGACTAAACGTAGGGTGACCCGGAATTCTCCGGGGGATGATCCCCTTAACCCGGGTATCTCCACTTCACCCACTCATCGAGCCAGTACCCCTCCAGCTCAACCTTCCCAATCTCCTCAACGTCATCCGTCTCCTAATCATCCACTTGCCGGGCAATTTCGCGTACCGCAGCCAGTGCTCTTACCAACGTCATCCGCCTCCAGCGGCGAGCTTCCCCCGGATTATGCCGTGAACACCGGGTAAACTACCTTTACTTCCATTTTCTCGTACCGGTTACCTTTCTTTTTTCCGTATATTCCATTGATCAATGTCTCCCTTCTTTTCTTCAGCGCCACAGTTACGCTGAGCGACCCGGATATCCCTGAATCAGAAGAGCAGGGAGAAGAAAAGCCGAGTGATGACATGGACGTTGAGGTTGAGGACGAGGCCGAGGACGGAAATGGAGAAGATCCTTTTAAGGACCCAATTCCACCAAAGACTGCATCACCCCAGCCCTCTGAAGAAGTGGACGAAGACATCATTGTGGAGACCAAGTCGGGCTCTCCTATCCCGGACGTTCAAACAATCCGGGTTTCGACCCCCAAACCCGGAACAACTCCTCCACAAGAGGGCCAATCCTCCGGCCCTTCTCAACTTCGCCCTGAAGACATGACCTTTGCTCAAATGCTAGATGCCCTCCATACCTTGAAGGGCGACGAAGAAAACATACTAGATGCCTTAATAACCAAGCACGAGGTAATCCCGACTAATCATCAATTGTTTCCATACATAGTCCCCAAGTTCCGAGTAAATTACTAGGTAACTTGCTTGGAACTTTGTATAATGTTTCTGGCTGATCATTCTTCATGCTTCTTTACAGGACTATGTTTCACAGTTGGAGAAGAAGCTGGCCAAGTCCACCAAGCGTATTGAAAAAGAAACGGCCCTTCGTGAAGCTGCTGAGACTGAGGCTCGCAGGTGCCAAAAGATGACGAAAAAGTACAGGAAGAGAGCTCACAGGGCTAAGGAAAAACTTACAACTCTTTCTGCTCAAATTGCTGATGTTCACCGTACTGCGACTGGTAAGATTTTTAAATTTCACCTTTTTATGACTCGGATTGAACAACTGCACTTGCTTGCCTACTATCTTTGCTCCTTTTGCCTTTTTTAGCAGGCCCACGTGATGCTGCCCCCGAAGAAGATGATGCTGCCAAGCTTAAAACCATCAAGAATACTCTTCGCCAACTTTGCGGCGGAGTTAGCTGGATACTTGATGAGTTGCGACTGCCGGATGTCAAGCCAGATAATATGAAGAGATTACTGGAATTCTGCTCCACGATCCCCGAGTGGATTTGGCACTGGAAACGGTCCTCCTGCCGATTTGGGGTAACCCGGGGGCTCGCGTTGGCTAAAGCCTACGCCCCCAAGCTACAACTTGCCAAACTTATGAGTGGATTTCCGGAGTTCAACTTGGATGGGTCCAAGTTTTTGCCAAAGGACTTCAAGGCTATTCAGAAAGAAGTCCGCCATCCGGCTAGCGTTATTGCTGACAGCTTAGAGATTGATGAGATTCTCCCTGCTTATGATGCTAATGACAAGGTTGTCAAGGCGAACCGCCCCCAGCCGTTCGATATGCTTGCCCGTTGGAGGGAGGAGGCGCTCAAGATAAGGGACGAAGCTGCCAAGAAGGCCGCTGCCGACTCTGCTCCTGCAGCTTCGCAACCCGGAACTGCTACTAATCCGGGTGGCGCCGCCACCACCAGCGGCAACAAGGGCAAGGCCAAGATGGATCCTGCAGCTTGAAGTGAT
The DNA here is from genome assembly GCA_028641055.1 of Alopecurus myosuroides. NCBI lineage: Eukaryota > Viridiplantae > Streptophyta > Magnoliopsida > Poales > Poaceae > Alopecurus > Alopecurus myosuroides. The sequence continues at coordinate 51,640,876 of CM054057.1, forward strand.
GAATGTCTCCTGTCATTCCATATGCATTAGTCGGCAAAGCGTCGTCAAAACAGCTTTATTACTTGTTTTAAGCGGAGCGCCTGTGCTCTTTTGACACTTTAAGGTTTTTGTAACACTTTTGCTTATACTCCCGATGCATTTGCGCCCCTTTGGGCTTTTGATGAATGTGTCTTTGCATTTGCTTGTTCTTGATATCCACTTGCTTTATTCTCGATACCTTATACTTTTTTTTTTATACTTTCCTTAGCAAGACCCGTCCACCGGGTGTCGTTGGCGTCTAGGGAACGGTTTTACACCTGAATCCCTAAGCTCCTGAGACCCGGATGCGTGGCTCGTTGTAATTTTATCGGATGGATGATGCTGTTTCTTCCTTAGAGCTCATAAGTCCCCAGTCCGGGTTTCCGCGTCTAGGACACATGATTGTTTTCTTTCAAGGAAACGAATCGCCTGTCGCTGAATGCCCAAGACTTCAGGACAGCTTTTTATGAAGTTTGAAGTTATGCTTGATAATCGTTGAGTTTCCGGCTGTCGGCCTTATACTCTGCATAACTTGTGGTTTAGATGACCCTTTCGACTATCTTGTACTATAAGCCGGCTTTCGCGTGGATACCATGTTGTTACATCAATACGAAAACGGGGTCAAGCAAGTCCCGTTTGGGTCTCATGACTGACGGTAATCGTAGGCGAACAAGTCATGCCACTTTGTTGCGAGTCACATCGAGCTTAAGTAAGAATAGCCGAGAAATTTGGACTTCTTTGTCCGGTTATAAGATTGTAGCCGCACTCGTTTTTTCGAGTAGCCGACCCCTATAACTCATTGGCATCAAGGCCGGGTCTCTTTTGAGTTTGCAGCTGTGCTTGTAGGAGCAACCAGCCCTCAAGACCTGAATATGCACACCGTATAAATAACAATTGCCTCTTTTCTTGATAATCCCCTTTTTATTTGATATGAGAAAATTAGGCCAGCAAGCCGCCTCATTAAAAACCCATCCAGTCCCCAAGGGTGCCCCGGATAGGAAAAGAGTGCGTCTGAAACCTGCTGCCTGTTACATCGTTTTCTGCTAAGTATAGTACGGACGTAGCTGAGCCACGTTCCATGGTCTATCTCTTTCTTGCATAGGTGCAGTAGTGTGGGCAGTATCGTTGACTGTAGCCGATTCTTCTCTTGCATCTATCAAGTAATATGACCCATTATGCAGGCTCCGGCTTACGATGAAAGGTCCTTCCCATGGTGGCGATAGTTTGTGCCTTCCCTCGTTTGTCTGAACCAAGCGCAAGACCAAGTCTCCCTCCTGAAAGACCCGGCTTTTCACCCGCCGGCTATGATATCTTCGCAAATCCTGCTGATATATGGCTGACCTTTCTAAGGCTTGCTCTCTTTGTTCTTCTAACATATCCACGGCGTCTTGCCGGTTCTTCTCGTTCTCTACTTCCACATAAGCTGTCACTCTTGGTGAATCATGAATGATGTCGCTTGGTAATACCGCTTCTGCGCCGTAGACCATGAAGAAAGGTGTCATCTGGGTGGATCGGTTGGGTGTAGTGTTAATACCCCAGACCACGGAAGGAAGTTCTTCAACCCATGCCCCAGCGGCCCTGATACAGGGAACCCTCAGTCTTGGCTTCAATCCACGAAGTAGTTCTTGGTTCGCCCTCTCCACTTGCCCGTTGGCTTGCGGATGTGCTACTGATGCTACATCAAGCCTGATTCCATTTCTGCCACAAAATTTTTCCATCTCTCCAAGGGACATGTTGGTTCCATTGTCGGTAATTATGCTGTGGGGGTACCCGAACCGGTATATAATTCTTTTCAGGAATTTGACTGCTGTGGCCGCTTCGCAATTGGTGACCGGCATAACCTCCACCCATTTGGTAAACTTATCAACAGCAACTAAAAGGTGCGTCTTCTTGCAAGGTGACATATGGAAGGGGCCAACCATGTCCATACCCCAAACAGCGAATGGCCAAGTTAATGGAATGGTCCGTAACTCCATAGCCGGCACATGAGTTTGACGAGCGTACCTTTGACATCCGTCGCACCTTGCCACTATCCGTTCCGCGTCTGCTAGAGCTGTGAGCCAGAAGAACCCATGTCGATAGGCCTTGGCCACAAGAGACCTTGTGGACGCATGATGCCCGCAATCACCTTCATGGATCTCCTTAAGAATCTGTCGGCCTTCTTCTGGTGTCACACAGCGCAAAAAGACTCCTGCCGCACTTCTCTTGTACAACTCTCCATTGATAATAGCGTATCCTTTTGCCCGCCTCACGATTTGTCTTGCTAGTACCTCCTGTTCTGGTAGTTCGCCCCGTGATAAGTATGCCAGATATGGCTCCGTCCATTCGGGGACGCCGCGTATCGTAGCCACGAGCTCCACGTCCGGGTCTCGATTTGCTAATTCTTCTTCAGACTCGGATTTAACTGACGGCCGCCATAGCTCGTCCACGAAAACATTAGGTGGAACCGGCTCCCTGCGCGAGCCGAGTCTGGCGAGTGCGTCCGCCGCCTCGTTCTTTCTTCTATCTATGTGCTCTACTTCATACCCGGAGAAACACCCGGCAACCCTATCAACCTCCCTGCGATACGCTGCCATAGTGGCGTCCTTCCTGTCCCAGGTTCCTGACACCTGCTGCACCACGAGATCCGAGTCTCCAAAGCATCGTATCCTTCTAATGTTCATCTCCTTGGCTACCTTCAAGCCATGCAACAGAGCCTCATACTCGGCCACGTTGTTTGAGCAATCAAAATGAATCTGTAGCACGTAACTTAGTTTATCCCCCTTTGGCGATGTCAGCACCACTCCGGCTCCTGACCCCTCGTACTGCTTTGATCCATCGAAGTGCATGGTCCATGACTCGGAACTTGGAACGGCGGTAACCATTCCAGTGTGCGTCCAGTCGTTAACGAAATCAACCAAGGCCTGGGACTTGATTGCCGATCTGGGCTCGTAACTGATATGATAATCTCCCATCTCTATTGCCCATTTGGCTATTCTGCCCGTTGCATCCGAGTTTCTGATGATATCCGACATTGGTATTGAACTAACCACTGTTATGGGATGTTCTTGGAAATATGGCTTCAACTTCCGGCTGGCCATAAAGACCCCAAACACCAATTTTTGCCAATGCGGGTAACGCTGCTTCGCTTCCGATAACACTTCACTGACATAGTAAACCGGCCTCTGGACCGGGTAACCTTTCCCATCTTCTTTGCGTTCCACGACAACCACTGCGCTGACGGCTCGGGGACCGGCTGCCACGTATAATAACATAGGCTCTTTGGGACCCGGCGCCGCTAGTACTGGCGCTTCAGATAACTGCTTCTTTAGTGCTTCAAACGCCTCATCTGCCTCCTGATCCCATACGAACTTATCTGATTTCCGCAAAAGCCTGTACAAGGGTATTGCCTTTTCTCCAAGCCTGGATATGAACCGGCTCAGGGCTGCCACGCAGCCCGTGAGTTTTTGAACGTGCTTCAAATTTTCCGGTTTCTTCAAATTCTGTATGGCCTTGATTTTATCCGGGTTTGCCTCAATTCCTCTCTCGGAGACTATAAAGCCAAGTAACTTCCCGGCCGGGACTCCGAATACACACTTCGTTGGGTTAAGCTTCATCTGATACCTCCTCAAGTTTTTAAACGTTTCTTTTAAATCATCAATAAATGTTTCTGCCTTCCGGGTCTTAATAACCACATCATCCACATATGCGTGCACGTTACGCCCAATTTGATCCTCGAAGCACTTCTGAATACACCGCTGATAAGTTGCGCCCGCATTTTTCAATCCAAACGTCATGGTTTTGTAGCAGAAGGCCCCAAAAGGGGTTATAAATGAGGTTTTTTCCCAATCCTCCCTTTTGAGTTTAATCTGGTGGTATCCCGAATATGCGTCCAAGAAACATAGCAAGTCGCTTCCGGCTACCGCGTCTATGATTTGGTCTATCCTTGGCAGCGCGAACGGATCCTTTGGGCAATGCTTGTTGAGGCTCGTGAAATCGATGCACATCCTCCATTCATTTGTCTTTTTCATCACAAGAACCGGGTTTGCTAACCAGTCGGGGTGAAATACTTCCATGATGAAGCCTGCGGTTAATAGTCGCGCGATTTCCTCCCCTATAGCTCTTCTCCTTTCCTCATTCATTTTTCTCATACCTTGCTTCACAGGCCTGGCCTTGGGATCCACATGCAAACTGTGCTCTGCCAACTCGGTGGGGATACCCGGCATGTCGCTGGGTGTCCAGGCAAATACATCCGCATTTGAACGGATGAACTCCACTAGAGCCTTTTCTTGCGCATCCTCTAAATTGGACCCTATAGTGAACTGCTTGGTGGGGTCTCCTTCCATAAAATCTACTTTCTTGGTATCTTGAGCCGCCTTAAACTTTACTCTTTCGTCTTCAGCGTCTGGTCTTCTCAATGCTGTTCCATCATCCGGATCCACCTGAGACCGGTAATACTGAAGTTCTTCCTTCCTGCAGGCTTGTTCAGCCATTACTGAATCTCCCTCATCGCATTCGGCTGCTATGTCCCGGTTTCCATGGATAGTGATGGTCTGCTTAGGGCCTGGAATCTTTAGCTGCAGATATACATAGCACGGCCTAGCCATGAATTTAGCGTAAGCCGGCCTTCCGAACAACGCGTGGTAGGGGCTATGCAACTTGACTACTTCAAACGTGAGCCACTCCACCCGATAGTTATCTACCGATTCTCCAAAGGCTACTTCCAATGCGATTTTTCCTTCGGGGCGTGCTGAATGACCCGGTACGATCCCATGGAACACCGTCGAACTTTTTTGTAGCTGGGACTCCTTGAGGTTCATGCGCAAGAAGGTTTCCCAATATAAGATGTTGATGCTGCTCCCTCCGTCCATCAATACCTTTCTCAATTCATAACCATTGACCTGTGGCGAAACCACTAACGCCAAAGTTCCGGGGTGCTCTACTCCTTCTGGATGATCTCTTCTGCTCCACGTTATCTCTTGCTCTGCCCACCTCAAGTATCCCGGAGTGGCCGAGGAGGATAGATTCGCTGTTTGTTTTAACGCCCTTTTGTCCCTGCTGGAAGTCCCTGTAACATGCACATGATATTGTCCTTTCAAATTGAGCGTACGTACCATGCCGATGAAGATACTGATTTGGCCGATTGACACCACGGATCCGGATTCGTAGCGATCCGGCTCCAACTCCCACCCGGAACTGTCCACTATCCTTTCTCCTTCATCATTGGAGTAGATCTCGCCGACGACAAAGTTCTCCATGTTCTTCCGAGCTTCTCCCGTGATGTAAACACCTTTGGACGCAGGCCCCACGGTGGGCGCCAACTGTCGTGGGATAATCACGGCAGATGTTACCTGGGGTAACTGATCTTGGGGCAAGTCGACACAGGTATTCGGGAGAGGGTTTAGCTCAAAGGAAGACATGGCGAAAGCGATCTAAGAACCGGAGAATAACTCGCCGGATCTCGATATCAATAATGCTGGATACTCGATAACAGGTGTTACAACTATGGCTTGAATCTCTCTGAGGCTAAGCCTAGGGGTTGGTTTATATAGCACTCATACCCCCCTTGGCTTGCCTTTACAAAGCGCCTCCTGAGTCCTACTCGAACTCTATACACAAACCCTAACTTTCCTTACCGCAACCCACAATCCGGGTCACGAACGTTACATGCCCTGGGCCTTCCAGAAGTTTCTTTGTCTTTAGCCGGATTTGGTCCAGCCGCCGTTTGGGCCGGGTCACACCTGGGAGTTGGGATACCGGGTTACTATCCCCTCATCATTTCTTGTAACAGGAGGTGGCACCCGGGTCATCCGAATATCGGAGTTTGGTCCTCCTCCCGCGCTCGAAGTTGTTCCCGTCTCCTTCTCGCCTGCGTGCGAAGCGATGGGATACCCAGTATCATGCCTAGCCAGCTCCGGTGACGACGCTTGCTCGTCGCCAGTTGCAGCGAATGCGTCATCGGCCGGCTTATTCTCGACTCGGACCTCAACCTCCGTGCCCTCTTCGTCGCTAATAACAACCGTGGCTCTGTAGAAGGTACGAAGGTGCAGTTAGTTCTTAGTCGTGAAAAGGTGATAAAGTCTGGTATAACTCTAAGGAAAGGAGTTTACCCGGTGTTCACCGGGAAGTCCGAGGGGAAGCCGTCACTAGACCCGGAAGAGACTGAAAAATGGCAAGAAAGGTCTGGGATTACATTACAAAGGAATGTCCGGAAAGAAATCTTGTTTACGATAAATACCAGGGTGTTGAACCGGGGGCGGCGAAGCGACCGGGTTAAGGGTCTCGTTGCCCGGATGGTTCCGGGTTACTCGGCGCCTAGTCGCGGGTGGCTCCTTCAGTTATGATCAAAAGGGGTGGAGATGGGGTTAGCCCCGGAGTGACGCCATGGGAACAAAAAAACCAAAGTGTAAGGAGATGAAGTAAAAACCTGGAGGGCTATCCTCTGGGATTTCCTCTTTGTTCCGGCTTTGGTGGCCAGCTCCGGCTCTTCCTCCTCGCTGGCGGATCCGCCCCTGCTGTCCGTTTCTTCTTCTTCGCTTTGGTCCTCTTGCTCTGAAAAATATCCGAGTTATAGCATAAAGAAGAAGAAAAGGCAGGATATAACGTGTACAAGGGAATCAAGTATGTACCTTCATCCGAGTTAACAACATTGTCTTCCTCCTCCGCATCTTCGGAATTAGGAGGGGTGTCGACCGTCCAAAAGTCATCGTCGGCCTGAGGAGAAGATGCCAGGATAGTGATTAATATCGAGTCAAGAGAAGAGAATAAAAGTAAGCTGTTAGAAGTCAAAATCAAGAGGTAGGAAACTTACTGCGGGGGCTGGATTCTCGAGGGTAAAAGGTTCTAGTCCGGCTATGCTCCGGATCACCTCGAGCTTCTCTGTTAAAAAACCCTTGATCGTCTTGTTCATATCACTAGGAGCAAGGGTGCTAGGAGAGTACCGGATAGGGTCTGTGGGAAGACCCGAGTATTCGCACATCAGCTTCTCACGAATGGAGTTTGGCTGGATGCGGAAGCTGACCCAGGTCTTCACCAGGTTTAGCCCGATGAGACCTCGGGCTGACAAGATGGAGATCCTAGCTAGCAAAGGCAAGATCGCCTCCCTGTCCGAGTCAGGGGCGAAGGCGTTGAAAGTCTCGGAGATGTCAAGCTGACCCTCCGAGTAACCCGGCAACTTCTTTTCGCCGGGTGGAGAGGTATCCTGGCAGTAGAAGTATGAGAGCTGCCAGTGCTTCACATGAGAATTGAGAGTAATAGGAGGCATCAGGGAGTTCTTGCGGCGCTGGATGGAAACCCCGCCGCAAGTAAGAAGTGCGCCGTCGCCGCTTTCGCGACACGGCTTGCACTGAAAAAGTTCGACGAAAAGAGCCAGACTTGGCGGAGTGCACAAGTAAGACTCGGAAAGAACGATAAAATGGGAGATGTTTAAAATGGAGTTTGGGCCTATATCGAAAATACGGAGTTTGTAGTGGTCTAGGACGTCGCGGAAGAAAGGGTGACCCGGAGGCCTGAAGCCCCGGGTCACGTGTTCAACGAAACATATTACCTCGTCCGTCGCTGGGGAAGGTCGGGTTTCGTTGCCTGGTACTCTCCAGTGGATAGCTTCCTGTGAAGGTAGGGTTCCAAGCTCGACCAACTCCTCCAGTTTGGCCGTGGTAACAGAGGATTTCCCCCAATTGGCTGATATGGAGTTTGTGGATTTAGCCTTAGCCGGCTGTTTCCCCTGCCTCTTGGGTGCCATGGGATTGACCTGGTAAAACATTGAAGGAAAGGACGTAAGAGACAAAAACTCGGAAGTTAGCAGATAAGTGGTTACCGGCGATTTAAACACAATCCGGGTATTGCCTTGCGGGGTCAAGTATGTTTTGTCCGGGTATCGTGTGCCATTTCAAAATTTATAGAGTTTTCCGTAAAGGCAAGTGTTTGGAGAAGTTGGGAGGGTGTTTGTATGCCTACCATCTGCGAATGATCCGGAGAAGTGAGATTCTCTGAGGAGGGAGAGCAAAGGCGGAAACCTTAGATGGCCCGAGCCTAGATTGGGAATCTTATTTCTAAATTTGTGGCCAAGTTAATGATTACTGGAGTTAGGAGAGCAATACAAGCTATGAATCCTATCTATGGGAATGATTATGGTAAATATCGGTGAGTTAATCCGGCGCGGCCCGAGAAATCGCGGACCACTCGATTCAGATCTGATCCAAGGGAAGGATGAGAAATTGCGAGGATGAGCTGAGGGATACGAGGAACTTACCAAAGGGGGTTGAAGAAGAGCTTTGCGGAGACAGATGGCGCAAGATTGATGTCCCTTTGAGGTTGTTGGTCGGCGAGTCGGGCGCTCGGCGGCGGAGTTGGGGATTGGAGTGAGTCGCGCGGTGGCGGAGCGCAGGCGACGGCGGATGGGCTCCGGCGAGGTGCGTGGGGCTTCCGTGGTGGCACTCCGCGAGCTCGGGTTTGAGGAGAAGTGGAATGGGGGAAATGAGCCGTTAAGAGTTGGGTTTGTTCCTTGAGCTCTATTTATAACCGCCCGGATGGAAGGGCTTAGCCTAACGGTCGAGACCCGGGGAGTGCGGAGTAATTGGCCATTTCGAAATTTGAAAGGCACGTTTTATGCGCAGACCAATATGATCCAGAGAAAAAGGAAGGGGAAATTGCCTTCCTCGTGTCAGCGGTAATTATCAAGAAGGATGTGGGGTCAGGGAGTTTCCTATTAAGATTTAAGTCTGGGAGATTAAGGGAGAACCTAAGAAGGGAGAGCCGGGTCTTTACCTGGCTTCCTTGGTACCAGTCACGGCTATTCATCGACGCGCTGCGTCTTGATCCTCATGTGTTTGCATCTAATATTTCTGTAGGGAATAGCCAACGCTTCGAAGAGTAAATCTTGGAAGCCCAAGCTATTCTGGGGACTACTGATGAGGGGATAGTAACCCGGTATCCCAACTCCCAGGTGTGACCCGGCCCAAACGGCGGCTGGACCAAATCCGGCTAAAGACAAAGAAACTTCTGGAAGGCCCAGGGCATGTAACGTTCGTGACCCGGATTGTGGGTTGCGGTAAGGAAAGTTAGGGTTTGTGTATAGAGTTCGAGTAGGACTCAGGAGGCGCTTTGTAAAGGCAAGCCAAGGGGGGTATGAGTGCTATATAAACCAACCCCTAGGCTTAGCCTCAGAGAGGTTCAAGCCATAGTTGTAATACCTGTTATCGAGTATCCAGCATTATTGATATCGAGATCCGGCGAGTTATTCTCCGGTTCTTAGATCGCTTTCGCCATGTCTTCCTTTGAGCTAAACCCTCTCCCAAATACCTGTGTCGACTTGCCCCAAGATCAGTTACCCCAGGTAACATCTGCCGTGATTATCCCACGACAGAGAGCATGAGAGTAGGGGCGACCATCCACCATCGATAGTCGTACCCAGCAGTGAAAAATATGGACATAGGAAGGGGGCACACAGATCCACCTGAATCAAATCGATCTACGGTTTCCGACTTCGGCCTGTCCCCAAGCTTGCCCCTCCACCACTAGTCATGGCGCGCCACCGGAGATGGTCTCCACCGCCACCCCGACGCAGGGATACCTCCCTAGTCGCTGCGCATCGACACACTAGCCATCACCGCCCTAGCATCTCTAGCAGCCATCTCTGACGCCCAGCAACCAAGACCTCCTTCAATGGTTGGGCTAGCCACTGCCACGGCAGGGGCCGGCGATAGAGGCGTCGAGGAGACCCGGCAGCGCGGAGTTTTTGTTGGCGGCGCCGAGTCTCCCCCGGTGTCGCCCTGGGGTGCAACACGGCGGGTAGGTCACCAATGCAAGCAATACTTAAAATTGGGGCGTCTAAGAGCTACTCTCCGATTTACCGTAGATAATTTGATCGATTCCTTTGGCGTGTGTTTGGTGTATGGATTGAGAAGGAAGGGATGGCCCAGATTTCTGGTATGGAATGGCCCGGATTAGGATGATCCCATTCTTTGTTTGGTTGCAAGGATTTGAGGGACGTGGATCAAATCTGATTAGTTTTGACTACATAAGCAGTTAGTTGAGCAGTAATTTAGGAGTAACTAGAGTGGGGATAGTATCATCCTAATTGACCCAACGACTACTGCTGCACCCGTACGTATCGCAGGAGGAGGCCAACCATTGTGGTATTTAAGGGGGATGCATCCGCAGGCATGCGGAATTACAGTAGGAGAGGAAGACGCTGTGGCGGAGCGCCTTGATACGTCTGTGGCAAAGGAATGGTCGATAAAAAATAAGAAAAATGCTGACAAAAAGGTGTACCACCATAAATTGGGGACATGTAGCTACAAGACGGCCGTGCCTAAATGGGAAAGTATGGGGCGAAGCTGAGGGCTAAAGGGATCACCCCGGGTACAGATGGATGGCCCGACAGTGCCAAGTGGTGGTTGTACGGGCATGGGGGTCGCTGAACGAAGAAACAGGGAGACAATTTTTATTGAGAAAATTGTGGTACCCACCAAAGCACTAATTCAAGCAATGGCTGACGCTCAAAAGGGATCATTCAAGCCCGACAGAGAGAACGACGAGCTAACACGCGCCCTCGGAAATGAGGAGAAACCAGGAGGAACACAAGACTTAGGGCCCGATGTCAACTGGAAGGACGGGTTTTCCCACTGTGCTGACACTTACAGAAACCGGCAGAGAAAGAAGGACCGGGTAGAAGAGCAGGCCGTAGCCCGGATCGGGAAAATAGAAACGAAAATGACTGAGTTGAAGCAGGAAATGCAAGCACTTAGCCAACAAAGGACATCTCATCCGGTTGACGACCCTCCAATGGATAATCATAGCCAGTTGAGAAGCAGCATGGCTTCTACGCAGGCTGCTGATCATACAATGATGGATGATGCACCACTAGCGCCTCGCTACCCTGTGGATGAAGTTGAAGAGATGAAACAGTGTGAGCTACACCAGCCAATGAAGAACATGTCCTTCAAGGTGGCGTCCGACACTGCTTTACCTTGTCTACCTGGAGCACTCCACCATGGGAATCCAATTCCACCTGGCTATGCTCGTGTCACGATGGATCAACTAGGTGCAGGGGTATGAGGACCTAGTGATTGACATCCCTACACCTGAAGGAGATACGAAACTACGAGATGTCAAGCGCCATATCATTGTATGACAGAAGAATTTCATCAGGTTTCCAGGCTCGGCTCCAAGGCCACCGACTCCGAGGAATCAGCCGACGCCTACCCCTAGTCCACCTCCGGCGCGTCAGCTGATGCCTCCCACTATATCACCTCCGGCGCCTCAGCCAACGCCTCCCACCATGTTGCCTCATGCGCGTCAACCGTCGCCTCCCCCTGCTAGTCCTCCTTCGGCGTGTTAGGAAACGCATCCCCCTACTAGTCCACCTCCGGCTCGTCTGCCAATGCCTCCCCTACTAGTCCACCTCCGGCGCGTCAGCCAATCCTACCCCAGCTAGTCCACCTCCGGCGCGTCAGCCAACGCCTACCCCTAGTCCACTTCCGGCGTGTCAGCCGTCGCATCCCCCTCGACGTCCGGGGCTAAAGCGGAACAACATTGCCACCAGTCAGATGTCTAAGAAAATTAAGTCTACTCCAACGCAGAAAAGGATACCGAAAGAGCCAAAGCCTCTTGAAATAAGACCTTATGATAAGACTGATGAGCAAATGAAAGCGGAAGTGGCTCTTGACATGAAGGCCCATTTTGCACCGAAGAAGCCCGTGGAGAAACAGGTTTTTTCTGAAAAATCCGTAGCATGGGCTAATGGATTTCTTGAGCAACCAACACAATATAAGATGAATCTGAGAATAGACTATGACCGTCAAATTCTGAGAGTTGCTGCAAATAAATAAATTGCCCAGCTCGGAGAACAGAAAAAAACAATCGATCCCCCCGCTTTTAGTGAGTTCCGATGCCGACAACAAATTCAGAGCCCAAATGGATAAGGACTTCATATTACTGAACTCCAGAGTGGCAGAAGCATGTCAAGAAATGGGTCTTTCTGCATAAGAGGCCCCAAAGACGTGCTGACAAACTTGGTATGCCTCTTGGTCCCATGTTAAGCCTAGGAGATGTGCCAATTGCTTGGGTAGAACGGCAATATGCCAAAGGAGATCCTATGGTCGATGAGAAGGAGGAACAGGAGCTACCAATACATATGAGAAATCTCCATGCTTGGTATATGAGGCAAACAAAGAATAAGACCGCGAAAGACTGGTTTCCGCTGGACGTTAGAGTGGAGCATCACTTCAAACCTTACTCCATAATGATTGAAATGTCGGAATTGTTTCAGTTATTTAATCTGCGCGCCCTCGACAAATCGATCGTCGCTTGCTATATTTTGTACGTGATTTATATATTTATGTAGTTAAGTACTCTTTTGTATTGGTATCCTGACTATATTCTTTTCTATGCTATTATGCAGAATGAAGAACCTCGAATGCCAAAGACGGAGTGTCGGCCAAGTTGGGATCATTGACCCATATCGTCAATGACAATGTGCTAAAGCGCCACCCCGCTGACGTGGAGAATGACTTGTACAGAGTTTTTGTCAAGCAAAGCTTCGTTTCCGAAATACTATTTCCTTTAAACTTTTAGTGAGTGTTTTTTTCTTTGTACATCTATACTTTTTTCATACTCGGTGATAAGTGCCACTGATGAGTTATTCTTCACGTCTTCTTATGTACGTAAATGTCTGGAGATTTCACTGGATTCTCTATTGGAAACGGTTCATATCGGTCACACGAGGTGAATTCAAACATAAGATAACTTTTAAACTGGTGAAGGGTTTGCAGCAGCCACCGGGGACTAATTTATGTGGATACTACGTCTGCGAGTACATTCGGTCATTGACCACTGAGCGGACACATAATTCGAACACAATTCAAGTACGTAAATAATATTCATAGTTTTATTTTCTATGAATTGCGTTGTGTTTCAATCAAATTATATATCTTATTTAACTCTTTAAATATATTACAGATCATGAATGTACGGTGGAACCTCCGACCTGAAGAGCTCCTACGAGCAATTCAAGAGGAACTGGCGGTATTTCTATTGAAGGAGGTCATTGATCGACAAGGAGAAAATTATCAGCAGGACGATGAACTCCTTTTAGGTGGAACACGATAGTGAATTCACATGTTCAACTCAATGATATACATGTTCGAACTTTTTTATATGTACGTATGCTCGCAAGAGATCGAACATTGCATATATATGTATATGCATCTACGTATACTTTGTGTATGTCGCATTACCTTAGAATATGTGTATGGAAACAAGTTCGGAATTAGAAATTAAACATAATTTAAAACAGAAATAAATAAAATGGATAAAAAACGAAAAAACAACGCAAATCCTGCCGCGGCAGAGAAACTGCTGAAAATTCTGCCGCGGCAGGAAACCTTTAGTCCCGGCTCGTGTTACGGCCCGGGACTAAAGGTCCTCCACGCCGTGGCGACTAGGACCGCCGCGTGGAGGCCCTTTAGTCCCGGTCCGTGAGCAGCCACGACTAAGGGGGGGGGCTTTAGTCCCGGATTGCTATCCGGGACTAGAGTCCCTTACGATGCGGGACTATAGGCCATGTTTCTACTAGTGTCTCCCTCTTTCCTCTCCTCTCTTCATTGCCCCACATTCTCCACCATGGGACTAAATATTATGGACGTGGACTCACATGGTCGGAACATCGAAGTCGCATACACCAACTGTAACATCCCAGTGTTTGAGAGCTTATAAGGATCTAAATTTAATATATGCATTTGCAAAGCATGCATCTAAAAGTACGGAAAATTTTGGCGCGAAATTTTGAATGAATCAAAGTGACCAAAGTTTCACATGAGATGATGAAATAGGTCTAGTTCATCTAGTCAAGAGTACATTTGGAATGAACTTTATAACATATTATCAAGAAACCAAATCATCTGGTTACACAAACTATATATTGGTTTTGACCAAAACCAATTCTCAAAAACCTTAAACACAAGTCTTTAAGTGACTTGGGATAATTCACTAGGTATCTACAACTCAAAGAGGGGTGAGTATCTAAATCACATAGCTGATGATCATACTTTCACCAATGAGTAATGCATAATTGAACCATCTCATCAACAGAGATGTGATCTTCTATAAAACAACAACTCCCTAAGTTATCAATTCATTTCCACAACATCTCTATAAATCATCTCATAACTATAAGGTACACCATCACAAGTAAATAATAAAGTTTCAATAGAACACAAGTGATACAAACAAGTATTAACTTAAACCCCACAAGTGGGAAGTGATATAATAATTGTATTAACATATTTATCGAATATGTACATATCTCATCAACCATAAAAGAAGTATCTAAAAGAAAAGATAAAACTTCTTAAACCATTGTTAAACCTTGATCATTACTTATGATATTCCCAAATCTCTATATCTGCAATATGAATGACAAAGTTAATAAAGGGATGAATATAAAGTAAGATCATGACACCTAGGAGACCAAATAACAACTATGACATAAGTCATTAAACCTCAACAACTTTCACATGCTCAATCATCTTATACAAGTGAACATATGAAATCTCAACACCTCAATGAACCATTTGATCCACTTACCATTAAGTCATCATTCCATAAGCATTTTACACCTCTACTCAAATCCAACAAGTCTACAACTGAAGTATCTCTGGATACAAGTATTGAGTAACAACAAGTTATAACCTCTGTTAGAGGAATTTAATTGATAGCTAAGTAAAACCAATCATGTATGGAACAAGTACATATCTTTTGCGAAAATAAGATAAAAAGTATATTGAAGGATAATAAAATCATAAACTAACTCTTAATCCAGATCTTGTTACGTTGTCTAGACCATTGTATCTGGTTTCCAAATCTTCTCTAAATCATTCTGCAAGATAAGCAACCACAAACAAAGGAGGATTACCACAGGAATATCTTAATGAATATTATTTAGAGTGTTCTTGAAGTGCTATTCTAATCTTATTAACCTCTTGAAATAGTGTGATATTCCAAATGTTAGTGTTATATAGAGATAGTTTGGTAACAAGCTGTATACCTTGTTAACAGATCACTTTTGTATACTCAAACACTTGAGTGTCTTACACAAACAAACAGAAGATTGAATAACCTGGTACATCTCAGCCTATTGTATATGAGTTGTAATTTGGAGGCAAGACTAGCTACCTTGTTAACAAATTCTTCTTATATGCACATGGCAACTTGATGTCATAAAATAAACCTACATTATTTTATAATCTTCTAAATAAAATCTTTGCTTGTAACAACTAGTTGATTTCACCACAAGGGTGAGATAGTTGAAGTTGGAGACAAAGATATGAACCTACCTGCATTGGAGAAAGGTGATAACAGAAGACAAGTAGTAACCAGCGATAAGAACATCAAGCAACATAAGTAAACAAGGAGAAACACTAGTTTAGTAAGGAAGCCTAGCATAAGAAATTATCTAGGGTATCATTAGGTGATATTAAAGACCTATAATCTCTATTCCTTGTCAATCTCATTAGAGACAAGGATACATGATAATCTCTTTAATGGAAACACTTATCAAGTATGAAATGATAACAAGTTCTAGTATCCACATGTTTATGATATGTGGAGGTTAATGGTAATAACCTTAACACTTTGTTTCCCAAATCCTTTTCATATATAAGACTAACAGAGAACAACATAAATACATCTACACATAACAATGCAAATGATCGCATGTTTCTAAAAAAATATGGGATAACATCCATAGGGGAACCTATGTGGGAAACAGACAAATGAAATTCCAAAGCCACACATGTTTCCATTTAATTCAGTATTGAAAACAACAACATGGCTTACAGATGATATAAGGAACAGTCCACCAGGCTTGATAAGAAACCCAAAGATGAAAATACCAACGCCACATAAAGGAAAACAAATCTATTCATTATCTAACACCAGTTGGTTTAAATTGGAATAAAATTCCTTATTGGGTGATTTCATTACAGGGCATAGAACCAGTACCAAGTAATTTTACTAAATTACTTTCTATAAGGGATTATACCTAAAAGTGTCCAATTATGATACACCACCTTGGTATCCAAAAGATGGAGTGCTTACTTTTATTAAACATGCTTTAGCATAATTTTAAAGCTATTAAATAAATTAAAAGAAGAGAAAACAACAAAATCACTTAGTCTAGCACCCTAAATAAAAAAATACAAATATTGCTCCAATTCACCAAAACAAAACATGGTGAGATTGCAAATTTGATGAGCTTTACAAATATGATTTTTAATAATTTTTAAGTTCACAAAAAAGCCCAGAAAACAAGCTTTTCTTCTCAGTTTTAGTACCAAAAGAACCTATCTGTGAAAACTTGAAACTTCCAGGGGGTTATTCGGTAGTTGGTCCTTTTGTCTTCCTCCAGGCCGGCAGAGGGCGTGTCGACGCCGCCGCCGATGCATGGCCACCTCCTTCTTGCGGTCTTCACGTGCGGATAAGAAGGAGGAGTCTCCCTGCGATCCTGAGGTTCCGGTGAGCATGTACGTTTCCTCGTTTTGATTTTCCATGCACCCTAGCGCGTTGTCACCGAGTTGCTGCCGCTGCCACCGCGCGAGCTCGCCGCCGGAGAAGTTCCAGTGACCATTCGGGCATACCGCGGCCACCCACACACTCCCCTTGATCTCCTCTATCTCCTAGTACCAATCTCCGGGTCTAATTCGAATCCAATGTCCCGATTGGAATCCAACAGAGAAGAAATCCTCTAGGATGATGCGGTCATGACGTCAGCATGACGTCATGGACAAATTTCTTTTCCTTTTTCTTTAATTTTTTATTTATAAATTAGAACTGACAGGTGGGTCCCACCTGTCAATTTAGAATAAGGCAAAAAATAATTTAAACTATTAAATTCAATAACTTTTAATCTAATAATCAGAAAAATATAAATAAAATATAGAATTGTTTAGAAAAATATAATATAAATGATTATCAACTTTTTAAAAGTATTTGATAAAGTTTAAAATTAATATTTTCTTTAATTAAATTAAATCATTTAAAATTGTGAAAAATAGGAAATAATTCATAAAATCAAAAAAATATAAGTTATATACCAAAATGCTCCAAATGATAAATGCAATCCACCTATGATGTTTTAAAAGTTATTTGACCAAGTTTTCATGTGTGTAATATTTTTCCTAATCATTTAATGCATTTAAAACTAAAGAGAAAAATGTTTTCATGTTTTCAAATATTTTCTGAATACCTCAAATGAGGTACCAAATTAAAGAGAAAAACATTTCCAACTCAAATATGAGAAACATAAAAAAATTTGTTTAAGTTATAAACTTGTTCCTAAAAGTTTAATGAAATTCTATAGTGTTCCATTATAACTAGAAAACGATTACCACAACAGTATTTTCATTATTAATAAAAACCTAGTGTTTTCACACCTACCAAACCTATTATCACAAGTTATTAGTAAGTTATGTGATGATAGAGTTAGTTGTATTAGTTCACCATTTTCAACTAAACTCTTTTTCATTAGTTCTACAGTTTTAAACATAAAACAAAATGTGTTCGTTATATTTTCTATAGTTCTTTTTCATGTGTTGTTGTTTAGTTATTTAATTAAGTAATAAACACTTCTACCTAAACATGATAAAAATTGTTTGCTAAGTAAAAGTGAAACACATGTAAGTCTAAAAGAACTAATAACCACATCACCACAAGTAATGAAACATTTCACCTAAAACCTACGTGATTAAGATATCGTATCAAACTTTACTTACACTTGTAAGGTTGGGGTATTTTCCAGGGTATTTCACGATGCATCTCATTACTATGCATGCATCATCCTTGCCAGTGTTTTCTGTAGTCCTTACCGGGACTACTTTGCTATCTTTCAGATGTCGATATTTTCTACGTGACCCTTGAATCCGAAGACTTGGATTATTATTGTTGTTTCAATCTCAGGCAAGTTCATCACTTGCTCATATCCTTTGCAGTATTTCATAACAAACTATTTGCAAAAACCCTATCGTATTATCACCTACTCTCAAAAGAATGCATGACCCTATTTTTATAAAAATATGACTAATTGAATGACTACCCGAGTGGTAGTATTCTGTTTGGTGGGCGGATGGAACCATGGTAAGATGAATAGGTCAAAGGAAGGTTCCATCTGCATGGGAACGTATTACCTAGGATTAATCACAACTGCCATCAGGATTCTTGCACCGTAAATTCGCGTTAACCATGGGTCTTCTATGGGGGGAGTAAGTCAGCTGTGATCTTTTCTCGTTCGCATGTCAACGGACTGCTAGAGACGTACGTTGTAGGTTCTGCGGGACTACATGCACATGGCTGGGAGCCCTTACGTCCCACGGACTCTGGGGTCTATGAGTGCCTGCCAGGGGCGCGTAGATCTCCATCGTGAGGGGTGGAATCAGGAGTTCAACCTGCTGGCGGAAATGGGTGGGCATGCCTTGTGCGGAGAAGCACGGTTTGTCTTGGACCAACAACCGAGCCCCACACCTGAGTGGGAGTGGACAGGAATGTACACATGGTTGTGCAACATGGTCTTGGTCGTCCATGGGTAAAGTAATGCACCTCTGCAGAGTGTAAAAGGATGTGGCATGTTACCCCCTGTTCCGAGAAGGAGCTGCGAACGCCGCAGGAAAGGCAACTCCATGAAAGTTCTAATCCTGTGAAGATCTGGCGGGCATAGTTTTTAGAATTAAAATCAACCTCTTGAAGAAAGTTTTTACAAAACCTTCCATTAGCTTATGACTCTTTCGAGTCTAAAGCTGTAGTTAGTGCATCAAACTACCCACTATATCTCATGAACTTGTTGAGTAACGCTCGTTACTCATTCGTTCCCGTTTGACCCCCTGCTTAGAGTTGAAGCCTGATGGAAGTCGTCATCGTGAAGCATCGTCATCAACAACGCTGATGGAGGAGAAGCTATCCAGGTGTAGGTGGAGTCCATTCTTGGACTTAGCAGTTACAAGCCATAGATTAGGGATGACATCAGACGTAGTGGATTACTCCTGAGCTAGAGTTCTTCTCCGGCTTGGAGCTTCGCATTGCTTCTTTTGATGTTTCATTTGCATGAGATCTTCTTTGATTCATCAAAGAGATTCTCAAGATTTTGTAATGAAGTTTTATTCTATAGCTTTGCTTGGACCCGCTGTGTTCTGTTGTACCACTCTGAGAGATGTAATATTCACGGATAAGTCCTTCTGTGAATATTATTTCACTGACTTGCGCACTACACATGCAGTGGTGTGCTGGGTCTCCACAGACGGTATAAGAGCGAAGCGACCTTAGGTTTAAAACCTTTTAGGAGATCTGTAGGTTGGTAAATACTATAGGAAGCCATCTTGTCTAAACCATATTTCTTACAACTATGATGATCATTCACTTGAGAATGATATAATCATCCTTGTATAGAATTATTCTTACTCAACCTGAGTAAATTTACTTATCTGTTTTATTTGTACCTAGGTATGAATAGTTAGAAGTCTAGCATGTATTAGTTTAAATTAAAAAAAAGTTCTGACATAGTCAGAGATGATTAAGTCAAAGTGAGGATTACCCCATTCCGTGAATGAATAGGATGGAGTAGAACATGGTATTGAGTTGGTATAGGAGTCATCAATACTGGATGTTAGAGAATCATTAGGAGTTATTAAACTATGGTGACTATGGGTTAAATCCCATACCCTCAGTTATCAAGTCTAGAGGTGAATCATTATAGTATAGTATAGAACTAGGAGAAGGCATAAGCATTTATGGAAGCTACATTACTACTCCTACGACGTGATCAACAACATGAAGGATCAACAAATACCATGCGAAGCTCATCATAATCAAGATGAAGTGAATTCAATTGACATGGTACTCAGTCTTATATGGAACCAAGTTAGACAACAGCTACTATAGGATCATTTTGTCTTGGTTTATTCCTTTGCAGTAAGGCATGCAATTGGAGTAATTACATGGGCAACGAGTAGTTGTGTAGAATAGGATTACAAGGTAATATATACCTGCTTGTAGTGGATAGAATTTAAGAGCCTTGGTACTTGAGATGTTTTACTCTAAGTACTTTTATTTCACAGGCTTTTGATGCATGAGTGATAACTGCATTTGGGATTTATTGCTTCTTATTTGGATCTTTGATTGACTAGATCTGTACATGAAGATTGAACTTCATGTGCAAATGCATGTGCAAACATTGAGTTCCATCTTGATGTTACTGGTCTAGAGGGTATAGGATTAGAATGAGAGCGGTCTAAAATATCAGCTGATGGAAGTAACTACCAAAGCTCTAGAAGACTAGAAAGTCAAGATGGCAGAAGTCAATGAAGACATTAATAGGAATGGACCATATTCCACATCCTGTTTGGAGTTGGTGACATATTTCATCAACACATGTAGATATACCACAAGTGATGCCAACAAAAATCACTTGAGTAGTTATATCCTAGAAGGAAACATGTAGAAGTTTGATGGATAAACTCATAGAGTCACCCCGTAGAAGTTGAAACCCCATGATATAGAAGGACCATAGGAAGTAAGCAGTGGAATAGGTTATAATCACCTATAGGAAAGAGTTAAAACTCGAGGAAACTCGAAGATATTTTCACTAATAGTTGAGTCTAAGTCAATGTACACTACGTTGTATTAGTTCTTTGAGTAGACTTTCTCTTCGGACCATTAGATTGAACCAAAGGGAATCCTAACTTTCGACAGTATCCAGTGTATTGGAAGAATTTGATTGGTTATTCATCACAGGGTGGATGTACCAATTGTTCTTTGGAAAGTTGTGAGAGATAGGAAACCATACCTATTCATCGGAGAATGAAAATTGGTATCCACTATGTGGTGGAAATACCACGTGTTCTTCGTGAGACTATTAGGAAGGCCTAGTAACAAGACAGAGTTGTCCTAACAACTGGCATACTATTAGATTATCATACAAGACAGTGAAAGGTGAACAATCAAGACATGAGGATACACATGCCACGGTCAACACAAGAAACAGATGTGAAGATTCAACGGTCTACAGAAGTTCTCTCTACCTATCTTTACGTGAGAGAGGTTGAACTTCGGGACGAAGTTCTTGTTAAGGGGGAGATACTGTAACATCCCATTGTTTGGGAGGTTATAAGGATCTAAATTTAATATGTGCATTTGCAAAGCATGCATCTAAAAGTACGGAAAATTTTGGCGTGAAAGTTTGAACGAATCAAAGTGACCAAAGTTTTCATCTAGTCAAGAGTACATTTTGAATGAACTTTATAACATATTATCAAGAAACCAAATCATCTGGGTACACAAACTATATATTGGTTTTGACCAAAACCAATTCTCAAAAACCTTAAACACAAGTATTTAAGTGACTTGGGATAATTCACTAGGTATCTACAACTCAAAGAGGGGTGAGTATCTAAATCACATAGCTGATGATCATACTTTCACCAATGAGTAATGCATAATTGAACCATCTCATCAACAGAGATGTGATCTTCTATAAAACAACAAATCCCTAAGTTATCAATTCATTTCCACAACATCTCTATAAATCATCTCATAACTATAAGGTGCACCATCACAAGTAAATAATAAAGTTTCAATAGAACACAAGTGATACAAACAAGTATTAACTTAAACCCCACAAGTGGGAAGTGATATAATAATTGTATAAACATATTTATCGAATATGTACATGTCTCATCAACCATAAAAGAAGTATCTAAAAGAAAAGATAAAACTTCTTAAACCATTGTTAAACCTTGATCATTACTTATGATATTCCCAAATCTCTATATCTATAATATGAATGACAAAGTTAATAAAGGGATTATGACACCTAGGAGAACAAATAACAACTATGACATAAGTCATTAAACCTCAACAACTTTCACATGCTCAATCATCTTATACAAGTGAACATATGAAATCTCAACACCTCAATGAACCATTTGATCCACTTACCATTAAGTCATCATTCCATAAGCATTTTACACCTCTACTCATATCCAACAATTCTACAACTGAAGTATCTCTGGATACAAGTATTGAGTAACAACAAGTTATAACCTCTATTAGAGGAATTTAATTGATAGCTAAGTAAAACCAATCATGTATGAAACAAGTACATACCTTTTGGGAAAATAAGATAAGAAGTATATGGAAGGATAATAAAATCATAAACTAACTCTTAATCCAGATCTTGTTACGTTATCTAGACCATTGTATCTGGTTTCCAAATCTTCTCTAAATCATTCTGCAAGATAAGCAACCACAAGGAAGGAGGACTACCATAGGAAGATCTCCAAGAAGATTATTTAGAGTGTGCTTGAAGTGTTACTCTAATCTTCTATAAGAGTACTTGGGAACTCTTATATATTGATCTGATCTTATTAACCTCTTGAAATATTGTGATATTCCAAATGTTAGTGTTATATAGAGGTAGTTTGGTAACAAGCTGTATACCTTGTTAACATATCACTTTTGTATACTCAAACACTTGAGTGTCTTACACAAACAAACAAAATATTGAATAACCTGGTACATCTCAGCCTATTGTATATGAGTTGTAATTTGGAGGCAAGACTAGCTCCCTTGTTAACAAATTCTTCTTATATGCACGTGGCAACTTGATGTCATAAAATAAACCTACATTCTTTTATAATCTTCTAAGTAAAATCTTTGCTTGTAACAACTAGTTGATTTCACCACAAGGGTGAGATAGTTGAAGTTGGAGACAAAGATATGAACCTACCTGCATTGGAGAAAGGTGATAACAGATGACAAGTAGTAACCAGCGATAAGAACATCAAGCAACATAAGTAAACAAGGAAAAACACTAGTTTAGTAAGGAAGCCTAGCATAAGAAATTATCTAGGGTATCATTAGGTGATATTAAAGACCTATAATCTCTATTCCTTGGCAATCTCATTAGAGACAAGGATACATGATAATATCTTTAATGGAAACACTTATCAAGTATGAAATGATAACAAGTCCTAGTATCCACATGTTTATGATATGTGGAGGTTAATGGTAATAACCTTAACACTTTGTTTCCCAAATCCTTTTCATATATAAGACTAACAGAGAACAACATAAATACATCTACACATAACCATGCAAATGATCACATGTTTCTAAAAAAATATGGGATAACATCCATAGGGGAACCTATGTGGGAAACAGACAAATGAAATTCCAAATCCACACATGTTTCCATTTAATTCAGTATTGA
Organism: Alopecurus myosuroides; assembly: GCA_028641055.1. Classification (NCBI taxonomy): domain Eukaryota; kingdom Viridiplantae; phylum Streptophyta; class Magnoliopsida; order Poales; family Poaceae; genus Alopecurus; species Alopecurus myosuroides. The sequence goes on from CM054057.1 coordinate 51,664,127, forward strand.
AAACAGCAACATGACTTACAGATGATATAAGGAACTGTCCACCAGGCTTGATAAGAAACCCAAAGATGAAAATACCAAAGCCACACAAAGGAAAACAAATCTATTCATTATCTAACACCACTTGGTTTAAATTGGAATAAAATTCCTTATTGGGTGATTTCATTACAGGGCATAGAACCAGTACCAAGTAATTTTACTAAATTACTTTCTATAAGGGATTATACCTAAAAGTGTCCAATTATGATACACCACCTTGGTATCCACAAGATGGAGTGCGTACTTTTATTAAAAATGCTTTAGCATAAGTTTAAAGCTATTAAATAAATTAAAAGAAGAGAAAACAACAAAATCACTTAGTCTAGCACCCTAAATAAAAAAAATAAAAAATTGCTCCAATTCACCAAAACAAAACATGGTGAGATTGCAAATTTGATGAGATTTCCAAATATGATTTTTAATAATTTTTATGTTCACAAAAAAGCCCAGAAAACAAGCTTTTCTTCTCAGTTTTAGTACCAAAAGGACCTATTTGTGAAAACTTGAAACTTCTAGGGGTTATTCGGTAGTTGGTCCTTTTGTCTTCCTCTGGGCCGGCAGAGGGCATGTCAACGCCGCCGCTGATGCATGGCCACCTCCTTCTTGCGGTCCTCACGTGCGGATAAGAAGGAGGAGCCTCCCTGCGATCCTGAGGTTCCGGTGAGCATGTACGTTTCCTCGTTTTGATTTTCCATGCACCCTAGCGCGTTGTCACCGAGCTGCTGCCGCTGCCACCACGCGAGCTCGCCGACGGAGAAGTTTCGGTGACCATTCGGTCATACCGCGGCCACACACACACACTCCCCTTGATCTCCTCTATCTCCTAGTACCAATCTCCGGGTCTAATTCGAATCCAATGTCCCGATTAGAATCCAACAGAGAAGAAATCCTCTCGGATGATGCGGTCATGACATCAGCATGACGTCATGGATGAATTTATTTTCCTTTTTCTTTAATTTTTGATTTAAAATTAGAACTGACAGGTGGGTCCCACCTGTCAATTTAGAATAAGGCAGAAATTAATTAAAACTATTAAATTCAATAACTTTTAATCTAATAATCAGAAAATATAATTAAAATATAGAATTGTTTAGAAAAATATAATCTAAATGATTATCAACTTTTCAAAAGTATTTGATAAAGTTTAAAATTAATATTTTCTTTAACTAAATTAAATCATTTAAAATTGTGAAAAATAGGAGATAATTCATAAAATCAGGAAGATATAATTTATATACCAAAATGCTCCAAATGACAAATGCCATCCACCTATGATGTTTTCAAAGTTATTTGACCAAGTTTTAATGTGTGTAATATTTTGCCTAATCATTTAATGCATTTAAAACTAAAAAGAAAAATGTTTTCATGTTTTCAAATATTTTTAGAATACCTCAAATGAGGTACCAAATTAAAGAGAAAAACATTTCCAACTCAAATATGTCAAACATAAAACATTTTATTTAAGTTATAAACTTGTTTCTAAAAGTTTACTGAAATTCTATAAGGTTCCATTATAACTAGAAAAACGATTACCACAACAGTATTTTCATTATTAATAAAAACCTAGTGTTTTCACACCTACCAAACCTATCATCACAAGTTATTAGTAAGTTATGTGATGATAGAGTTAGTTGTATTAGTTCACCATTTTCAACTAAACTCTTTTTCATTAGTTCTACACTTTTAAACATAAAACAAAATGTGTTCGTTATATTTTCTATAGTTGTTTTTCATGTGTTGTTGTTTAGTTATTTAATCAAGTAATAAACACGTCTACCTAAACATGATAAAAATTGTTTGCTAAGTAAAAGTGAAACACATGTAAGTCTAAAAGAACTAATAACCACATCACCACAAGTAATGAAAATTTCACCTAAAACCCTATGTGATTAAGATATCATATCAAACGTTGCTTACACTTGTAAGCTGGGGTATTTTCCAGGGTATTTCACGATGCATCTCATTACTATGCATGTATCATCCTTGCCAGTGTTTTTTCTGTAGTCCTTACCGGGACTACTTTGCTATCTTTCAGATGTCGGGATTTTCTACGTGACCCATGAATCCGAAGACTTGGATTATTATTGTTGTTTCAATCTCAGGCAAGTTCATCACTTGCTCATATCCTTTGCAGTATTTCATAACAAACTATTTGCAAAAACCCTATCGTATTATCACCTACTCTCAAAAGAATGCATGATCCTATTTTTATAATAATATGACTAACTGAATGACTACGCGAGTGGTAGTGTTCTGTTTGGTGGGCGGAGGGAACCATGGTAAGATGAATAGGTCAAAGGAAGGTTCCATCTGCATGGGAACGTATTACCTAGGATTAATCACAACTGCCGTCAGGAATCTTGCGCCGTAAATTCGCGTTAACCATGGGTCTTCTATGGGGGGAGTAAGTCAGTTGTGATCTTTTCTCGTTCGCATGTCAACGGACTGCCAGAGACGTACGCTGTAGGTTCTGCGGGACTACATGCACATGGGTGGGAGCCCTTACATCCCACAGACTCTGGGGTCTATGAGTGTCTGCCAGGGGCGCATAGATCTCCATCGTGAGGGGTGGAATCAGGCGTTCAACCTGCTGGCAGAAATGAGTGGGCATGCGTTCTGCGGAGAAGCACGGTTTGGCTTGGACCAACAACCGGGCCCACACCTGAGTGGGAGTGGACAGGAATGTACACCTGGTTTTGCAACATGGTCTTGTTCGTCCATGGGTAAAGTAACGCACCTCTGCAGAGTGTAAAAGGATGTGGCATGTTACCCACTGTTCCTGGAAGGAGCTGCGAACGCCGCAGGAAAGGCAACTCCATGAAAGTTCTAATCCTGTAAAGATCTGGCGGGCATAGTTTTCAGAATTAAAAGCAACCTCTTGAAGAAAGTTTTTACAAACCCTTGCATTAGCTTATGACTCTTCGAGTCTAAAGCTATAGTTAGTGCATCAAACTACCCACTATATCTCATGAACTTGTTGAGTAACGCTCGTTACTCATTCGTTCCCGTTTGACCCCCTGCTTAGAGTTGAAGCCTGATGGAAGTCGTCATCGTGAAGCATCGTCATCAACAACGCTTATGGAGGAGAAGCTATCACTAGTAGGGAAAGGGCTACCAGTGACGAACAAATATCAGCTACCGCTGGCGAACTCTTGTTCGCCAGCGGTACAACGCCAGTGGTAGCAGGTTACCGCTGGCGAACAAGAGTTCGCCAGCGGTAGTGCAGGTTACCGCTGGCGAACAAGGCCTTGTTCGCCAGCGCTATGTTCGCCAGCGGTAGCTCCGCTGTTCGCCAGCGGTACTGGTTCGCCAGCGGTAGTCAGGGTGTTCGCCAGTGGTACAGTTCGCCAGGGGTAGGTACTGTGTTCGCCAGTGGTAAGTTTCACAGGTTTGTATTTTTTCTTTTTTTTTGTATAACAGTTTATATATTCTGATTCTGTATATATTCCCAGGTCCAAATACATTCAAATTCTATAATTTATAAACTTTCACACATATAAATCACTGATAGCACATCGATAAATCATAGATACATATGCATCCATCCATAACGAATTTAACACATCGATAACGATATTAACACATCTATACATATGCATCCATATCCAATTCTCATAAGTACGAATACAACACATTGATCTCAATAATATGTCGGAAGATTTCGAACCCAAAATATAGCCATCTAATTAGTTCAACGATTACAAAGGTATGACTACTACATATCTATGCAACGTACGCGCGATATAAAGATCAATCGCAAAGAAGACTAGCTAGATATACGGTCCGCCTCCGCTTTAGCTTCCGCCTCCGCTTGCGATCTTTCGCTAGGGCTAGCGCGCCGTCCACTTCTTCATCTCTCTGTAGACCAAGATAAAAGCATTAGACCGGCAAAGGAAATCACAAGTTCTTATTAGGAGCAATTCGTAACGAATCGAATACATACCGTCGATCATTTCTTCCTCGATGTTGTGATCTTCTGTTTCTTCTCCGGCGGGAACGGAAGAGCACCTTCTAACGAGTTGAATGGTCTCTCGTCAGTCTGCTCTAGCACATATTGTCGCAACTCATTGTTAGATGGTGGGGTACCGTTCCAGTGGAAGGTAGATCCTGAAGTTACTACATCCTTATAGATGATTGTGCAGATCTTGCGCTGGATGCGACCAAAGTTTTGTCTGTACTCAGCATCAGACCATTCCACGATGCTGCGAGACCATTTGTCCACAGCAGACATGTATTGCAGACTATGTTGGTCCTTCACGATCTCCGTCATGTGTTGGATGAGGTACCATGCCTCCATTTGGCCGCCTGGCGCCTGCTTGGGGCAGGGAAACTCTGTTCTGTGTCTGAACACATATTTTCCTTTAATTTGTTTCTTCCTGTCGCAGAATCCTTCCCCCCTGATGTAGCCATCCATAGCATCATTGAGAACAGACTTGATGAGGGTGTAGTTCTTCTCCTTCATCGTACTCCCGGAGTCGAGATATACTGCGTGCGCGTCTCTCGGGTAGAGCATGATGAGGGTGCCGTATTTGTTTCTGCGCAAAACAGGAGAGTCCATATATATAATCCTCAAAAATTGTATATGCGCGAACTTATGTAAAGATGGGAAATATAACTTACTCAGGAAAGTAGGGCACGAGGGTGATCCTCTTGTGCATATGGTTAGTGAGCAACACTTGTTCGAGGTACTTTGTCGCTTTTGCCCTACCCTTGGGGTTGTTCAAGTACATGTCGTGCATGTAGTAGGGGTCTGCTAGCCCGATGTTTCTGACATTCTCTACGGATAGCTGATGCGCCAAGCTGAGCGTAAACAGACGGACGATTGACGAGTGGAGTGCTTTCATGTGGAACATCCGGAAAATGTCGTCAAATCTAATGATGATCTTGTTTGCGTTGCCTTCAGTGACAAATCCCGCCGTAGATGGCACCTTTGCGACCAAAACCGGCAGCGTTGGATTTTTCTCTTTGAGAAGCACCTCCTCCATATATAGTACACCGTCATGGACGCTACGCATATCACCTGTCAGCAAGGCGACCAACCTCGGCGGAAGCATCGGTTTCCCCAACTCATGGATCTGATGCCAGTCGGTTATGGGTATCCTATCCAATACACGTCCTGTCTGCGGCTTAGACTTGGTCCCCTCCACCGGTTGGCTCATCGATGCAACGGCAGGAGCCTTCTTAGTTCTTTTCCGTGCATACTTGATGTTAGGCTGAGTCTTATGAAATACATCAGCTACCGCCTCTTTGAGGGCATCCTGGCTGATGACTTCTTGCTCGGGGACTGCCGGCTCTTGAGAAGAGAAAAGACGCTTTGTGCATCGATATTTATCCGCCTCCTCCGCTGGCAAGAGAAGTTGATCAAGATCATCCAGGCCGGGCGCCCCCTCGTAAGGATCGTCGACGAGGTAGTCATTCGGGTTCTCATCTTCGTCGTCGTCGTGCTGCACGGACTTTGCAGGTGAGAAATCCTTGTGTTGGCTCGGGTGCCCCGACCCCTGGACCGGTGTTGGAGTGTTGGCAGGAGTACTTTCCAAACGAATTAGTGATTTCGGCCAGGTCAATGGCCAAACCAAGCATTGCTCCAGGTTCAACTCGCTGTCGGCTGCGGGTGGTTGGTTCGGAGGATCGAGAGCACCGCAACCAGGGAGCACCCGACTTAATGTCACTCTGAACACGTCCTCGGGCATACGAACGCCGTGGGATACGCGGTTCAGAGGTGTGATGATTTTTCCTTTGGCGACGTCCTTTAACTCGCCGTTCACATTAAGGAGCAATGTGCATCCCGTCTCGTCGGCCTGCGAAACGTCGCGCGATCGTTGTTAGAGACTGATGCCGTCACGAATCAAGTCATAATATATAATTAAGCAGTGCACGTTGAATTACCGTGAGGGCATTGAGCTCGGACAAGGGGGATGGACCGCTAAGTGTCGGCGGCGGCGTTGATGAGATGTGGCGGGGCGGCGACGGATCTTTGCGACCTTCCGGCTGAGGGTTGGGGGTCGGCTCGTTCCGCGCAGCAGACGCCACGACGGGGGCCGCGTTCTGCGGCGCCACGACGGGGGCCGGGTTCTGCGGCGCCACGACGGGGGCCGCGTTCTGCGGCGCTGGCTGCACAATTTGGGCTACGTTTATCTGCGGGAGCGGCCCTTGTCCTCCACCTAGCATCCACGGCGCTAAGGACTGAGCGACGGTCGAACAGATGGTAGGGAGGAGCTCATTGAGCCTCTCGTTCACAAGCTCGTCGACCGTCTTCTCCGGGCCCTTGTTCCGCTCCTTGCGCTTTTCCCTGGTGTCGGGGTAGTATTGCGCATGCCGATGACCCTTTCCGAGGCCATGCACATGGCTACGATTCGGCTTCTTGTCAAGGGGCACTCCCTTCATCGCGTTAAGCGCCCTAATGAAAGGGGTGTCATACGGGTCCTTGTTCGTCGTCGCCGAGGACCCCCCGTCAGATTGAGATAGGCGTTCTTTTTCTTGTTCCTCGATATACTTATCCTCGAGCAGCTTGACCTTCTCGTTCAACACAAGATCGCCGGGCTTTTTGGGATCTTCCCTGTAATGGGCCCTGACAAAATTTCTCACCTGCGGGTCGGTGATCTTGTCAAACGGGTTCGGCCCTTCTCTCTTCGAATCCTCCTTGGCCCATACTTTCTGCTTCCCAAGGTAACCCCGGCTTCCGAGATTGTGAGGGCCAATGTTCTTTTTTCGCTGTTCTTTCCCCCATTTAGTCAGTGCAATCCTTTCCGGTTTGAGTTCGTCGATCTTGAATTGGGCCAAGTCTTCCTCGGAAATGGAGGGCCACATCTTATGGATCTCATCAAAATCCGCACCCTTCGCAAGCATCTGCCGCAAACTGGATCTCCAAGTCGTAAACGCTTTGGCGAACTTGTTCAGTGCTAAGGAGTTGACCAGATTCTTCTTCAGGTCCTGGTTGTCGTAAGGATCCGGGAATTTATACCTTGTGTGCAGCTTCTCAATCAGCAGGGCGGCATGAGCCGTGTTTTCTTTAGCTTTGAGGTGCTCCATGTTAACGTTGCCGAAGTCTCGAGCTATGCAGCCTATCTGGTTTCCATAGCCCTTGGCATAACTCTCCGGCTCGAGGGGAGCACCGCTGGGGTCCACTTCCGTGAACTCTTCCCGCATGGTGGCGAGCATGTTGTGCCGCCTCTCTTTGCGCCTAGCCGCCGCCTCGCTACCGGAGGCGGTATCCCCGGTGCCACTACCGGTTTGATCACCTTCTGCGCCCGATGTATCGTTGTGTGGCTCTAGCTCCTGGCGAACGGTTTCGTCCATCTCGTCGTCTGCATCGTCGCCCTCCATCTCTAGATCCGGGTGCGGATCTACGGGTCCGCCTCCCGCGCTTAGCATGGAAAGCCACGCATCGTCGTTGTCTCCGCCGTGTCCGAGACCAGAACCACCCGCCTCGTCGTTGTGAGCCATATCTAATGAAGGAGAGAAAACCCGAAATAAGTTCAACAAATCCTACAATTTAGACGATGTACCCCATATGAGTCCAAATTTCTCGGACACTCTAAGTTGTGATATTTTTAGCAAAGATGATGCCAAAATTCACGGAAAATTTCGGCATGACCTTTGCTAAAAATATCACAAATGGAGTACCCAAATTTGCCGGAACGGAAATTAATCAACATTCCGGCAAATAGGGACTCACGTGGGGTACCTGCACATCAAAACCCACCCCTCATATAATCCCACCCCTCATATTATCATCGTCATCCACACGAAGGTGGGCACGCCATATTCATCACAACCATCCATCACCACCATCCATACACCACCATCCATCGCCACCAACCATCACCAACCACCAAAAATAACTACGGAAAATTTCAGAAAAAATAAATGTTGTGGAGACAGTGAACAATATATAGCAGCAATCGACAATGGAGATTATACACACACACACCACAGCAGTTTAGGGGCCAGTAGCATCTGTTCTTATCTTTGCACTAGCAAATCATTGAACTGCCACCGTCAACACCTAACTTAGATATACCGAAATGAAAATAACAGAAACATATGGCTAAACCACAAGGAATACTACAGAATACTACTGCTATGATTAACTTAGCTATGATTAACTACAGAATACTACAGAATATGGCTAAATCATTGAACTGCTGCTGCTACCAAATTATTCTGCCTTCAAACAGTTAGTCCTAATGCTCTGGAAGCATGAACATTTAGAAATGAAAGACATTTACAAAAGGAAAAATGAGTAATACATCATATATGTGCTTCAAAATACATGACTTTTCTGATAAATTCTAAGAAATGCACACAACACATACTGCTCCAGAACTTTACTTCCATTCTGTGCAGGTTTAATCACTGTAATTGCAACATTTTGTAACTCCATCATGCTTGGTTTGTAACACAACATTTTGTATACAGAGTTTCAAAAAAAGAAAAAGAAAACATTTTGTATACAGACTCGAAACCTAACACTTGAGCAAACCTACACACAACAGAGATTAACCTACACATTCAGAAACAGGAAATCAAAAACCTAATAAACCTACAGCAAACCAAAAAGAGAAAAAACCTACACACAAAAACCTACAGAGATTAACCTACTCAACCTCACAACAACCTAACACTTAGAACAGTGATGCAGCCAGTATAAAAGAGAAAAAATTAGCAACCTACAGCAAACCAAAAAGAGAAAAAATTACCAGGTTTTCTTGCAGAACGTGCGTCGAGCACCTTGTGTGCGTGGGAAGAAAAGGGGGCAGCAGCGCAGGGAAGAAGGGGCAGCGCCGCTGAGGAGAGAGTGCGGCAGCCGCAGGGGAGAAGGGCAGTGGCCGGTGAGGGAGGAGGAGGGAGTGATCGCCGGCGGTGAGGAGGGCAGTGGCCGGTGAGGGAGGAGGGCAGTGCACGGGGGCAGTGGGCAGAGGGAAGCGCGCGCGAGGAGAGGGAAGGGAGGGGCGAGAAGAGGGAGGGAGGGGCGACGAGAGGGGATGGAGGGGCGCGGTGGTGTTGGGCTCGCCGGAGAGGGCCGTGCTCGCCGGTGATCAGGGAGAGGGCAGTGGGGGCGTCGTGCTCGCGCGAGATGAAAACGACTAAGTGTTTGATCCGCGCGCAGTACTGCTAGAGAGAGGGGAGGGGGGCCCACATGTAAGTGGCACAAAGTCTGCGCGTAGCGCTGGCGAACAAACCTGTCGCTTCGCCAGCGCTAAGTTACCGCTGGCGAACCATCTCTTGTTCGCCAGCGGTAATATAGCGCTGGCGAAGCGGCAGGTTTGTTCGCCAGCGCTAACCGTTTTTTTTTTAATTGATTTATGTTTATAATAATTGAGACACACATTACTGTTTTATTTTTATTTATTTATTTAAATTGATTTGTTTTTGTTTATTATTGTTTTCTATTGTTTTCCATGCATTATTTCCCTTGGTTTATCTTGTTTTCTTTTTGTATTTTATTGTTAAATTTTGTTTTCTTTATTTATTTAAATTATTCAAATACATTTCATTTATAATAATTCAAACACATTACAAATTAATTTCAAACAAATTACAAATAATAATGTTTTATTTTGTTTTCTTTATTTGTTTAAATTATTCAAATACATTTCATTTATAATAAATCAAACACATTACAAATTAATTTCAAACAAATTACAAATAATAATGTTTTATTTTGTTTTCTTTATTTGTTTAAATTATTCAAATACATTTCATTTATAATAATTCAAACACATTACAAATTAATTTCAAACAAATTACAAATAATAATGTTTTATTTTGTTTTCTTTATTTGTTTAAATTATTCAAATACATTTCATTTATAATAATTCAAACACATTACAAATTAATTTCAAACAAATTACAAATAATAATGTTTTATTTTGTTTTCTTTATTTGTTTAAATTATTCAAATACATTTCATTTATAATAATTCAAACACATTACAAATTAATTTCAAACAAATTACAAATAATAATGTTTTATTTTGTTTTCTTTATTTGTTTAAATTATTCAAATACATTTCATTTATAATAATTCAAACACATTACAAATTAATTTCAAACAAATTACAAATAATAATGTTTTATTTTGTTTTCTTTATTTGTTTAAATTATTCAAATACATTTCATTTATAATAATTCAAACACATTACAAATTAATTTCAAACAAATTACAAATAATAATGTTTTATTTTGTTTTCTTTATTTGTTTAAATTATTCAAATACATTTCATTTATAATAATTCAAACACATTACAAATTAATTTGGTTTTAGTTGTTTTCCATTATTTTCCTTCATTTTTCTATTTGGTTTCCTTTATGTTTCAAATAATATAAGTCCACACATTTGAAATAAAGAACAAGGTACATTAAATTTGTAATAAGTGCACATCAGACCAGTTGATCCATGCATATACAACTGACAAAATATATACATAGTTTCTCATCAGTGTTTGATTTTTTTGCCTTTTTTGGTCGCAGTTGCATAATTTAACCCCACATTATGACTTCTTCTTATGAATGGAAGACCATGCCTAGGTAGCGTAGTTCTGCTTCTTCTTGTTGTGTATGTTGCATGACTATCATCATCATCTTCTTGATCATCGTCAATATTTGGGTCGCCGAACGTGTCGAACTCGTCCTCATCAACGACTCCATCCATTCCGATGATATTTCTTTTCCCTCTCCTCACGACAACACGGCTAGGCCTTGCGGGGTCTGTTATGAAGAAGCATTGTGACACATGCTTAGCCAATACCCATGGCTCATTTTGCGCTGTGACATTCGCGCTTGATGAGGTTCCGGCTTCGGGAATAACCATGGTTGTAAAGTATTGGTCTTCTTTCCTGACGGTCGACATCCTAGCCCATCTGACGCGGAACATAGGCACCTTCTCTCCAGAGTAGTTAAGCTCCCATATCTCCTCGATCCTTCCGTAGTATCTTAACTTTTTGTCACCGGTGTAGGATTCCATCGTTACCCCTGAGTTTTGATAATCGGAAGTTTTGTCTTTCTCCTCTGTGTAGAAAGTGAACCCGTTGATATCATATGCTTGAAACGTCGCTAGGTTGGGAGCTGGGCCATGTGCCAAGGCGTACAATAGTTTATTTTTCGCACAATCCCTTGGCGGTGGATTAGCGACGATCACATCTTTAAACCAACGCAAGAAAGTGGAGTTATGCTCTCTGATTATTTCTCCTTCGGTCCTCCGCTTGCCTTGTTCACTGTACTTTTTCATAATCGAGCTCTTGTGTTTTTCCACCCAAGTATCGACCATGTCAATGTGTTGGAGAGCTACTAAGTTTGCCCTGTTAAAGTCGGTGCGTCGACAAGCCCGATCCACATGCACTTCTCTACGTCCATTTTTGTGACCTACTCCATCGAGCTTGCCAATGTGCTTGTTTCTGGGCAGACCAACTGGGTCCTCCACGTCCATATGATTCGTGCAGAAAGAGATGCACTCTTCGGTGAGAAAGCCCTGAACGATGCTTCCGTCCGGACGAGCTCTGTTGCGAACATATCCTTTGATGACCCCATTCATCCTTTCAAACGGCATCATGTTGTGCAGGAACAACGGCCCGAGATGGATGATATCGTCCACGATATGGACCAACAGATGAACACATATGTCAAAGAATGATGGTGGAAAGTACATCTCAAGCTCGCATAGTATCACGACAATCTCTTCCTGCAGCCTTGAGATCTGCTTCCCCGTGATCGACTTTCGAGATATAACGTCGAAGAAGTTACAGAGGCCAAACAGGGTTTCCCGGACGTGTTTGTCCATTATTCCGCGGATCGCAACCGGAAGTATCTGCGTCATCATCACGTAACAGTCATGAGACTTCATCCCGCTAAACTTTTGTTTCTGCGCGTCGAGGAATCTGCTTATTAGCCCTGAGTAACCGCTAGGGACTTTGACTCCGAGAAGGCACATCATCAATTTTGTGATCTCGTCCGGACTAAGAGTGAAGCAGGAGGGGGGGCAGTAATAGTCATTCCTCTTAACCCTTTTGGCCTTGCGACCATCCGTCTCCTCATCACACGATTGATCGCCGTCGTCATCATCCGGGCGTCCCCCCTGAAGATCTACCCTAATACCAAAATATTTCAGGTCGTTTCTTGCTTTCACCCCGTCTTTGGTCCTCTCCGGCATGTTGAGCAGCGTGCCAAACAAACTTTCAAACACATTCTTCGTGATATGCATCAGATCAAGGCAGTGAGGCGTATCGAGAAAGGGCCAGTATGGCAAGTCCCAAAACACCGACCTCGTCTTCCATACATCCAGAAGCGGTTTTGGCGCCTTTTGCTTCTTTCCAGGCTCTGGGCATTCCTTCCAATCATTCAGCAAATTGTAGATTTCTTCGCCGCACCTCTTACGTGGAGGTCCACGGAGCTCATCCTCACCGTTAAAAAGGTCTCCTCGCCTTCTCCACGGGTCTTTGTTGGGTAGCCACCTTCGATGGCCAACGAAAACTGTTTTCGAAGACCCAGGATCTTTCGGAAGTTGCATAAACGTGGGGTCATCCATGCACCTCACGCAACCGTTATGTCCGTGGCACACCTGGCCCGCCACATATCCGTAGCCTAGTAGGTCGTGAACCGTACAGAGTAAGACAGCTCTCATTGGGAAATATTGTTCACCGAAGGCGTCCCATGTGTTCACCCCTTCCTCGGCCCATAGCGTTTCCAGCTCATCTTTAAGCAGCTTCAGGTATAGATTTATGTCGTTGCCTGGTTGTTTCGGCCCTTGAATTAGCATACTCATGTGAATATACTTCCTCTTCATGCACAACCAGGGAGGGATGTTGTACATCCATACAAACACGGGCCAGGTGCTATGGGTGCTGCTCTGGTTGCCAAACGGATTGAGTCCGTCGGTGCTCACACCCAACCTGATGTTCCTTGCCTCCGCCCCGAACGTTGGATATTCACAGTCAATTGCTTTCCATTGACTTGCATCTGAAGGATGTGTCAGAATTACTTTTTCACTTCGATTTGGATCTTTCAAAACTTTATTCCTCTTTTTCGCGTGCCAGCGCATGAGCTCTGCTTCCTTGCGGTCCGCGAAATACCGTTGCAGACGGGGAATGAGCGGAAAGTACCACACAACTTTCCGAGGAGCTTTCTTCTTCCCTTTCTTGTATCGAGCGGCGCTGCAAACTGGACAAATGGTTTTGTTCGCGTCCTCTTTCCGATAAATGTAGCAATCGTTGATGCACACATGGTATTTTTCGTGAGGTAAATCAAAGGGGCACACGACTTTCTTGGCCTCGTCGCAACTTTTAGGACAAGTGTTGCCCTCTGGAAGGACATCGTGCCAGTATTGCAGGCTTGCATCGACGCTTATGTCGCTCCATTTGTATCTCGCCTTCATCTGCAGAACATCGAGGGCCACTCTCAGGCGGGACTCTCCCGGACCGCAGCCTGCATACAACGGTGTCTTCGAGTCTATCTCTAGTTGCGCCAGCTTCGATTGCTCTCTAGCAGCAGATATCGAGTTAGTCGTCTTTCTCAAGAGCAGTTCTTTCAGATGAGGGTCACGCACAACTTCCGTTAGGGGTGTCCCTGTGTCCTCGTGATCTTCTTCCACGTCTTGTTCAACATCTTCTCCATGATCATGTGCTGGGTCATAAGGCTGATCTTGGTCCTGCTGTAGTTGGTCCTGCTGTAGTTCTATTCGATCGTTGCTATTGTCCTGTTGCACATCATTTCCTACCGCCGCCGCCCCATGGACTTCATCATCTTCATCATCACTTACCCACTGACTGTTATACCCATCCATGAAACCATACCTTAGGAGGTGACTGAGCAAGTCTCCGGTAAAGGGATTGAGCAAGCCCCCTAGTTTGCACTTTCGACATGGACATCGTATCTCCTTGCGGCCATTTTGTAACATGTCTTCTGTCGCGTGTCTCAAGTAACTATTCACGACACGTTCACTCTTAACGACCACCATTATATGTCGCCTGCACGAGAGCGCGCGCCGATATAATTAATATTAGAACCAAACATAATATATATATATATTGCGATATTCACGGAAAAAAATCGGCATGACCTTCCTACAAATTGGAGGTTAGAGGAGTGCCAAACTATGCCGAGACGGAAATGAATCAACATTCCGGCGATAGTTGGCTACTCAATTTCATTCCACAACAAATTGCGCACACATGCATTTATCGTCTCCATCACACGACCATTGTTGAATCCGGTGAAATTTCACACATATTGCATATCGCGTGTATCCGGACAAAATTTATATACAAACTCATTTAATTATATATTATCATTCATCACACCTCAAATGAATAGATGCCCACACGATGATATCCGGAGAAATTTGGAGCTTTGGAGAGAAAGGGGTTAATTCTAGATCTAGATGGCTAGGGAGGGAAAATTTGGGGTAGAAATGATGTTAGGAGGGAGATAAACATATATATACCAACTAAAATAAATTTAGTTGGTTCAAAATAAGGTAGGAGGGTGAAGAAATTGGCATAATTTCGAGCTAGAGAGAGAAGAGGGAACAAGGTGAAGAAGAGAGAGTGGAGGGGAAAGTGGGTAGGTGGGGGTGCCACTTTGTGGCAATATCTGCGGACTACCGCTGGCGAACAGATGCTTCTGTTCGCCAGCGCTAAGATGCGTGCTGGGCCCACATCTTAGCGCTGGCGAACAGAAGCATCTGTTCGCCAGCGGTTGTGGGAGTAGCGCTGGCGAACAATACAGGCCGTTCGCCAGCGGTAAAATAAGGCAGCGGCGCTACCATTTCAAATCGCGCGCAGGTGGGGCCCAGGCATACCGCTGGCGAACAAGGGTGGTTGTTCGCCAGCGGTAGTGCTGGCGAACAGGCATAGTTGTTCGCCAGCACTATTAGCGCTGGGCAACAGCCATTCTAGTTCGCCAGCGGTATGGTGGTGGCTATAAGCCATTCCCTACTAGTGTATATCGAGGTGTAGGTGGAGTCCATTCTTGGACTTAGCAGTTACAAGCCATAGATTAAGGCTGACATCAGCCGTGGTGGATTAGTTCTGAGCTAGAGTTCTTCTTCGGCTTGGAGCTTCGCATTGCTTCTTTTGATGTTTCATTTGCATGAGATCTTCTTTGATTCATCAAAGAGATTCTCAAGATTTTGTAATGAATTTTGTATTCTATAGCTTTGCTTGGACCCGCTGTGTTTCTGTTGTACCACTCTGAGATATGTAAAATTCACGGATAAGTCCTTCTGTGAATATTATGTCACCGACTTGCGCACTACACATGTAGTGGTGTGCTGGGTCTCCACACCAACGAGAGTAGGAGGGTTCCGGCCTATATTGACCTCTTGAAGAAATGGCTTTGCGAGGATGGCGGGGGGTTTCTAGGCCTTGATCTTGAGTACACAGACGATCAAAAGGAAGTGGCTCTCATCCAACTTTCTCACAAGAGGCGTGTCTTTCTCTTCCAATGGGCAAGGTAAGCACTCTGATCGATCTTCTTCACTTTTTCTTTTTCCCATGTTTCTCCTTGATCTTATTTTGATGAGATCGAAAATTATATAGGATCGCGACATGTACGTATGTATCCATTTGTATTCATATATAGTAAGGAAATTCCAACTTTGCTGATTGGTATACCTAACATACTTATATTGCTAAAGGTAAGCAACATGCTCTAGTTCGTAGTGCTAACCTTGCTATTGACAAGCACGCGGACACCAACAAGGCGATGGTTCCCTCCAGAACCGGGTGGATCAAAATAAACTTGATGCTTTCTTTCCGAACTCAAGCGCAGTAACTTGGGTATAGGGTGTATTGACCATCAAGGCACTGTACTATGGACGCCCAACCGTGTTGTTCCAAGGTGAACTGATACAGAAGAAGCATAGCCCTGGGCTTGTTGAATTAGTTTGTAAGCAATTCACAAGGTCCAACAAGCGAAGCAGTACATTTCAACAAAAAACATCATAAATTTATTGAATAGGTATAACTTTCTTTCGATTTGGTATTTTACATAGAACCTTTTTTTTTGCGGCACTAAAGTGGGATACCATTGTAGCCAACAAATTAAAATTATTTTCTCAATATTCATTTTCCACAACAACAAAAACGATGCACAATGGGAGAGAAAAATTGAGGCGTTATGTAGCGTGGTACTGGATGGTACCGGGAAGAGAGAAATAAGCAGCCAGCAGAGATCCCGGGTTGCGGCCTAGCCGCCGAAACCAATAAAGAGGCACACGGGAAGCAGCTACATGATAAATAAATAAAGAAACAAATATACACGGCGGTATAAGCACTAATTTCCCTGCTTAATTAATTAGTTTAATGTTGTCCTAGTTTCATAAAGGGAACATATTCAGAATTTGAGTTTCATTCGGCATCATTTCATCATCTGTTATGAGCAAACTGCACATGGTGAGCTTGTTCCCTTGAGGTATGTTTGCAACCGTTGGCTGCCTAATGGAAGAGTTATGTAGAACTAAAACTTGGGTATTCATCTATTACAGAAATAAACTGTAATTGCAACAAAAAAAAACTAGTGCAGACTGCAGAGAGCCACTGTTTTTCCAAAAGGACCATATTATTTTATTGGGTACAAACCTAAGATAAAAAGCACGAGGTCAAAGTTTTACTTATTGTCTATTTAGTTTCCTCCTGCACATATGAAACCCGATGTGCACACTCATTTATATGCATATGCTTGGACATTGCACTTCCACTTTGCAGACTAGTGAGGCAGTGCATGACTCTACAAATGTGCTTTTAAATATGTGATGCAGCGTGCTCAGGTTATTATGGAGCATGTCCAACCTAGCTTGCATTGGAAATATTATAGCATGCTTCCAATCATGTCTCCTACAAAGAGAGCAGATACAACTTGAGAGGAATATAGATCTAATGTGTTTAGTGCTTACCTTGTTACGAGAATCGCAAGATAAAAGTTCAGTTAGCATCAAGATACAGAGTGGACAAGCTGTTCAGTTCTTTATAACCTAATACAGACGATGTTGTAAGGGCGGAAAAATAGGTTTCACATTATATGGAGTCTTCCAATGCATGTTGTAATGGCTAGTTCTGAATGAAACGACCAGAAAAAAAGAGGACGTCCATCGTACCTTACGTCAAAAACTACCGGAGTGCTCCGGCTGCCGTGAAACGATCAACAACAGGGCTCAGGCAGTCCACAAAGTCGCTTGAAGCCACCACCCGCCACGCTGCCCAACCAGGATGCGAAGCCGCAGCCACCACTTTTCCAGCAAAAATATATATTGATTAGCTTGGAGGCCTGCAAGTGATAATTTCGAAACAAAAGGCAGCAAGATACATATTGATAAGCTTGCTGCCTTGTTCTACAATGACAGATTGACACCTGATATCCTCGTTTATTATTTGAGCAGCACCAAGTCACGCATTGTGTATATGCTGCGAAACACAATGATGGAACGAATGTAAGAAAACTGCAAAGAAAAATCAGTGTATGAGCATATATCTGAGTGCTAATGAAGCTATCAACAAGCAATATGGAGCAGTCAAGCACAAAAGCACTAGGATAATCAGGCTAACAATTTAACTGAAGGAATCGGTCATCATCTAGCTAGCAGAACAACGTAGATAGATCGAGTTTGCAAAGTCGTAAACTATATGCCTTTTGTTTACAACGTTTTCTTGGCCACTTCACCTCAACCGCTCCTCCACAAACAAAAGTGTTTTGTTTGCGGTATCATGGTCTATCACTCTATAATTGATTAATCCATCATGGTGGATATGTATCCATACATTCTGTTTCCACAAACAAAACTCCACAGCCTGAAAAAAAAACTCCTAGAAAATTGATCTCCCAGATCTCCCCAAGAAACCCACAATACAAAAGCACACCAATGGTGCCCCTGTAATCAAACTATGTGTTTTCTCAGTTTGTTCGTGGACTACGTTTATCATTTCTGTTTTTCATAGAACCAGAGTAAGACAAGATTTACCGCTGCTCTTCTCTGGTACAAGAAAACGCAACCCAATTCCAAAATAATCGGCCGGCAACACGCACCTGCTGCCGATTCCGTCGGCCGACCAGACGATTCAACGATTCGACCACGACGATGCAGAGGACAGCGAGAGCACACAGGCTAGCCGCCGCTCGCCTAGCCACCAAGGCTGTCGTCGCTCACCCGCTCTCCCTGCTCGCCAAACTAGATCGATGGAGCTTAGCATGATTACTCACCAAAATAGCACACTCCCATATAGTTTATGCTACAGAAATCTAACAAGTAAAACAAAAAATGAACGTTTAATTTCCTGTAGTACAAGATAACTCCTGGTTAGAGGGTGGGTTAAACTAAAGTTCCATACAACTTGTAATATAACTTGGAGCAATGTAAGAATTCTCATGCCAACATCAAATAACTTATGTCCAAGAATTTATTAATGGCAATGACACATAAGAGTGCCAATCCGAGAATAAAAACTAGCGTCATGGTTTGATTTGATGCATGATTTGAATGGCCACATACAACACTACATAATTTGTGGCCTAATGTGGCCACAAACAAATACATTCAATGGCCAGCAACTAGAATATCATGGAGTGATTTACCCAGATTTAAAATATGTTTGGCTTACTGGATCTACATTCTTCCATAAGGCCAAATGTACTAAGGCTGAGAACATGATCAAAGTTCAAAGCAAAGAAACGTAGAGGTCAAGGCAACTTCCATGTATTTTCCATTCACACTACCATCAATTTCATGCACATAACATAAAAAAAGTACAACTAAGAATCTGAGGTCAGGGACAACAGGTGGTGCTGGAGAGCAAGGTCGGTGATGGCGGTGATGATGTCTCAACAACACCACCTGCAGCACCGCGCGCCGTCTAGGCTACCTGCCACAGTGCTCGACACTGAGACCATACACCACACCGCCAAGCTAAGCAAATCAAACACATTCATATTTGAACGGAGATATCACAAGCACCTGATAGAAATAACCTACACTGTTAATAACTTGATGCACTCGATCGGCACCAGCAAGTAAATCCCTTCAGTGCCTTCTCTGAATCACTTCAACACTTCCACTCCACCTCTGTGATATCACGATACCAACATGAATCTTCCAATAACACATCATGCCTGCAGCGCAAAATATCACCAAACTTCAGGCTACATCACATCCAAATTAGATAACAGGAAAACAAAGAACTAAAAATCGATGCACCAATCGAGAGTGATATGAAGGTAAGATCACGGGGTAATCCGCTCACCTGAACGCTGATGCTCCTGGCTGAACTTGGATTCTTGATGTGCACATAGGAGGTTACGGTATCGCTCTATGGTGAAGTTTGGTACGGGCTGCCCCGGTCACAGTCAGTGTTGGGATTTGGCAGAGGGGCGCTGGTGCTGAAGCAGGACTGCAGGAGGCAGTCGACGGAGGGGATCCGGAGACAGAGCAAAAGGGCCAGATGTTGATGCCATCCTCTACCACCACCCAACGTGTTGTCCGATAACGGTGCCGATTCGGCCCGCAGCCACCACCCGCCATGCTGCCTCGCCGCCGGCAACCACTACCCATCTGAACCACGCCTCTCAGCACGCCGCTTATCCAGCCGGCTGACAACGGTGCCGCTGAATCCACCCGCCAACGACGATGGAGCCGAGGACGCCCAGAGCGTGCATAGCACTGCGGCCGCTCACTGCCGGCCCATCACTCGCTCGCCGCCGGCCGCTCACCGTTGCTGCGTTCTCCTAACCGCTCGCCGCCGCCGTGTGCGCACTATTGAAACACGGGAGGAAAAGAAAATAAGGTGACGTGATTACTAGTCAAGCTACCACCACGACCAATCTGTGGAAACAAACCGTCACGGTAAAATAATAAAACCAAATTATGCCGGTGCGAGTCTAATAGAGTTTTCCTATATATATATATATATATATATAGGACTCCTGTTATATACTCCTGGGTGTACATACTCCCATACTCAATATACCACACATACGAGGGTATTATACCCCTTTATTATTTTTCATATACCTCATTAATTATTCTAAGATACCTCAATACAATTTGTATGGAAAAAATATCATGAGAGTCCTCGGTTTTTTCAATATACCATTTTTACGTACATAAAAACAGTATATGTACACATAATATAGAATATGTAGAATCTATTGATTTTTTTCAGAAAATTTATTTTGAGGTATCTAGTATTAAATAGTGAAGTATATTAAAAATAATAATGAGGTATAAATGGTTCATTTATGTGGCATATTTGGACGTGGTATATATATATATATATATGTGTGTGTGTGTGTGTGTGTGTGTGTGTGTGTGTGTGTACATTCATATAGCAATGTGTATTAGAAATTTCATTTGTATCCATATGGCAATGTGTATTGAAAATTCCATTTGTATTCATATATAGCAATAATGTATTGGATGACCGAAATTGCATAGGAAAGCAATATATTCATATAGAAATGTTTCATTGGAAAGAATAAATTTATTTCATTGAAACAATATACTTGTTGCATTGAAACACTATACCTGTTGTATTGAAACTTATACTTGTTGCATTGAAACTTATACATGTTGAATAACATTTGATCCAAATTGTTGTTGCATAACATTATTTGTTTAACATTTGTTCCATTTTTTTGGTTGCAGTAGTGACAAGTATGGTCCAGAACTGATGGATTTCTTTGTCAACAGCAGTATACGTTTTGGTAGAGTTGATATAAGGAATGACAATGCGAAGATGTGGCACAACTGCCGTATTGAGATACCATCTCAGTGTCAATTGATATCCATGACCTATTCCAGTTTCGGTATCCGAGGACTTCCATGGCTGATATGGCTGCCGCATTGATCGACGAGAAGTATAGTACCATGAAGAAAAATTTCGGCAGTTCGAGTCACAATCATTGGGAGAAGTGCCGACTTGACCAGTGTAATATCCAAATAAAAACAAAAACAAAATTCAAACCTCGACGTTAAGTATTTTTGGTGTACTTTTAGTTTTGTGTACCAAAGTGTGCAGTTTAGACATAGTTTTTTTAGATCAGAATAAGTGGAGACTAAGGAAAAGTAGTACCCACGTAATCTCAAAATATCTTTGAGTAGAAACCAGCGGATAAACTTACGGTGTAAGCTGACCGAAGGTAAGGTGACCAGACGTTCTAATCCACCTAGCCCGTTTCGTCTTACGTGTTTTTCCTCAGCTAGCTTCCTGGCCTATAAATAGTTGTTCGGCGGTCGCATAGCACCACACACCACCGTAGCAATCGCCCCAAATCTCTTCTCTGGTCACAAGTCACAAGTACCATCTGAAAAGTGGAGACAGGGACAGGTATGGCCAGCTGCATACGCCTTCGCCCTCCTAGTCTGATGCCATGAGTTTCTAGTGTCTAGTTCTTTTCTCTCCCTTGAATCTGCATGATCTTTGTTTGGTCGGAATCTTCTTGTGATGTAGAGACAATTTCTCAAGTTTTGGTAGATCTATGGATTATCTTAGTTTTGGGTCATTCATAAGAATTAAACTGGTCTTAGCTAAATCCGCGGCATTACCCAGTACTAAATTTATTGGATGTCCTGTAAGCTAGTGTGTTCATGAGTACTAGTACTATTGATGATGCACATGCATCATGTGAACACTAGGCTACATGTGGGTGTGGTCAATAGATGGGGATCGATTTTGTCAAGGATAGTAGAGTAGCTAGTTGTTCTTGTCACCTACATGTATGTCCCTATTGTACTAGTGTACTGCATGAAATTATGACAGATTGGACTGGTAAAACTAATGTAATATTTGTACAACCTGTCTAGGTGGGTGCCGAGGAGAGAAACTTAATCAGGCAAGGTTGTACATACCAGTTTCTTCTCTAAATAATTTCTCCTGTGTTTAACCTGGATTAAACAACCTTAAATGGCTGGATATCTTACATGCAATCATAAACTCCATGGTTGATGAACGATCCGTGACGTGAACGATACTTTGTGATGTTAAATGCTATGCACGATTTGTTTGAGAATGGACACCGTCGTGATTAGAGTTTATATGGCATACCAAGCCCGAGACGGTCGATACCTGAAATATTGGTACGCGGTTAAAAACCGGTATCAATGTGGGATGAGGTTGCCTCACACAAGTAGGGGACTCGGCGTCGTGATTCTCGGAGATGGGTGCTACCATTGGAGGGGATTGCGACGGTCATACGTGTGACTTTGTGATGTTTACTTTTAATTGAATGGTTGCGCAAGCTGATTAAATTCCAGTGTTTATAAGGTTTTTCTCTAACATGTCTTTAGATTTTATTAATTGACATTTTTTTGAATTATCCTCTTTTTCATGCTGAGTATGTCTCAATATACTCACGTCCACTCTCTTTTCTCTGATATGTGCAGTGTTTAGGAAAATGTATTGGATGCAGAAGGAAATGAAGTTATAGCTAATAACTAGGCACCTAGGCCAGGGTGTTGTGTTTACTATTTTACTTTAGACATGAATAAATGGAGGGGATGCCCACGGTGCAAGTGTAGTACGATACGACTAGTATAGGCTATGTTATGATTTTCCTCCTTTGTAAGCTGCAATGTACTACTGAATAAATGAAACCTGAATGTGCTTTGTGCTCTTAAACCTGAGAAAATACCACTTAAGCCTTGTATGCTTATGGGGTTTTTTCTCATAAGGATACGGCGGGCTGTTGCATTTATTTCTCCGCTTAGCCGGGGCGTGACAGTTTTTGTGGTATCAGAGCACAAGTTCCAGAAAAAAAATCATAACATAAACTCAAATAATTAGAGGAAGGTTAATAACAAAGTAATAACTCCATGGGGTGGCGCGCCCCACCTTCGCAGCGCCAGGGGTGGAGTGGGGCCCCTAGACCTCCATAGCCTCTGCCCTTTCTCCTATTTAATCCCCCCGGGTGGAAAACCCTAAACACATCGACCTTTTTTGCAAAATACAACTGTAGCTCCATCGCCGCTACCGACAAGTTTTGGGGGGCAGATCTCTGTTCTGGCACCCTGCCGGGACGGGGAAGTGCCCCCGGAAGCCATCTCCTTTGACTCCACCGCCATCTCCATCGCCGTTGCTGTCTCCTATGATGAGGACGGAGTAGTTCTCCGCCGGGGCTGAGGGCTCTACCAGTAGCTATGTGGTTCATCCCTCTCTTACATGGTGTGATCTTTATGTGATCATGACCTTTGTAATCTAGTTGAATATGTAGATTTATCTTCATCTGTTATGCTACTCAAGTGGTTTTGATATATCCGTAAACACTTTCATCACGGGGTAAAGGTGACAGTGTGTGCTACGTGTGGTTTAGCATGATATTTATATCTTGTGTTGGAAGATGAACCTATGAAACTGTGGTGTTTGTTTAGTACTAATTTATGGCGCTCGTGGTGACATTGGGGTGCCCTAGAGAGGGAATATAGACTTGAGGGGTGTTGTTAATGTAGAGGCCCCAAACCGGAAGGTCCAGAACCCCTTATATGCATACATTCACGATTCCAAGAAATTCAGTCGTGAACATCATACGAAGTGGTGCACAGATACATTATCCATTACACGAATAACAACAGTCTTACAAGCCAATGGTCACATGACCAAGTCTTAATTAACTGCCACGCAGGGCAGACAAAGTCAAACAACTCACACACAGAGCGGAAAGAAAACACACGTAGATAGCCCATGTCACGCCGTCGCCGACAGGCTGCTGACCGGGAGCCGGGCCTAGTTCGCGTTGTCGTCAGAGTAGTACCCTTCCTCGTATTCCTCCTCCAAGGGCGTCTCCTCAAAGTCTGGCCAAGTAAATAGCCAGGGGCGAAACCAATATGAGTACTTTTGAATGTACTAAGTAAGTCATCCTTTATACACTTACAAAATGCATCATGCTTATATGGTGGACAGGTAGGCTATAAATAGGGCTCACTACCTATGGTGTACATCTAAGATGACATCATAGTTGCATTCATTTTATCTGTATCTTCACTGAAGAAGATACTTCAGAAGAAAATAATATAATTTTTCTTTCTCTTATAGATATCGCATGTACAAGAGGTTTTATAAAAGAAGGTTTTCTTTGCAAAACTTCTTGGAACAATATGTCCAGATCCTTCATCGGTACCTCTCAGTTACAAGCCTTTGTTCAAAAACACATTTTGAAAACTTGACACAATACCAGCTACATGGCCTTTCAACTGCCCATATCCGAGGGCTCGGCTATTCTGAATAGTTTTACTCTGCAGAGGTGTACACATTCAACTAGATCCAATCACCTGCCATGAACCACCCATGGATCGACACAGCGATATGCAAGCATCGGAAGAATGATCCTAAATGTCCACTCTTACACAAGCTAGTATATGCTCATTCCTTCAGGTGGGGTGTTCTTCCTGGCTCCAGGTCCCACCCTGCCTTGTCAGGAGACCCAACTGTCGCTTCCGGAGGAGAACTTAATCCCTCACTGTGTATGTCCCATTTCTCCGTCCTGGCGACACTTCGGTTCAGAAAATCATCCTCTCTATAGCATCTTGGAATGAAACACACACTAACAAGTTCAAGTATCTAGATAGGCCCCGTACCCCTCTATAGCATCTTGGAATGAAACACGCACTAACAAGTTCAGAGAATCATCCTCTCTATAGCATCTTGGAATGAAACACACACTAACAAGTTCAAGTATCTAGATAGCATCTAGGGGTAGAATGGCAGTACTTCTTGGTTGTCCAGTGAAGACTAGGTTATGTGCCTTTTGTAAAACATTTGAAAACAACTCTTTAGCTCCCCCGGTGAACAAGGTCTCGCCTTTCCACCGTGGACTTTTCATATAACCATTTTGTTTGCAAAAGCACATTTTACAAGTGTCCACTTAGGGACTCAAGATTATTATCTTAGGCGGTATTTATATACCTTATGGTGGCTAATGGCTTGGTAACACCAAGTTGACTAATGGCAAAGTGATAATATACTATATAATAATAATAGTGATATTCACTCAATAGAAATAGTTTTTGGTAACCAAGTTTATGAAAACTTCAGAAGTATATGTTGCATGATAGATAATGATAAGTAGGAATAAAATAAATCTTTAAAGATGTCTTGCCTTGGAGGAAACGAGGGTCTTGCTCATGATCACAGCAGGAGTGGTAGTAATAACCTCCTGCTCCAACTACCTCTTCTTCGATTTCTATCGTCGCAAAATAAAAGTAATAACACTCAATCAGAACCAAACTAAGCAAGCAATTACACTCAACTATAACATGCAGAAAGCAATGAACACACAAAAATAACACACAAGTTTACAAAACAAAACTACACAAGCATACACTCAAAAAGAATAATATGCATTATTATTACTACAACTACTCTGGTTGAAATAAATTATTCCTCAACCAAATGAGATGGAACCAGTGGGTGTTCCACTAAGTTTTCCATGTCATTTAAGAGGTATTTAGCCTCTGGTACAACTTGTGGAAAGAAAAAATATTCTAAGTAAAAATACCACAAGATATTCTAGTGAAAACAATACTACTAGTAATAAATAATAAATCTACACATGCATCTCTAAGGAACAACATGCATTCAAACAGAGATGAATACAAGCAATAACCAGTACCAAAATGTTACTGGATCCATGTGAAAACACTCATAAAAGCTTGGACAAAAATTTAGCTAAGCATTTCCATACACATGACTAAATAGAAATAAAACTATATATTAATCCTATGCTCATACTAGTTTCAAACAAATCCTAAGCATGCATAAACTTTCTACCATGCTGGATCTATGAGGAAACAAAATGATAACACTCAACACAACATTTAAACATGCTAGAAAACAGAATAACACTAGCAAGCAATTATTTACAAACCAAATCTACTCATTTCATTTCTAACAGAAAAGTACAAAAACTTAGATCTGTCGCCAAAATGAATCTAGAGCTCTAAAAATCACACAAAGCTAGGATATCATAGATATATCCAATATCTAACAGATCCTATTGGATTCACCTCAAAAATTACTGTAAAATAAATCCTAAAAATCACAGAACATGCTACTGGACTTTTACCAAAGTGGATGCCATTTCCAAATGGTAGCTCACCTTGAGGTGAGGTCAAGTTATACTTGTATACCTAGTCAAGGGCTACTCTAGGAATTTTAGTTTGCACATTTTAACCTTTCCAATCGAAAGTTATTTCATTTTTTCCTTAACAGACAGTGCTCAGTTCAACATTTTTCATTCGTTCATACAAGGTTCAAATCCAGTTCTGCAAGTTGCATCCGTTCAAGAACTCGTTCACACACCTCAGTTAAATTTGGCTCATTTTATTTTTGAGTTTAACATTTTTTTACACGATTACAGCAAAACTGCAGTTTCAGTTCATTTTAGAAACAGAAAATCAAAACTGCTGCGGGCTGAGCAGCACACGGGCGCGTGGCCCATTAGCGCTCCACTGCCCGCCTCGCTTCCACGATGCGCGTGAACAACGTGTACCAGTTCGCGATTCAAACGTGGCCGTAGATCTGAGGATCGACGGCACACGGCCATCGTCCTCTCTCCGCTCTCTTTCTTTTCTCTCTCGGCGGGAACGCGCGCGAACGGCGGCGAGATAGGACGAAATAGCTCACCTAGGGGGCTTGCAGAACGGTGGCGAGTGGTCGATGAGGTCGCAGAGGCTCGGGGCTGTGCAGGGCGCAAAGATCGTGGCTCGGGGTAGCTCCAATCAACGGCGCCGTGCAGGTGTCCCGCGGCGGCTCCGACATGCTCTTCGGCGTCCCTGCAAACGAGGAGCCACGGGGAACGTCAGGCACGGTCTACGGAGGGTGGGGGTTCGATCTAGAGTGACAGAGAGGGTGGCGATGGCTTGAGGCGCGAGTATTTCACCTCGACTGTCCGCGGTGCTTCTCCGGCGATTCCGGCTAGCTAGTGGCTTCTCGAGCTCATTGCGGTGGCTGGGGCGAGTGAGTGAGTGAGTGAGTGAGCAAGTGGTAGCAAGGGCAGGGGCCTTGCCAATGGTTTTATAGGGGCGTGGCGGCAGTGAGCACGCCCGGGTGGCCACGGGCGTCAGTGAGACGTGCCCGTGCGCGCTCTGGCATGCCCATGTCATGCTCTCGCCTCTTGGGGTGTTCAGTGGCAAGACTAGGGATGTTCAATGGCCAAGGGGTCGAAGAAAATGGAATAAAACGGTAAGGTTGCACTGTGGCACGCGACAGGGGAAAGCCTGTCAGGCCGTGCCCATACCTCTCCCTCCCGTTTCACCCTCTATTCTTCAGTGTCTCTCTCCCTCTCTTTTCAGAGCAACTTGGTGGCTAAGGGTTGAAAAGAATGGGTGCTCACTAGGCTTCTAGAATCTCCAAACCATGCAACATTTGGTTCATTCAATAAAAAGTTATGATCATTTGAATTTTGTGAAATCTCACTGTTCTGCAGAAAAATTCAGATTCAGTTTCAGACTTATAATTTTTCTAAGTGTTGGTTTACAGAGTGGATTAGCCAAATGTTTTACTTGTTTTCATGAACCAAAACTTATTAAAATTTTGTTTTTCAAGTATGGTTCTGTTAAGAAACATTTGTACTTTCATAAACAGAAAAAGAAAACAAATTTGAAATTCAAATGATCAATGAAAACAAGGCGGAAAAACAGCTAGTTTGGGTTTTTTCTCTGTTTTTCTAAAAATCACAAAATCTGTCTTATTTTCTTAACACAAAAACATCAAGCAATTGATTGTTTCTGTGATTCAAATATTCAAATAAAGTTAATGTCACATCCCAACTTTGGAATACCTGTTAACACAGTTGTTTTGCTAATTGCTTGACTAATAAACCTTGGTTGTGTTTGTTTGTGTTTGTTTAAGTGCAACTAAACAAACTTAAAAAGGATAGCAAAGCAGTAAACTAAAAATATTCAACATATTGTTCCAATGAGTTTGGCAATATTTTCTAAAGTGAATATTGATCAAAGAGTTTTCCAAAAACATCTTATGAGTCCCATACTTGTTGAATATAATTCCAAGACCTAAATTAAGAAAGAAGAAACACTTAATAAAATTTCCATAAAGAAATATCAGAAAAAGGAGGCATTCTTAAATGCTTCACCAAAATATTATCAAATGTTTTTCCAACCTTGCAATCTTAAAAACAAAAGTATTTGAGATCATTGACTTGCTATCTCTAGTCATATAAATATTTTGGCAAAGCATTGCTAAAGAAAAGCCAAGTGCTTTATTAAATAGAAATTCCAATATTTCCAGAAACAGAAAACTAAAACAAGTTACTTCTGGAAACTTTAATCAAATGATCTGAAACTCATACCATTGCTTCCTTATATCAAATAAGGGACACACACAAGAGGAGACCAAAAATTGAATCCATTAAAGTCCTGAAAACATGGTTTTTCTCCACAGCAACATTTGGGATTTTGAACAAGTTTGTTCTACAAACTTTTTCTAAATGCCATGAAATAAATACCAAATGCTCTATAGCATAAATAAGGATGAAAACCAAAAGGGCACAAGTTTTTGAATTGTTTAAGTTGCCAAAAATCCCTGTTTTCTTGACAGCACCTTTTTGAAATTTGAACAAGTTTGTTCTATGAGGTAACTCTAAATGACTTGAATTTTCTACCACATAAGGAACACATCAAATAAGGATTGTGTGCCAAAAATTATCATTTTTGGAAGCTCCCAAGTAGGTTAATAAATTCAATGTCCATTTATGTCAGAATTCAAATTTGAACAACTTTGAATTATGAAGTTTATCTAATTGAGCCAATTTTCACATATGTTGTGCATCTCAACAAATAAGAATTTTGGGCAAAAGGGTTTCAAATTTTGACTTTGTTTGATTAGGGAAAATAGCATTTTTCAGTGAAGGCAGGGACCTGTTTGTAAAATCGCAGGGACCTAAATTTAATCCGAGTCATCTTCTACCTCTAGCACCCTGTAGAAGAACAGCACCCCTATGCCTTTGCTTCGAATGGAAGGAATCATCGAGGATAAGAGGCCCCCCCATGTGCCTTGTCTCCCCATGCTCCCTCACTCTTCCCCCCCCAAGCTCTCTCTCTCTCTACTGTGCTTTTTGCAACCCGAAACCCTAGCCCGAAAAAGCTCTCAGTCGATTTGGCCGTAGGGAAGCTCGCCGCCGGCCTCCGAGTGTCCCATTGCCTCCACCTCGTCGAGTAGGTCCTCCCTGCCGGAGGAATCGAGCCGGAAGGGTTCGAGGTGGCCGCGCCGTCCATCTCCTCGCTGCGGGTCCGGCGGAGCTCCGGCGAGCTATTGCCGCGGCCTCGCTCCTCCTCTGCCTTCTACGAGCGGTCCATCGAGTATATGGTGAGCACGCGACCGTCCCCATCCACTTTCCCCCCCTCCATCTCCCTCCGGAACGTCGCCATGCCGTGTTTCCGTCCGACCACCGCGGGCGCGCCGTCGCCGCCGCTCTCCTGCCTCTCCCTGGAAACGCGCCTCCCCTTAGTTGGTTCCCCGCAACGTGGGCTGCGCGTAGTTGTGTTTAATTCGTAAAACGGTGGCCGAAATCGCCGGATGTGGCCTCGCCGGAGACATCCCGCCGGCGAATGGCGTCATCGTGACATCGTGGTGACATCGTCCCCTTGACCGCGCGCACCGCTAGTCAAACCTGCTGGTGGCCCCAGCGCAGGCCCGCGTGGCAGCCACCGTGGCCTCTGGCCCGCTGGTCAGCCCCTTAGAGTAGATCTGCCGCGGTGCAAATCGTCCAGGCCGGCCCGTTATTCAGATCTGGCCCATTCTCAATTGTTTTTCCAATTTATTTTGACAGAAACTTGTATGATTGCTTTTGAGCCTAAAAGCTAACCTAAAAGGAGAATTTGACCAAACCAAAAATCACAGCTGTACATCAACTAATTCTAAACCACCTCCAAGTTGTAGATCTACTTTTGGATGAATAGATTTGAAATGAAAAATGATTTGGCAACAGGTACCAGAAACACCAAAATGAGCACCATTTTTATTTTACAACTCTAAATGAAGTGAGGCCAATTGCATTGGAAAGCCCTTGAAATTTCCTAACTGAAGAAGTTAACCTTGCTTCCAAATTCATTGTATTTTTGAAATGACATGCAATTTGGTAAAACACCAGTGAGCACTTTGGTGATTTTTATAAATTAATTAAAGATGAATTTTGATGCAAAACAAATTGGATGGTCTTGTATATGTTTAGGACTATCTAAACCTAGAAGGGTTTAATTTTTAGAGCATCCTATCAAATTTGGTGGACAGATCTTTGTTTTGCTTGTCTCTGCCATTTTGGCCTTTTAAGTAATTAATTTGTGTTATGATATTTTTGTGTTGCAATATTATTTTCTAGCATGTATAAGTTGTGTGAACTTGTTTTATAAGTGTTACTTAACTATTTTAGCATGTTAGATTGTGTGGATTTGAGTTGAGAATAAATAGGATTTATATTTATATCATATGTTTATTCTCTAGTTTAATACTTGCATATAAATTTGGGTGATAAAATTTTGTGCAAACACTTGGATTTGTTGATTGGATCCAGTACCATATTGGTACTGATTTTGTGTTAGTATCACCTCTGCTATCTTGCATTTGAATTGGTATAAAAGCATGAGTAGCTTAATCATTACTATGAGAATGTTTTGGAAAAATTCCCTCATGTGTGGAATTTTTGGCATTAATATTTGTGGTTGCATAGCCACATATTTTTGTGTTATCTCAATAGGACCAGTAGCATTTTGAGTATGTTATTATGAGTACTTGACCCCTAGAGTTTTCACTTGTGTGAAAACAATAGCATGAGTAGCATTACATTGCTTATTTTTGCATCCTAGTATTTTCTACTAGTATGGTTAATGCACTAGATGCTAGTTTAGTATTTTGCTAATTTTTGTCAAGTATGACCAGAGGCATTGTGGCCTCTTAATGCTTTGATATGCTAGTGGAACACCCACTGGTTTCATTGCATTTTTGGTGGAAACCTTATTTCCCCAAACTAGATGCATTTCTCTTATGTAGTTTCATAACTAATGAGTGCCTAGTATTTTTGCTTTGGGAATTTTTGTGCTAAACAAAAATGGGTATGCTTCTGTTTGTAAGTGGTTGTAATCATGTGTGGCTTGCTAGGAAAAATACATTCCTGGAGTGTTGTTTGATTCCTCTAGTAATGCCCTTTTTATTACTACTAGTATGTAGGAGTTGCCCTGCAAATTGATGCCTTGTTTTATCAAATGGGATACTTTTGTTATAGCAAGTGTAGGTGTTTTTCACTACTGTTTTTATGACATGGACCCTCTGGTTGTATTTCAATTACTTGATTGAAATGCATCCATTGATTCTTCATGTTTGAGTAGTACTAGATTCCCTAGCATTTTTGTGTTGAATTATTTTTCCTGCCAACTGGTGTTTGGTAGATAATTGTGTATCCTTGCATGAGGACATGTTTTCATTTACCATTATGATAACATGGTTCCTTGTTTGCTTTTTAGTATTTTACATGTTATGCATGTTTGCATAGCAAACTTTTAGTAGAAACATGTCAATAGGATTCCTTCTTTTTAGTCATTGTTTCTGTTGTTCTCACTATGAGAAATTGTGTGTTTTATGATGAGTTTATTACCTTGTTACACTTTTGTAGGCTCACTGATTTGTAAAAGTAACTTTTGCAAATCATGTGTCTTATTTATTCTTGAGGTGAATTTAGACTCAGTAGAATGGCTACCTTTTTTCTTTTTGTGGTGTGGTTGATAGACCCATTGCCATGCTTATTTTTGTGCATGTTTTATATACTTTTAGTAGGCTCACCCTTGTGAACCTAAGTGTATTTTGGGCTTATTAATATCTTGGTATGAGAGTGGCACACCCACTGAATCCATGATATTAAGGTTGTGAGATATGTCCCTCCAACCTTAAGCTGTCTTATTAAATGGCATTTCTGCCAAGTGTGTTTGTTTGATTGTTTGCCACCATTAATAATGGTGTGATTGGTTATTATTAGATTTCCTTGCTGTATGTAATTGTTACATATGGTTGCTTGCCTTGTTTGGTTCTTATGTGTGTCCTTTATTTTCCTTTTACGGCGTTAGAGAACGAAGAGGAAGGGAGTGTCGTGAAGCTCTGTTTCAAGATCCAGTCACTCCAGAACCAGGGACACAAGAGATACCAGGCAAGCATCCTGATTGCTTGCTGATACAATACTTACCATTATATATCATGCATGTTTTACCTCTGAAGTTTTACAAAAACTTGGTTATCAAAACTATTTTTGATGTGGAATTTACTACTATACTATATTATAGGTTACTATCATGCCAATAGTTAAACTTGGTAATACCAAGCCCATAAGCCACCATATGGTATTTATTACCATCAAATATACTAGTCCCTAAGTGGACACCCTAAAATTGTGATTATACAAAACAAAGGCTTTACGGAAAAACCCGGAGAAAAGGAGGATCCTTGTTCTCCGGAGGAATGTGGAAGTAGTCATTTTTGAGAAAGTGGTGTTTTCAAAAATGACACATAACCTAGTCTTCGCCGGACAACCTTTACCGTACTGCCACCCTACCCCAACATGGGCAAGGGGCTTAACTTGAAGTTTGTTCTTATTAGTGTGTGCTATCTCAATGTGCTATAGAGGATGGGATCCTCTGAACCGAATGTCGCGGAGACATATAAAGTGTGGGATTAATTTTCCCTCCGGATGCATCAGTTGAGGCATCCTGGCTTGGCGGGGATTAGCTCAGTGCCGGGGATGTGGTAAAACTCAACTGAGAGATAGGCATATACTAGCTTGAACATAGTGGATGGTTATGATCAGATACCTGATGTTTACATACTGTTGTTACAGTCCGTGGTTGTTTCACGGGAGGTGTACTGGATCTGGTGGATGTGTACACCTCTGCAGAGTACAACTTTTTCGAAGAAGCCGCGTCCTCGGATATGGACAGTTGAATGGCCATGTAGCTAGCATTGTGTCAATGTTTTCAAAAAGGAGTTTTGAAAGGGAAATTTTGGAAAGGAAGTGTTGAACTTGTGAAGTTCGGAAAGGAATGGAAACTTATACCGTGGAGGTATCAGTGATGATGAAAAGCCAGATGATGTTATACAAAACAAAATGTTTTGCAAAGAAAACCTTTTCTACTCTAAGCAAGAATTCTGGAAACTGATTCCAAGAAGTTTTGCCAGGAGAAAATATTCTTTAACAAAACTTTACAAAACCTCTTGTACAAGTGATATCGACAAGAGAAATAAAACTATATTATTTTCTTCTGAAGTATCTTCTTCAACGAAGATACAGATAAACCTGACTGCAACTATGGTGTCATCATATATGAACACCATTGATAGTGAACCATATTTATAGCCTACCTATTCCACCATATAAGCATACTTGCATGTTGGTAAGTGACATGATGGATGTCTTGCTGAGTACATTCAAATGTACTCATTATGGTTTCGCCCCTGGTATCTACTTATCAGATTTGGAGAAGGAGTCTCCGAAGGAGATCTATGAAGAGAAGTACGGAGTTGACGACTGTGCGAATTAGGCTCGTCTCCCGGTCAGCAGCCTGTAGGTTAAGGCGTGACATGGGCTCAGCTACGTTATGTTTTTATTTGTCTTCCGCTGTGTTTGTTAAGTTGCCTGCCCTGCGTGGCAGATGTTTTAGTCTTGATCAGGTGATCATTTGTGTAATACCTTTACGTATTCGTGTAATGGATGATGTATTCTGTGTGCCAACTTTGTATGTTGTTCACGACTGATCTTTCTGGGATCGTGAATGTATGCATACGTAGGGTTTCAGACTGCCGGTCTGGGGTCCTTACAGAGTTGGTATCAGAGCCATCCTGACCTTAGGAGACCTTAGTTAGCATGGACGTCAGATAGGAAAGAAAAGTATTTTGGAGTAAAAACCTTTTTACTATCTAGATTATTTTTATCTAAGGGAATTTTAGTATATTTTCCCTCCTTTATATCTTTTCAAAAGATTCTAAATGCATATCAAGGGCGTCCTTGAACAGTGGTTCGAAGGGCGGGCCTTACAGAGTTAGTATCTCTCTCGGTTAAGAGTTTATTTCTTACTTGTTTGAAACTGCCCCGCTCTGTTTTTGAAACATCTCTCGTCTTTGAAGTTTTCTGTCCAGAAAATAGTTGGGGTTTCAAAAACAGATTGTCGCATAAGTTTTACCTCTCTCAATTAAAAGTTTTATCAAACTTTACTTCTATTATCTTGTTTCTATCCAAAAGCTTTTATACTTGCCGATGTCCCGAGAGACCAAAATAATTGCCTAGCTCTACAGTGATGATGGTCAGAAGTAGATATAGTTCTTCAGCCACTTCTAGGATTTTGGATCATCCCCTGACGTAGCCCCAATGGAGTCTTGCTTGTGTGTTATGGCTTGCTTATGTGTGTCCGTAGGACTTTGTGCTGTTGTGTGGTGTAGATTTTGGTTCATCTAGGCTTCTATATGTTTGTGGGGTGCTCAAATTTTGCAAATTTGTGATTGCCCCGCTCTTGTTTTTGAATTGCCTCGTGTTAATTTTTTTGCAAGCAAAAATGTTTGTATAGTATTCAAAAAACAAGAATTTGTTTCTTAGGCTTATACTTGTTTTCGCTTCATAATGCGACCCGTCGTGAACCACCACCATCAATGAAAGCACCATTGGACCTAATAATAGAGGACCATCAAGCCACACGAGCTGCTAGCGTTGCTACCAGTGATGCACTCCCACAGATAAAGCTCCAACAACGACAATCCTCAAAGAAGAAAAGGCGGGAAGAGAACCAACCAATACTGACCAAAACCTCTATGTTTTGTCTGTTTGCAAAAGACTCTTTTTGCCATGTTGGCTAAACGTGGCACTTTTTTTTGTACCCTTTTAAAAGACCAAACAAGAGAAATCCCTTTTTAAAAGTTATATACCTCCCTCCTCTGGAGAAAGGTACAAAAGAAGTCTTCACATGCCATAATGCGCAACCCCCTCAAAAGCCAATCAAAAGAGCACAATTCAATATTCGACGTACGATGACGCTAGTCGTGTCTTGTCGGACAAACAAGATTAAATAAAAAGCTAACAAGACTAACATGCTTTGTTCTAATCTTAGGTTGACACCTAACCAAAGCATGTGAACTACTGACAACTCTTTCTAAACCAAGGAATTAAGTGATTTAAGACACTTTTTAATCTAGTTGGTAAAAAGGAGAAGTCACGAGAAAATAAATGATGACCTATTCGTTTACTAGTCAATAGGATATCATGTGTATCTACTTTGGAAACCAAAACTTGGTAGACATTGTAGGTACTATGATATTCGGGGTTTAGAAATTAAGTGAACGATGAAATAGTTATGATAGATCTAGAAAACAACAGTTTTCCTGTTTTTGTTTCTTTGTGTGCTCTTGATTGAAATAAATTTGTGTTTTATTCAATCGTGCTTCCTAACTTATATAGAGTTGTTAGGACTTGTTAATTATGTTGTTTTATTACAATAAATCTACCCTAGAAAGTGTGTGCATGACTGGAAACTCGAATAAAAATGAAATAGCATTTGTTACCTTCTAGTTTTATTATTTGGATTGTTGTGTGGGCAAATCCTTGCAGCCTTGTTGTACCTAGATTTTTGTTGAGGTTTTGTTAGATCAAGTACCATTTTGGTACTGTTATTTCTATGTTATTATCTCTATTAGCTTACACCTTATTTTATAGCAAAGCATGGGTAACATTTGTTGTTTGTTTTCTGGTACTTATTTCACTAGTTGTGTGAGCAAATCTTGGTGTGCTTGTTACCTAAGTTTTTGCTATGATTGTGGTGAGTCCAGTACCATTTTGGTACTGTGATTTATATGCTATTATCTTCATTAACTTGCATGTGATCTTATAGCAAAGCATGAGTACCATTTGTTATTTTTCTAGTGTTTATTCTTTGGAATTATTGTGAGAACTAGATCTTTGTGTGAATGCTTTGATAAATTTTTGTGCTATGTATCTTTGAGTCCAGTACCATTTAGGTACTGTTATTTTGATGCTTGCACCTATGTTAGCTTGCATGTCTCTTAATAATAAAGCATATGTAAGAATTACTATCAGTATGCACTAGTATTGTTTCACTAGATTAAATAGCATTATATTTTTATCTGGTATGCAAAGTTTTTTTTTATGAGTAATCAGAGGCTTAGTACCTATTTTTACTTGGTATTAGTAGGCCATAGCCCACTGGTC
Source organism: Alopecurus myosuroides (assembly GCA_028641055.1). Taxonomy (NCBI): domain Eukaryota; kingdom Viridiplantae; phylum Streptophyta; class Magnoliopsida; order Poales; family Poaceae; genus Alopecurus; species Alopecurus myosuroides. The sequence continues at coordinate 51,700,342 of CM054057.1, forward strand.
CTATTGTATTTTGTCTTGAGGATGAAAATCCCCAACCATACACATGTGTGAAAATAGCATGTTTCACTATGTGATTGATTTCTATTTTCCACCAGGGAAAATAAAATTGTTTCTTTTCACTTATGCAAGTGAGAAGTTTAATTTTTATTAGTAAATACTAATATGTTTAGGTGTGATCCTTTTGTTAGCATAATATTCCTTAGGGGTATCATGTTAAGAAATGTTTCACTACCGTGTGCTTAAATTAAATTGTTCGCAAATAAAATAAATTCCTCTTAATTGGTAGGTTGTTTGTGAATAATTTTTAAATTGAGTGTATGGATTTTTGAAAAGGTTTAGATAACTTTTCATTAATTGCATAGCTACTGGTTGTGTGAGTTATACCTTGCTTGTTTGCTAGTAATTGTTTAAGAAAAACATAAATTGCTAGAATTAATTTATGCATGTTTAATAGTTGTATCATGGGATTGTTTTGATGTTTGTGCTTACTAACATGAGTAAGTTTTATGTACTGCTATTAGTTACATTTATATCCATGACTTGCTGGTTTAATTTTAAACCTCATGATAGCATTGTTTGTTTCTCTAGAGTGAAACTAGTTTCACCACTAGAAAATGGTGATTTTTGCTCTAGTATTACCCTCTTTTTATTTTATGAGTATATGTGTGGATATAGCATGTGTAGGAAGTTATTACTTCTGTTATCATGCCATGAATTATTTAGTTTCATGTTCTATGGTTATAGGATATGATTATCTCTTATAGCATGCAGGTGTAGATTTTTTCATACTAGTGTGTTATTTGTACAGTCCTTTTTTTTATGCCTGAGCAATAGGAGTTTTATCTTGTGTGAAGATGGTATTTTAGAGTATATTTATGATTAAATTCATTGGTTTTTAGATACTGGTTGCTTGCTAATTGTTCATGATTGATGGATTCCAAAACCTCTAATAAACAATAACCTAGTGAATAAATAGTCTATTCATCTGTGGTGTTGTTTGCTTGCTTATTGGATTTTGTTTAAATGTTTTACCTTAGCATGAGTTTATACTTGTGGTATGATTGTGCTTAAGAGTATCTTAGGAAAACTAAAAACATCCAACTAAAATCATGAACACATTAAGTGATAGTCGCTTGTGGTGAGTAATACCCACTGTCGTGGCTATTATCCTGTCTGTTTGTTTTACCTTAGCAACCAAACCTTTGCACCCACAAGCTATATTTTAGCTTCTTATATACCTTGTTATGAGAGTGGTACACCACTCCATATGTGGTATGTAATATGTGGGATATAGCTAAGAACTCATGTAAAAAAATTGACGGTATTTTTCCAGGTAGTTCTGCACTAACCTTAATTTTTGTTCAAACTAGGAAACAAAAGTTTTGGACCTCAAAGCAAGTACTGGTGTACTTCTTTTAAAAGTGAATTCACTAATTTAGGGATGTACCCCACCTCCCAAGAAAAGTCAAAGGGGGGAAGCACCTGCACTCCAACACTAACATTGTGTTTGTTGGCCCTCCCTTAGTCCTCGCTTGTGAATCTCGGGGACGAGATTCTTTTTAAGGGGGGAAGACCTGTCACATCCCAACTTTGGAATACCTGTTAACACAGTTGTTTTGCTAATTGCTTGACTAATAAACCTTGGTTGTGTTTGTTTGTGTTTGTTTAAGTGCAACTAAACAAACTTAAAAAGGATAGCAAAGCAGTAAACTAAAAATATTCAACATATTGTTCCAATGAGTTTGGCAATATTTTCTAAAGTGAATATTGATCAAAGAGTTTTCCAAAAACATCTTATGAGTCCCATACTTGTTGAATATAATTCCAAGACCTAAATTAAGAAAGAAGAAACACTTAATAAAATTTCCATAAAGAAATATCAGAAAAAGGAGGCATTCTTAAATGCTTCACCAAAATATTATCAAATGTTTTTCCAACCTTGCAATCTTAAAAACAAAAGTATTTGAGATCATTGACTTGCTATCTCTAGTCATATAAATATTTTGGCAAAGCATTGCTAAAGAAAAGCCAAGTGCTTTATTAAATAGAAATTCCAATATTTCCAGAAACAGAAAACTAAAACAAGTTACTTCTGGAAACTTTAATCAAATGATCTGAAACTCATACCATTGCTTCCTTATATCAAATAAGGGACACACACAAGAGGAGACCAAAAATTGAATCCATTAAAGTCCTGAAAACATGGTTTTTCTCCACAGCAACATTTGGGATTTTGAACAAGTTTGTTCTACAAACTTTTTCTAAATGCCATGAAATAAATACCAAATGCTCTATAGCATAAATAAGGATGAAAACCAAAAGGGCACAAGTTTTTGAATTGTTTAAGTTGCCAAAAATCCCTGTTTTCTTGACAGCACCTTTTTGAAATTTGAACAAGTTTGTTCTATGAGGTAACTCTAAATGACTTGAATTTTCTACCACATAAGGAACACATCAAATAAGGATTGTGTGCCAAAAATTATCATTTTTGGAAGCTCCCAAGTAGGTTAATAAATTCAATGTCCATTTATGTCAGAATTCAAATTTGAACAACTTTGAATTATGAAGTTTATCTAATTGAGCCAATTTTCACATATGTTGTGCATCTCAACAAATAAGAATTTTGGGCAAAAGGGTTTCAAATTTTGACTTTGTTTGATTAGGGAAAACATCAATTTTCAGTGAAGGCAGGGACCTGTTTGTAAAATCGCAGGGACCTAATTTAAATCCGAGTCATCTCCTACCTCTAGCCATGCTGTAGCAAACAGAAGACCTACACCATTGCTTCGATTCGAAGCTAACTTGAGGGATAAGAGGCCCCCCCATGTGCCCTTGTCTCCCCCATGCTCCCTCACTCTTCCCCCCCCCACTTGAGCTCTCTCTCACTGTAAAAGAAACCCAATCGGAACCCTAGCCCGAAAAAGCTCTCAGTCGATTTGGCCGTAGGGAAGCTCGCCGCCGGCCTCCGAGTGTCCCATTGCCTCCACCTCGTCGAGTAGGTCCTCCCTGCCGGAGGAATCGAGCCGGAAGGGTTCGAGGTGGCCGCGCCGTCCATCTCCTCGCTGCGGGTCCGGCGGAGCTCCGGCGAGCTATTGCCGCGGCCTCGCTCCTCCTCTGCCTTCTACGAGCGGTCCATCGAGTATATGGTGAGCACGCGACCGTCCCCATCCACTTTCCCCCCTCCATCTCCCTCCGGAACGTCGCCATGCCGTGTTTCCGTCCGACCACCGCGGGCGCGCCGTCGCCGCCGCTCTCCTGCCTCTCCCTGGAAACGCGCCTCCCCTTAGTTGGTTCCCCGCAACGTGGGCTGCGCGTAGTTGTGTTTAATTCGTAAAACGGTGGCCGAAATCGCCGGATGTGGCCTCGCCGGAGACATCCCGCCGGCGAATGGCGTCATCGTGACATCGTGGTGACATCGTCCCCTTGACCGCGCGCACCGCTAGTCAAACCTGCTGGTGGCCCCAGCGCAGGCCCGCGTGGCGGCCGCGTGGCGGTCTGGCCCGCACGTCAGCGACCTGCGGGTAGATCTGCCGCGGTAGAAATTGACCTGGCCGGCCCACGAGTGGATCTGGCCCATCCCTGCTGTTTTTCTTTTTAAATCTTTACAGAAAAGAGCATGTTTGCTTTTGGATCTAAAAACCTATCTAAAAGATGTTTTTGAGCAAGACAAAATTCACAGTGCTAGATCAACTAAATCTAAACCACCTCAACTTTGTAGATCTACTTTTGGATGTATATTTTAAGAATGAAAAATGATTTGTCAACAGGTACCAGAAACACCAAAATGAGCACCATTTTTATTTTACAACTCTAAATGAAGTGAGGCCAATTGCATTGGAAAGCCCTTGAAATTTCCTAACTGAAGAAGTTAACCTTGCTTCCAAATTCTTTGTATTTTTGAAATGACATGCAATTTGGTAAAACACCAGTGAGCACTTTGGTGATTTTTATAAATTAATTAAAGATGAATTTTGATGCAAAACAAATTGGATGGTCTTGTATATGTTTAGGACTATCTAAACCTAGAAGGGTTTAATTTTTAGAGCATCCTATCAAATTTGGTGGACAGATCTTTGTTTTGCTTGTCTCTGCCATTTTGGCCTTTTAAGTAATTAATTTGTGTTATGATATTTTTGTGTTGCAATATTATTTTCTAGCATGTATAAGTTGTGTGAACTTGTTTTATAAGTGTTACTTAACTATTTTAGCATGTTAGATTGTGTGGATTTGAGTTGAGAATAAATAGGATTTATATTTATATCATATGTTTATTCTCTAGTTTAATACTTGCATATAAATTTGGGTGATAAAATTTTGTGCAAACACTTGGATTTGTTGATTGGATCCAGTACCATATTGGTACTGATTTTGTGTTAGTATCACCTCTGCTATCTTGCATTTGAATTGGTATAAAAGCATGAGTAGCTTAATCATTACTATGAGAATGTTTTGGAAAAATTCCCTCATGTGTGGAATTTTTGGCATTAATATTTGTGGTTGCATAGCCACATATTTTTGTGTTATCTCAATAGGACCAGTAGCATTTTGAGTATGTTATTATGAGTACTTGACCCCTAGAGTTTTCACTTGTGTGAAAACAATAGCATGAGTAGCATTACATTGCTTATTTTTGCATCCTAGTATTTTCTACTAGTATGGTTAATGCACTAGATGCTAGTTTAGTATTTTGCTAATTTTTGTCAAGTATGACCAGAGGCATTGTGGCCTCTTAATGCTTTGATATGCTAGTGGAACACCCACTGGTTTCATTGCATTTTTGGTGGAAACCTTATTTCCCCAAACTAGATGCATTTCTCTTATGTAGTTTCATAACTAATGAGTGCCTAGTATTTTTGCTTTGGGAATTTTTGTGCTAAACAAAAATGGGTATGCTTCTGTTTGTAAGTGGTTGTAATCATGTGTGGCTTGCTAGGAAAAATACATTCCTGGAGTGTTGTTTGATTCCTCTAGTAATGCCCTTTTTATTACTACTAGTATGTAGGAGTTGCCCTGCAAATTGATGCCTTGTTTTATCAAATGGGATACTTTTGTTATAGCAAGTGTAGGTGTTTTTCACTACTGTTTTTATGACATGGACCCTCTGGTTGTATTTCAATTACTTGATTGAAATGCATCCATTGATTCTTCATGTTTGAGTAGTACTAGATTCCCTAGCATTTTTGTGTTGAATTATTTTTCCTGCCAACTGGTGTTTGGTAGATAATTGTGTATCCTTGCATGAGGACATGTTTTCATTTACCATTATGATAACATGGTTCCTTGTTTGCTTTTTAGTATTTTACATGTTATGCATGTTTGCATAGCAAACTTTTAGTAGAAACATGTCAATAGGATTCCTTCTTTTTAGTCATTGTTTCTGTTGTTCTCACTATGAGAAATTGTGTGTTTTATGATGAGTTTATTACCTTGTTACACTTTTGTAGGCTCACTGATTTGTAAAAGTAACTTTTGCAAATCATGTGTCTTATTTATTCTTGAGGTGAATTTAGACTCAGTAGAATGGCTACCTTTTTTCTTTTTGTGGTGTGGTTGATAGACCCATTGCCATGCTTATTTTTGTGCATGTTTTATATACTTTTAGTAGGCTCACCCTTGTGAACCTAAGTGTATTTTGGGCTTATTAATATCTTGGTATGAGAGTGGCACACCCACTGAATCCATGATATTAAGGTTGTGAGATATGTTCCTCCAACCTTGAGCTGTCGTGTTAAATGGCATTTCTGCCAAATAGTTTTGTTTGATTGTTTGCCACCATTAATAATTGTGTGATTGGTTATTATTAGATTTCCTTGCTGTATGTATTGTTACATATGGTTGCTTGCTTTGATTGGTTCTTATGTGTGTCCTTTATTCCTTTTACGGCGTTAGAAAGACGAAGAGGAAGGAAGTGTCGGGAAGCTCGGTTTCAAGTTCCAATCACTCCAGAACCAGGGACACAAGTGATACCAGGCAAGCATCCTGATTGCTTGCTGATACAATACTTACCATTATATATCATGCATGTTTTACCTCTGAAGTTTTACAAAAACTTGGTTATCAAAACTATTTTTGATGTGGAATTTACTACTATACTATATTATAGGTTACTATCATGCCAATAGTTAAACTTGGTAATACCAAGCCCATAAGCCACCATATGGTATTTATTACCATCAAATATACTAGTCCCTAAGTGGACACCCTAAAATTGTGATTATACAAAACAAAGGCTTTACGGAAAAACCCGGAGAAAAGGAGGATCCTTGTTCTCCGGAGGAATGTGGAAGTAGTCATTTTTGAGAAAGTGGTGTTTTCAAAAATGACACATAACCTAGTCTTCGCCGGACAACCTTTACCGTACTGCCACCCTACCCCAACATGGGCAAGGGGCTTAACTTGAAGTTTGTTCTTATTAGTGTGTGCTATCTCAATGTGCTATAGAGGATGGGATCCTCTGAACCGAATGTCGCGGAGACATATAAAGTGTGGGATTAATTTTCCCTCCGGATGCATCAGATGAGGCATCCTGGCTTGGCGGGGATTAGCTCAGTGCCGGGGATGTGGTAAAACTCAACTGAGAGATAGGCATATTCTAGCTTGAACATAGTGGATGGTTATGATCAGATACCTGATGTTTACATACTGTTGTTACAGTCCGTGGTTGTTTCACGGGAGGTGTACTGGATCTGGTGGATGTGTACACCTCTGCAGAGTACAACTTTTTCGAAGAAGCCGCGTCCTCGGATATGGACAGTTGAATGGCCATGTAGCTAGCATTGTGTCAATGTTTTCAAAAAGGAAGTTTTTGAAAGGGAAATTTTGGAAAGGAAGTGTTGAACTTGTGAAGTTCGGAAAGGAAGGAAGACGTATACCGTGGAGGTATCGTCGGTGATGAAAAGCCAGATGATGTGATACAAAACAAAATGTTTTGCAAAGAAAACCTTTTCTACTCTAAGCAAGAATTCTGGAAACTGATTCCAAGAAGTTTTGCAAAGAGAAAATGTTCTTTAACAAAGCTTTACAAAACCTCTTGTACATGTGATATCTACAAGAGAAATAAAACTATATTATTTTCTTCTGAAGTATCTTCTTCAACGAAGATACAGATAAACCTGACTGCAACTGTGGTGTCATCATATATGAACACCATCGATAGTGAACCATATTTATAGCCTACCTATTCCACCATATAAGCATACTTGCATGTTGGTAAGTGAAATGATGGATGTCTTGCTGAGTACATTCAAATGTACTCATTATGGTTTCGCCCCTGGTATCTACTTATCAGATTTGGAGAAGGAGCCTCCAAAGGATATCTATGAAGAGAAGTACGGAGTTGACGACTGTGCGAATTAGGCTCGTCTCCCGGTCAGCAGCCTGTAGGTTAAGGCGTGACATGGGCTCAGCTACGTTATGTTTTTTTTATTTGTCTTCCGCTGTGTTTGTTAAGTTGCCTGCCCTGCGTGGCAGATGTTTTAGTCTTGATCATGTGATCATTTGTGTAATACCTTTACGTATTCGTGTAATGGATGATGTATTCTGTGTGCCAACTTTGTATGTTGTTCACGACTGATCTTTCTGGGATCGTGAATGTATGCATACGTAGGGTTTCAGACTGCCGGTCTGGGGTCCTTACAGTTAACCAATTTGTAGTCCATATAATAGAGATCACATCCATGCCAAGAAAACACAAAATGTGACTCTCTAGCATATAGATAACAAGGGTGAAAAACACCTAATTGGATTATTTTTCAGAAATGGTTCTTAACAGAAAATCCTAAAGAAAACATGGGATTAAAACCTTTTTCAAAAAAAATTCTTGATTCTAATCAATCCAAATATTAATTGTAAGTTTATTACAACATTGCCACATGAATTTTGATGATCAACTTTGGAAACACCATATGGGAACAATCCAGAAATCTCCAGAAACATCAGAAACAAAGTGAATGATTTTTGAATCAAATTTGCTTGCATTGCATAGATAACCATGGTTCAATACATAATGTTGGATTACACAAGGGAATTAAAAAGTTTTTTTGGCTCACAAAATGGTCTCCCTCATGTGTTACAAGTGTCCCAAATCTGGGGTGTGACAGTTAAAGCCCTACGCAATGATTAGTGTTCATTATTCGACCGGAGAGTGGTTCGGAGTAGCATAGTGAAGAGGTGATTTTTATGCATTCAATTATGTTTTCATTGTTGAGAGTGTCCTCTAGTGAAAGTAGGAGCCCTAGGCCTTATTTCCAAGCATTGAAACACCGTTTTGCGCCTGTTGTGCTACATGTTTGCTTGCTGCCATATTTATTCCAGATTGCTATTATCACTTATTATCATCCATATTACTTGCATTTTACTCTCTCTTCGCCGAATTAGTGCACCTATACAACTGACAATTGTATTAGGTGTGTTGGGGACACAAGAAACTTCTTGTATCTTTATTGCAGGGTTGCTTCAGAGGGATATATTTGACCTCTACCTCCCTGAGTTCGATAAACCTTGGGTGATCCACTTAAGGGAAACTTGCTACTGTTCGACAAATCTATGCACTTGGAGGCCCAACACTGTCTACAAGAATAGAAGCGTGCGTAGACATCAAGCTCTTTTCTGGCGCTGTTGCCGGGGAGGTAAGGTAAAAGGTACTCACATCCTCGGGTGTGAGTACTCGAAGTTATTTCCTTTAGATTCTGCAATTATATCTTTTTGTTGCTTGTTTTTATTTTCACTAGTTAGGCTTAATGGAAAACAACAAAAATATGAGAGAACTTTATAATATTTATCTTGAGTTAGGACATGAAGTGTTTGAACAGAAAATTAAAAACCTATGGAAGTTTGTTTGCATAATAGTGATAGCAATGTTATTAGTATGAATTCTTTGAACAACATTATTGCTAGTGCTATGAAAAAGTCTAAGCTTGGGGAAGCTAGTTTATATGAAAATGGTCTTTTTAGTTCCCCAAGAACGGAGGAGAAAAATTGCTTTAATGATGAGCCTATGCCTGTTACATATAGTAGTGATCATGATTGGGAAGAGCACACTACTTTTGGTATTGAAAATGATGATATAGAAATATCTAAACTTGTGATGATGTGTTTGAAAATCCTTTTCTACCGATGATTATATGCTTGATACATCTCCTCCTAGTAAAAATGATGATATGTTTACAAATGAACATATTTTGGAGGATAACTATTCCATTGCTTATGATGGTATTATTTTTCCTATATATGATGATTACAATAATGAATATGATATTTTCAGTCCACCTACTATTGAGGAGAAAGTTTATTTTGATGATACTATTCCTCCTATATTTGATGATTATGGTGATGGGAATAATAATGATAGCTATTTTGTTGATTTTGCTCCCAATACTATTAATGAGAATGACTATGCTTATGTGGAGAGTATTAATTCTTTTATGCATGAGGCTCATGATAAGAATGCTTCTTGTGATAGCTATATTGTTAATTTTATTCATGATTCTACTGAAAGTTATTATGAGAGAGAGAAACATAATTTTATGCATCTCAACAATATCAAGTTTCCTCTCTTTTTGTTTAAAATGTTGAAGTTGCGCTTATTTTGCTTTCCTATGCTTTTTTCTTTGCAACCACGCTCGTCTAGGATGACAGGATGTGGACAGTGTACTGGCTTGTCGAAATTGTTTGCTATTTTTTTACCACTAGACTTCTTGGGTTACAGGTGCTAGTATGGACTAGGTAGTAGCCTTGAGGTAAAAGGGGGTATAGGCATGCATGCATGCTTTGCTTGTCTTACTAATGTGGAAACTCTGTTGTCAAATCAGGATGTCGTACGTTGAGGTTCCAGCGAAGGATTTCCTGGAGGAGTTTGTGAAAGCCCTCAGTCTGGGAGAACTGTTGTTAGCTGGAGACCTGGCCCAGAGGGTCTGCATATTGTGAGCGTGCAAGTCGACATGGGTCCAACGGATAGTGTTCCCTTTATGCGTTATGGGGCTATGGGAGCAACCATGCGTGAGGCAGAACGGACTGTTTTCCTTGATGGTCATCTATGCTTTAGCAACTGAGCGTCAAGTCGAGATTAGAGATATCAACTACTATGTGTTGGGATACCAGTGCCAGCAGACGAATGAGCTGCGCAACAAGCTGGCGGAAACCCAGCACCTTCGCGTTGAGCTGATGGATATTGTTCGCTCCAGCGAGAGGGAGGTTGCCTTCCTGGAGCGTCTTTCCCATAGGTTCTATCGGCGCATCCGCGGTCTGAAGAGAAAATTGCACACAACACCATGCCTTGGTAGCAAAGTTGCACAGAACACAGAAATCAAACCACTTTTGCAGCTAGCCCCAGTTTTTCGTCTAATAAGTTGCAGCTAGCCAAAACATTGATTTAGGAGCTTAATAAGTATCTGACATGATACCTATGACCACTGTGCATTATTTCTATACCGTATATACCACCGATTAGTAGCTTAATAAGTATGTGAAAGAAGAACAGAAGCGAGCTACATGTGTCGCGATACTCCGAAGGAAATTTAAATTTGAATTTTTATTTCATTTTAAAAGATCGAAAAGAACTCCCACAGGGTGATACGTATAAAATTTCAAAATATTCATTGTATTTTGGCCTAGGCAAAAAGAACAAATTTACAGATCAGACAATGAAAATGCACGTGTTAAATAAAATCTTGGCACATTTATCATTTTGTGTAGCGTAAAATAATATGTATTTAGACTTAAAAATTTATAAAGCTATAGATCTCGAATTTACATTTACAATTTCTTTTTCTATTTTTTGAAACACAAAGGAGCAGATTCTTTTTTCTAAAACCAAGCTATATAGTTCAGCCTTCAAAATACGGTACTCCTACCATAGTTCACTTTAGGGTATGTTGTAAAAAATGTCATGTAATTAAAGTATACAGTATAAAATACAGCATAATGGTCATGGTCCCGTATGTCAGATACTTGTTAAGCTCCTAAATCAATGCTTTGGGCTAGCTGCAACTTATTAGACAAAGAACTGGGGCTACCTGCAAAAGAGGTTTGATTTCTGTGTTTTGTGCAACTTTGTCACCAAAGTGTGGTGTTGTGTGCAATTTTCTCGCAGTCTGAAGGATATTGTTGCTGCTCTGCAGCGTGGAGATGAAAGCTCCCATGGTAGCTCCTGAGCTGGGGGTGTCAGCACGTTTTGCACCTATAGTTTCGTATCTACTAGTATCCTAAAAAAAAATAAGGTCTTGCAGAGTTGTCGGGTGTGGGTGGTGCAGGTGTTTGGGCTGCAAGACAGATTTGACTGGTGGTGATATCACTGGCCATCTTTCTTGGGGTCGAGGATTTGGGAAAATTCCTGTAGTAGTACTGCTCTATGCTTTGTATGTTGTGTAAGAACCTATGGTCTATAGTATGGTCTGTAGTTTGATTATGTGAAAGCACTTTCAGTTCCAAAAGGCTAGACCTTGCTGCCGATGACGTCGAAATAATATGCATGTCTAGTATAAATGGTTCTACTTGGTACTTTCTTAGCTGGTTTGTACTGATTCATATGAATATTTCTTTGTTCGGCATGTGATTTGAAATGTTTACCACCGACAAAAAAAAACCTCAGGCTTTTGAAGAATAATATGTAGCGTGCATCACTTAATAAAAAAAAATCTTTGGAATACTTTGCTCTTATTTGCTGCTGAAAAAGAATACGAGGCATTGGATCGTGGACAGTGCAAGGAAAATGGTAGCTGGCATTTTTTTTTTCTTTTCTCTCACCTAATAGTACTTCATGCATGCAAGTTGCAAGGCAATGCATGTGCCCATCGATGCATACATGCGCGGGTCTGTCCATTTAAAGCTAGCTTGACGTGCGTACATGCATGTTCAGTTGGTGCAGGAAGCCTATGGATGAATAGTGGCCTACTTTTGCTAGACTTGCACTGGTTGCTTGAATAGACGAGTCAAACAGATGAAGTGTGACTACACTCTGTGTAGGCTAACTTAGCTGATTTATTGAAGTTCTTGTAATAGATGGCTGACGAGCATAGCAATGGTAGAACTCGTGACGCCGCGAACAATGCTAATGCTGGACAAATGGTTCATGAGGTGGGCGATCAGGGCACACTCGCTAATCTGCTTACCAATATACTCGTCAAGCGCATGAAACTCAGCAACCCCAAATGGATATCCTGGAGCGCGTCATGAAAAATGATAGTCGCCGTAGTGGACTTGGGAAATTTCATAAACTCAAACCACCCTCATTTTTTGGAACATCAAATCCACTTGAAGCAGAAGACTAGATAACCGCCATGGAAAAGGTATTCAAGTGCTTTCGAGTGGTGGGATGTACACAAAAAGTCGTATCCCGAATGAACTGAAATTTCCTGGACATTATTCAAGGAAGGATTCTATAAGAAATATTTTCCGGAGACTGTCAAGCGAATGAAAGAGCGGGAATTTCTTGAGCTAAAGCAAGGGGATAAATCGGTGACTGACTGAAATTGAATTCTCTAGACTCGCAAGATTTGCTCGCGAATTTGTCCAGACCGATGGCTCTAAAGCACGGCGTTTTGAAAATGGATTGCGTCGGCCACTTAAGCGATGCGTGGAAGCCTTTGAACTTAAAACTTTCAGAGATGTAGTGAGTAAGGCGCAACTATTGTAAAAAGGATATTATGAAGAGAGAATTGATAGGGATCAACCATCTAAGAAGCCCAAGTTTAATGATAATCAACATAATAATGCGAGGTTCCGGGCAGGTGGACGTCCTGAACGAGCTATAGGAAATTCACCCGGAGGCATAGTAAGGAATTGTCCTATATGTAAAAGAAGTCATTCCCCTAACATTTGTCCAGATCGTTGGGGAAAGTGCTATACCTGTGGAAAACCAAGACACACTCGACATGAATGCCCAAGTAAACAAAACTCTAATCACATGGCTCTTGTTCAACAAAGGACTCCAGCGCTGCCCCAGCCACCCCAGCCACTCTATCTTCCAGATCCTTCCTCAGCAACCAATCACGGCTCAAATCAATATAGAAAGACCAGTACGTATAACCACCCATCAGGAGCACATCCAAATAATAGTGAGAAGTCACGAGGAGGGAACCGGGCTAGAGTATTTAATCTGACTTTGAAGAGTGCAGAGGAAGCCAACAATGTGGTGGCAGGTAACTTCCTGATCTGTTCTCATCCAGGAATAATTTTGTTTGATTCGGGTGCCACTCATTCTTTCATTTCTGCAAATTTCTTAAATGAACACAAGATTTTTAGTAGACTGCTAGAAGAAACCGTTTATGTCGAAACGCCTCTCGGAAGCAGAAGTACAAAATTGATTTGCAATTCGTGCCAAATTGAGATCGGGGGACGAAAATTCATGGCTGACCTCATTGTAATAGAAATGCAATACTTTGACGTGATACTCGGGATGGACTGGTTGTACCAAAATAAAGCAACAATTGACTGCCATGAAAAAACACATTACACTTAGACCTTGCGGGCACCAAGAAATTGTATACCATAGTAATATAAGGAATTTATTCAAAACGCTCATGGTAAGTATGGAAGGCAAGGAGGTAAATGTAGAAGAAATTGCTGTGGTAAAGGAATTTCCCGATGTTTTTCCAAAGGATCTGCCCGGACTACCACCAAAACGGGAAATTGAATTTGCGATTATATTAATTCCTGGGACAAAACCGATCCATAAGGCACCTTATAGGATGGCACCAACAGAGTTACAAGAGTTAAAAACACAGGTTAAAGAACTAGAGGAGAAGGGATTTATCCGTCAAGTGTTTCTCCTTGGGAAGCCCCAGTGTTATTTGTGAAAAAGAGGCACGACAACTTAAGATTGTGCGTAGACTACCGAGAGCTAAATAAGGTTACTATTAGAAATAAATATCCTCTTCCTCGGATCGATGACTTATTCTACCAACTACAAGGATCCAACGTTTTCTCAAAGATAGATTTGCAATCTGGTTACCATCGGCTAAAGATAAAGTCCAGCGATATTCCTAAGACCGCCTTCCGCACTCGCTATGGACATTATGAGTATTTAGTCACGCCATTTGGGCTAACCAACGCGCCTGCAACTTTTATGGATTTAATGAACCGGATATTAAAACCTTACTTGAATCAGTTTGTAGTTGTTTTTATTGATGACATTCTTATATATTCGAAGACAGAAGAAGAACACTCAAAACATATAAGAATTGTATCGCAAACCCTAAGAGAACATAAATTATATGCCAAGCTAAAGAAATGTGACTTTTGGATGGATCATGTCACGCCCCCAAACTGGGCCTGGGCAGAACAGCCGCCACGCGTTTATAAACCGAAGATTATAAACGTGTGAGGCCTAAAACTTTATAAGATAAAATGCTACTCAAAGGCAACTTTATTTATTATTTGACGATACAAAGTTCTGGCTGAAAGTAAACTCCTAGTCATTTTATTTATTCCCATCCCGACGCGCCGATACGCCTACCGCTCGTCGCTACGCTCAAGATCCTTACCGCTGGGCTCTGCAAAAATTAGCAATATGCAAGGGTGAGTATGATGAAATCACACTCAGCAAGTAATACATGCTATCCAACAAAGAGAAACAAAGGAAAATACCACAATGAAGGAATATGGGCAGATAAATAATAAAAGAGTAAGAAGATATTATCCGATGGACTGTATTTAAGAAGAAATAAATAAATGGAGCAACAAATAATGGAACTGAATTCACCATAATGAATCCAGCAAAATGGAAACGGATGTAACGAAAATGAGTTAAGACATAATTGGCATCACATGTGACCAGCAGGGTTCCCTACCCGGGACTCACAGGGTTGAATATTCACACTTTTACACTCTTAAGAGTGGTACTCCGACATCGACAGTCCCAACTAGAACCATGTGGGCTCCAGAAGAGCAGAGCTATTTAGCCCGCCGGGACACGACGACTTGACTTTCTAGTATGGGCCGCTCCCAAGGATCCATCGCCGATACCTTGTTCGGATCAAGTGTCGTTCCCATTGGAGAACTCAGACAGTCTCATACCTGAACCGCGACCGGTACAATATGTTTGCAGTCGTGACACCAATTAAGATCATCGGAAAGAATAAAAGGATTATGGATATGAAGCCGAGTCCAACTAAATCACGATCTTTGCGTGAGTGCAGCTAAATCATGATGATTTCTTATTAACTAATGCTTTAAGCCTGGAGACGACGGAGGATTCTCAGGCCATCTGCACCTCCTGCTGCCTCTAACTTGTGGGCCTCGCTGGCAACTTTTCACTTTCGCGCCTACCGAAAAACGAAATAGCCCGCACGCCACCTTATCCCCAACCACAACACACCCCAGGTCGCCCTGACATCTCTAGAAAAGCGGCGGTCCACGACAGTTTGGGCTCGTCGTTCGCGTCATCCACCGCCACCATGCGGCCGCCGCGCATCCCAAGCGCCGCTGCTCCAGAAGCTCTCCTCCCCTACCTCTTCCTTGCCCGCCTCACCTATATTTCTCTCTTTCTCAGCGAGCGCAGCAGCCGGCGCACGGGGGATCTCAATCTTCGTCGGCGCATCCCCAGCTCCACGGCTACCTCTGCCCGTCGACGACTTCATGGATCCACTACCAGCTCCAGACAGGCCGAGCAGAAGCAGAACTTTGTGGTGAGGACAAACAGCAGGTGAGTCTTCTTCTTCTCTTATTTGTTTCCAAAGCGCCAGCGCACGGAGCCGAGCGAGAGAGAGAAAAAAATGGAGGCATGAGCGCATCCTCCCCGTCCCCTCATCTTCCCCTATCCTGTCAGACGCCCATCGGCCTCACCCCCTCCTCGCCGGCAGGTCCCTCAGGCCTGACGCGGAACAGAGAAGCGGCGCGCGCCCAGCGACGATGTCGTCACACTCGGATCTGGACCGGCAGATCTTGCAGCTGTGGGACTGCAAATACCTGCCCGACGCCGAGGTCAAGGCCCTCTGCGAGTAGGCCCAGGCGATCCACATGGAGAAATGGAACTTCCAGTTCGTGCGCTTCCCCGTTATCGTCTGCGGCGACATCCACGGCCAGTTCTACGATCTCATTGAGCTCTTCCGCATCGGCGGTGACACCCCCGACAGCAACTACCTCTTCATGGGCGACTACGTTGGTACGTCCCCGCTGCCCACGCCCTTGTCTTGCCGAGAGGGATTCAGCAAGGTTGTTCGATTGATGATTAATGATGGAGAGTTTTGAGGCTCGGGGTGCGAATTTGATAGATCCTCCTGGTGTCTTCCGTTTGGGAGATTTCAGCTAGTGGATTGATTATCGTTTGTTCGTCATGTCCATTTCTTTTTGTTATGGATGTCCCATATGCTGCTCGAACTGTTTCATGATGATGATGATGTTAGGTTTTCTTCACGTGATTAAATGAGTAGGTGTTGTTTTGGATTGGATTTCTTAACTGAGTCAGAATTCAATGTAAGTGTGAATTGCTATTTAGCACATCACTTTGTTTTTTTTATCATATATAGGCATCCTTGAATCATTGGGCTGTTCTTTTCCTTGTAGTAACGGTGCGGTCGGCGAATTGTGGTGATGTTCTTGGTTGTGCCCCGTTTAAATAATTCGAAAGCTGCCAGGGAAAATAAAACTTCGAATTGAGGCACTTCATGCTCCCTCTCCCGCCTCACCTATATCTTTCTCTCTTTCTCAGCGAGCGCAACATCCGACGCACGGGAGGATCTCGACCTTCGTCGGCGTCTCCCCAGCTCCACGGCTACCTATGCCCGTCGGCGACTTTATGGCTCCACTACCAGCTCCGGGCAGGCCAAGCAGTAGCGGAACTTCGTGGTGAGGACGAATAGCAGGTGAGCCTTCTTCTTCTCTTATTTGTTTCCGGGTTAATTTCTTGAGTTGTGTCAGTGTTCATGTACAATCCCTTTAATGAATATGGAGCCCTTTTGATTTAGAGATGGCATATTCAAAATTAATGGCAAAACATTCATTATCAGTATGTCTTTCTCCCTTTTTGCTGCCGTCAGCTCCTACTATATTCTCCAGAATTCGCCAGTAGAGAATCGGGACCAATTCTTTGGGAGGCGCATGTCTTCTCCAGGTCGTACCACTACACAGAGACATTCTCCCAAAATTGATTCCGACGCATCTAGCAGCCAGAGACAAGGAATAGTTTGTTCTGTGGTTACTCTTGCATCTAATGCACTCTTACCAGAGAAGCGGTAGAGCAAGAAGCA
The DNA here is from genome assembly GCA_028641055.1 of Alopecurus myosuroides. Taxonomy (NCBI): domain Eukaryota; kingdom Viridiplantae; phylum Streptophyta; class Magnoliopsida; order Poales; family Poaceae; genus Alopecurus; species Alopecurus myosuroides. Next base: position 51,717,525 of record CM054057.1, read on the forward strand.
TTGTTCACTGAGGCTTCTAGTGCCCTACTCGTTGCTATTATCTTCATTTGTATGCATGTATGTCGCCTCCAAGATGGCAAGATTGATGAGGAGTAATGAGCCCCCTTCAATCCTTTGGTTTCAGAGATTGGCATGGCCTCTATCTGATTGCAATTACGTTTTGTATTAGTTGTTATTGAGGATCACATGTTGCAAAGCAGCGTCTAATCTTCTTGTTATTGACCTGGACTGCTACTCTATGGAATTTTATATATGCCTGGATGGCATAGAAGTTGTATGTTTTTTTATCATTCCTACTGCTACTGTATGCTATTTGTTACAGTGCTAATAAATTGTTAACTGTAGTCCATCAGGTACTATATTGAATCTATCATGTTAAGATATTATTGGAATTGAATTACAAACAATAGTGCATATTAGACACATTTGAAAAATTTAAAGATTTATGAACGATGATCTCCTTGATTTGATTCCTGGTTTTAGCAGGTCTCTGATATAGGAGGAGCTTCAGGTCATGGATGTCCCGAGGTTGATAATCTACAGACTATCAGCTGATAAGTTCCGTGCTTGTGCCTGCCAGGTGGCGGTGTCGTTTGTGGCTGGAGTTCCTGCCGGGACTGCGATCAGCATGGTTGTAGGTTGTAGTCGTTGTGCTAGCCTCTTTTATTCTTCATCTTCTGGTGTGTTCCTTTCTATTGAATTTATTTTCATGGTGTGTTGTGATGCCTTCCTAAGTGTTTTTTGTTTTGGTCGTGGCTTCTGCTTGCAGGTCGTGCTGTAGAGCGGCTGGCCGACATTGATTTCGTCTGTTTTCTTGTGATATTTTTTTACTTCTTTGGAATGGGCATGCAAGAAGGGAAGGCGTCGTGCCGTCTTCTCTACGCACTCCTGGGCGCACGCTGCCTCCATGGGCATCCAAGAAGGGAAGGAGCCGTGTTCGTCTCCGTGAACGTGTCCTGGGCTCCTGGCGCCGGGGGCGCCTACGGCTTGACGGCATTACTGCCGGCTGCTACAAGTGAGTGAGACCCTAGTCCCAGTTCTTTCCAGTTTCCTGTTATAATTGCAAGAGCGCTTCCAAACCATTGCAAGCCTATGCATTTCACTGTCTCCAATCCAATGTTTCCTATAAACCATTGTTACAGTTTGGATTTATGCACAAATCTAATGTTCTTTTTCTTAAAAGAACACATAAGTTCTTATTTGTGTGTGATCATAATGCTTTTGTAGATTAAATTCTAAAAAATGTAGTGCTTCTATAGATTAATCTAAGGATGGAATTACAATAGTTTCTGGAGTAATTCACTTAGCATGACCAAAGTTAGGAGTAATAAGTAGTAGTCTTAGGATATTCATTTGGCAGACTCGTGTTTCTAAGAGAATTGTAAAAAAATTGCTTTGGAGTTATTCTGTGGGAGCAGATTTTTTTTTATCTCATCAAACATACCGACCAGAACAGCAAGAAGAGTGTGTAACAGATTTTCTGTTAATTTTGGGAATAAAGGTTTAACACCAAATTGTACTCAAATGAACCCAAAAGGTGAGTTTGAGTCGTAACACAAAAATGTGCGACTCATTTACTTTTTGTGTAGAACCATTTACTCTCAGCCAAAACAATAACATCAATAAAGAAAAATGTGCCTCTTAGTAGATGGCTTTGTAGATAAAAACAATAGCTTTAAACTCCTGTATGATGATAGATGCATGTTATTGTATGTGTATGCGTAGGTGGATCATTTAAGCATATTGCATCCTTTTTCTGAAACATTCAAGTTATGCATTTATGACCTTGTGTTTGCTGAGGTTTTCAAGTTTTTTTTATAAAGGGAATATATTAATACCAAGATGTAGTTTATGCATCCAACTTTTACTCACACTTAAGTTTTCAACTGCATTTGTAATAATCCAAAGTTTTTTCTGGTTGGTTAAATGATGGTGTGTTTTTGAATGAATGGAGCTTAATCGCTGTAGTTTATGACTCTGGAGTCGGTCCAGAGATGCATCTGTCTTTATCAGGTTGTTAATTGCTTGATGTTGCATGCTCAAACATGATACCACATGCTCAGGTTGATGTTGCATGCTCAACACTGGATACGCCATGCTCAAACAGGCATGTAATCCATAGGTAAAGAAACGACTGGACTTAAGCTAGAACACAAATTGCTTGATTTTTCTTGGGTGCCTTATTTTTCTTCAGGTTGGAGTACTTCTTGTTAAGGTATATTCATAGACACCATGGTGGCCTGGAGACCTTATTCTTCTTCAGATTGATGTCGCAACTTCAGTCGATGGGAAGCGCTGGGGCGAGATGCCGGCAAGACAGGGAGTCGGAACGATTGTTAGATGAACCTTTGTTTTTAACTGTAGGTTGTTGATCTGTTTCTTGAATTTTACAACATTAGTATTTGTAATTGTGACATGTAGTATGCTAGCTGCATAGAAATATAGTCAGATAGATTTTTTTTGTTCAAACTGGTTGTTTGTTTACACGAATAATATCTGTTGCAACCTACTCCCTCCGTTCCGAATAAGATGACTTGGGTTTGTCCAAATAGGGATGTATCTATATACTAAAAGATATCTAGATACATCTCTATTTAGACAAACACAAGTCATCTAATTCCGAACGGAGAGAGTAGAATATTATAGCTGTGAGATAGTAGGCTCGGCTGATATGTCAGTGAAACGGGTAACCTTGAAAATTTTGGGAGGAAGATTTCAGGATCTCACCTCTCACGGCAGCTGCCGTTTGTTTATATGTAGTAGTACAAGTATGGAACCACCAAAGCAGGATACACGAAGAACTACAGCTAAAAAACAATACAGAATTCCTCAAAGAAGGGTATGAGAGATTCAGGTGCAATCCCATGGAAGAGAATACAAAGTACTTCCATTTGATTGCTAATGCTAAACATAGGAAAAAGAGAATTTTCCAGCTCGAACAGGATGAGGGGACAATTGTAGGGGAGAACAATTTGAAAGTGTTCATCTCTGAGTACTACAAAAAGTTGTTTGGGCCTCTTGATATTAATGAATTTACTATGATCGAAAATTACAACTCAGATATGCCCCAAGTTTCCAGGCAAGAGAATGTGGCTTTGACATCAAATTTTACTGAAAAGGAGATGTCAGATGCTATTTTTCAAATGGAACATAATAAGGCCCCTGGCCCTGATGGCTTTCCGGCTGAGTTCTATCAGACCTTTTGGGATGTTATCAAGATTGACTTGATGGCCATGTTCGCTCAACTTCAAAATGGTGAGTTACCACTTTTTAAGTTGAACTTTGGGGTAATTACTTTGCTACCTAAAAAGGAGGATGCGAGTAGAATTGAACAATACATGCCTATTTGCTTACTAAATGTGAGTTTCAAAATCTTTACCAAGGTGGGGACGAATCGTGTTTCGGATATTGCTCACAACGTTATTAGGCCCACTCAGTCTGCATTTATCCCAGGGCGTAACATTTTAGAAGGGGTAGTTATTCTACATGAGACTATTCATGAATTGAAAACCAAGAAGTTAGATGGTGTCATTTTCAAAATTGATTTTGAAAAGGCATACGATAAAGTAAAATGGAATTTTCTGCAACAGGCTTTGCGGATGAAGGGATTTGATCCAAAATGGTGTGAATGGGTTAATCAATTCATCCAGGGAGGGAGTGTGGGTGTCAGAGTGAATGATGACATTGATCATTATTTTCAAACACTAAAGGGGTTACGTCAAGGAGACCCCCTCTCGCCTGTCTTATTCAATATTGTAGCTGATATGTTGGTTGTTCTTATAGCACGGGCCAGAGAGGATGGGCAAATAGGATCTTTGATACCCCATTTGATGGATGGGGGGCTGTCCATCTTGCAATATGCCGATGATACAATTTTGTTTCTAGAAGATGATCTAGATAAAGCAGTTAATATGAAATTAATTCTAGCTCTATTTGAACAATTGTCGGGGTTGAAAATTAATTTCCATAAGAGTGAACTTTATTGTTTTGGGAAAGCAGCTGATAGGGAGGATGAATATAGGTCTTTATTTGGATGTGAGATTGGTTCTCTTCCATTTAAATACCTAGGTATACCAATCCATTATCGTAAACTTTTGAATAAGGAATGGAAACCAGTGGAAGATCGTTTTGAGAGTAAGTTAGGGTCTTGGGCTGGTAAGATTCTCTCGTATGGAGATAGACTTGTTCTTATCAATTCTGTCTTAACTAGCCTACCTATGTTCTTGTTATCTTTCTTTCCAATACCTGTTGGGGTTAGGAAACGATTAGATTTCTTTCGTAGTAGATTCTTTTGGCAAAGTGATTCACACAAAAGAAAATATCGCCTTTCTAAATGGAATATTGTTTGTAGACCTAAGGACCAAGGAGGTTTAGGTATTGAGGTACTTGAAATAAAGAACAAATGTTTATTGTCAAAATGGCTATTTAAACTACTACATGAAAATGGGGTTTGGCAAGAACTACTTAAGAACAAATATTTATTTGATAAATCGTTGTCTCAAGTAGAGGTAAAACCCATGGACTCTCCTTTTTGGAAGGGCCTGATGTCCGTTAAACATGATTTCTTCCAAAGAGGGTTATTTAAGATAGGTAATGGTCTATCCACAAGCTTTTGGGAAGATACGTGGTTTGGAACTGTCCCTTTGGCCACTCAATACCCTGGGTTATATAATATTGTGAGGAGTAAGAATGTGTTGGTTTCAGATGTGTTATCACATACTCCTCTAACTATTCAATTCCGTCGAAACTTGGTTGGAGATAGGTGGAATGCTTGGCTGCGTTTAGTACGTAGTCTTATGGGAATTCATTTAAACAATGTTAATGATAACTTTGTTTGGGGTCTTTCTGTCTCGGGTAACTTCTCGGTCAAGTCCATGTATTTAGATTATATGCATGGTAACACTCCCTTTTTACATAAATACTTGTGGAAGTTGAAGGTTCCACTTAAAATTAAAGTGTTCATGTGGTTCCTACAGCGTAAAGTGATTCTAACCAAGGATAATCTAATTAAGAGGAAATGGGCTGGGTCAAAAAAATGTATGTTTTGTGATAGTGATGAATCTGTGGATCACTTGTTTATACATTGTACTTTTGCTAAGCATATCTGGAGGTTGCTTCATTTTACGTTTAGTATAGCCCAACCGGTTAGTATTGATCACATGTTTGGCAATTGGCTACATGGGATTGATAAAAAGTCTAAAGTTAGAATACAAATTGGAACTTGTGCTTTTGTATGGGCACTCTGGAATTGTAGGAATGACATGGTTTTTAACAAATCTAGAGGTGCTCATTTTTTGCAGGTTACACATCAGGCCACATACTGGATTCACATGTGGTCCTTCCTTCTGCCGCTGGAGCAGCGAGATCTTATGAATTCTGGATGTACTCGCTTGATGGCGGTCGTTCAGGCTATCTACAGCCAGGGTGGTTGGCTGCACACTAGAAGGATTCAATGAGTGTTTTCTTGATTTTGATACAATTCTTGTGGTTGATCTTAGTTTCCATTCTGGATGATGCGTAAGTTGTAAAACTATGAACCGTACTTTTTCATCTTTTTAATATAAAAGCATCAGCTGTGTGTATCCTCGTGATGCAGAGGCTGGGGCTATGTTCCCATTTCAAAAAAAAAAAAGGTGCAATCCCATGGAAGCTAAGTTCGGATTCGTGTTTAATCATATTAACTGTATATGTCTTTTCATTAGCTTAACAACTAAGTTCTTACGATTCATATAGAGGAAAAAACTACTTACAAGCTGAGACAAACTAGGGTAGCATTGTCTAGTATATCATCAACATCTCTCCCGGACAGCATCCCCGCTGACAACAGATATATCAAGCGGCGAGACCATATTTAAAATGGTAACCGGAGCAATGAAGAGATAACTAAAAATACCTCCTCTATCATGTGCGGATCAACGGTATAGAAGATGAACAAGAGTGCGGTGCATGCACCTTAACCAGATATTAAAAGTGGAGTTAGCAATAGCAGAGGTACCACTTGCCTGATTAGTACTTCGACGGCACGTCGGTGCTAGCGTACTAGCCTAAACTCCAGTCGCTCCGAGCGGCACCGCAGCACAGCTACTGCCCACTTCTATTAATTCTGATTGCCTGACTAAGCTCTGACCCGGTGTGGTGCGATAGTTGCTCCCGGTCCTCTATTTATACTAGTGCCAAGCTGTGTCGCATTGGATAAGAATAACAGCCAGATATTTCTATCCCTACTGCCTGCATGCGAAAGACTCTATCACCTGGCGACACGTACTCCCTCTGCTTACCAAAACTCAGCACGTACGAGTCTTCTCGGCTAAGCGTGCAAAAATATCTAGCACAGTTCGAGCCCAGTGCAGATATCGCGAGTCGTACTAGTAGTACAAGCGGATGGATACATTATCTCATGCTTACCTAAGCCATGCAAGAGCTGATCCATCGATACATGCACAGAAGTGTGTACGTGAGTGCTAAGAACTAGTACTACTCGACTTCCAGGTGTGAAACCAGCAACGTAGCCAAATAGGATGCATGTATATTCTAGCATCGATGCATGCTAGCTTGGTGACTACACGTGAGCAAAAATAAACCTAGTAGCTCCACTACCTTATATGAATATAAAACAAATACTCCTAATGATTGACATGCATGAGCTATGTTTGAAAATACTACTAATTGAGGTTTTCCATATAAACACATAATTAATTAATCAGTTGACTTTTAATTACTCTCAAAGTAACACGGGTGTTACAGATCAAGTACCCTTTCTTGGCCATATAATTTCGGGCAAGGGTATAGTAGTAGATAATGTCAAAGTGCAAGCTGTGTCAGAATGGAAAAGACCTTCCACGGCAACGGATATCCGAAGCTTTCTTGGAATGGCCGGATATTACTGTCGGTTTATAATGAACTTTGCAAGGATTGCCTCTCCTTTAACTCATTTAACGAAGAAGGGAGTCAAATTTGAATGTACGTATAAGTGTGAGAAGAGTTTCCAAGAATTAAAGAATCGTCTAAATTCCGCCCCAATCCTTACTTTGCCGGTTGGTGGGGAAGAATTCACCATTTATTGTGATGCCTCAAAATATGGTCTCGGTTCCGTACTTATGCAGAGAGTAAAAGTCATTGCTTATGCATCTCGCCAACCGAAAACCCATGAACAAAATTATCCAACCCATGTTTTTGCACTCAAAATTTGGAGGCATTACCTTTATGGAGAGCATTGCGAGATATTCACTGACCATAAAAGTTTAAAATATATTTTCCCCTAGAAGGAATTAAATATGACACAAAGAAGGTGGCTTGAACTATTGAAGGATTATGACCTTAATATTAATTACCATCCAGGGAAGGCAAATGTTGTGGCGGATGCCTTAAGCCGAAAAGCTTACAACAACATGTCTGCCCTAGTCACTAAAGAACAACATCTACTACGAGACCTAAAAAGGTTGGGAACACAACTAAAACTACATGTACCGGGAAGCATGCTAGCTACTCTTCAAGCCACACGAATCTTAGAGAAGCAAATCATGGGGAAAAAATGGTTGACCAGGACCTAGTCAAGCTAAGGAAAAATATTAGTGAAGAAGGACCGGCAGAATTTAATATTGATACTAGTGGGGTTATACGCTTTAGAGATAGAATTTGTGTGCCTAATGATCCTGATATATAAAGGCACATAATGGAAGAAGCACACTCCTCTTTGTATACGATGCACCCAGGTAGCACAAAGATGTATCAGGACATCAAGAGAACATTTTGGTGGAATAATATGAAGAGAGAAATAGCCAAATTTGTGATGGAGTGTGATGTATGCCAACGCATAAAAGCGGAACACCAACGACCAGCCGGACTCCTACAACCCTTGTCAATACCTCTTTGGAAATGGGAATAAATTAGTATGGACTTTATTGTTGGACTACCAAAGACACCATCCATAAATGATAGTATATGTGTGATAGTGGACCGACTAACAAAATCCGCACATTTCATAACGGTAAAAATTACTTTTTCCCTAGAAAAGTTAGCCAAGTTATATATCAAGGAAATTGTATCCTTACATGGTGTTCCTATGCGCATTGCATCGTATAGAGACACTCGTTTCGTTTAATTTTTTTTGGAAAAGTCTACACAAAGCATTAGGGACAAAACTGGATTTTAGTACAGCATATCATCCGCGGAGTGATGGGGAAACTGAACGGATAAACTAGATTTTGGAGGACATGCTTAGATCATGTGTTTTGGAATTCAAAGGAGCTTGGGATGAATACATGCCTTTAGCTTAGTTTGCATATAATAACAATTATCAATCGAGTATTCAAATGGCTCCCTATGAAACTTTATATGGGAGAAGGTGTCGAGCACCCATTTGTTGGGATGAAGTTGGAGAAAGGAAAATTTTAGGACCTGAAATAATTCAAGAATCTAAAGAAAAGGTGAGACTTATACGGGAGCGACTACGAGCCGCACAAAGTAGGCAGAAAAGTTGTGCGGATGGGAAAAGTGAAGCGGTCGTTGCATAGAAAACAAAAAAAATTCCTACGCGAGAGACACCGGAAAGGCCAAGATCTAATCTAGGAGACGAAGTGCAACGGGCAAAGAGAGGGTTAAGGAGAACACATACCCTTGAAGACACAAAGCATTACGAGATCAAATCTCGTTGTTGGCGTAGTCGTACTCACACCGATCCCGAGAGCGAGAAGATGTCCGGCGGTGCCTCCGAGATCGGTCACACGTGCGGTTGATGAAGACCTCCGTTCCCTCGATCCAGCGGGGCATGGAAGTAGAGGATCCCTCGGAACTCTAGCAGAACGACGACGTGGTGTGGTGGAGAAAAACATTGCTCAGGGCTTCGCCAAGCGCACAAACAAGTAGTGGAGCAGCGGCATGACGGAGGAAGAGATGACACAAGTGTGTGTGTGTGGGAGAGGGAGCTTCCACCCCTCCTTATATAGGAGGGGATGGCAGCCATGAATTTTTGGGTGTCCCACCTCTCCCTCATCATGTGAGTGGAGTCTCGACTCAACCCACTCATTCTTCCATTAATTCCCACTCAAAATCCCAAGGGTTTTCCTTAATAAATAAATAAATAAAACAATTGTATTTCTTTATTTTCATATTTGTTGATTCCATTAACAAACATTAACATATAACCCCTTGAGTTAGTTGTTAAATCTATTAACAGCCATTTGATAAGAATCCCCTTGAACTATTTCAAAATTACCCGAAACAATTCCGGTGACTATTTCAATACTCCCCGAAACAATTTCGGTGTTGTCCAAACTTCTCTCCGATATTCCTTATCCTCTCAAACGCGTCATCGAACCTTAAGTGTGTCACCCTACGGTTCGTGAATAAGATAGACATGATCGAAACTCCTCTCCGATCAATAATCAACAGCGGGATCTGGAAATCCGTGATGACTCCTATATATTCAACGATGACTCTCGTGATCGTGTGAACCATCAACGTCGTGAACTATTCCCTTTGTCTTGCGATATTTTACTTTTCCGAGATTAGATCATTGGTATCAACCATACCTTGTTCAATCTCGTTACCGACAAGTACTCTTTTCTCGTTCCCATGATATAACATCCTTGTGATCATATCACGTGCTTGCAAGCGGTTTCGATGTGATATCACCGAGAGGGCCCAGAGTATATCTCTCCGTCATTTTGGATGGACAAATCCCACTCTTGATCCATGAGCCTCAACTAATACTTTCCAAATACCTAACGGCACCTTTATAGTCACCCTGTTACGGTGTGACGTTTGATGACATGAAAGCACCCTTCCGGTATCAGTGATTGACATGATCTCATGGTCTAAGGAATAAGTTACTTCGTATGCAAGATATAACAATATAAAATAAATGACTTGATTGTATTGTTATCTTGATATTGGGTCTATGTTCATCACATCATTCTTCTAATGATATGACCTCGTTATTAACAACATCCAATGTTCATGATCAGGAAACCTTGATCATCTATTAATCAACGAGCTAGTTAAAAGAGAGGCTTTACTAGGAACCATTGTTTGTTTATTAAACACACATGTATCAACGTTTCCGGTTAATACAATTCTAGCATGAGAAATAAACATTTATCATAAACAAGGAATAAGATAATAACCACTTTATTATTGCCTCTCGAGCATATTCCCTTCAGTCTCCCACTTGCACTAGAGTCAATAATCTAGTCTGTAAGCACTTAACACATATGGCGTTCCATTGTAATTACCATGCTTTGCATGTGGTAAACATCATCAAAAAGATCTGAATTGTTCAGGTCCTATTGTATTTGCATGTTCTTTGTGTCTACACGCATCACTCATTCTCTAATGAGATGGCTTTGTATATATATGGTCAATCGGTGAAACCTTGATTCCTCAGCTTAAACTAATGTCACTAACATTGTGAAAATGTAGCTTCATAGTGTTAGCATTCTTGGAAATTCACCAAGTTCGGTGATACCTTAATTCCTCAGCTTAAACTAATGTTACTAACATTGTGAAAATGTAGCTTCATAGTGTCAGCATTCTTGGAATTTCACCAACTTCAGTAAAGAACTCCTTGACACAAAATACGCTTATTATCAGTTGTCAACACAACGATATACTTTAGCCTTTGTTGTAGTATCCGTCATAATATTTTTAATTTTGAAGCTCTTTCAAATCTAGCATGGAACTTTCTTCCAGTCTATTATGCTACCCTTCATCACATATTTTAATTGAGATAAAATTACTTGAATAAATGACAAGACTATTAGTGTAACATATTACAACTAATATTTTGTCATTACTACATAGAAAAAATATCCTTAGCATTTCTAAAATGACACAAGGATCTCTCCCACTGTTGTCTAATCATCATATGGATTATCCTGCTATAACATTTTATAGCATAGGACTCATTTGGTTGTGTACATAGCATGGAAACATGACTTAGAAATCTCAATTTCAATGATGCTCATCATGTGTCAAAACACTTGAATCTTGCTCAATTATTTTCCATGTGACAAGAACTACTTCTTGTCATTTCGATATTGACTTACTTCAATGTTTCATCTATGTAATTTGGCTTCAATCATATCAGGCGCTTCAATCCATCTCTTATAGATATCGATGCCCAGTATCTTCTAAGCCTTTCATCAATATGAATTTCTTAACCGTGCTATTTTAAAATACATATTTTCCAATCAACCATATGTCATCTACATAAAGTATTGGAATATGTCATAGCGCTCCCACTTAATTTCTTGTAACTCAACAAGCATCTTTATCGTTCATGATGGAATCAAACTCTTTTGATAACTTCATTAAGGTAAAGATTTCAACTTCGTTATGCTCACTTCAACAATTGAAGTGTGCATACCTTTCTAGCAACTTTTTGAATTTTACAAAACTCTCAGACTGTGTCAAGTACACATACTTGATCAAACTTCCTCGAGAGGAGAGTTGGTTTTGTTATTCAGCATCCATATCATAATATGTAACTTTGCTAGAACTATACGCAAAGACTAAGCATCACTACGGAAGATCAAAATCTTGTAGTAGTCAACTCTTTGAACTTCGTCGAAAATAACTTTTCGATAAGTACAACTTTCAAACGATGTAAAATCCATGTCTTTGTCGCTATATAGACCCTTTTGCTACCGTTAGGCATCAAGCCTATCGAAAGGACTACCAAGTCACATACTTGATATTCATACAAGGATACTATGGCGGATATAATGACTCATAGTCAATTTTACGAAGTCAGGGCCCATCATTTGCTTCCTTTATAAGATCCAGGTCCTTTTGTTGTCAAAACAACAATTTACTCTTAAACCACAAGTTGGTCTAAGTACAAAGTTTTAGGACTTTTGTGGTTCAGTACGCAAACTCATCCGAAGTATCTACAACACATGTAGTGTCTTCTAATTTGTCAAAATAGCAATCCCCGGAACAACTTCCAGTGATCCGCTACTCTTGACATGATAACGAAGATTCTATAATCTCGTTGAGTTTGTACTATGCTCCCACTCACTTGTTTTGCAAGAACTACTTTCTCGAGAAATCAACCCTTTCTGACAAACAACATTTGCCTTTTGGTTCGATGATAGGAGAAATACTCAATGTTTTATTTGGGATAACCTTATAAACATATATTTATCCTATTCTGGTTGTAAACATTTTACACATGCTATGCATACCAAAACTTAAGAAAATGACAATTTTGGGTCACTACCCAAACCATATCTTATATGTTGTCAATTTCAACGGATCATGATGGTGCTCTTTTCAGTGGAAAAACGCGGTTGTCACTAATGTATAAACTACAAAATTATAATGGCATTTTTATTAATCTTACCATGTCCAACAAGGTTTGATTTTATCTCTTGAATACTCCAAACTAATGTGGGGTATTCGAGAAGTATAAGGTGTAGAACAATTCTGCAACTTCTCAGATGTTTTGCTAAACTTGTAACTCAAACTTTATCCTTTATGATCCAATCATAAATACTTGATTATCTTGTTACATTGATTTTTACTTCATGTTAACAACCATTTGAAGCAATTCAAAATGTCAAACTCCGTTCTCTTTAAATAGATATACTCACATATCTACTCAAATCATCCACAGAATTTTATGAAGGAAAAATTAATCAACCATACATGACTACACATAATGGACAATATACATCAATATGTATAATCTCCATTAAATTAGTCGTCCATTCTACTTTGGCCTATGAACGGAATTATAGTCATTTTTGGAAGAGGTCTCACAAGCGTAAATTTATTCAAAATAAAATGACTCCGGAAGTTCATCAATATGGAGTTCCTTCATGTTTTCCTTTCCGATATGAACTAAAATGGTGGTGTCACAATTTAAGTGAAACTCTTTTACGTCTTGCAACGTTTAGCATTTTGTCTTATAGATGTTTACTTTACCAACATGATTTATATTAACATATCCATCAATTATGAAATATGGTCATCGTTTGAACAATCTCATTTGTTCTCACGAAAGACTAGAACAAAATAACAACTTATTAAGTTCTTAAAATAAATCTTGAATGGTTGGTTCGATACGACAATGAACACAATAACACTTTATTTATGTTCTTGTCATAATCGATTCCACATCTATTACTAGTTCCTTTAGGCCCTTGTATTTCTTGCATTGCGTTGCTTTGTATGACAACTCATACCAACCAACGTGGTATCAAAATACCCAAAAATACTTTGTTAACTAGTAATACATCTATAACTTGTATATCAAGCATATACTCCTGAGCTGGACTTTTCCAGTTATCTTCTTTTTATGCCATATATCTTTTTGTAATTCTATTTTCAGTATTCCCTTTCCTTAATAGAAGAATCATTCAATATCAAACAATGCTAGTTGTACTAGTTCATTTTCTTTGGCGTGTTAGTCATATACTATCACCCATTGAGTCATACTTCCAGTTTGATTGTTCGACTAATATCACCATATTAATAGTATTCTTCTAGATTCCACACTTAGCAATCTCCAAGTAAGGTAAACGACTTTACCCATACTTTTAATCCATCCCATCATAACAATTTTATGATTACGCTACTATAGCTCGAAGGAAGGAATTTAGAGTATAATTTTTAGCGCCCAACTTCTTGGAATATTCAAACGCCTAGCGTCTTCAATCATTGCATATATTCAGATAATATAAGCAAACATTGTCACGCTAAATTATACTCAGTCATGTTGCCACAAATAAGTTTCTAGATATCAATATATATTTCACTTGATTGTTTCTGAAAACAAATATTTTTCAGTTCCTAAATCACCTTGATCAACAAAACATTCTTTTGAAGATAAAGTAATATGGAAGCAACCATGACTCTGGATTCTAAGTAGGAATTATTTGCTCTCTAGATCAATCAATCATTAATCATATGGAGCTAGGTAGGAAATACCATAAATCTACAATAGGACTCAATTTTAAATTTCACTAATACGGTACCAATCTTAAATGATTTTTACCAGATCATAACAGTTATATCTCAATTAACAATCTAAATGTAAGGTAGTTTGTGGATGCCAATGAATACTACAATTTGTGCAAATTCACTTTGATTGGTTGTTCATGATAAATAAGTTCAAGTTAATTCAAAATTAAACCATGAACTCCCACTCAAAAACAACATCCCTCTTAGTCGTCTTTAGTGATTACACAAACCAAATTCACTACACCAAAACCGATCATCACGTGAGATGATGTAGCTTCAAAGGCGAACATCGACATGTTCATCATATCATCCATATGACTCATGCTTTTTACCTTTCGGTTACGTGTTCCGAGGCCATGTCTGTACATGCTAGGATCGCCAAGTAGAACCTTAGTATTGCGTGTGTTTCAAGGCCATGTATGTACATGCTAGGCTTGAAAACACCCGTTGTATGCGAACGTTGAGTCTGTCACACCCGATCATCACGTGGTGTCTTGAAACGACGAACTTTCTTAACGGTGCATACTTAAGGAAGAACACATTATTATCTTGATATTAAGTGAGAGGGATCATCTTATAATGCTATCGTCTCTATGTAAGAAAAACAAGATGCATAAAAAGGATTAACATCACAGACATCACATGTAAGGATAACGTGATATGATATGGTCCTCCTTGCACTTGATCTCCATCATGTGCATCATGGTATGATCTCCATCATTCCACCGGCGTGGTACCAAGTACCATGGCACCCCAATATTGATTGTCCGTCAATAATAAGACAACCATATGGATACCTTCCGGTATATCAATAATTTACAAAAGAGATCATCTCATAATCAAAATTTTAATATTCACCATATCACATCACATGCCCAGCAAAAAACTAGTTAGACGCTTTTAATTTATTTTTTGCATATTTTACGTGGCTTAGGGCTTTCGAGGATAGAACCGTTCATACCTACGAACATCAACCACAACGTTGATAAACACATTTTTAACAATCCTTCAAAGATTAAGATCTTAACTATAGTAGGATAAACAGACACCCGCAAGACACTTATGCAATACAAGTTGCATGTCAGTTGTGGAACAAGTCTCATGTACATGGACATGTAAGGTTAGTCCGGGCCGCTTCATCCCACTATGCCACTAAGATCATAAAATAATCAAGGAGATAATAACATGATCATCAATGCCCTACATACACCTATGTGTTCTACCCGTACAAAACATCTACACATAGATCCGGCTCTGATGCCACTGAAGGGGTCGTTGCATAGAAAACAAAAAATTTCCTACGCAAGAGACACCCGAAAGGCCAAGATATAATCTAGGAGACGAAGTGCAACGGCCAAAGAGATGGTAAAGGAGAACACATACCCTCGAAGACACAAAGCATTACGAGATCAAATCTCGTTGTTGGCGTAGTCGTACTCACACCAATCCCGAGAGCGAGAATATGTGCACCGCAATCCGACGGTGCCTCCGTGATCGGTCACACGTACGGTTGATGAAGACCTCCGTTCCCTCGATCCAGCGGGGCAGGGAAGTAGAGGAACCCACGGAACTCCAGCAGCACGACGGCGTGGTGTGGTGGAGAAAAACATTGCTTAGGGCTTCGCCAAGCGCACGAACAAGTAGTGCAGCAGCGGCATGAGGGAGGAAGAGATGACACAAGTGTGTGGGGGGGGGGAGAGGGAGCTTCCACCCCTCCTTATATAGGAAGGGATGGCAGCCACGAATTTTTGGGTGTCTCCACCTCTCCCTCATCATGTGAGTGGAGTCTCCACTCAACCCACTCATTCTTCCATTAATTCCCACTCAAAATCCCAAGGGTTTTCTTTAATAAATAAATAAAACAATTTATTTCTTTATTTTAATATTTGTTAATTCCATTAACAAACATTAACATATAACCCCTTGAGTTAGTTGTTAAATCTATTAACAACCATTTGATAAGAATCCCCTTGAACTATTTCAAAATTACTTGAAACAATTCCGTTGACTATTTCAATATTCCCCGAAACAATTTCGGTGTTGTCCAAACTTTTATCCGATATTCCGTATCCTCTCAAACGCGTCATCGAACCTTAAGTGTGTCACCCTACGGTTCGCGAATAAGATAGACATGATCGAGACTCCTCTCCGATTAATGATCAACAGCGGGATCTAGAAATCTGTGATGACTCCTATATATTCAACGATGACTCTCGTGATCGAGTTAACCATCAACGTCGTGAACTATTCCCTTTGTCTTGCGATATTTTACTTGTCCTAGATTCGATCATTGGTATCAACCATACCTTGTTCAATCTCGTTACAGACAAGTACTCTTTTCTCGTTCCCATGATATAAAATCCTTGTGATCATATCTCGTGCTTGCAAGCGGTTTCGATGTGATATCATCGAGAGGGCCCAAAGTATATCTCTCCGTCATTTTGGATGGACAAATCCCACTCTTGATCCATGAGCCTCAACTAATACTTTACGAATACCTCACGGCACTTTTATAGTCACCCTGTTACGGTGTGACGTTTGATGACATGAAAGCACCCTTCCGGTATCAGTGATTGACATGATCTCATGGTCTAAGGAATAAGTTACTTCGTATGCAAGATATAACAATATAATATAAATGACTTGATTGTATTGTTATCTTGATATTGGGTCTATGTTCATCACATCATTCTTATAATGATATGACCTCGTTATTAACAACATACAATGTTCATGATCAGGAAACCTTGATCATCTATTAATCAACGAGCTAGTTAAAAGAGAGGATTTACCAGGAACCATTGTTTGTTTGTTAAACTCACATGTATTAATTTTTCCAGTTAATACAATTCTAGCATGAGAAATAAGCATTTATCATAAACAAGGAATAAGATAATAACCACTTTATTATTGCCTCTCGGGCATATTCCCTTAAAAAAGGAGAGACCTTCACTTTAAGGAAGGAGAACTAGTGTACTTGAAAGTATCTCCTATGAAAGGGATCAAAAGATTTGGACTCGGAAAAAATTAAGCCCAAGGTATATCGGTCCATTTTGTTTCACAAAACCAATCGGGGAGGTCGCTTATCAATTAGAGCTACCAGATTCTCTAGCAGGTGTACACGATGTGTTTCATCTTTCCTTACTTCGCAAATGTTTGAAACCGCCCCATCAACATGTGGAGCTGGGACTACCCGAACTACAAAAAGATTTAACATATGAGGAATATCCTATTCGCATATTGGATTCTAAAGACCGCAATACCCGAAGCCAAAATATTCGGTTTGTCAAGATACAAGGGAATAATCACACGGAAGATGAAGCCACCTGGGAAAGAGAAAATGACTTAAGGAAAAACTACCTGTACCTCTTCGAAAAAAATAACGGTAGGTAAAATTTCGAGGTCGAAATTCTTCTAAGGGGGAAGGATGTAATATCAAAAAAAAAATGTCAAACCTCAACCTTAAGTATTTTTGGTGTACTTTTATTTTTGCGTAACAAAGTGTGCAGACTAGACATAGTTTTTTTTTAGCTCAGAATAAGTGGAGACTAAGGAAAAGTAGTACCCACGTAATCCCAAAATATCTTTGAGTAGAAACCAGCGGATAAACCTACGGTGTAAACTGACCGAAGGTAACGTGACCAGACGATCTAATCCACCTAGGATGTTTCACTACGGGAGCCAGCTGATACGCCGACGGTGCCAGGCCGTCGGCGAAGCCACCATTCCCGTCGGTGGTACCTATAGGCCGACGGTGGTCGTCGGCGTATAGGTCTGTCGGTGTCTACGCCACCATCGGTGTATCCCGTATAGGCCGACGGGGAGCCCCCTCGGTGTATAGGGACGAAATTATTTGAATTTTTTTTCAATTTGTTTTTTGAATTTTTTCTGCATATTTTTTATTTCACTTGTTTAACCACTTAATAACAATTTTTAATTCTAATCTAAATTACTCGTTTCTACTAACACTTCCCTGTCGGTCACCCATCATGAGATTGCTCCAGGCCCAGCACGCTTAACTTCGTAGTTCCTTCGCTGTGATCTACCTAGAAACAACGGATGTGTTGTTGATAATATTATCCAATCAATCCTGTTAACGTTAACCCTTGGACCATCATGTCACACTCCTTTATTTTGTGAATTCAAACAACTATTTAAATAAAATATAATAACTAATAATAAATTTGAATTCAAATAATCTTGAATTTAAATAATAATTAAGAGGTTTGCTTTTTCTATTTAATATTGAATAATTCATATCTATAAATCCGTAAATCAAAATTTGACAAATAATATGTCTATATAGATTAGAAAAATGAGAGAAATTCAAATATGACATCCATATAATATTTTCCATCATATATAAGACTTTTTTTTCTTTTCATTGAAGCAAAAAAACCATTTTCAATTTTCCTAGTGTAAAAAAAGGGTTTTTTGTGAAGGACCTACCATAAATATGTTGCAAAACTTGAGAGCTATAATTTTTGAAAATACTAGACCATGTTAGATGCACAAATAACCAATTTGTTTCATATTAAAAGGTTTCCATCCACCTCTTTTGAAAAACACAAGTCTCTGCCGATTCCGATGGAAACTGGTCAAATTTGAACTACAGGTACCTCATAGTTTGCTCATGATTTTTGGAAAAAATCATTTTTAGGTACACAAGTACCTATTTCAACATAAATACACCAATAGTTTCTCAATATTCAACCCCTAGCTACGAACAGTCATGCCCGCCACCTTGACTTTTTCCTCAAACGGGGTTAGAAAATTCCAAAAAATTCAAAAAAAAACACAAAATGATCCGAGACGTTCGCGCCGTGTCATTATATAGGTCCTAGTATACACCAAAAATAATAAACTTGGAATACGATTTTTGTCTTGAAAATGTGTTCACAAAAATTAGCTATCTCCTCCGAACATTCTAGGGTTTCGGGCCAAATGACGAGTGTTATGGTCATATCCATGGCATAGTTTGTTCAAATGTTCCCATATTACACAGAAACATGCATCTTGGAAGCACGGACAATTTTGACGGAGGAAGTTTTCCTTTCCATTTAAGCAAAAAACCATTTTCTATGTTCCAAGTGTAAAAAAAAGGATTTTTTTTGTGAAGGACCTACCATAAATATGTTGCAAAACTTGAGAGCTATAATTTTTGAAAATACTAGACCATGTTAGATTCAGAAATAACCAATTTGTTTCATATGAAAAGGTTTCCATCCACCTCTCTTAAAAAACACAAGTTTCTGCCAATTCCAGTGGAAACTGGTAAAATTTGAACTACAGGTACCTCATAGTTTGCTCATGATTTTTGGAAAAAATCATTTTTTAGATACACTACAACATGACAGAGCTTTGGTAACACAAGCAGGTAACACATATCATAACGTGTTACCAGTAAAATTCTAGTAACATGTGATTTGTCCGCTAACGACCGCCGGTAACACAAACTTTATTAGCCCCAAAATTGTGTTACAGACATTTGGAAAAAGTAACATATAAATATGTGTTGAGCTAACGTGTTACGGCGATGTTTACGCGGTAACATATAAATATGTGTTATTGGAAATGTGTTACGAACTTTACGTGGTAACCAGAGAAGAAACATTTGGAGTGAAATCGAGGAAGATCCTCGCGCAGAGGTCCAACTCCTCCAACTTGGAAGAAGAGAAAGCGATCTCGGATCCCCCTCCATTGCGTCCCCACTTCGAGTTCTCTACTTGTTACTATCAATACGGACAGAACCTAGTCCCATGTCGCCCATGCCAAGGGCGACCCAGAAGAATCCACCACCGCTAATCTTATGGCCGCTCCTTCTCCTCCTGTGCTTCGTTTGGCGTGTGGCAGTTGGCGAGTGGAGGCGGTACATTCATGGAGAATCTCCGGTTAGGTTTGGGATGTCCTCGCATCCCAATCCGACCCAACTCCGGGGGAAATCTCATATCACTTTTGGGATCGAACGATGGAGGAGCTTGGGCGTCGCAGCACAACCAGAGAAGAAACACTTGGAGTGAAATCGAGGAAGATCCTCGTGCAGAGGTCCAAGTCCTCCAACTTGAACGAAGAGAAAGCGATCTCGGTTCCGCCTCCATTACGTCCACGCTTCGAGTCCGCTACTTTCTTACTATCAATACGGGCGGAACCTAGCCCCGCGTCGCCCCTGCCCAGGGCGACCCGGGAGCAGCCGCCGTCGCCAATCTTAGGCGCCCTACACCGTGACCAACATCCACCGCCCTCCCACCGTCCCCACAACTTCGGCACTTTGAAAAAATAAGATTGAAATATGATCCGGTGGAGAAAACTTCAACACTTCTCGAGATGACATTGTCACGCAACACTACAACTTTGATGAATTCCACTTAATTATCAACTCGTTCGAGACGAAATAAGTGATTATCTTAGGGATCTCGATTCATTTTCTTTATTTTTTTAGGGGTGGCTTTATGCTAGTTTGACCAATAAATCTAAATTTTTTTGTTTTAAAATAAATGCATCATTTCCCTTTGTTTAACCGATTATTTTTCATCGAGATAAAAAACCCGTGGAGGGAAACTTTTAATAGTTCCCGCTAATGTACATTTCCCCTCAATTTACAGGTCTAGCCTTGCGAAATACTCCCTCCGTCCACTTTTATAAGCCCCACTTCTTAGCATTTCAATAGTAAGAAGTGGGCCTTATAAAAGTGGACGGAGGGAGTATTTTTTTCCAAGTCAATCTTCTCCCCTGCAAATCCTCATCCCGCCGCCGCACCGTGCCTCACTGCCACAATGTCGTCCTCTCTATAACTGCCCGCCGCCGCCGTCCCCTCCGCGACTGCCCTCGCCACAGAGACGCCCACCACCGGCCGTCGTCGAGACACCTACCACCACCGCTTGCCCCGCCCGAATCACAGCGCCTGCCCCGCCGCCGAGACGCCTACCACCACCGATCCGCCCACCACCACACGGCCCCCATCACCAACTCGCCTACCATCGTCCGGCCCTCCACCACCGAGCAGCCACCACCATCACCGCGCCGTCACCACCGAGCCGCCACCACCGAGCGCGCGCGTCCCCGTCGAACCTGACGGCTCCGCCCCCTACATCTCCCTAGTACCAAGATCGCGCCCAGCCGCTCCTTCCTGCACCGTCGTCCCGGCCACTCCGCCATATGCTCTTTGTCCTATTGTTCTTCACCACAAAGGTAATTCACGGAACATCGGGTGTTCTATCTGAATGATGCCTCTGTACTTTTTGTTACCCTTGATGCCGTCCACTTTTAAGATCATGTGAGTAATTGGGCATCTGGATACTGCATGATGACATATTGCACTCAAAATTCAGTTTACTTGAAACATTGCACTGAAATTCAGTTAACGGGCATGTACATGACACTAGAATTCAGTTAACATGGCATGCACAGGAGACTGAAATTCAGTTAACAGGTGTGCACTGAAATTTAGAGTTTGACACTCTCAAAAACAAAAAAGACATGTTTTTTCTATTGTTGCATCAATTACTCATACGAATCATAGTTGTACGATCTAGATTGTATAGGAAAAATCGAATTATTATACTGTAGTAGTAACAGCTAGCAGTATGCACTCTTTTTATCTCATTTTGTTAATTAGTTTCGGCGCCAATGTATCTAGCTTGTTAGAGTTATGCATGGATGGCTGTTCCTACTTTACACACTGTTGTTGCTGAGTTCAGTTTGAAGGCACCCAAACACATATATTTGTAAGCATATATCTAGTCTAGAATGAAGTTTGTTGCACTCTTGTGCAGTACTTCAATTATCCGGGAAATTCAGAGTTTGACACTCTCGAAAACAAAAAAGACATGGTTTTTCTATTGTTGCATCAATTACTCATACGAATCATAGTTGTACGATCTAGATTGTATAGGAAAAATCGAATTATTAAACTGCAGTAGTAACAGCTATCAGTATGCAGTCTTTTTATCTCATTGTATCTAGCTTCTTAGAGTTATGCATGGATGGTTGTTCCTACTTTACACACTGTTGTTGCTGAGCTCAGTTTGAAGGCACCGAAACACATATATTTGTAAGCATATATCTAGTCTAGAATGAAGTTTGTTGCACTCTTTTACAATACTTCAATTATCCGGGGAATCAATTTGTGACATCGGCTAAACACAGAGCCACTTATTCTCTTTTGTTGGAAGTCTGTGTTGAAAGCCAAACATGTCCTCAGTCATCCCTTCATTTAAGCACATAGGATCCACTAATTCAGTGTACTATTTGGCCCTGGTTTATTTGTACAAACAACTTACAGTCCACGTTTATGCATGCAAATTAATTGCTCAAATAACTTACAGTCCACGTTCATGCATGATAATTGCAAGACACTTGTAGTGGTTCGAATGACATTTTATTCATATGTAGGATGGCGATGAACATGTTGACCATGTACCTGCACTATGAAGACGGAAATGAAAAGCTCAAAATTGTACAAAGATCCATGATGAGGCGTTATGTATCATATTATGATATGATCTTGATGATCGAGCAGTTAATATACATCTAGTGAAGTTAAGTCGGAATCACAGTACAGTTCAATTTAACTAATATGCATGATTCTTTTCTTCTAGGCTCGATTGGAGGGTCTGATAGCTGAATGACCAGAGTTGGCACAAAATGTCAATGGAAGAGTGGCATGGGAAGATGATGCCTTGCAGGAAGTGTTAGATGCAGAAAAGACTGGACAAGTTCATGGCATGGGTTTGCTTCCAGTTCCTAAGCAAGTATATGGTCGGACACCACGGTATCTCAAGAACTTTAATATGACCACAACTGTTGGATCACCATGTGAAGGTGAAGGTGACATTTGGGTGGAATTAGCAAAGCTGAAGGAGCATATAAAAAGGCAAGATCAGATTATTGAAATGAATAACAAAGAAAAAGAAGGCAATGAGAATATTGGAGTTGAAGAAGAGGTGAAGGAATTTCTTTTCTCCTCCTTTTGTATGCATGTCTATCAATATTTTACTCATACCTGTTAGTTCTATAGGAAAATCTTGAATCAAATGATAATTGTATTTCTCGGTTGCCAATACTCCATGGTAATACAAAGGTAATGTAAATACATGGTTATATCATGGGTTAATTGGATCTATGCCATTGGGCTATTCACACATTGGAGAAATGCCATTACAAAACCGAACTTGCAAATATGCCACTCTCAATTCTCTATACCTCTAACTATGCCATTTTGTCCACTAAAGAGAATAACGATTTAAAAAATACATGTATTTGAGTGTATATTGTTATATTTACCATACTGCCCTTGTGACCACACTTTGGCAGCACTTTAGTGTCGTTCCGGGTGTCCAAAAAATTCGAAAAACTCAAATTTTGAAAAAAAAAAATGTACTTTGTCAAAAAAAAATTAGAAAAATTATAGAAAATCAAAAACATGAATATGAGCCTACTGTTCAGATATGAGCTGATTCTGGGCATATATAGAGCCATAAAATGACATTTTTTATTCTGTCCAGAAATATGTTAAATTTTGGCCGAAAATTTGAACTTCTCATAAAATTCTAAAAAAAATATAGGAAATCAAAAACATAAATACGAGTCTACTGTTATAATATGAGCCAATATTGATCACATATGGACCCTTAAACTGACATTTCAAGTTCTGTCCAGAAACTTGTCGAACCAAATAGTGAATTTCGACAGCAGTTTAATAGTATGTTTTTCAACCTGAGAAGCACAATTCAAACATGTCCATACATAGGTTCACAAGCACAAGAGGTTCATGACAAATAGTCCACATAACAAGTATCAAAAGCAAACATGTAGTTGAGTCACCCACTAGCCACCAAGCCAATGAAGAAGGCTTCTTTTTGCACCATATGGAGGCTGCAGTACTGGAGTTGGAGGTGGAGGCATAACAGGTGCAAATGGAACATTTTTCTTGGATTTTTTGCCTTTAGATGTAGTCTTTTTTGGTGCGGTTTTTTTCTTGGCATTCGTTTCTGACATAGCTTTCTTCATGGGGGTCTTGGCGTTCTCTTGTGATGCAACAGTCTTCTTAACCGGGGACTTTTTCTTGGTCTTTTCTTGTGATACAACTTTCTTGATCTGGGTGTTTTTCTTGGCCTTCTCTTGTGGTGTAACTATCTTCACAGGTGTCTTTTCCTTGGTTGGTGTGATGGGTTTTTGTGGAGTTGTTCTAGCCTTTTTCCTACATTTACAACATATGATTTAGAACGAGAAATAATAGATTAAGCCAAGCGCATCAATTACCTTATAAGATTGATAAGAACTTCATCATCTGTTGCATCACCATCTGCCGTAGCAGCTGTTTCTTCACCTTTTTTTCCTGCAATATAAACAAGTTAAATCAGCAATTTTACGATATATGTCATGAAAAAGAGATGCATAAACACAACTATAAATTCACCTTTTGTTTGTTGGTGTAGATGGATCTGGTACATCATCAGGTAGCTCATCATTATTAACAGCCACATACTTAGGATCAGGGATTTTGCATGTTTTCTCAAAGTGCCCAGGTGCACCACATTTCTTACACTTGACTATTTTCCTTCCAGGTTCTAGCCATCCTCTAATTCTCTGAACTCTTGGCCTACCCGCCACTGGCTGCTGCAAAGGTGGGTGCACCTTGAATCCCAAATCCACATTTATCCATTGGGACTTGTCTGTCATGGAAGGGATTCTCCCAGCATATGCTTCCTTGAACTTTTCCACAGAATAATAATCATCAACATATGTCTCAATCTGAGCACCATTAATGCTACAAATGAAGGCTATTGCGTGCATGCATGGCTTTCCAGAAACTTGCCAAACTCTACATGTACATGTGCGACTTTGTAAGTTGACAATGTGCCTTTTGACAAATTTCAGATCCAGCAAAGTAACCTCTGCCTCTTGTTCGGTGGTCCAAAGAATCTTGTTCCGACCAATGGTTTTGCTAAGAGCGTTTAGCTGCTTAATGACATGAGGAAGAATTCTACCCTTTATTTTCTCACCTACCTATCTTCTAAGGCAGAACTTCTCCATGATGAGCTCCCTAACTCTCTCAATAAGATTGCAAATATTGAGCCCTTTGAAGTCTTTTATTTGCTTGTTGAAACTCTAGAATATATTGTTTATCAAATAGTCAACCTTGCTCGCCTCTCCAAAACCACATCTATACCACAACCTATGGTGATAAATATCTAGATATTCAATAGCTTCTGGATTTGCTTCCTTAATTATGTTCATATGATGCATGAACTTACGCTCCGAAAAAGTCCTAGCGGCTGGGTACAAGTTATCCGAGTATACTTTACCATGAAATTTCTTCATGAAATTTCCATACATGTGCCTCGCGCACTCTCTGTTTTCACAGTTGGGGAACACAAGGTCAATGGCTGTTTCTAATCCTTTGCATGCATCACTAGAAATAACAAGTCCATGTGGGGAACCTATGGATCTATGCAACTGTTTCATAAACCATTCCCAATTGTCTCCGGTTTCGGAATCAAACACAGCAAATGCTACATAATATAGCCAATTGTGCCCATCTACAGCTGTTGCTGATGCGAATTGACCCTTATATTTCCCATTAAGTGCCGTTGAGTCGATACCAACATAAGGCCTACAACCAGCTAAGAAACCATCGATGCAAGGCTTGAATGCAACAAACATTCTGTTGAAGTGATATTTGGTTCCATTTTTTACTAGGTCTATCTCTACAATGCTCCCTGGGCTCTTATGTTCTATCTAAGCTTTCCAATTAAAAAGCAATGGAAAACTATCTTCATAACTACCATGAATTTGGTCGAGTGCTACTTTCATACCATGCCAAGTCTTTTTGTATTCCAGCTTGATGTTGTACTCATCTTCCAGCTTTCCTTTTGCAGCTTTTGCACCAACACCGGGATTTTTCTTCACCCAATCCCCAATCCTATCTGCAATCCATCCTTGTGAAGCCATTTTGCAATTTGACAGCTTTTGCGTTGGACAATTGTGCTCAAATGGAAGCGTTTTTATCTGCAAATGATAACACATTAAATTAGTCCAGTGCGACAAAGAAATCTTGCAAGTAAAGAATAGATATGTAAACAAGACATGTAAACAAAACAACCCATACCATGACTGTTCTACCATCCTGCAGTACAGATGCATGGATGCGCCATTTACATGTAGCATGTGCACACTGAGCAATAAATCGAGTGGGATCTGTTTTGATTTTAGCCAAATTGAACCCAACAATAATAGCCCGCTGCCTGATAGCTTTTCTGAAAGCCACAATGTCAGGAAAAGAGCCCCGACTCGGATGTCTGGGTTCTCGGGGTCATGCACCACATTATAGCCAGTAGGGTTAGTGTCAGCCACTTCTTCCTCTTCATGGTGCGCAAACACATCAACATACTCTTCTACCTCATCAACAGTGTCGCCCTTCTCAACAAATGTTGCTGATACATTCATATGTACATCATACATGTACTCATCATCTACACCTACGTACTCCTCAAATATGTTAAATGGGTCGGTTTCTATAACTGGGGCAGATGGCACCACTTGGACAGATTGGTTTAACGGCGAGGTTGAATGAGATGCTAGAGGACAACCATGGAAACCCACCAGCAGCACATCATTATCAGGAATTGTAGGCTCGGACACATGAACAACATTGTCAAGCATAGGTGCAAGAGTTTCACAACAAGGGTTGTCAAGCACAATAATATCAAGTGCAATATTCCTCTCCGATTTATACATGTCAAACATCACATGAAATTCGTCGCTTTGAGTTAGTCTAACATCTTGCGCCATTAACACATTAAAATACCAGACAGTGATAAGGTCTAAACTAAATGTACTCTCAACTCTGCACTTAAGCCATCCATGAGCACATCCATGGTGAAATCATCCGAAATTACATTCCATTTAATTGTCTTTCCCTTCACGTATGATTTCCGACCATTTTGTTCCTTCAGCACAAATCCTTGAATGATAAGGTCTAAACTAAATGTACTAGTAAATTCCAGCCTACAAATCTCAGAAAAAAAGGAAATTAAGAAGATGAACGTACTGAGAATGCCCTCCTCCAAGGAAAGAATGAGGGGTGTTGGGGGACAGACACACTCACGTGTATGGAGAATCAGCGACCGACAACTCCAAGCCTTCCTCCATCCTCTGCCGTGTCTCTGGCAGCCCCCGCCTCGAGCAGCGCCACCGCTGACCTTGACTCCAGCCGCCCGCCTACACAGCACAGATCTGCAGGGACTCGGGGGCAGCGGAGATGCGTGAGGGCGACCTCCAGCCGCCGGCGTCTGCTGCCGCGGGCGCGTCTGGCCGTGGGCGCGAGTCTGGCCGCGGGGGCCTGCAGCTGCGGCGTGGACGGTCGTATCCGTGTGCCGCCGCCGGTTCTAGGGTTCGTCTGGACAGAGGTCGCTAGGTATCGATGGGGATTGGGAGATGCAGAGTTGGGTACGATGAAGTCAAGTACCGATGTGGTGCTGTGCGGCCGGCCGTGCGTTTTTTTTTTTCGTCTCCATACGTGAGTTTGTTAGGCCTTCCGTAATGGTGGTATCTTAGCGCGGTATCATAGGCAGTATGCTGATGTGGCACTATATTTAATGAAGAAAGAGATTGAGGTTGTATCTTATATAAGCTACGGCTCTAGCACGGTATCATAGGCAAAAAACGTTGTTAGCCCAATCACATATAAGGATAAGGCTAAAATCATTTAATACAAGTATGCTTAGATACACCTATTAAGAAACAATGCATTAGGGATGTTGTCTCTTATAATTCTGCACCACCTAGGATATCGCGCTAAGATACGATGCATTACGGAAGGCCTTAGTATAAGGGTATACGTGAATGCTAAATTTCAGTATATGGTCTCGTAATGAATAAAATGGCACAGTTGGAGGTATATAGAATTGGGAGTGGCATATTTGCAAGTTCAGTTTTTGTAATGGCATTTTCCCAACGTGTGAATAGCCCAATGGCATAGATCCAATTAACCCTTATATCATTGATAGTCACTTGAAATCCCTCTATTAATATTTCAAATTCTAAAGAGTTCAATGTAATGGACCTGCTGAAGTACGCTTGTCGATGCAAAATGGCATGATTAAGGATAATAATGTGTTGCTTTCACGTGAAAAGGTTGTTACTGCACTCCTACTCATGTCACAAATAAAGAATATGAAATAATTACTTGCTTATTATTGTTGTGTCATGGAACCAGATTGGCGAGCGTGATAATGCCAACGGGTTACAGATTCAACGCAATTCATCACCGCCACAAGATCTCCTCATTCAATCTGTGCCAGAGGTAGTGTTTGTGTGCTTTTGAGTATTTAAGATGGAGATTTTTGTAGCTACTGGATATGAACATTATTATATGCACTATTATTTTCTCTCTGTAGGTGAGAAAAAAAAAGACACCGAACAGGTGATCTTTCTTCACAACTACAGCAGCAAGGGACTAGAAATCAACTTCCACAATCAGTTTCCTCAAAAAGGAGGCGTACTTCTTCACTCAAGGTAAAGATCCCACCATTCTTCAGAGTCTCCTTTTTGGTGGATAAATCAAGGGCGAGGCTTCTCATTTTTTTCATCCGCAATTTCCATAACCACGCTCTCTAGTGTATCTGACCTCACTATCACTTATGCCAGCTTTGAATCAGCATCCTCCTAAATAGAATCAGCCTCAATTTGTTTCTGTTTCTCTACTTCTCTTTTTTTTTCCTTTTTGCTTATGCTTCCTTAAACAAACAACATACAGCTCCATCAGTAGATTATTATTGAATATGCCTTTATTATCCTTACAATAATACACTATAGTGTGGATTAATGTGCATGGACCACTTGGGGAAAAGACAACGTCCACCATATTTTCTTGTCTGTACGCTAGCTTGCTAAGCTAACAATAATCTATCAATGTAGCTAGCTTTGCTAGTTTGCTCGTACATACACATGGGTAGGCACTGGTCGAAATATATGAGGGTGGGTCTAGAACATATTAAATAGATGTCGATCAGTGCAGGCTTAGGTTAAAATCACCTAACTTTTAGCTCATATGGCCACATATTGATTACATGCAAATTTGCTGAGTGAACCATCCATGTGGTCCAAGTCTCTAGTCATTCTGGTTGAACTGTGCATGTGCTCTAAATGTTCAAGATGATCTAACCGCAATAGAAGGGGTGGTATTGCCCACGGGGGATAACCACACATTTCCGTAATACACTATTTGTCACCTAAATTAGTTTCGTTAAAATTGCTCCATGATACTTAAAAATAGCAAGCTGACGCCTCTCATAATGAAAATTTTCTATTGCATACTTCATACATAAAGTATTACATTTCATTTTCAAATACACAGAATTCAACAGCAAACATGGAACCTTGAAATTTCAGTTTATCGACAGTTTGTACGATTCCTATTTCAAGTATACTTTCTGAGTAGGAAGTGACATTCTTGAGAAAATACAAATTGTTTAACGTGCGCTGTCTGCACGTATTCATTATCTTTACTCCTCTTGTTTAGTAGTGTTGGTGTATTTTCCTTGAGGTCATACCGACCATCTGGCTTGCTACCAGTGGTTGCCAATGAGTTGGCACTTCTTACCATACACCTAAATCTGTTTTGTGAAAACACCCCGACCCATCATGAATTTGCTGATACATCAAGAAACACCTCAAGTTAATAAAGTCATTTGTCTTCTAAGCATGTAGGTACAGACCACCAAACTATAGTATCCACCAAGGATTATGTCTATATAGCTTGCTTCACTCTTTCTGACTATGATATGCAAAATGAGTTTTTTTGTAACTGTTATGCAATGTGGGAATATTTGGTTTCTAATTTTAATGGGTTGGTTCACTGGCCGAACTACAATAAGCGTGAGCAACCAATGTGGCTGTAGGCTAGTTTGGTGCACGAGTATTGACATGTATTATAGCATCATTGATTTTGAATACTAATATTTATCCTAGTATAGGTTGGCTCCAAAGTAGTTCTAAGGACCTCAACATATCCAAACAAACGGAATGTTGCATATGCTACTATCAAGAGTAATGATCCTACAACTAAGGCTGGTGGGATTGAGTTAGGCGCTGAATTTACACTTGTGCGCATAGATGAAACTATTCTGGATACCGAGGAGTTAGTAAGGAAAGTAAGTGATTGGAAGACTGTTGGTGATGCTTTTGCTTCAGGAATCTTGATAGCTTGGCCTTCAGCTTTTGTAAGTTAAAAGTTTTTTCTTCCAATTTCTATAATCATATTATGTGCATTCAATCGGAACTATATGTACAAATTTCTTTTGCAGATTGGGAAGAAGGATTGTTGAGTTGCTGTTGAATTCTATGACCGGATGAAGAAGCAAATAAATTGCATAAATTTCAATAATTAGTTGTAAATTCATAGCTTGAACAAAATGTAATATTATTCAGAAGATATTTCGAAGTCGAACAGATACATATGCTACAATGTAGTAGTATTCATAAAGGCGTTTTTCCATAGTCAAACTAATATAAATGTAAAGGTGTTGCACCACAAATGGTATTTATTTATGGCAAACCATGTGTATGTTTAAATCTTGTATCTTCGTGATAACTTGATATTTTTATTTTGTGAATACGTCGTGCTTCATTTTCTTAATCATTTTCATGGTTTTTAAGAATCATAACAAATTAATTCATGGGATGCATGTATTTTTATTAAATGAGGATATATTCCACAAATTGGTACCTAATTTCACGTTTAATAACTAAAAACAAATACATAAAAATATTTTCATAAACGGTGTTACTTCAGGTGTTACTATAGGTACACAAATGTGTTACCGGTAGCTGACAATTTTTTATTTATTGTGTTACAATATTAGGATATTATGTTACTAGTTGTATTCTAAAGCAAAAACTGGCTTTACCAATTGTGATACAACAACTCGAAAAAAATGTTACCACCAATGTTCAGTGACTACGATAATATGTTACTACTTATGTTACTATTGTTAAAAACCAGTGTTACCATTGTATTTCGTAACACGTAATATGAGTGTTACTATAACATAATCGTAACACGATTTTTTACATATGGTAACAATTATTATGTGTGACATTCGACACATCTTAGTAACACGGCCTAACGGAACACATTTCAAAATGTGTTACCGCTTGTCGTAGTAACACGCTTTTGGACCTGAGGTAACACAAGACTGTGTTACCAAAGGTCTGTTCTGTTGTAGTGATACACAAGTACCTATTTCAACATAGATACACCAATAGTTTCTCAATATTCAACCCCTAGCTACGAACAGTCATACCGGCCACCTTGACTTTTTCCTCAAACGGGGTTAGAAAATTCCAAAAAATTCAAAACAAAAACCCAAAATGATGCGAGACCTTCGTGTGGTGTCATTATATAGGTCCTAGTATACACCAAAAATAATAAAGTTCGAATACGACAGTTGTGTTGAAAATGTGTTCACAAAAATTAGCTATCTCCTGCGAACATTCTAGGGTTTGGGGCCAAATGACGAGTGTTATGCTCATATTCATGGCATAGTTTGTTCAAATGTTCCCATATTACACACAAACATGCATCTTGGAAGCACGGAAAATGTTTACGGAGGAAGTTTTCCTTTTCATTGAAGCAAAAAACCATTTTCTATGTTCCGAGTGTAAAAAAAGGTTTTTTTTTTGTGAAGGACCTACCATAAATATGTTGCAAAACTTGAGAGCTATAATTTTTGAAAATATTAGACCATGTTAGATGCACAAGTAACCAATTTGTTTCATATGAAAAGGTTTCCATCGACCTCTTTTGAAAAACACAAGTTTATGCCGATTCCGCCGGAAACTGGTCAAATTTGAACTATAGGTACCTCATAGTTTGCTCATGATTTTTGGCAAAAATAATTTTTAGGTACACAAGTACCTATTTCAACATAGATACACCAATAGTTTCTCAATATTCAACCCCTAGCTACGAACAGTCATGCCCGCCGCCTTGACTTTTTCCTCAAACGGGGTTAGAAAATTCCAAAACAATTCAAAAAAAAACCAAAATGATGCGAGACCTTCGCGTGGTGACATTATATAGGTCCTAGTATACACCAAAAATAATAAAATTGGAATACGACAGTTGTGTTGAAAATGTGTTCACAAAAATTAGCTATCTCCTCCGAACATTCTGGGTTTTCGGGCCAAATGACGAGTATTATGGTCATATCCATGGCATAGTTTGTTCAAATGTTCCCATATTACACAGAAACATGCATCTTGGAAGCACGGACAATTTTTACGGAGGAAGTTTTCCTTTTGATTGAAGCAAAAAACCATTTTCTATGTTCCGAGTGTACAAAAGGATTTTTTTGTGAAGGACCTACCATAAATATGTTACAAAACTTGAGAGCTATAATTTTTGAAAATACTAGACCCTGTTAGATGCACAAATAACAAATTTGTTTCATATTAAAAGGTTTCCATCTACCTCTCTTGAAAAACACAAGTTTCTGCCGATTCCGCTGGAAACTGGTCAAATTTGAACTACAGATACCTCATAGTCTGCTCATGATTTTTGGCAAAAATCATTTTTAGGTACAAAAGTACCTATTTTAACATAGATACACCAATAGTTTCTCAATATTCAACCCCTACGAACAGTCATGCCCGCCGCCTTGACTTTTTCCTCAAAAGGGGTTAGAAAATTCCAAAAAATTCAAAAAAAAACCCAAAAATGATGCGAGACCTTCGCGTGGTGTCATTATATAGGTCCTAGTATACACCAAAAATAATAAACTTGGAATACGACAGTTGTGTTGAAAATGTGTTCACAAAAATTAGCTATCTCCTCCGAACATTCTAGGGTATCGGGCCAAATGACAAGTGTTATGGTCATATCCATGGCATAGTTTGTTCAAATGTTCCCATATTACACACAAACATGCATCTTGGAAGCACAGACAATGTTGACGGAGGAAGTTTTCCTTTTCATTGAAGCAAAAAACCATTTTCTATGTTCCGAGTGTAAACTCGCGAGAGAGAAGCGGACGCCGGTGAAGCGGGTCACAACCCGGAGTGAAATATTTACCATCCAAAGACCAAAACACACCTAGACTAACACGGTATGGCACCCCCTAGCTTGTGTGGGGAGCCGGACGCTCCGTAGCCCCACTCCGGTGAAAACCTAGACCCGCTGGAGAAATACCGGACTTATACGGATACACGCGGTAACGGCGTAGAAAGGGGGTAGCATTGTGGAACCAGTGACTTGGTTGTGTTAGGGTAGCCCATAGAAACACAAAACACACAGGTAGAACCCACCTCTTTGTAAGATTCCCGACGTTTCGTCCGATACGGGAGTTTCACCCTATAAGCGCATGTAAACTCACGAGAGAGAAGCGGACGCCGGTGAAGCGGGTCACACCCCGGAGTGCAATCTTTTCCATCCAAAGACCAAAACACACCTATACTAACATGGTATGGCACCCCCTAGCTTGTGTGGGGAGCCGGACGCTCCGTAGCCCCCCTCCGGTGAAAACCTAGACCCGCTGGAGAAATATCGGACTTATATGGATAAACGTTGTAACAACGTTGAAAGGGGGTAGCATTGTGGAACTAGTGACATGGTTGTGTTAAGATAGGCCATAGGAAAAAGAAGTTGAGGTTCTACTATTCTACCCCCTTTCGATGTTCGTCTAGGGGTGTACACGACGCATGCACACGTTAATAGTGTTTTTCTCAGAGAGGGGTTTTAAAAAACTGGATACGCGGATGGCCAGCCGCATACGCCTCCGCCCTCCTAGTCTGATGCCATGAGTTTCTAGTGTCTAGTTATTCTCTTTCCCTTGAATCTGCATGATCTTTGTTTGGTCGGAATCTTCTTGTGATGTAGAGACAATTTCTCAAGTTTTGGTAGATCTATGGATTACCTTAGTTTTGGGTCATTCATAAGAATTAAACTGGTCTTAGCTAAATCCGCAGCATTACCCAGTACTAAATTTATTGGATGTCCTCTGAGCTAGTGTGTTCATAAGTACTAGTACTATTGATGATGCACATGCATCGTGTGAACACTAGGCTACATGTGGGTGTGGTCAATACATGGGGATCGATTTTATCAAGGATAGTAGAGTAGCTAGTTGTTCTTGTCACCTACATGTATGTCCCTATTGTACTAGTGTACTATGAAATTATGACAGATTGGACTGGTAAAACTAATGTAATATTTGTACAACCTGTCTAGGTGGGTGCCGAGGAGAGAAACTTAATCATGCAAGGTTGTACATACCAGTTTCTTCTCTAAATAATTTCTCCCGTGTTTAACCTGGATTAAACAACCTTAAATGGCTGGATATCTTACATGCAATCATAAACTCCATGGTTGATGAACGATCCGTGACGTGAACGATACTTTGTGATGTTAAATGCTATGCACGATTTGTTTGAGAATGGACCCCGTCGTGATTAGAGTTTATATGGCATACCAAGCCCGAGACGGTCGATACCTAAAATATTGATACGCGGTTAAAAACCGGTATCGGTGTGGGATGAGGTTGCCTCACACAAGTAGGGGACTCGGCGTCGTGATTCTCGGAGATGGGTACTACCATTGGAGGGGATTGCGACGGTCAAACGTGTGACTTTGTGATGTTTACTTTTAATTGAATGGTTGCGCAAGATGATGAAATTCCAGTGTTTATAAGATTTTTCTCTAACGTGTCTTTAGATTTTATTAATTGATATTTTTTTTGAATTATCCTCTTTTTCCTGCTGAGTATGTCTCAACATACTCACGACCACTCTATTTTGTCTGGTATGTGCAAGTGTTTAAGGAAAATGAATTGGATGGAGAAGGCAATGAAGTTATAGCTAATAACTAGGCACCTAGGCTAGGGTGTTGTGTTTACTATTTTACTTTAGACATGAATAACGGGAGGGGATGCCCAGGGTGCAAGTGTAGTACGATAGGACTAGTATAGTCTACTAGACGGATAGGCGCGCTTCGCCGCGCCGCCTACAACATATTTTGGCACTCGTGTTGCAGTCAGGGGGCACTGTTGCGGTTGACGGCATGGTAAACAACATATGTGAACCCTAAAGCTCAGCTAGATCTGAGCGCCTGGAAAATAAAGTTAACCAAGTACATGAACCTAGGTCAGCGTTGCAAAGCAAGAAAAATATTTAAATTACATAGTAATCTTTCCTAGCACCAAATGCATATAAACGGATAAGAGCTTGTGCAGCCAAAATTTCACCATGCCATTTATTACAGAATCGAACCACATTGACAAAGCTAAAATATTTTGTTTTTTGTTGTTGGTAAAAAACTAAATAATTGAATTGGAGAAACTTGTTGTATGGCCATATATGCAAGACAATGTGTGACATCGAAAAATGACACCTCTTGCAGATGACATGAGCAGCAATAATAATTAGTGTAAGACAAAATAACACATTAGTCGTGTGAGACCATATATGGATACAAACAATGATAGAGATAATATACAAACCATATTCACAATGGAATGCATACATGTGTACTGATGGTCCCTATTTCCTTCAGTTCCAAAAAATTGTGACTATACACGGCCATAGAGAATACACAAGATTGAATGATACAATACCGACATTGTCACCTGAAAAAAAGGGACATGCCACCTAGAACTTGCGGCTGGTGACACCGAAAGAGTCCTTCGTCACGTCGATAGAGAGGAAAAAATTCATTGTTGAACAACTGCAAAAAAAAGTCCAACAGAACAATAGGAAAACAACTTGAAAACAACAATTAAGTTTTTTGTCATTGTAACGTCCCACGACAGACATTTATCATATATTATGCAACATATAAAAAATATTTGCATGGTAAAAATATACATATCAAAAGTAAAATAAACTGTGTAATCAGAATGGCTGAGCATGCCGAAGGAAAATAAAGTAGAGTTATTACATGAAACTAAGTTAAAAAGGGCCCCTCCCAAACTCTTATCCGAACTGCAACCTGAAGCATACATGACCATGCTTGCAATAAAACACTCATGGATAGACTTTGGAAAATATCAAACTCTACTTCTATCATAAGGAAAAAAGAATTCAAAGCATCAGGGGAGTTGAAAAACAGTAGAAGTCAATTTAGTACATATTATCCTAGCAAACCATAATAGAGACACATCTCCAAACTTACAAAGCGCAGGGTGCAAGTGCCAACTCATGTTTGTATGTTTTCTACTCTAGGACATAAGTTTCTTGTAGCCTACTTGTCTGAATAGGAGATAACATGGAACCATGACACCTGTTAGAATCAGGGAGGCATCAATATAGCTGACTTTACATTAGGACCTCATATTAGACAACACATAAAATTAGACAACACATGATTGTTGTTTTCAGAAAATGAACATATTCTTCAGTTGAGGGGAAAACCAGGAAAGGTATCGGCAACATATCCTAAGGGCGAAGAAGGCATCAGCGCGGTTAGACTATATGGCATCAGAGTGGTGGCAACCAGGTTGACATGGATCTACCGCAACACACTAGTAGAAAACAGGGCATTGAGCCAAGCCCAATGGAACCGGATGTGATACAAACCGGTTCAGAAGGGTCTGTCCCTGGGCCCCACCCATGCAGCAAAATGCCCGCAAGGCCTTTAGGACCGGTTTGTAACACAAACCGGTCCTAAAGGCCTTGCGGGCCATTTGCTGCAGGGAGGGGGCCCAAGGGCAGACCCTTTAGAACCGGGTTGTATCACAAACCGGTTCTACAGGTGTTCTCATTTTTTGCAGCCAGTGCGGGTCCCGCTGTCATATCCTTTAGAACCGGTTTGTAACACAAACCGGTCCTAAAGCCCTCCCCTAAACCCTACATATATACCCCCCGAGCTCAGCTCCATTTTTCCAGCTCTAGCTCAACTCCATTTTTGCTCTCTCCTTCCTCTTGTGAGGTCTAATCCATCCCCCATTTTCTCCACCATTTGTCAAGATTGTTGGTACCCATCGGTTCTACGGTTAGCATCAACGTTCCCCTCTTCCGGCATTGCAGGTTTTGCTCGTTTTCCCTTGCTCATTTCATTTTTGTTGTGCTAGCTAGGTGTTTGATGAAATGCCTAGCTAAGCTAGAATTTGTTATTCATTTTGTTATGTATACAAATTGATGCAATTTGAGCTCAAAATTAATTATGATTTGTGCTTTTTTTTAGTGTCGCGCGCCTTGTCCCCTTCCTCACTACCGTCAATCGCCCCATCACCGACACAACCTTGGTGAGCCTATTGTTTTTATTTACCAAAACAAATTTTGATTTGTATGATTTACGTATTTACTTGTATATAATTTTCTAGAGCCATGGTTTTGATATCCGTCCCCGTTGGCCCTCGTCCAGTCTATGATTCGGATGTGGTATATTATCTTTTTTCACTACATATTTTCATTTCCTGATTATACGACAATTACTTACGCCGACCAACTTGACATAGATATTTTTATATAGGAGGTAGTGGAACCGGAAATGCCAATCGACCCTATTGTTGAGAAGTTATACTTAGTTGAAACAAGAAAATATTGGCTTGAAAGAAAGATTGAAAAAAACTGAAGAAAGGTTGGAAAAAACTGAAAGAGAGAAGATGACCTTGGAAAAGGTTCTTGCCGGTGTCGTCGATAGTCACAAGAGCGAGATGGACGCAATGCGCCTGAAGATTAGAAAGATTAGGAAATATGCAATTAGTAAAGAGGCTTGGTATCATTATGTCGTCGGGTCAATTTTTACCTTTGTTGCGATTTTGATCGCATTTGTTGTTGTTTTTAAATGCATTAATTAGAGAGAGTTTTTATGGATGGTTTTAGAGAGAGTTTTTATGAATTAATTTAGTCATGATGATTTAGCATAATGGTTGTTGATAAATTTATATAATGCAGATGAACCGGCAATGGATGTACAGTGATCGACGTCGTCCCGAATTCCTTAATGGCATGCATAGTTTTCTCAATGTGGCTGAGAAAAACAGGCAGAATGGATTTATTTTCTGTCCATGTAAAAAATGCCAGAATAAGAGGAATTTCCCTAGCTCAAGAACCATACACACCCACCTGTTGCAAGAAGGCTTCATGCCCAGTTATTTTTGTTGGACCAAGCACGGAGAAAGAGGGGTTATAATGGAAGACAATGAAGAAGAAGAGGATAATGATAAGTATCCTATGTTTGATGAACACGGTGATACTGAAATGGGGGAAGATGAGCCTGAACTTAAGGACATTGTTGATGAGTCTGATGATGATCTTCGTCAGGTCATTCGTGAAGAACAGATAAACTGCGCAAGTGAAAACGAGAGGTTGAAGTTGGAGCACATGTTAGAAGACCACAAAAAATTGTTGTACCCAACTTGCGAAGATGGCCAGAAAAAACTGGGCACCACCCTTGAATTGCTGCAATGGAAGGCAGAGAATGGATTATCTGACAAGGGATT
Organism: Alopecurus myosuroides; assembly: GCA_028641055.1. NCBI lineage: Eukaryota > Viridiplantae > Streptophyta > Magnoliopsida > Poales > Poaceae > Alopecurus > Alopecurus myosuroides. The sequence continues at coordinate 51,755,930 of CM054057.1, forward strand.
TGAAAACCTGCTGAAAATAATGAAGAAGATGCTTCCAAGAAATAACGTGCTGCCCTGCAGTACATACGAAGCAAAGAAGGTTGTCTGCCCTCTAGGATTGGAAGTGCATAAGATACATGCATGCATCAATGACTGCATCCTCTACCGCGGCCAGCACGAGAATTTAAATGCCTTCTCGGTATGCGGTGCATTTCGGTATAAGATCAGGCGAGATGACCCTGGTGATGTTGAGGGCGACGATCGCCCCAGGAAGAGGGTTCCTGCCAAGGTGATGTGGCATGCTCCTATAATACCACGGTTGAAACGTTTGTTCCGAAACAAAGAGCATGCCAAGTTGTTGCGATGGCACAAAGAAGACCGTAAGGAAGACGATATGCTGAGACACCCCGCTGATGGGTCGCAGTGGAGAAACATCGACGATAAGTACGAGGACTTTGCACATGACGCAAGAAACTTAAGGTTTGGTCTGAGTACAGATGGCCTGAATCCATTTGGGGAGCAGAGTAGCAGTCATAGCACCTGGCCCGTGACTCTATGTATCTATAACCTTCCTCCTTGGTTATGCATGAAGCGTAAGTTCATTATGATGCCAGTGCTGATCCCAGGCCCGTCGCAACCCGGCAACAACATTGATGTGTACCTGAGGCCACTGGTTGATGAACTTTTAGAGTTGTGGGCTGACGAAGGTGTACGTGTGTGGGACGAGTACAAACAAGAGGAATTTGACCTACGAGGGTTGCTGTTTGTTACCATCAATGATTGGCCCGCTCTTAGTAACATCTCAGGACAGTCAAACAAGGGATACAGCGCATGCACACACTGTTTAGGCGAGACAGAAAGTATACATATAGGCAAGAATGTGTACCCGGGGCATCGTCGATTTCTTCCAGACAGGCATCCCGTAAGAAAGAAAGGAAAGCATTTCAAAGGCGAGGCAGATACACGGAGGAAGCCAACCCTCCCTAAAGGTACTGATATATATGACATGGTCAAAGATATAAAAGTAATCTTTGGAAAGGGTCCTGGCGCACAATCTGTTCCAAATGACGCCGACAACCACGTAGCCATGTGGAAGAAGAAATCTATATTCTGGGAACTACCCTATTGGAAATTCCTAGAGGTTCGCTCTGCGATCGACGTGATGCACGTGACGAAAAATATTTGCGTGAACCTGCTAAACTTATTGGGCATGCATGGGAAGAAGTCGAGAGATACACCAAAAGCACGGCTGCACCACCAACGTATGCACGAACGAGACGACCTGATGAATCCAGAGAATTTCAAAGGTCCTGTCAGCTACGCTCTTACCAAGAAAGAGAAGGAGATCTTTTTCCAAGTCCTGAGTAGTATCAAGGTCCCGTCTGGCTACTCGTCGAACATAAAAGGAATACTAAACCTGGAAGAGAAAAAGTTCCAAAATCTTAAGTCTCATGACTGCCACGTGATCATGACCCAGTTACTTCCGATTGCATTAAGGGGGCTTCTGCCAGAAAACGTGCGAGTACCCATTGTGAAGCTATGTGCATTCCTCAACGCAATTTCTCAGAAGGCAATCGATCCAGCAACTCTACCAAGTTTACAGAAGGACGTGGTCCAATGTCTTGTCAGCTTCGAGTTGGTGTTCCCACCAACCTTTTTCAATATTATGACGCACCTCATAGTTCACCTAGTCCAAGAGATTTCCGTTCTCGGTCCTGTATTCTTACACAATATGTTCCCCTTTGAGAGGTTCATGGGAGTCTTGAAGAATTATGTTAGAAACCGTGCTAGACCAGAAGGAAGCATGGTCAAGGGCTATGGAACAGAGGAGGTCATTGAGTTTTGTGTTGACTTTATTCCTGACCTGAACCCGATCGGGGTTCCTCAGTCGCGCCATGAGGGGAGACTGCGTGGAAAAGGCACGCTAGGAAAGAAATCAACAACATGTATGGACGAGCAATCTTTCAGTCAAGCACACTACACAGTTCTAGTTAATTCCAGCTTGGCGGCTCCATATATCCAGGAACACACGGATATTTTACGCTCGGAATATCCGGAGCAACCTGAAGATTTCATTGCTAAAGAACACGCGAAGACTTTCGGAGGTTGGTTGCAAAGACGTCTGATTAATGACAACATTGTTGAAGATGAGCTATACTTGTTGGCCAAGCAACCATCTTCGACTGTATTGACCTTTAAAGGGTACGAGATAAATGGTAACATATTTTACACGGCAGAACAAGATAAAAAGAGCACCAACCAAAACAGTGGCGTCCGGTTTGATGCAAAAGACGACAACGGGCAAAGGGTCACATACTATGGTTACATAGAGCAGATATGGGAACTTGACTACGGACCTTCCTTTAAGGTCCCTTTGTTCTGGTGCAAATGGTTCAACCTGTCAGGCGTGAAGGTAGACCCGAAGTACGGAATGACAACAGTGGATCAGAAGAATCTTGGGTACGGCAATGATCAATTCGTCCTAGCCAATGATGTGGCTCAGGTTTTCTATGTGAAGGACATGTCTAGCAGACCGAGAAAAACAAAAGATAAGGAAACGAATACATCAGACGATGAGCCAAGGCGCCACATAGTTCTTTCAGGGAAAAGAAACATCGTGGGAGTCGAGGACAAGACAGACATGTCAGAAGATTACATTAAATTTGATGAAATTCCTCCCTTCAAAGTCAAAGATGATCCTAGCATTCAGTTAAATGATGAAGATGTTCCATGGTTACGGCGCAATCAGAAGAAAGGCAAGAAGAAAAATAGAAACGGATCGTCCCTTTAGTACCGGTTGGGGACACCAACCGGGACTAAATGGGTTAGGGTTTCGTTTGGACCAATCAGATAGAATCACACGGATCGTGTGTTTGTTTCAACCGCTTGTGAGTCGTTGGATCCGGGGTGTGTTTCTTTCCAGCTGTTGTGAGCCGTTCGATCAGGGCTATGGTGTGTTTCTTTCGAGCTGTTGTGAGCCGTTGGATGAGATGTTTCTTAACCGTTGGATCAAAACCCTAGCTCAACACTTTGTGAGCCAGAGGACCCTATATATAGCCCAGCTTCATACACCGTTCAGTTTATCTCCCAAATACAAAACATCCGGATTCGCCAGCATACGCCCCGCTGTGCATTTGGTATGCATATATGCACTCAGTAGCCACTGCGGGGTTGTATACTGGCGATACCGTTTGTTTTGTTCTACACCCACCTTTAAGGTTTGATACATCATATACTCAGTTCATCGAGCAAATACAAAACATCCGGATTCGCCATCATACGTCCGGCCGTGCATTTGGTATGCATATATGCACCCAGTAGCCACGGTCGGGCTGTATGATGGCGATACCGTCTGTTTTGTTCCACACCCCCCTTAAGGTTTGATACATCATATACTCAGTTCATCGAGCAAATACAAAACATCCGGATTCGCCGTCATACGTCCAGCCGTGCATTTGGTATGCATATATGCACCCAGTAGCTAGCCACGGTTGGGCTGTATGACGGCGATACCGTTTGTTTTGTTCTACACCACCCTTTAAGGTTTGATACATCATATATTCAGTTCGTCGAGCAAATACAAAACATCCGGATTCGCCATCATACGTCCAGCCGTGCATTTGGTATGCATAACCAAGGAGGAAGGTTGCCTTACTCACTTGCGCTCTCACTTCCAGACGTCTGGAAGGAAACTCTGAAGGACATCCCAAAGTGGAAAATTGAGCGGACCATCGACAACTTATATTATCCTGCACCGCCGCCACCGCCGCCCCTTTCAGACTATGAACGGTATATTGAAAAGAAGCACGCCGCACAGATGAAGCAGGCGGAGCAGACGAAATGCGGGAAACAAGTTCCCCAGCTCGGACAACAAGAAGCACAGTCAGTTGGCCCGCTCAAGGTCTTATCTGACCAGGCTTCATTGTCCTGTCCACGCATGGGCGACGTGGGTTACGCTATTGCTGATGTGGTATATAAATACAAGCCCGGGCACCCTCTGGTCGAAGATCCTACTGCTCTAACAACCCAACTACGGAGTTTACATGATTGGTACTTGGAGGCCGCAAGGCAGGAGAGAGACTGTATCATGGCTCAAATTCAGGATCAACACTACTTCGGAGATTACGGTGTCGAGCTTGGGTTCGATGATTTCTTCCAGATGTACAATCAACGTGCCCTCGACAAGTCTATCCTCAGCTGCTACTGTTTGTAAGTGATTTATTTGTGTAATTTAATTATTTAGTTAAGCTCGCGTTTGTTGCCCGTGTAATTATCACTCACGACATTCTTTTTGTACGCTACTATGCAGAATGAAGATTCGTGAATGCAGACTGGCAGGAATCTGGGACTTTGGGTTCATTGACCCGTATTCGTATCATCAAACCACAGTAGAAACGTTCAACAAGACTACACCGGATGATTTGCTAAGGTTTTTGAAGCGACAAAATACCAAAAAAGAAATACTTTGGCCCTACGGATTCAGGTGAGTGTTACTGTCTTGTAGACATTCCATTTTGCTTACCTGATGTTAAGTGTAATTGATGAGTATGCATGACTGCGTGTGTACACGTGCGCAGCGGCCACTTCATATTGTTCATCATTAGAATCGATAGAGGACAAGTTGAAGTCTGAGACTCGTTAAACTGGGGCGCTGACAGATGGAAGAGCGCGCGTCAGATGCTTCAAAAGTATATATATATCAGCCTCTTTCGTTCATCGGCCTCTTTTTCGTTCATTCTCTGATATCAAGTAAGTAATAATTAACTCTTCTATTCATTTTTCTTTTGTCGCCCAGGGTTTGGCAAATGTTCATCAAGGAAGAACCCGGTACATGGGCAGACAAGCTCAACTTCAGATTAACACAGTAAGTAGTACTATGTACCCTGATTTAAATACCATTACCATTCTCTTGATTATTATTAATTTGACTGAATTATGTTTCTCGTATATAGAAAGTCCCGCAACAACCACAGGGAACTGATTATTGTGGATACTACGTTTGCGAGTTCATTCACAGGAAGATCAATGAGAAATCCCGTACTACCAGAACTCTAGAGGTACGTAACCGGATCTTCACAACTTTATTTATGTTGCCATTAATTATGTTTAGTTTTGTTCATAACTTAATTGTTTTCATCTACTTCTTTTCAAGATGGCACGAAAGCGGGCGCAACTCAAACCAATCGACCGTTGCAAGGCTATTGCAGAGGAATTGGCAGGATTTCTTCTCACGCAAGTCATAGCAGAAGACGGAGAATTTTTCCATCCTATGAACCAATTATAGCCAGCTCCCTTCTCTATGCAAGTATACAGCTATTCAAAACGAACTTCAGATTATGTAATTATCGGTCGATTACTTCGTGTTACATGTATATATATATGTACTACTATTTGGTGCATCAACATTTAACCGCAAACAGAAACGGAAACACGTAAACGGAAACCCTGAAAATACGGAACACGCCCTAAACCCTAAACCCTAAACCCTAAATACGGAATTGGAAACCCTGAAAAGAAAAAAGAAAAAAAAAGAGAAATTTTTTTTTTAGGACCGGTTGGTATTACCAACCGGTTCTAAAGGTCCTCCGCCTGCGCGCTCTCTTCGGCGCCCACGTGGAGGCCTTTAGAACCGGTTGGTGACTGACCGGTTCTAAAGGGGGGGGCGCTTTAGTCCCGGATACGTAGCACCGGTTTTGTATCCGAGTCCAAAGGCCCTTACAAACCGGTGCTACTGGCCTGTTCTCCACCAGTGACACTTGTAGTGGTGGAAAACTCCATGTCTTCAAAGTGGCGGAAAATGCGGCAAGCAAGACGACATGTGCAATACCACGTATATGGCCCTATCAGTGGGGGCTAATGTTGAGGAGAAACCTCATAAGGTGGCCATCCATGGCGTTCATCACCTTGAGGCACGCCATCATCGAGGAGTATCTGGTTTTCCCAGTGGTCGAACCGGCAACATAGAAATCGCAGCGGCAGTGATAACCAAGGAGTTGTGGAACATGCCACGATACAGAAGTATCTAAGACCAACACAGCTAATGCACAAAAAAAGTAGAATGAGCATATCTGGGAAACAAAAAAAGACCTGCACTCATAAGAGTTGGTTGGATATTGTAGTACCCTCATTGAAATAGAAAGAAGAACACTCACGAGTCATCCATGACAGCAATACACATCCCAACACACAGGAGTAATTTCCATCATAAATATGGTGAGCAAATTGAGTTCCTTACACCTATAGACAAATAATTTCATAAAAAATGGGAAGAAGATTCGGTTACAAAGTATTGCAATCATTCTCGAAAAACATAATATTGCAATATATGTAATTAAGATTGTATCAACATGACAATAAAAAATCAAAGTAATTAACATCACAAAGTTCTTCTACTCAAGCTAACATGGCAATAGAAATAAGATGATTTTATCATGGAAGTAAATTAACAAAATGAAGTTGTTCTCTTCAGGCTAACCAGTGCTGCTCTTGATTCCTCTCTCGCAACGCCTATATGGAATGCTAATAATATGAATCCTCAAAAATGAATCTAATGCCGTACAGGTTCCCTGTACTACAACAACATGGAGGCACACGAGTATCACAAGACAAATCATCATGCATTCTATCTGAAAAGGCCATCTCTCTTTCGAAGACGTGCCAGCTCAAATATGAGGGACATTAGCCACACAAAGTCAATCAAAACAGCAAACATATCTGCGATGGTGAAGATTTCGCAATTTCATTGTACCAAATCTTGTTAGTTAACACTAACACATGACATTTGAGCAAAATCTATATGTGAAATAGAAGAAAAAATAAACCATAATGGGAACAGGAAAAAGCATACATGCGCAAAGAAATGAAGCCATGCTAAATCAATATACATGAAAATCGGGCAATCTCCAATTTTGTTGGAATCTCTCGGCGGCGCTGTGCCTAAAACGCTCACACAGCCCACGACCTTCTTGAGTGGGGCAGGTAGCCGGTAGACTCGCCCGTGAATCTAAGAAACAATACTTGTTATTGATACTGCAGAAGTTATAAGATATATTGCAAACAAACAATGGAATAGTCCAAGTCAATGGTATATCTTTAGCTCACTTTTTAGGATTCAAACAAACAATTCTTATTCTATAACTCTACATAAAATCTAAGCCAATACTAAGTGATTGGTCACGGATTACATTCAACCAGTCTGGCTTAAAGCAAGAAACCCAAAGACGACATTATGTCCGTGAATGAGTGCAAAGAGAAAGAACATAAATTGGTGTAAATTCCATCAGACCTTTAGTGCATATAGTCTGAGCATCACATATCTCATCAAATGATTATAATTAGTTGTTCATATAACTGATACGTAAAGGCTGGTGTTCATTTGGTGGAAGTTCCCTGCCCTGATTACTTTGACTTCTAGATATATGCACTTAGAAATTGAAGAACACAATACCTAAAACACAATGTGTGCACACAACTCAATTTCATTTACACTGAGAATCTAGTAAATATCCACATCCAACGATACATCTCAATCAAGTGACAATGATATAGAGGGAGGGGGAACGTAAAGGAGTAAGAAGGACATGAAATTACCAGAAATCCTAGTAGGTTTGTTGTGTGTGGGTAGCATCACGGCGGCGGCAATCCACCGCTGCAGAACTCGTTGGGATTTGTCCGTGAATAAAAGCCGTAAACAACAGGGAGGAGGCAAGCAAGTATGAGGCGTCGAAGCTGCATGCGAGGACTGCCTCCCGGGTCGCTCCCAGGGGCGACTCCGGAGGCGACTAACCCTAGCGCGCCGCCACCCCCTCCCCCTCCTTCCCCCGCCCTCGCCGCCGCCTGAAGCGGCCAAAAGGCAAGCCCGCGCGGCGCTGAGGATGGTGGCGGCGAGGCTCTAGCCGCGCGGCCTCCCGCGGTGGGCTCTGGACGCCGCGGCGGCGGCCCTGGGCCATGGGGACGGCGTCTGCCCGGCGGCGGGTGACGGCCGTGGGTGCTGGCCCGCGTCCCTGGCCGTGCGGACGGCGGGGTGGTGGTGAGCGGTTGGCGCGGCGCAAGGGATCCCCGTCGTCCCCTGCATCAGATCTCGAAGACCGACGGCCTCGACTGCTTCTTCTCCCTCCTCTCGGCGGGTCCCGCGCGACCTGGTGGTTGGATGGGGCTGGGGGCTTGGGATCGGGGGAAACCCCTAGCCGGCGGTGGCCACGACGTTGCCGATGCCTCGGTGCCGGATCCCTCCATGGAGGCTCCGTTGAGATCTCATCCCCTACCCCAAACTTCTCTACGGTGGGTGAAAACCCTAATCCCCTGCTTGGCGGCGGCGGCGTTGCGATGTCGTTCACCTCCCTGGAGGCGCCGTCCGGGGATTGTGGTGGTGGTTGGTGAGTGGTTGTGCTCGAGGACGGCGTGGGGCGGTGCGGATGATCTGCGACATCGACGCCCTGCGGCTGTTTGGCTGGTTCCCAACTCGGGTGGCTTCCCCCTCAGTGGCCCCTGCTCGCCGGTGGATCGGCGCCCACGGACCTGGGCGAGAGGGGATAGGGTTCCCCTCTACGGCGGCATCGGTTTCCAGTCGTGGTACGCGCTCGGTGCTCCGGTGAGCCCCACTCGTGTGCGGGGGTGTTGCTGTCCTCTTGGTGCCGGTCTTCCTCTGTGTGCTTCCGTTCTGCAGTTTGCGCCTTGCGCCGTGGACGTGTTGTAGTGTTGGCGGCGTTCTTGTGGAGCTTCGGCGCGGTTGCCGTTTGCTCTCTTTCTCCGTTGGCCGCTCTTGGTTGCCTGCCTGCTTGTTCTAGGTGAACATCTCTGTCGCCTGACGGTGCGGAGCACTTCGAGCCAGGGCGAGAGGGAAAGGGTCCCTCTTCGACGACAAAGACAGTGAGCTTGCACCTCCGGTCCTTTGGTTGCGATGAGCCTGTGTTCTCCCGTTGCTCGTATCTCCTGTTTCGCCTCGACTCACCTCCGGTGGCTTTCACGGTGGAAGACGATGGCCGCGGCGGTCCAAGCGAAGCCTTTTTTTTCTTATTTCTACTGTGCTTGTTGCGTGTGGCCTGTAAACTGTGTACTGTACTCTGTAACTGTGCCGCTTTGGCTTTGTTAATTCAAAGTCGGGCTCTTTCGAGCCTTGTATCTAAAAAAGTATGAGGCGTCTGCCCAACGGAGCTCGTCGGCCATTGATCTTGCTGTACTACGGCTGCAGCGGCTAACAGGGCCTTGGCGACAGATTGCTTCTCGCGGCAGGACGGCTTCCGCTTCGTCCCGAGGCGAAGGCGCCCCGACCCCGACGAACTGGCGGAGGAGGCTCCCAGCGCGAGCCCGTGGTCCTCGGCCACATCTCTGCTCCCAGCGGCGCGGACTCCCTGCGAGACGGCCGAATAAGGCGGTGGGGTCGACGGCGCTTCACGATCTCCTCTCAGTGATGGCGGTTCCGGTCGTCCCGGCTTCTTTTGTAAGGCGACGCCCCGGCGCCGCTGCTCCTGGTATGGCGTTGGGATGCATCTGGGCAGCGACCGTCGCGGTACACGTGGGCTGGCCCACCGCACCGACCGCCGGCTCGCCATCCAGCCGAGCCACACAAAGGGAAAAGCGCTACGGGACACAGCCAGCGACGGAAAAGAAACGAAGGCCCACATACAGAGACACGGACGGACCCAAAGCTCTGAGAGTGCTCGCTTTCCATCGAGCTTATGGCTAAAGATAATGTTCTGATTTGGCTCCTTTGTAAGCTGCAATGTACTACTGAATAAATGAAACCTGAATGTGCTTTGTGCTCTTAAACCAGAGAAAATACCACTTAGGCCTTGTATGCTTATGGGGTTTTATCTCATAAGGATACGGCGGGCTGTTGCGTTTATTTCTCCGCTTAACCGGGACGTGACAACCAGATCAACATTGAGTACCCAACTGTCGATGGGTACCTTTCCTACGAGCTGTACCGTATCATCAATGTGTTCAGCTACATGCATCGTCACCTTGCCCTTGGTCTCCTACTGTTTGGACCATTCGGAGGACGAGCAGTCCCTGTAGATGGGAGCCCTCTCGATCTCGTGACGCCCTATATATGCATATCATGTATTGCTTAGTGTGTGATGTTTATATAGATATTTGATCCCTAGAAGACATATGTATGAGTCCTTGTTTAATTATATATTTTTTTTAAATGTCCTTGTTTAATTATATATATATATATATATATATATATATATATATATATATATATATATATATATATATATATATTGGGAACCCTCTTAAGATGGTTCCTAAATACTACTATTTGGGAACCTCCGGTTCAAACCTGCCAACCCAACGAACCGACCGAGTTAACCCACCCGCCCCACCAACTGGTCCCAAAAATAAATCACACCCACGCGAGATATGGCCCACCCCTTCTTCCTTCCGACAACTCCCCAGCACGAATCCCGCATCCTCCGATCGCGGGGCCTCCTCGTCTCCGTCCCCTCCACCTCGCCCATCCCGGTGACTGGCAGCGCCCCCGTCCTCCTCCGTAGAGCCGCCAACGGCCACCGCGCCAATCTCCCTCCACCTGTGAATCACCGTCGGGCCATCACCCCTCATCGACCTCCTGCGCGGCGAGGGCTGGCGACCGCGCCCCTTCCCCGTCCACTTGCGAGCTTCTGTTGGGCCTCCACTTGGCGTGAGGCTGCCCCCAACCGATGACGGCCGTCGGCCTTCCCCCGCTTCGCCGCCCATCCGGATGCGCCGCACTGGCTTCTCTCCTGGTCGTCAAAGCGCCAAACCACGGTATCTCGGTCCAACGCGGAGGATGAAACCGAGACGTGGCTCACCCTGTCACTGTGAGCTGTTGGCTACGGCGGTTGCTTGGTGAGCTCCATCGCCCCCTCTCATCAGCCACCATCGTCTACTGCGACAACATCTCCGCCGTCTACATGTCTTCGAACCCGGTTCAACATCGACGTACGAAGCATATAGATATTGACATTCATTTTGTTCGAGAGAAAGTTTCTCTCGGCGAGGTCAGGGTTCTTCATGTTCCATCTAGCCATTAGTTCGCTGACATTTATGACTAAAGAATTAGCCTCCCCTTTATTCTTAGAATTTCGGTTCAATCTGAGCGTCTGTAAACCTCCCGTTATGACTGCGGCGAGGGGGGGGGGGGGGGTTGTTTAACCTAACTAGGACTTGTATGTAAATCCTAACCCTAGGCCCTGGTGCCTCTATATAAACAGGAGCCCCACGTGCCCCTTGAGCCGTGTGTGATATTCCCCCAACTTCTCCAAGGCCAGGTCCTTGAGGTCACCGAGGCTCCGTAATCCTTCCAAGCTGTGAGATGCTTGATGCTCTCCCCCTGTTTAGGCTTGGCGATGTTTAGTTTTCAAACTTTGTTAGCTGTCTTTTCGGCTGTAAGCGACTTTTGTGCTTTACTGCTACTCTTTTCCTTATGGAGAGAGAGCCTAAAAACTCTGTAATACATTAATACTTGTCTGATCGCACTCTGTAATACTTGATCGCAAGGTTTATTAAATGGAACCGTGAGTGATCTCCTGTTTTTCTAAAAGAAATAGTTCCATAAAGCTCTTATTGGCTCGTGGTCACCGTTCAATCTAGAGCTCATGCTTCGATTGGCTCGGGCGCTTGGCACATTTGGGACTGGGCCGCGTTCAAGCCTACCGAGCCGATAGCAGACTATAGCGGGCCGACGGATCACAATTCGCACGGCCCGAGGGTTCTGAGCACGGCGGGGTTGACTGCGGTGATGGCCCGCTGACGTACCCGGCCTGGTCGGAGGCGAGGAACAGCGCGGCCTCCGCCACGCCGGCGGCGCGCAGCACCTTCCCACGTAGCAGGACCATGGCCTCCGTCACGGTCTCCATCTCCTCGGCGCCCATCCCGGACGCCGCGAGGCTAAGCGGCGTTGCCACGCCGCCGGGGGACACGAGGTTCACGCGCACGCCGTGCCGGCCTAGCTCCCCCGCCGCGGCGCGTGCTTGACGCAGGCGGCGGCGCCACGGAAGTTGACGACCATGACGCGGTCCAGCGCCGACAGATCCATCTCCGCGACGGATCCCGTGAGCAGCAGCACGCCGGCGTTGCTCATCATGACGTCGAGGCGGCCGTGCGGCGCCACGCCCCCGCCACCGTGGCCTCCACCTGGGCCTCGTCTGCCACGCCGCACCGTGCGCACGTGCCGGGCGGGCCGATGGAGGTCGCCACGGGCTCACGGCCTCATCCAGCGCATCCTGGATGTCCGCGACCACCACCCTGGCGCCGCTCTCCGAGAACAGCCGCGCCATCGCCTCGCTGATGCCGGTCGCCACCTTGCCGACCAACCTGTCTAAACCATCACCACGATTTTTTTTTATTGTATTGTATTGTGTAAGAGCTCTTTACACATGAAGCAAATGGGAACACAATACTTGTACTGTACATGATCCCCTTCCTCGGTATTACACGCTACGTCTAGATCGAGGAGTCATAACCCTATGACCAAAATATTTGGTCATGTGATATTCTGCCATAGCCAGTTATACGTGGCAAAATTATGACCAGCTGACTGGGTGAGATTCAGCACAATCCATAGAGCTCCTCTAAACGGGCCAAGCCCAATATTTTGGACTTTTTGGATAATTTTCTGCCGGTTTTATTCTGGCTAAACGGACCGGATCGAATTTGGTATGGGCTTTTCCTTCACGGGCCTTAGCCTTTTCACGCCTTTTTTTTATTATTTCCAAAATACTGGTCCAATATAATTTTATTTTGTTCATTATTCAGAATGTTCTAAGGCTTGGCCAGTAAGTGTTTCATGTCTACGTCACCACGTGCTATCTCAGGTCTAGCACAATTCGGATTAACTTTCATAACAAATGAAATATTATGAAACCCAAAATAATATTACACATAATTGCTTGTTTCGATATAAATCTTTAGAAATTATTCTCCGCAAAATGCTTTGAGCCAAGTGCCCAACAAAACTATTCTACACACTATACAGCAAAGACATAAAAATAAAAATTAAGATGATAAAAGATAGAAGAAGTCCTTATCGCCCCTGCTCTTCCAGCTTCAGAAATCCACATTCACCTGGAAGTGCAAGAATCATGCATGAGAAACTAGAACACCAAGAAAATGAACGTTCCAACGATGCAAGAAATGACAACCATTTAACGGTGCGGACAACATAGTATTAATCATCCATTCTAGATACAAGCGATAATTAATTTTGTTCTGTTCAAATATCAGGATTACAGTACTATGCAAGATGAAGCAGCTACAGCTAAATCAAGTATATCGCCGTCTAGATACAAGATGCTGCGACAAGGCACAAAAGAACAAGTATCTATCGTTCATCTTATCAAGTGACAGAATAATTTATGCCTAAAACATACATGGCTAGCACGATAAGAAGTTTACTTCACGCCAATGTGCTCTATCCTACTTGTCGCGGCAGTGGGTCAATCAGCAGCAGCCCGTCCCCGACATCATCGTCGTCGTCGGAAGAGAGCGACAACAGGTTGTTGTCCTTGACGCGCATCGTGAGGAACAGCGCCAGCTCCTAATCCTTCTCCCGTCCCGTCGGAGGAGAGCATCGTTGTGACCTCAAAGTTACAGCTCCCTGAAAGTCACAAGAACAACCTTAATTGTATCATAAAGAGAGAACAGAAAAATCAAGATAGCACACTAACTTATATAAAGTGTTCATGGTACAGTTTTAATAGGTAGGTGCACCTCATCTGGTATAATCTGTCCATGTGCCCAATTAGCATCTGCTTGTATAAAAAACCTGACCAAAATCCAAAATTTATTTACTAACAAACTAGTAATTAATACGGCAGTGAGCGAGTAGATTAAATAGCTAGTAATGAATCTTTGGGGTAAATCATCATAACTGAAAGCAGAAAACACAAGCACTGAAGTAGGAGTGCCCAATCTAGTCATCATTGACAGCAACCTAAATCTGTTCTGAAGATCGACTCATATTCAAGAGACCAACATCAAAAGGAAGCTCTATGTGTCCTACCTACTCTAAAACCTCACATGCCGGTAACCTTACTGTGTGTAGCTGCAGAGACAACCGCAACGCATAGCCCCCGATGCCGCTTCACCCACCCCTGCACCAGACAAAGCAATATTATGCGAGGGTGACTGTTTGCTCATCTTCTCCAGCAACTAACAAACAAATGAAAAAATTGCAATTAGATCAATGAGTTGCAGTTAAGGTGTATTTTCTTGACATAACAAGCTCGATGCCACTCATATTTCTTTTGAACTGAAATACCATTGGGTAAGTGCTTATGTTGCTCCTCGGATTACAAAATTTAAGGTCAATCTACAAATATCAGAAAATGAGGAGACATGAATCACCACACCCAAACTATTAGAAATGGAGCAGTAATGTAGACGCAACCATCAGAAGTGTTGCACCTGCACACTGCCCGGACTTAGGTACAACCAAACAAAAGGACAATAACATGTCTCTGTTCATCCCTTGCTATCACTAATAACCACAGCCAAATTAAAGTGAAGTGAACCAGGTGATGACAAAGTATGATTATTATATAGAAACAACTACTGGTTTACCATGATGTTGTGGCACATTAACCAACTAAATGATGTCAAAGATGCTAAAATTATCTGCAATCAAGCACACCTTGCTGTTCTATGTCGAACACAATAACCAACATCATCAGTTCAAACTACCACTAAATCATGAGTGCATTAAGAAACCCCCCCCCCCCAAAAAACCTAAATGTCGAGCACACCTGCTGTTCTATGTCCCCAACTAGTGCAGTTGTGCTGGAATTTTCTATCTATTGCATCTGTGATATGGCTGGGGAGTATATATGCAAGCAAAACTCGAGTACATTAGTGTAGCCAGATGCAAGTCCTGTCATGGCAAAGTAGTGTAGCTAGTATCCCTATCTATCACTGGATTTGGTCCCTTGTGTATCCAAGTACACACATGATTAGGTTGTTAGAGGACACACTCTAATTCTCATGGATTAACCAAATAGCTACCAAACTAACACACGCTTCAGCAATAGTTCAGAAATTAAAGAGAGACGAAGAGACAAGGATAGAGTGGGTCAACCCAACGCAAGCTGAAGGTTTCATGATGAGGAGCGGGACGAGATGGCAGGGAGGGAGAGCTTCAGGTGAAATGGGCTCCAAAGGATGCCCCGGGTGAAGAAGATCCTAGACTCGATCTGCGGCAACGTCGGAGACACTAGCGACCTGACTAGTCCGCCGACCCCGTGGTGAATCTCACAAACACATTCAGGATGCACACGTCAAAATAGATCGATAGAAAAGAACCAAGCAAGATCTAGCGAGTTGAGATGGTTGCCTGGTTGGTTACGTCAAGGAGGGTGTGGTGACCCATCACACCACTTCATGTGTAGTGCGCAAGTCGGTGACATAATACTCACAGAAGGACTTATCCGTGAATATTACATCTCTCAGAGTGGTACAACAGAAACACAACGGGTCCAAGGAAAGCTATAGGATACAAACGTCAATACAAAATCTAGAGAATCTCCTTGATGAATCAAGAAGATCTAAAACAAATGAAACATCAGAAGAAGCAATTGGAAGCTGCAAGCTGGAGAAGAACTCTAGCTCGGAACTAATCCACTACGGCTGATGTCAGCCTTACACTATGGCTTGTAATAGCTAAGTCCAAGAATGTTCTCCACCTACACCTTGATAGCTTCTCCTCCACCAGCGTTGTTGACGACAGTGCTTTATCGACTAAGTAGTAGATCACTCCACCTAGCTTCATGATGTAGCGATGGCTTCACGATGACGACCTCCAAAGGCTTCAACTCTAAGTAGGGGGTCAAACGGGAACGAATGAGTAACGAGCGTTACTCAGCAAGTTCATGATATATAGTGGGTAGTTTGATGCACTAACTACAGCTTTAGACTCGAAAGAGTCATAAGCTAATGCAAGGTTTTGTAAAACTTTCTTCAAGAGGTTGCTTTTAATTCTGAAAACTATGCCCGCCAGATCTTCATAGGATTAGAACTTTCATTGAGTTGCCTTTCCTGCGGCGTTCGCAGCTCCTTCCCGGAACAAGGGGTAACATGCCACATACTTTTACACTCTGCAGAGGTGCGTTATTTTACCCATGGACGACCAAGACCATGTTGCACAACCAGGTGCACATTCCTGTCCACTCCCACTCAGGTGTGGGGCCCGGTTGTTGGTCCAAGCCAAACCGTGCTTCTTCGCACAACGCATGCCCACCCATTTCTGCCAGCAGGTTGAACGCCTGATTCTACCCCTCACGATGGATATCTACGTGCCCCTGGCAGACCATCATAGACCCGTGGAGTCCGTGGGAATTAAGGGATCCCACCCATGTGCATGTAGTCCCGCCAGACCTACAGCGTACGTCTCTGGCAGCCCGTTCACATGCGAACGAGAAAAGATCACAGCTGACTTACTCCCCCCATAGAAGACCCATGGTTAACGCGAATTTACGGTGCAAGAATCCTGACGGCAGTTGTTGTTAATTCCTAGGTAATACGTTCCCATGCAGATGGAACCTTCCTTTGACCTATTCATCTTACCATGGTCCCATCCGCGCACCAAACCGAACACTACCACTCGGGTAGTCATTCAAGTAGTCATATTATTATAAAAATAGGATCATGCATTCTTTTGAGAGTAGGTGATAATACGATATGGTTTTTGCAAATAGTTTGTTATGAGATACTGAAAAGGATATGAGCAAGTGATGAACTTGCCTGAGATTGAAATAATGACAATAATAATCCTTGTCTCCGGGTTCAAGGGTCGCGTAGGACATCTGAAAAATAGCAAAGTAGTCCCGATAAGGACTACAGAAAACACTGGCAAGGATGATACATGCATAGTAATGAGATGCATCGTGAAATACCCTGGAAAATACCCCAGCTTACAAGTGTAAGCAACGTTTGATACGATATCTTAATCACATAGGTTTTAGGTGAAATGTTTCATTACTTGTGGTGATGTGGTTATTACTTCTTTTAGACTTACATGTGTTTCACCTTTACTTAGCAAACAATTGTTATCGTATTTAAGTATAAGTGTTATGGCTTGCTTAGATAACAAGACAATGACACATGGAAAACAATTTATTGAAAAGGTAACAAACATGTTTGATTTTATTTTCCAAAAGTGTAGAGCTGATTTCAATGAGTTAAGTTGAAAATGATGAACTAGTAAAGTAAACTCTATCATCACAATACTTGTTAATTACTTGTGATGATAGGTTTTGTAGGTGTGAAAACATGTGGGTGTTATTAATACGGAAAATGATATTAAGATAGTTATTACCGGTTATAATGGAATATTATAGAGTTCCATTATACCATTAGAAACAAGTTTATAAGTTAGAAAAATATTTTTTATTTGACATATTTTAGTTAAAAATTCTTTTCTCTTTAATTTGGTATCTCATTTGAAGTATTCTGAAAATATTGAATAAGATATTAATTTATTAATTTTAAATGAATTAAATGAGTAGGCAAATATAGCACACATGAAAACTTGGTCAAATGACTTTCAAAACATCATAGATGAGTTGTATATGTTATTTGTAGCATTTTGGTATATAACTTGTATTTTTCTGATTTTATGAATTATTTATTATTTTCTCAATTTTAAATGATTTAATTTAATTAAAGAAAATATTTAAATTTAAATTTTATTAAATATTTTTTGAAAACTTAGTTACATTTAGATTGTATTTTTTAAACATTTCTATATTTATTTCATATTTTTCTGATAAACAGAATTAAAGTTATTGAATTAATAAGGTTTAATTAATTTCTGCCCGATTTTAAATTGAAAGGTGGTTCCACGTGGCAGATTGAATTTAATTAAACGGAAAAACAATTTATGACGTCATGATGACGTCGGGCATGCGTTATCACCTGGAGTGGATTTCTACTGTGATAACCAAATCGATGGATTCTTAAGGAATTGGCATGAGTTGTTTGTACTACTTGATAGAGGTTGAAGTGAGGAGTCTAGGGGTGGCAGCGGCTTGACCAATAGGTCACCGGAGACTCGCCGGCGTGCAGTTTCGTGGTGGCCGGTGGCGGTGCAAGATGAGACGACAAATTTAGGCGATGGAATTCTAAACGGAGGGCACCCAGAGGTTCCCTACCTTGCCGCGAAGCTCCTGGTAGCGTTGAGGAAGCAAAATGAGGTCAGGGTCGCCGGCGGCGTGCTCCTTTCCACAGCGGCCGGACTTGTAAACGGCGGCGGAATTCCTACTGCTTGAGGCATCTCCAACCGTGCGCCTGCTCGAGGAGGTCGAGGAGGATCCCGCGCACCCCATGGTGGCCTCAGTTTGTCCCGGCGTGGTCGGAGACAACGACGCGGGGCGGCGGCCGTGGGGCACTAGGGTTAGGGTTTCCGGGTGTTCAGTGATACAGAGAGGGAGAGGCAATGAGCGAGGGAGAGAGGAGGAGAGTGAGCACGATGGGGACGCCTCCCTGATCTTTATCCACGCCCGAAGTCGGCGGTTAGGAGGTGGCAGCGGCCATGCCACGGCATCGATCTCCTCTGCCTTCTGGCAGAGGAAGAAGAAAGAGAAAAGGAAATGCGAAATTTTGATAACCCCTTGTAGTTTCCATTTTCTTTACAACTAGGTCCTTATGTCCTTAAAACTAAGAAGAAACATACGTTTTCAGGGCCTTTTTGTGAAGATAAAGATTATTAAAAATCATTTTTGAATTCCTCATCAAATTTCACATCTCACCATGTTTTGTTTTTGTGAATTGGAAGAATATTTGTATCTTTTATTTAGGGTGCTAGATTAAGTGATTTTATTGTTTTCACTCAATTCAATTTATTAAATGTCTTACAATTTATTTTAGGCATGAATATTACCTTCACACAACACACATAGGATTCCCAAGTGGTGTGTTATAAATGGATCATATTGGACACAATTCCTTATAGAAAATAATTTAGTAAAACTATTTGGTACTAGTTCTATGCACTGTTATGAAAATCATTTAACATGGAATTTTATTCCATGTCACACCAAATGATTTTAATGGGTGAAGGAACTTGTTTTCCTTTTATAATACTATCTTATTTTCATAGCTAAAACTCTTAGCAATTTTGGTTCGCATTAAACTTAGGTGTGTGTAAACCATGTTTGTAGTTTTCAGTACTAGATCGAGTGGACAATATGGGTGGCCTTTGAAATCTCTTTGTTTGTTTTCTACTAGGTTCCAAGCATGAATATTATCCCATGCTTGTTTTAGAAACAAGTGATAAATTGTATGTTTATGTGTAGATGAATTTTTGTTATCATCTGTTAATCTTATTTATGAAAAGGATTTGGAAAACAAGGTATTAAGCTTGTTTTAATCTACCTCCACATATCAGGACATGTGGATGCAATACCTTGTTGTTATTCCTTACTGGATACGTGTTTCCATTTAAGATATTACTATGAGTTCCTCATTTCTGATGGGCTTGACAAAGGTTATTGGTTCTTTATTATATCCTAATGATTCACTGGATAATTTCTTATGATTCCTTACTGAGGGAATGTTGCTTCTTGTGGTCTTCTGTTGCTTGATGTTCCTGTCTCTAGTTGTCACTAGTCTTCAGACATTGCCTTGGTCCTTTGCAAGTAATATCATCCCTTGATGGTCTCTTGACTTAAGAAATTCACCACTAGAGCTGATAGGATATATTGAGTGGTTCCGAGATACTAACTTCAGTAGTAAAATGTAGTTCCTGATGAGATGAGTTCATTTGATTCCATAATCATTTCAATCTTGTGGTGTATTCAATTATGATGAAGACTAGCTTATTGAAACTCAGTTGTTTTAATGCTTACATGAATATTCTGTTCACAAGGTTGATCTGACCTTGTAATCAAATTATTCTTATATAACATCAAACACTTGGATTTCAACATGTTGCTTGTTTTCTTCCTTATCTTGGTTTATTCCTTACTTATAACTTGTAGGTGTGGTTCAAGTTATAATGTGGTATATTTTTATCCTTGTTATACTTCTCCTTCTATGGATCATGGTTTTGTATATATAACAGAATGTAGGTGTATTTTATAACATCAAGTTACCATATGCATATAAGTAGAATTTGTTAACAAGTGGATCAGACTTGCCTCCAAATTACTAATCATATACAATAGTCTGAGATGTACTAGGTTATTCAATCTTCTGTTTGTTTGTGTAAGACACGCAAGTGTTTGAGTATACAAAAGTGATCTGTTAACAAGGTCTATAAACTTGTTACCAAACTACTTCTATATAACACTAACATTGGAATATCACACTATTTCAAAAGGAGTTAATAAGATCAGATCAAGATATAAGAGTTTCCAATTACTCTTATAATAGATTGGAATAGCACTTCTAGAACAATCTGAAGAATCCTTTTGTAGATCTTCTTGTGATAGTTCCTCCTTTCTTGTGGATTGTTTCTCTTACAGAATGACTTAGAGAAGATTGGAAGACAAGGTATAATGGTCTAGCTAGAATAACAAGGTCTAGATTAAGAGTTAGTTAATGCTTTTATTATCCTTCCATAAACTTCTTGTTTTTCTTCCCATAAGTTATGCTCTTATATCATACATGATTGGTTTACTTAGATTCGAATTTTCTTCCTCTCATTGAGGTTATAACTTGTTGTTATTCCCTAGTTGTATCTAGAGATACTTTAATTTTAGAATTGTTGGATTTGAGTAGAGGTGTGAAATGCTTATGGAATGATGACTTAATAGTAAGTGGATCAAATGGTGTATTGAGGTGTTGATATTTCATACGTTCACTTGTATAAGAGGTTTGAAACAATGAGCATAAGAAGGTTATTGGGGTTTAATGACTTATATCATAATTGATAGTTGTTTTTATCAGGTTTCATGTTGTCACTTTATATTCTTCTCTTAATGACCTTTGTCATCCTTAATGCGGATATAGAGGTTTGGAAATATCATGTGTGATGATCAATGTTTAGAAGTAGTTTAAGAAGATTTATTTCTTCTTTAAGATACTTATTTTATAGTTGATGAGATATGTACATATTCGATAAATGTGTTAATACAATTATTATACTTAATAGTTATGAGATAATTTATAAAGGTGTAGTATGACTGTATGAATGGTTGATAACTTAGAGAGTTATTGTTTTATAGAAGATCACATCTCTGTTGATGAGATGGTTCAATTATGCATTACTCATTTGTGAAAATATGATCATCATTTATGTGATTTGGATACCCACCCCTCTCTGAGTTCTAGACACCTAGTGAATTATCCCAAGTCTCTTGAAGACTTGTGGTTAAGGTTGTTGAGAATTTGTATTGGTCACAACCAATGATGGTTTGTGTAATCATATGATTTGGTTTGTCACTCCAAATGTACTCCTGACCAGATGATCTAAACCTATTTCATCATGTCAAGTGAAACATTGGTCACTTTGGTTTGTTTTTTCGCGCCAAAATTTCCCGTACTTCTAGATGCATGCTTTGCAAATGCACATATTAAATTTAGATCCTTATAACCTCCCAAACACTAGGATGTTACAGAGGGTCACGGTTTGCACGAGCTGGAGCCGTCCAGATCGGGGTGTCGAGAGGACAGAAGGTCCTCCATCTCCTGGTCGAGAGAGCCATCCTGCTGGAGTCGCGACCGCCGTCGGCGTTAACCCAGAGAGGCAGGTGTTGGCGTCAACAATCTCGTGCGGTGGCCCCTGCAGTGAGGGAGAGACGGATACTGAGACAGGACCCGAGAGAGAGTGGAGGGGGTAGGGGCAAGTGAGACAAGACCTTCAGGGTGTGATGAACTCGTCTCCTTGCGGATGGCGGGGGCGACTCGCTTCCGGATGGCGGACGCGGAGAGCACCGGCCGCGGCGACCTTGAGGGTGCGATGAACTTGCCGTCGAGGCACAAAACGCAGGAATCGGCTACATCTCGTCGGAACAGATGCGCGCAAGAGGGAGGATGGCTATGGCGGGAGGCGGAGGAGGATCTCCTGGTGCATATCGTCGTCGTCCGGAAGGGAGGCAGGCACCGCTGGAGAGGTGCCGCTGCGGCGACGCATGATTCCGGCGCCGTCCAAACTCGCGTGGATTTGGGGGTGCAGGCACGGGCGGCTCACTCGTGTGGAATTTGAGATTTGGGGGTGGGTTGCGGCGGCAGATCAGAACGGAGGGCTTTCGAGGGAGAGGGATATGGATCAACGGAGAGAGGGATGTGGGTGCGAGAGGCGGGGGCGGCGCTAGGATGAAGTGAGGGATGGAGAGTTTGGTCTAGGGTGTTTTCGACTTGGTCACTTCGCGATTTTCATCGATGATTCAATTTTTCGTTTTTTGGATCTCGCTGGCAATATTTTAGCGCACAAATTTTTCCTAACTGCCACCAGCACCCATTCTTTTAGGTCCCACATTGCAGTGTGCTTTTAAGATATGTGTAGCGTTGTTGGATATATATATATATTCTATTTTCCTTAATCCTGGAATTTATTATCGGTATGAGTTGTTTTTGTAACTAATTTGTAACCTTCATTAATAATTCAAAAAAGGTTATATCTTCCGCAAGTTGTGGAAAGAGAAACAAAGGCGGGTTATCAACCCTAAAAAATACAATCATCTAAGGAGCTTGTGATCATATGAGCCATCATATTTGCCTCTCGTGGACGCTAAGCTATAGATGTCGAATCGAACCCTGCCATGATCATCCGACATTCATCTAAAATAACCATCCCTTGTGTTCGAAAATTTCCTAGCTCCGCTATTGCATGTACGTGTGACGCCCCGGGATCGGGCACTATGCAGATTTCAGCATTTCCGCCAAAATCCACATAATAACCGATTCCAGGTTGCCACTTGTGATAACATTACAACAGTTCACGAATATTCCGCAACAACAAGAGAAGAGATATATACAAGACGACTCAAACGAGTCGAGGATACAACTAATAAAATACAAAGATCAAATAACAGCGGAAGAAAACAACATAGTGTCCGACTACGGACAAGATACAAATTGGACTAAGAGTCCTGAAGATAACCGATGGCGTCCAATCCCTGCCCAGGCCAAGCCGGAGGGATTCCCAAGCTAACGTCGTCAGACTTCAAACCTGTTGACTGCAATGTGGAATATGCAGCCACGAAATGGATTCGTGGGTCAGTACTATTAAGTACTGGCAAGTGGATAAACCATACTCACAAGATACCAGCGTAACCAATCATCACAAGATACAAATACTTTCGGTAGAACGGAAAGGAAGTGATTATTGCAAAGAAGCGGCAGCGGGCAGCACTAACAAACTACAGAGACGCGCTACAACTTCCGGCTATTAGAGAGGGATAAGAGAGCGCGACAAAAACCAACTATACTACTCACCAAACAATACCCATCCAGTGTTACCCCCTACTAAGGAAGCAACCCAAGGAAACTCACACTGTTGATTAAGGTGAAGTTCAGGTTATTGTGACAATATTCCTATTACTAGTCAAATTATTATTAATTAGGTGTAAGTTTTCTGAGTACTTGTTAGCCAGCACTTTCACCAAGTCGTCACATAACCGCGGACAACACGGCTTCTCGAGAAGATTTATCCTTGCAGGGTGCGCTACAGTACCCGTACACACTCAAGTCACCAACTAAAACTCAGGTTGGATCGACACGGCCCAAACCGTCTCTACAACCCATCCTAGGAGCCACGGAGGTATAAGGTCCCAGCCACGCAGCCGAATACTCAGCGCAAGTGTGCAAAACTCCCGCAGGACGCAACACCCCGGGACTACAGGCCTCGCCCTATATGCATCATCATCATCATAACCATCATAATCCTCATAAACCATGGGGGAGCCTCCCATTATGCATATGCGCAAATGGAACGCCCGAACTAAGTGTGGCTCTTCGGACAAGCTGCAAATCAGGTCTAAGTTGAGGGCGTCCCATACTACCTCCCGGATGCGGTTAGCGCGCTCATCATGGATCAATGGACAAGACTCTTTTCCTAGTTTCGACACTAGCAGGCTCCAAAACCACGCCGGGCCTCCTGCCGGTGCCTTATCATCAAATTATTATTACCCCAAACATTAACATGTTGTTGATTAAATTGAAACCCAACTATCAACTAAACAGGTGATACGACAAAAGGACAACAAGACTCGAGCACAAACAAATCTAAGCATGCTAGTACGACACGGGCCATCAAACAACATGGTTATAGGTGTGGAGGTAAGGCAATATCGTGGCAGCAGAGTAAACATGTGATGGGATCGGAACACAAGAAACGAATCATAAGGCTAGCAGATTAGACAACGGAAAGAATCGGTAACAAGTGAGGAAAGGAAACATAGGTAGCAAGTGAGTATACTTTCCTGGAATCCAGTTTGGAGAGGTAGCAGAACTTGTCGTTGCTCACATCATCTCAACGTCCTATCTGCGAAGAAGCAACGAACTAGAACAAACACCGGATGCAACAATTACTACTACGGCAAAAGATCCAGCATGATCCTATTTTATATGCATGACAAGTTAAAGGGTGCATCAAAATAAACTAAAGGACACAAGGAACAATTTAAATGGGCCCATATGCAATTTGAATTGCATTTGGAAAATCCCATATGCATTAATAGTTGATTAATTGAACTACAAATAAACATTGAGTTAAAGTGGATTAAATGCAACATAATTGATGAAAACAGAAGGTAAACAACATTAGCTTCAATTTGATACCTCATTTGCCAAATTTGGAATTTTAAATATTTAATTATAAATTTTTGCAATTTAAAAGATTTAATTAAAGCATTGAATTATTGCACCACTTTTAATTAGGAAAAACAGTAAACAAATTGTATTTAAAAGGTTGAAAACATGTAGCAAATGTTTCACTGAACATTTTGAGCTATTAAACATAATTTTTGGATCATTATTAAATTTATTATGCATTTTTCCATAAGCATTTTTATTCTGACCTTTTTAGTAAACAGAAGGAAACATGTTCAAATTTAATTTAATTGTGACCAAATAAAATACCACTGTGTAGAGTTTGTTAAGACAAAATTTTAGAGCCCAAGTTTGCGCAATTTGGGTGAACAGAACTCAAGTTATGAATTTTGCAAGATTTCAGTTTTTATTCCATTTTCTGTATTTAAATATTTAGTGCACAAATTATTACAGAAACATGTTGAATTTTTTACATATTTCGAAAGTGCTCACAGTTATGAATCTACAGAAATTTGAATCACCAAAATTGGAGCATATATGAATTAGTTATTGATTTTACAATTAAACATTTTAAACTGCAATTCTGTCTTCTTCTTTTTTCAGAACAAAAATTTTCAGAAAAAAAAGTGGAAAAAACAAAAGGTGGGTTTTATTCCGCTGCGGGGTGGGATCGAACTCGGGTCTCCAGCGTGAGGTGCAGAGCGCTAGCCAGTGGGCTATGCTGCTGTTGGTGCTACTATACAGATGTGACAGCAGGAGATGTCTACTTCGCGGCCTTAACTGAATTTCGAATCTGAACGATTCAGAGTCCAGGCAGAACAACGATGGAACAGCGGGGACACGCGACCACCACGATCAGAACGGTGCGCCGCTCGATGGCGAGGCACACAGAGCAAGGGAAGGAGAGGGGAAGGAGGTCCAGGCGGACGGATGCTCACCACGGGGTTGTCCTCGAAGAAGAGAGGCTCGGGGGCGACGAATACGGAGAGAGAGACGACCTAGACGACACCGACGTGCACCTATCGACGGAGGAGGAAGAAGGTCCCGTCGGTGACGTCCTGGGCATCGTCCGCTTCCGATCTTCGGCCTGGAGGAAGAGGACGGGGAGGTGGTTCCATTCCCGACCTCGTGCCTCCTTCTCAAAGACCATGGTCACGGCTCCTGGAGCTCCAAGTCCGGCCATGGAGGAAAAACATGGTGGTTTTCGGTGGAGATGAACAGAGGTAGAGCGAGGAGGAGAGGGTGGCGGCGCAGAGGGAGAAGAGGGGAAAGGCTAGGGTTTGGAGGAGGGGAGGGGCTGCTTTAGAGGAGCGGGGAGGGAGCAGGTGGGGGTGTGGATCGGTGGAGGGTGACGTCCTCCTCGTGCCCGATCCTGTATGGAAGGAAGAAGGAGGGGGGTAGCGGGCCAGGAAGGAGGAAGGTGGGCTGGGTTGTAGGTGGGCCTTGGCCTGCCTCCCCAGCCCGAGAGGTTTTCTTTCTATTACTTTTGTTTGTTTTTTTTGTAAAAGAATAGGAAGAGAGAAGTAGAAATAGGTGTTAGGGTTTTATTTTTATGAAATAATTTTTATTGATTTACAAAACAGTAAAGTCAAAGCATGTTAACATTAATTTCAAAATTTTGAAATGTCAATTTGATTTGAATTTGCTATTGAATTTCAAATAGGGTGTCATTTAATACCAATTTGAAAACCAACCCATTTTTATTATTTCCAACTCCCAAATGATTTGTTTGCAATTTTAATTGGAACCATTTGAGCATGTTTGAAAGTTTAAATTTGTTTGAATTTTCCAAAAAATGGTTTGAAGCAAAGTGTAATGCAAATTATGCATGATGCTATGTCATGTAAAAAGAAAAGCAACCAAGAATTATATTTGGGGGAAAACTCCCCGGGTGTTACAGACGACACCACTAACAAGGGATTGCGCCCTCGCAATCCACCCAAGGCAAGGGGAAGAGAGATGTCAACTACGGAGTCTTCGTGCTGCGGTTGATTTCCCGGGTCAGTGGGCGGATCTCTTCTTCTCGACACCACTAACAAAAGTTTCTCGACACCACTAACAAGAGATTCTTGCTCGGGTTGATGACAATGTTCTTCCACCAGGAATTTTCCGATGATCGAACCTATTAGGTTAAAATCTCAGAGAACGTCCACCCACGTAGAATCCTAAAACTTTGAAAGATTGAGAGGGAGAGAGACTCCAAAACAAATAAGATGAGAGGGGAAATAGAATAGAGATAAGGAGAAAACAAGAATCCTATTGAGATGTTTCCAAAATAGTTTAGCAGAAATAGTTTTTGACACTCTAAGAACACGACCGTTAGCGAGGTTATCCTACAGGCTTTGCGGACCCGTTGCTTCGATAACCATTCGTATCGAAACAACATCGAGAATCGGAAACCATGCTCTGATACCATTTGTGACGCCCCGGGATCGGGCACTATGCAGATTTCAGCATTTCCGCCAAAATCCACATAATAACCGATTCCAGGTTGCCACTTGTGATAACATAACAACAGTTCACGAATATTCCGCAACAACAACAGAAGAGATATATACAAGACGACTCAAACGAGTCGAGGATACAACTGATACAATACAAAGATCCAAATAACAGCGGAAGAAAACAACATAGTGTCCGACTACGGACAAGATACAAATTGGACTAAGAGTCCTGAAGATAACCGATGGCGTCCAATCCCTGCCCAGGCCAAGCCGGAGGGATTCCCAAGCTAAAGTCGCCAGACTTCAAACCTGTTGACTGCAATGTGGAATATGCAGCCACGAAATGGATTCGTGGGTCAGTACTATTAAGTACTGGCAAGTGGATAAACCATACTCACAAGATACCAGCGTAACCAATCATCACAAGATACAAATACTTTGGGTAGAACGGAAAGGAAGTGATTATTGCAAAGAAGCGGCAGCGGGCAACACTAACAAACTACAGAGACGCGCTACAACTTCCGGCTATTAGAGAGGGATAAGAGAGCGCGACAAAAACCAACTATACTACTCACCAAACAATACCCATCCAGTGTTACCCCCTACTAAGGAAGCAACCCAAGGAAACTCACACTGTTGATTAAGGTGAAGTTCAGGTTATTGTGACAATATTCCTATTACTAGTCAAATTATTATTAATTAGGTGTAAGTTGTCTGAGTACTTGTTAGCCAGCACTTTCACCAAGTCGTCACATAATCGCGGATAACACGGCTTCTCGAGAAGATTTATCCCTGCAGGGTGCGCTACAGTACCCGTACACACTCAAGCCACCAACTAAAACTCAGGTTGGCTCGACACGACCCAAACCGTCTCTACAACCCATCCTAGGAGCCACGGAGCTATAAGGTCCCAGCCACGCAGCCGAATACTTAGCGCAAGTGTGCAAAACTCCCGCAGGACGCAACACCCCGGCACTACAGGCCTCGCCCTATATGCATCATCATCATCATAACCATCATAATCCTCATCAACCATGGGGGCGCCTCGCATTATGCATATGCGCAAATGGAACGCCCGAACTAAGTGTGGCTCTTCGGACAAGCTGCAAATCAGGTCTAAGTCGAGGGGGGTCCCATACTACCTCCCGGATGCGGTTAGCGCGCTCATCATGGATCAATGGACAAGACTATTTTCCTAGTTTCGACACTAGCAGGCTCCAAAACCACGCCGGGCCTCCTGCCGGTGCCTTATCATCAAATTATTATTACCCCAAACATTAACATGTTGTTGATTAAATTGAAACCCAACTATCAACTAAACAGGTGATACGACAAAAGGACAACAAGACTCGAGCACAAACAAATCTAAGCATGCTAGTATGACACAGGCCATCAAACAACAGGGTTATAGTGGAGGTAAGGCAATATCGTGGCAACAGGGTAAACATGTGATGGGATCGGAACACAAGCAACGAATCATAAGGCTAGCAGATTAGACAACGGAAAGAATCGGTAACAAGTGAGGAAAGGCAACATAGGTAGCAAGTGAGTATACTTGCCTGGAATCCAGTTTGGAGAGGTAGCAGAACTTGTCGCTGCTCACATCATCTCAACGTCCTATCCGCGAAGAAGCAACGAACTAGAACAAACACCGGATGCAACAATTACTACTACGGCAAAAGATCCAGCATGATCCTATTTTATATGCATGACAAGTTAAAGGGTGCATCAAAATAAACTAAAGGACACAAGGAACAATTTAAATGGGCCCATATGCAATTTGAATTGCATTTGGAAAATCCCATATGCATTAATAGTTGATTAATTGAACTACAAATAAACATTGAGTTAAAGTGGATTAAATGCAACATAATTGATGAAAACAGAAGGTAAACAACATTAGCTTCAATTTGATACCTCATTTGCCAAATTTGGAATTTTAAATATTTAATTGTGAAGTTTTGCAATTTAAAAGATTTAATTAAAGCATTGAATTATTGCACCACTTTTAATTAGGAAAAACAGTAAACAAATTGTATTGAAAAGGTTTAAAACATGTAGCAAATGTTTCACTGAACATTTTGAGCTATTAAACATAATTTTTGGATCATTATTAAATTTATTATGCATTTTTCCATAAACATTTTTATTCTGCCCTTTTTAGTAAACAAAAGGAAACATGTTCAAATTTAATTCAATTGTGACCAAATAAAATACCACTGTGTATAGTTTGTTAAGACAAAATTTTAGAGCCCAAGTTTGCGCAATTTGGGTGAACAGAACTCAAGTTATGAATTTTGCAAGATTTCAGTTTTTATTCCATTTTCTGTATTTAAATATTTAGTGCACAAATTATTACAGAAACATGTTGAAATTTTTTCATATTTCGAAAGTTCTCACAGTTATGAATCTACAGAAATTTGAATCACCAAAATTGGAGCATGTATGTATTAGTTATTGATTTTACAATTAAACATTTGAAACTGCAATTCTGTCTTCTTCGTTTTTCAGAACAAAAAATTTCAGAAAAAAATTGGAAAAAAACAAAAGTTGGGTTTTATTCCGCTGCGGGGTGGGATCGAACTCGGGTCTCCAGCGTGATGTGCAGAGCGCTAGCTAGTGGGCTATGCTGCTGTTGGTGCTACTATACGGATGTGACAGCAGGAGATGTCTACTTCGCGGCCTTAACTGAATTTCGAATCTGAACGATTCAGACTCCAGGCAGAACAACGATGGAACAGCGGGGACACGCGACCACCACGATCAGAACGGTGCGCCGCTCGATGGCGAGGCACAGAGAGCAAGGGAAGGAGAGGGGAAGGAGGTCCAGGCGGACGGATGCTCACCACGGGGTTGTCCTCGAAGAAGAGAGGCTCGGGAGCGACGAATATGGAGAGAGAGACGACCTAGACGACACCGACGTGCACCTATCGACGGAGGAGGAAGAAGGTCCCGTCGGTGACATCCCGGGCATCGTCCGCTTCCGATCTTCGGCCTGGAGGAAGAGGACGGGGAGGTGTTTCATTCTCGACCTCGTGCCTCCTTCTCAAAGACCGTGGTCACGGCTCCTGGAGCTCCAAGTCCGGCCATGGAGGAAAAACATGGTGGTTTTCGGTGGAGATTAACAGAGGTAGAGCGAGGAGGAGAGGGTGGCGGCGCAGAGGGAGAAGAGGGGAAAGGCTAGGGTTTGGAGGAGGGGAGGGGCTGCTTTAGAGGAGGGGGGAGGGAGCAGGTGGGGGTGGGGATCGGTGGAGGGTGACGTCCTCCTCGTGCCCGATCCTGTACGGAAGGAAGAAGGAGGGGGGTAGCGGGCCAGGAAGGAGGAAGGTGGGCTGGGTTGTAGGTGGGCCTTGGCCTGCCTCCCCAGCCCGAGAGGTTTTTCTTTCTATTTTTTTTTGTAAAAGAATAGGAAGTGAGAAGTAGAAATAGGTGTTAGGGTTTTATTTTTATGAAATAATTTTTATTGATTTACAAAACAGTAAAGTCAAAACATGTTAACATTAATTTCAAAAATTTGAAATGTCAATTTGATTTGAATTTTCTATTGAATTTCAAATAGGGTTTCATTTAATACCAATTTGAAAACCAACCCATTTTTATTATTTCCAACTCCCAAATGATTTGTTTGCAATTTTAATTGGAACCATTTGAGCATGTTTGAAAGTTTAAATTTGTTTGAATTTTCCAAAAAATGGTTTGAAGCAAAGTGTAATGCAAATGATGCATGATGCTATGTCATGTAAAAAGAAAAGCAACCAAGAATTCTATTTGGGGGAAAACTCCCCGGGTGTTACAGACGACACCACTAACAAGGGATTGCGCCCTCGCAATCCACCCAAGGCAAGGGGAAGAGAGATGTCAACTACGGAGTCTTCGTGATGCGGTTGATTTCCCGGGTCAGTGGGCGGATCTCTTCTTCTCGACACCACTAACAAAAGTTTCTCGACACCACTAACAAGAGATTCTTGCTCGGGTTGATGACAATGTTCTTCCACCAGGAATTTTCCGATGATCGAACCTATTAGGTTAAAATCTCAGAGAACGTCCACCCACGTAGAATCCTAAAACTTTGAAAGATTGAGAGGGAGAGAGACTCCAAAACAAATAAGATGAGAGGGGAAATAGAATAGAGATAAGGAGAAAACAAGAATCCTATTGAGATGTTTCCAAAATAGTTTAGCAGAAATAGTTTTTGACACTCTAAGAACACGACCGTTAGCGAGGTTATCCTACAGGCTTTGCGGACCCGTTGCTTCGATAACCATTCGTATCGAAACAACATCGAGAATCGGAAACCATGCTCTGATACCATTTGTGACGCCCCGGGATCGGGCACTATGCAGATTTCAGCATTTCCGCCAAAATCCACATAATAACCGATTCCAGGTTGCCACTTGTGATAACATAACAACAGTTCACGAATATTCCGCAACAACAACAGAAGAGATATATACAAGACGACTCAAACGAGTCGAGGATACAACTGATACAATACAAAGATCCAAATAACAGCGGAAGAAAACAACATAGTGTCCGACTACGGACAAGATTCAAATTGGACTAAGAGTCCTGAAGATAACCGATGGCGTCCAATCCCTGCCCAGGCCAAGCCGGAGGGATTCCCAAGCTAAAGTCGCCAGACTTCAAACCTGTTGACTGCAATGTGGAATATGCAGCCACGAAATGGATTCGTGGGTCAGTACTATTAAGTACTGGCAAGTGGATAAACCATACTCACAAGATACCAGCGTAACCAATCATCACAAGATACAAATACTTTGGGTAGAACGGAAAGGAAGTGATTATTGCAAAGAAGCGGCAGCGGGCAACACTAACAAACTACAGAGACGCGCTACAACTTCCGGCTATTAGAGAGGGATAAGAGAGCGCGACAAAAACCAACTATACTACTCACCAAACAATACCCATCCAGTGTTACCCCCTACTAAGGAAGCAACCCAAGGAAACTCACACTGTTGATTAAGGTGAAGTTCAGGTTATTGTGACAATATTCCTATTACTAGTCAAATTATTATTAATTAGGTGTAAGTTGTCTGAGTACTTGTTAGCCAGCACTTTCACCAAGTCGTCACATAATCGCGGATAACACGGCTTCTCGAGAAGATTTATCCCTGCAGGGTGCGCTACAGTACCCGTACACACTCAAGCCACCAACTAAAACTCAGGTTGGCTCGACACGACCCAAACCGTCTCTACAACCCATCCTAGGAGCCACGGAGCTATAAGGTCCCAGCCACGCAGCCGAATACTTAGCGCAAGTGTGCAAAACTCCCGCAGGACGCAACACCCCGGCACTACAGGCCTCGCCCTATATGCATCATCATCATCATAACCATCATAATCCTCATCAACCATGGGGGCGCCTCGCATTATGCATATGCGCAAATGGAACGCCCGAACTAAGTGTGGCTCTTCGGACAAGCTGCAAATCAGGTCTAAGTCGAGGGGGGTCCCATACTACCTCCCGGATGCGGTTAGCGCGCTCATCATGGATCAATGGACAAGACTATTTTCCTAGTTTCGACACTAGCAGGCTCCAAAACCACGCCGGGCCTCCTGCCGGTGCCTTATCATCAAATTATTATTACCCCAAACATTAACATGTTGTTGATTAAATTGAAACCCAACTATCAACTAAACAGGTGATACGACAAAAGGACAACAAGACTCGAGCACAAACAAATCTAAGCATGCTAGTATGACACAGGCCATCAAACAACAGGGTTATAGTGGAGGTAAGGCAATATCGTGGCAACAGGGTAAACATGTGATGGGATCGGAACACAAGCAACGAATCATAAGGCTAGCAGATTAGACAACGGAAAGAATCGGTAACAAGTGAGGAAAGGCAACATAGGTAGCAAGTGAGTATACTTGCCTGGAATCCAGTTTGGAGAGGTAGCAGAACTTGTCGCTGCTCACATCATCTCAACGTCCTATCCGCGAAGAAGCAACGAACTAGAACAAACACCGGATGCAAAAATTACTACTACGGCAAAAGATCCAGCATGATCCTATTTTATATGCATGACAAGTTAAAGGGTGCATCAAAATAAACTAAAGGACACAAGGAACAATTTAAATGGGCCCATATGCAATTTGAATTGCATTTGGAAAATCCCATATGCATTAATAGTTGATTAATTGAACTACAAATAAACATTGAGTTAAAGTGGATTAAATGCAACATAATTGATGAAAACAGAAGGTAAACAACATTAGCTTCAATTTGATACCTCATTTGCCAAATTTGGAATTTTAAATATTTAATTGTGAAGTTTTGCAATTTAAAAGATTTAATTAAAGCATTGAATTATTGCACCACTTTTAATTAGGAAAAACAGTAAACAAATTGTATTGAAAAGGTTTAAAACATGTAGCAAATGTTTCACTGAACATTTTGAGCTATTAAACATAATTTTTGGATCATTATTAAATTTATTATGCATTTTTCCATAAACATTTTTATTCTGCCCTTTTTAGTAAACAAAAGGAAACATGTTCAAATTTAATTCAATTGTGACCAAATAAAATACCACTGTGTATAGTTTGTTAAGACAAAATTTTAGAGCCCAAGTTTGCGCAATTTGGGTGAACAGAACTCAAGTTATGAATTTTGCAAGATTTCAGTTTTTATTCCATTTTCTGTATTTAAATATTTAGTGCACAAATTATTACAGAAACATGTTGAAATTTTTTCATATTTCGAAAGTTCTCACAGTTATGAATCTACAGAAATTTGAATCACCAAAATTGGAGCATGTATGTATTAGTTATTGATTTTACAATTAAACATTTGAAACTGCAATTCTGTCTTCTTCGTTTTTCAGAACAAAAATTTTCAGAAAAAAATTGGAAAAAAACAAAAGTTGGGTTTTATTCCGCTGCGGGGTGGGATCGAACTCGGGTCTCCAGCGTGATGTGCAGAGCGCTAGCTAGTGGGCTATGCTGCTGTTGGTGCTACTATACGGATGTGACAGCAGGAGAAGTCTACTTCGCGGCCTTAACTGAATTTCGAATCTGAACGATTCAGACTCCAGGCAGAACAACGATGGAACAGCGGGGACACGCGACCACCACGATCAGAACGGTGCGCCGCTCGATGGCGAGGCACAGAGAGCAAGGGAAGGAGAGGGGAAGGAGGTCCAGGCGGACGGATGCTCACCACGGGGTTGTCCTCGAAGAAGAGAGGCTCGGGAGCGACGAATATGGAGAGAGAGACGACCTAGACGACACCGACGTGCACCTATCGACGGAGGAGGAAGAAGGTCCCGTCGGTGACATCCCGGGCATCGTCCGCTTCCGATCTTCGGCCTGGAGGAAGAGGACGGGGAGGTGTTTCATTCTCGACCTCGTGCCTCCTTCTCAAAGACCGTGGTCACGGCTCCTGGAGCTCCAAGTCCGGCCATGGAGGAAAAACATGGTGGTTTTCGGTGGAGATTAACAGAGGTAGAGCGAGGAGGAGAGGGTGGCGGCGCAGAGGGAGAAGAGGGGAAAGGCTAGGGTTTGGAGGAGGGGAGGGGCTGCTTTAGAGGAGGGGGGAGGGAGCAGGTGGGGGTGGGGATCGGTGGAGGGTGACGTCCTCCTCGTGCCCGATCCTGTACGGAAGGAAGAAGGAGGGGGGGTAGCGGGCCAGGAAGGAGGAAGGTGGGCTGGGTTGTAGGTGGGCCTTGGCCTGCCTCCCCAGCCCGAGAGGTTTTCTTTCTATTTTTTTTGTAAAAGAATAGGAAGTGAGAAGTAGAAATAGGTGTTAGGGTTTTATTTTTATGAAATAATTTTTATTGATTTACAAAACAGTAAAGTCAAAACATGTTAACATTAATTTCAAAAATTTGAAATGTCAATTTGATTTGAATTTTCTATTGAATTTCAAATAGGGTTTCATTTAATACCAATTTGAAAACCAACCCATTTTTATTATTTCCAACTCCCAAATGATTTGTTTGCAATTTTAATTGGAACCATTTGAGCATGTTTGAAAGTTTAAATTTGTTTGAATTTTCCAAAAAATGGTTTGAAGCAAAGTGTAATGCAAATGATGCATGATGCTATGTCATGTAAAAAGAAAAGCAACCAAGAATTCTATTTGGGGGAAAACTCCCCGGGTGTTACAGTACGGTCTACACCGAATCATTTCGGAGTGCGAAAGGGGTTCAAAAAATAAATAAATAATGGAAAACCTTCGGAATGTGCCATATACGTGACCTACTAACCGATTTTTTTTAATAAACTTGGAATATAGCAATTATCGCGAAAAAATGATCACAGAAATAAGCTATCATCTGTGAAGATTCATGGCTTTCGAGCCAAACGACGGATGTTATGGCCACATTCATTGCATAGTTTTTCGAAATGTGCCCATATTCCACACAGTACTGCATATTGGAACAACTTACAATGTTGACTAAGAAACTTGTATTTTTTCTTTGAATAAAAACATCATTTTCCATTTTAGGAGTGTTAAAAAATGGGTTTTTTTGTGAAGCACATACAAAAAATTGTCAAAAGTAAAATTATAAAGATATTATGTCATATTTGACCTTAAAATAACCAAAAAAATTCCACTGAATACATTTTCATACACCTCTTTTGAAAAAGGAAAATTTCTGCGGATTTAGTTGAAACCGAGTCAAATTTGAACTACAGGTGCCTTGTAGTTTGCTCATGTTTTTTTTTTATCATTTTATGTAAAAAAGTACTTATTTAATCAGAGATACACCAAGAGTTTTGGGAGATTCAACACCTAGCTGCCGACGGTCATGCCCCCCGTTTTGACCGTACTCTGAAATCGGCATAAAAGGTTCAAAAAATGTTCAAAAAAATGGATAACTTCGCAATGTGTCATCATTTGTGACCTAGTAGCCATAAAAAATAATAAACTTGGAATACGCAAGTTATCTCGAAAAAGTGTTCACAGAAATGAGCTATCATCTGCGAAGATTCATGGCTTTCGGGGCAAACGATGGATGTTATGGCCACCTTCATTGCATAGTTTCTTCAAATGTGCCCATATTCCACACAAAGATGAATATTGGAACAACTAACAATGTTGACGAAGAAACTTTTATTTTTCTTTTAATAAAAACATCATTTTTTATTTTCGGAGTGTCAAAAATGGGTTTTTTTGTGAAGCACATACACAAAATATGACACAAAATTGTACAAAGTAAAATTATACAGCTATTACGTAATATTTGATCTTTAAATAACCAAATTTTTTCCACAAAAAACATTTTCATACGCCTCTTTAGAAAAAGACAAATTTCTGCCGATTCAGCTGAAATCGGGTCAAATTTGAACTACATGTGCCTTGTAGTTTTCTCATGTATTTTTGTAAAATAATTTTTAGGTACAAAAGTGCCTATTTCATCAGAGATACACCAAGCTATTTGCGAGATTCAACACCTAGCTACCAATGGTCATGCCCCCTGTTTGGACCGTACACCAAAATCGGCATAAAAGGCTCAAAACAAGTTCAAACAAAATTATAAAATGGATAACCTTCGCATTGTGTCATCATTTGTGACCTAGTAGCCATAAAAAATAATAAACTTCGAATAAGGAAGTTATCTCGAAAAAGTGTTCACGGAAATGAGCTATCATCTACGAAGATTCATGGCTTTCGGGCCAAATGACAGATGTTATGGTCACATCCATGGCATATTTTCTTTAAATATGCTCGTATTCCACACAAACATGCATATTGGAACAACGAACAATGTTAACGAAGAAAGTTTTATTTTCCGTTGAATAAAAAATATCATTTTCCATTATCGTAGTGTCAAAAATGGGTTTTTTCTGAAGCATCTGCCAAACATATGTTGCAAAATTGTACCAAATAAAATTATAGTTATTATACCATATTTTATCTACAGAATATCAAATTAATTCCTCTAAAAATCTTCCCATCAACCTCTTTTGAAAGAGACAAATTTCTGTCGATTTAGTTGAAACCGGGCAAAATTTGAACTACATGTGCCTCGTAGTTTGCTCGTGATTTTTTGTAAAAAAATCATTTTTAGGTACCCAAGTACATGTGTATTAAGAGATATGCCAAGATTTACTCAAGATTCAACACCTAGGTACGAACGGTCATATCCCTCACCTTGACAATGTTTCGAAATCGACATAAAATGTTCAGAAAAATCAAAAAAATGGATAACCTTCGCAATGTGTCATAATTAGTGCCCTAGTATCCATAAAAAATAATAAAATTGGAATACAGAAATTATCTCGAAAAGGTGTTCACAGGAATGAGCTATCATCTACGAAGATTCATGACTTTCGGGCCAAATGACGGATGTTATGGCCATATCCATGGAATAGTTTCTTTAAATATGCCCATATTCCACACAACCATGCATACTGGAACGACGAACAATGCTGACGACGAAAGTTTTATGTTTCGTTGAATAAAAATATTATTTTCCATTTTCGGAGTGTCAAAAATGGTTTTTTTTGTGAAGCATCTACCAAACATATGTTGCAAAATTCTACCAAATAAAATTATATAGTTATTAGACCATATTTTATCTACAGAAACTTAAATTACTTCCTCTAAAAATCTTTCCATCAACCTCTTTTGAAACAGACAAATTTCGGCCGATTCTGCTAAAATCGAGCAAAAGTTAAACTACATGTGTCTCGTAGTTTGCTCGTGATTTTATGAAAAAAAATCATTTTTAGGTACCCAAGTACATATTTCTTCAGAGATATGCCAAGATTTACTCAAGATTCAACACCTAGGTACGAATGGTCATGTCCCCCATTTTGACCGTATTTCGAAATCGGCATAAAATGTTCAAAAAAAAATCAAAAAATGGATAATCTTCGCAATATGTCATAATTTGTGACCTAGTATCCATAAAAAATAACAAACTTGGAATACGAAAGTTATCTCGAAAAGGTGTTCACAGGAACGAGCTATCATCTACGAAGATTCATGACTTTCGGGCCAAATGACGGATGTTATGGCCATATCCATGGCATAGTTTCTTTAAATATGCCCATATTCCACACAACCATGCATATTGGAACAACGAACAATGTTGACGAAGAATGATTTATTTTTCGTTGAACAAAAATATCATTTTCCATTTTCGGAGTGTCCAAAATGGGTTTTTTGTGAAGCATCTAACAAACATATGTTGCAAAATTGTACCAAATAAAACTATATAGTTATTAGACCATATGTTATCTACAGAAACTCAAATTAATTCCTCTAAAAATCTTTCTATCAACCTCTTTTGAAAAAGACAAATTTCTGCCGATTTAGTTGAAACCGTGCAAAATTTGAACTATATGTGCCTCGTAGTTTGCTCGTGATTTGTTTAAAAAATTATTTTTAGGTACCCAAGTACATGTTTCTTCAGAGATATGCCAAGATTTACTCAAGATTTAACACCTAGGTACGAACGATCATGTCCCCCGTTCTGACCGTATTTCGAAATCGGCATAAAAGGTTAAAAAAAAAATAAAAAATGGATAACCTTCGCTATATGTCATAATTTGTGACCTAGTATCCATAAAAAATAATAAACTTGGAATACAGAAGTTATCTTGAAAAAGTGTTGACATAAATAAGCTATCATCTACGAAGATTAATGGCTTTCGGGCCAGACGACGGATGTTATGGCTACATCCATGGAATAGTTTCTTTAAATGTGACCATATTCCACAAAAACTTGCATATTGGAACACTGAATAATCTTGACGAAGAAAGTTTTATTTTTCTTTGAATAAAAATATCATTTTCCATTTTCGGAGTTTCAAAAACGGATTTTTTGTGAAGCACCTATCCAAAATGTGTTACAGAACTGCACCAAATAAAATTATAGAGTTATTAGACCATATTTTATCTACAGAAACTCAAATTACTTCCTCAAAAAACCTTTCCATCAACCTTTGAAAAAGACAAATTTCTGCCGATTCGGATGAAACCGGGCCAAATTTGAACTACATGTGTCTTGTAGTTTGCTCATGATTTTTTGTAAAAATCATTTTTATATACAAAAGTACCTATTTCATCATAGATATGCCAAGAGTTTTGCGATTTGAAACTTCAGCTATGATTGGTCATGCCGATAATTTTGAACGTATTTTGAAATCGGCATAAGAAATTGAAATAAAACTGAAAAAATGAAAAAAAAACTAAGAATCATGTCATTATATGTTTAAAACCAAGGTTTTCAGAGTGGATATTTAAATTTAATCATGAGATAATTTTACAAGCTTGCACTTTTTTCCTTGCATTTGATTTAAAAGAATAATCCCAAATTTTAATTCATACTCTTCAAAACCCTGTATGAAGTAATATATAATTATTAGACATATTTTGTACTTCATTTTGAATAAATATAGTACCTATTAGTCTATAATAACATAATTCATCTTAAGAAAAAACGGAACTTATTTGGTTTAAATTAGAGTTTAAAATGAAAAGCTATAAAAGAAGGCAGAAAAAAAAACAAAATCATGCTCAGCCGGCGGCCCAGCCTAGCAGTTTGGTATGGGCGATAGAATGGCCTCTCTGGCCCAACCCAGCAGACTGGTCCAGCTAGCTGAGCGGTCGGTCCGGCCAAAGGCGAGTTATTAGAGCATCTCTAACAGAGCCCTCAAAACGCGCTGAACCGTATAATAACTGCCAAACACGGTTCGGAAACCTTAAAAACGACAATAGTAGAGCCCTCAAATTTCGCGAGCCCGTAAAATTTTTTGAGGGCGCCCCAGAAATTGCCCGTCCAACCCGGGAAAGTGGCGTTTTGGCGTCCGAACCGTAGGGTAAACCCTATCCCTTTCACGCATTGGCGGGAGTGAAACTTCAGCCCGCGCAATCCCACCTTCCACCGCCATCGTCGCCGATTCTCCTTCTCCCCTTGATCCGGCGAGCCAAGACCACCGCCGTCGGGCCGCCATGGAGGGCGCCGATGCGTCTCTGGTCACCGTCCCTGTTGAGACGGCCAAGGTGGCAGATCCAGATCTCGCGACCGCCCAGCAACCGCCGTCGGCCCCGCGTCACCGCTCCCGCCCCACGGTGGCCACTACTGTCGCCCAGCCACCGCCGTCGCCCCCCGCGGCCGACGCCACCGTAAGAAGCGAAGGCGGCTCGGGACCGTAGGCGCGGGACAAGCCCTGGCCGCTAGCGCCGCCGTTGCCGCCAGCGCCGCCGCTGTCGATTCCCCATCCGTGAAGAAGAGGGATGTTGTGTGGAAGGTGACGTGACCAGCCGCCAAAGCCGCCGATTTGGCCGCCACCGCCGCCCAGGGTCCGCTGCCATCTACGAACCCGAGGTATGAACTCGTCCGATTTTTCCGATTATGCGATTCCTTCGATTCCAGCGATTTTGATAGGATTCTGCACGATTCGTTTGTAGCATTCCTTCAGTCGACAACAACAACTCCTTCGTTGACATGTTGAACGCCGCGTCCGTGGACCTCGATTCCACCCCTCTCGGTGATTACACATATGACGATACCGACGGAGGAGTTGAGGGTGGAGCTGAGGACGACGATGATGAGGTTGAGGAGGTAGATGCTCCGAAACGCGGCGTCAACTACACGGTAGTCGAGGATGAGACCTTGATCCGTGCTTGGGAGAGTATGTCCCTTGACTCCATCCACGACACTGATCAAGCCCGGTCGAGGTTTTGGCAAAGAGTCGAGGACAAATACTTCCAACTGCTACCGGGCAATGCGAAGAGGGTGTCAAGAACCTTTCGATCACTCCAAGGCCGCTGGGACGTGATCAAGACAACTTGTAGCCGGTGGAGTGGCTGCTTGCAACAAGTGCACAATGACCCTCCAAGTAGTATCGTGGAGGGTGATTGGGTAAGCTACATCTCTTGTGACTATGTGCAATGCCCTGCTTGATTTGTGAATCATGTCAATTGTTGGATGCCGGCGTTAAAGAACAAGCCCTTTAGCTTGGAATATTGTTGGAAAATACTCCAGAATAGTGAGAAGTGGTAATTGTCACTCCAAGAACCAAGTAAAAGGGAAGAAATACATATCGAAGATGGTGAAGATGACAATGGAGTGAGGAACCTCAACAAGCCCGAAGGCAACAAGAAAGCCAAGCTTAGGATCTTGAAGGGAGCTGAGGCTGCTAGTTTGAGGGAGAAACTTGACCAAATGGTGAAGTCCAATGAGATGGTCTCTGCCAAATCATGGGAGGCAAAGCAAATCATGGCCGAGAAGAAATCCAAAGAGAAGAAAGAGAGGTGGCATGTACTCCAGGAAGATGGGCTGCGCAAGGACGAGATTGAGCGAAGAAGAGTCATTGCGGAGGATAACAAGTCCGTCGCCAAGATCCTTGCGGAGGAGAACAAGATCATGATGATGAACCGAGCTGACATGGACGAAATCACCTTGAAGTGGCATGACATCGCTAGGTGCGAGATCTTGCAACGGAGGAAGCAAGCCTTGCTCAATGGCAATGGTGATGGTTGTCGTGGGATAATCACGGCAGACGTTACCGGGGGTAACTTATCTTGGGGCAAATTGACTCTGGTGTTTGGGAGAGGGTTTAGCTCAGAGGAAAACATGATGATAATCGATCTGGTAGCCGGCGAGCAAGTCGCCGAGTCTCCGATCTCGATATATTAACTCAACTCACGTATTACACTGGATACTCGATACCTAGCGATATTGCTTGAACTCTTGGATCTCTCTCAACTAAACCTAGGGGCCGGCTTATATAATATCCGGACCCCCTGGCCTGCTCTCCAAGGCGCACTCTGAATCCTACCCCGACACTGCCTACAAAACCCTAAACTTCCTTACCGGAACCCACAATCCGGGTTACCAGGCCTTCGATCTTGGGCCTTCTAGAAGCTCCTTTATCCTTAGCCGGGTCTTGCGCAGCGTCCTTTGGGCCGAGTTACACCTTGGCGTTGGCCTACCAGGTTATCATCCCTCCATCAGTAGTCCCCAGAATAGCTTGGGCTTCACGGGATCCTCCTTGAAGCGCACTCTATTCCCTGCAAAAATATCAAGCTTACAAGTTCATGGAGGTCGGGTTAGATTGCTTTGATAAACAGCTAGGCCTAACCCCATGGTGGCCATATAGTAACCCGGCTTTCTCCAAACTCATTGCTCATTTCTCCGGGTCAGTGCCCTGATGACGATGCCAAAGTTCCGGCTTACTCCAATCGCGTAACCGATCCAAGTATCGCGGAAAAGATTTGCCTCATACTTGTTCCGGATATCCCGTCTAGCACTTAACGCATATCCCGGAAAATCCGGACGGATAACACTTATCCAAAATTTCCGGCTCTCACCAGTGGATATCATTTTGTTACATCTATACGAAAACAGGGCCAGGCAAGTCCCATTGGGCTTCATGGCTGATTGTAATCGTAAGCGAGCAAATCATGCCACTTTAGTGCGAGTCACATCGAGCTTAAGTAAGAAAAGTCAAGAAAGTTTGGCTCCTTTGTCCGGTTATAAGATTGTAGCCGTACTCGTTTGCGAGTAATCGGCCCTTATAACTCATAGGCATCAAGGCCGGGTCTTTGAGTTTTTAACTGTGCTATTCAAGCAATCAGCCCCCAAGACCTAGATATGTGCAACATACTAAGGAAAATAATACTTACCTGGACGAGAAGTAAAACACATAACATAAGAATGAAACTTGATAGACTATGTGAAGAAGATATATCTCTTAACCATCTCTTTATTGATATGAGAAAGTTAGGTCAGCAAGCCGCCTCATTAAAAACCCTCCAGTCACCTTAGGTACCCTGGATAGGAAAAGAGTGCGTCTGAAACCTGCTGCTTGTTACATTGTTTTAATTCTTCTTGGAGATCTCACTGGGACTGACGTAATTGATACACATTCTCCACCCATTGGTCTTTTTCGTTATGAGTATCGGGTTTGCTAACCAACCCGGGTGAGGGATTTCCGTGATACAGCTGGCTGTAAGCAGTCGTGCAATTTCTTCTTCTGTAGCAGATTGTTTGGAGGGTCCACCCTTGATGAAGGCCACCATCTTTGCGTCTTGCGCTGCCTTTAATTTTGCTCTTTCATCTTCGGTATTTGGTCTTTTCAGTGTTGTTCTATCATCCGGGTCTACCTGAGACCGGTAATACTTGAGTTTCTCTTTTCTGCAAGCTTGTTCGGCCATTGCCGCATCTCCTTCATCGCACTCAGCTGCTATATCCCGGCTTCCATGTATGGTGATGGTCTGTTTGGGACCCGGGATTTTTAGCTGCAGATACACATAACACGGCCTGGCCATGAACTTAGCGTAAGTCGGCCTTCCGAATAGCGCGTGGTAAGGGCTGCGCAACTTGACCACTTCAAAGGTGAGCCACTCAACTCGATAATTATCCTTTGATTCTCCAAACGCTACCTCCAATGCAATTTTTCCCTCGGGGCACGCTGAGTGACCCGGCACTATCCCGTGAAACACTGTTGAACTCTTCTGTAGCTGGGACTCCATGAGACCCATGCGTAGAAAGGTTTCCCAATATAAGATGTTGATGCTACTTCCACCGTCCATCAGGACCTTTTTCAACTCGTAACCATTAACTTGTGGTGCAACCACCAATGCTAAGACTCCCGGGTGTTCTATTCTTTCCGGGTGATCTCTCCTGCTCCATGTTACGTCTTGCTCTGACCATCTCAGGTATCTTGGAACGGCCGAGGAAACCGAGTTTACCGCTTGCTTCAGTATATTTTTGTCCTTGTTAGAAGTTCCTATAGTATGCACATGATATTGTCCCAACTGCTTGGGGTTAGCTTGGAAACCTCCAGGCCCCCCTTGGTTGTTACCCGGATTTCCGCCTGCTGGGTTGTCGGCTAGGGGTGGGCCGTTGCCCGGGTTTCCACCTGGACCCGGTCCTCCTCCCCGACCTGCACCTCGCATAGCTCTGTTTACTTCCTCGTTCTTCCATCTTTGCAGGTCCGCGCACTGCTCCAGCGAGTGGTTAGCCGGCCTACCGTTCCTGCTGTGTTTAGGGCACGCCATTCTAAAGATATCCCAGTTATTACTCGGCCTAGGTGGCCCTTGATAATTTCCTCCGTTGTGGTTTCCTCCATTGAAATTTCCTTATGCTCTGGGCCTCGAAGACCCGGCTTCTGTGCTAGCGACAAACTCGGAGCTTCCCTCAAACTGGCGCTTGTTCTGGTTGTTCCCATTGTTACCCGGCGTTGATCCGTTG
Organism: Alopecurus myosuroides; assembly: GCA_028641055.1. NCBI lineage: Eukaryota > Viridiplantae > Streptophyta > Magnoliopsida > Poales > Poaceae > Alopecurus > Alopecurus myosuroides. Next base: position 51,800,229 of record CM054057.1, read on the forward strand.
CTGGCTCTTCCATTATTGTTGTTCGTATTTGCCTTTGCCTTCTTGTCATCGACGTCCTCTTCTGTAGTATCCGTTGCGGCGTGCTTGTTGCATGCATCCATTAGCTCTCCCATTGTAACTTCTGAAGCGTTCCGACTAGATTTCATGCGAGTTAACTTTTGCACTAAAGGTGTGTACTTGCAGGTCTTTGCCATAGCTTGCAGCGCATCCTTGGGCTGAATATCTGTAGATGAATGAAGTATCTCCATAACCCGGCGCACCCAGCTGCGCGCCGACTCTCCCTTCTTCTGAACACATCGCTCTAGGTCATCAATAGTGAATAACTTTCTGCACGTCCCATGAAAGTGCTTGATAAATGCGGTTTTCAACTCCTCCCATGACTTAATAGATCCTTCCGGTAGATTAGTAAACCATAACTTTGCTGCTGCTTCTGACATCATTAAGTACATGAACTTGGCTTGAAGATTCTCGGATGCATTGCGAATCGACATAGCCATCTCATAGCTGCTCAACCATGTTTCTGGATCCATAGTTGGCTCATTATTCACTACTTTACCCGGTTCCTTGAATTTATCCGGGTAAGGCTCATCACTGATGTTATCCGACAGACACTTAGGCCCAGCGAGATTAGTCGGAACCGGCCTTACTCGGGAAACATGCGACCCTGCGGGAGGCACGGCTGGACGCGGTACTGCTGGCGGTCCATGCACTGCAGACCCGGCCGCGGCTCTCCTGGCTCTGGAACTGTCCACGATAGCTTGTGCTGCTGATGCTGCTGGTACTGCCTGAACGCGTGGAGGAGGAGACATTTGCTGCTGCTCTTCCCTTCGCCGCGCTGAACTTGTCTGGACATTGCCGGTGTTGCCTCGTTGCTGGCTGACATATGGTGTCCCATGCATTCCACTTCTATGATCCGGGTAATTAACTTGCTGTGCCACCGCAGTGCGCAATAGATCTATCGCCCGCCGGGTCTCCTCTGCGTGGGGTGACTCTCTTACGGGGATTTGATTCAATGCGAGTGTTGCCGCGTACACGTTATCCATGGGGTTGTTGTAATGACCTACTGGCGTGTGAAATCGCGATGGTGGTGGTGGTGGTAATGTATTGCCGGTGGTAACTCCAGTCTGTGGTATGGGTAACCCGGCTTGCGTGTTTACCGGCTGTGCTTCTCCAGTTGCAGGTTGATGTACAGTCCCTTGGTTTGCCGCTGGGATCGGCTGATCTTGAGGCATGATGAATAGCGCGGCCGGGTTAATAACTCCACCCGTTGCTGGTAATCTGGTTTGGTGCCTTTGACGTACCCTAGTTGTTTCTTCTCGGAGCCGGGTTTCCAATGCATCCAGCTCGCGTTGGCGTGTGGCCATCCCTTGCCTTTCTGCTTCTACCTGCCTTCTCTGTTGCTCCAATGCACGACGAGCTACATCCAGATCTCTAACACGTTCCGCCGCTTTTTCCGGAGTGATGACTGTGGCCAAAACGGTGGGGTCTAGGATCAAGTTGTTCTTGAATAGGGACGGGTGCTGCGGATTGGAGGGACCCTCCCCTGGTGTCCGGTTTGCTAGAAATCCGAACGTGTTTGCCTGCAACTCATCGTCCGCCGCACGGCTGGTAACCGATGCCGATTCTCCGTCAACCCGGGCTAAGACCGGGTTTCCGTCAACCGGACCTTGCTGCTGGGACAATGCTTGTGCGGCTCCGACTGCGGCCGTGGTCACGTTCCCTTGGTTAAGATTGGTCGCAGGAGCCGTGTAAACCGCAACCTGGCGCACAATGTTTGGCGTAGATTCGTACTGCACCTCTTCGCAGCTATTTTCCTCGTACCGGTCCTCCAGGAGATGCAAGATAGATTCGGTATCATCCTCCCTCACGACCCGGCCACGCGGGGTCCATGTCGGCTCCTCCGGCTGTTCCCACTTCGTGGTGGGCTCCTCTGTCGGATCCACCGTTCCGACCGATTCTTCTCCGTCTGGTTGAGCGTATGTGGCTTCCCCTGATACAGAATCAAATCCGCAATCATCAGGGATTGAACCAGACGTACGTACCATGCCGATGAAGACGTTGATCTGGCCGATTGTCATGACAGATCCGGACTCGAGCAGATCCGAGTCTGGCCCCCAGCCGGAATCGCCCACCATCTTCTCTCCTCTTGGTTCGGTGTAGATCTCGCCGATGACAAGGTTCCCCATGTTCTTCCGAGCTTCTCCCATGATGTAAACACCCTTGGACGTAGGCCCCACGGTGGGCGCCAACTGTCGTGGGATAATCACGGCAGACGTTACCGGGGGTAACTTATCTTGGGGCAAATCGACTCTGGTGTTTGGGAGAGGGTTTAGCTCAGAGAAAAACATGATGATAATCGATCTGGTAGCCGGCGAGCAAGTCGCCGAGTCTCCGATCTCGATATATTAACTCAACTCACGTATTACACTGGATACTCGATACCTAGCGATATTGCTTGAACTCTTGGATCTCTCTCAACTAAACCTAGGGGGCGGCTTATATAATATCCGGACCCCCTGGCCTGCTCTCCAAGGCGCACTCAGAATCCTACCCGGACACTGCCTACAAAACCCTAAACTTCCTTACCGGAACCCACAATCCGGGTTACCAGGCCTTTGATCTTGGGCCTTCTAGAAGCTCCTTTATCCTTAGCCGGGGCTTGCGCAGCGTCCTTTGGGCCGAGTTACACCTTGGCATTGGCCTACCGGGTTATCATCCCTCCATCAATGGTGGTGCTAGTGGTGGTGGTGGTGGTGGTGGTGGTGGCGGCGGTGGAGGTGCCGGTGGTGGTGGTGGAGGTGCCGGTGGTGATTCCGGTCATGGAGATGATGTGTAGGTTTGCGGTGGGCTTTCGTATGCAAGTTTTTGGTCATGTGGATTCAGATGTTCAATATTTTGATGTTCAAAACTATGTTATTTGCTATAAACTACTGTTGAAATTCTGAACATTGTGACATATTTTGCTGCATAATTGTTTTAAAGGTTTGCGTGAAAACGAGCCACGCAATAGCAGTACCCATAAAGCGGAACCTTAAAACGGAATATTCTGTTTTAAGGTTCCGCTTTACGGGTACTGCTATTGCGTGGCTCGTTTTCGCGCAAAAAAACGCACACTTTCCGACCATTAAAACGTGTTTACGGTTCGGCGTTTTGAGGGATCTGTTAGAGATGCTCTTAAAACGCGTTTACGGTTCGGCGTTTTGATGGCTCTGTTAGAGATGCTCTTACTATAGAAAGGATTGTGATGTTGCTCTCTTACACGAACACTCGTTTGGTCTGGTGGTTGGTTTTTCGCTTTAGACCGACGAGGTTGTGGGTTCGATCCCCCTCAGCGTCGTATTATTTTCGCCAGCGAGATTATTATTCAGAGCTCCCTCGCAGCAGCGGGGCCGGTCCAGCCCAACAGCGTGGATCCCTTCCCGCACGGCCTGCCCAGCCCAGGAGAAAGTGTAATACTCCCTCCGTCCACTTTTATAAGGCTCACTTCTTAGCATTCAATAGTAAGAAGTGATCCTTATAAAAGTGGACGGAGGGAGTATAAAAAATAGCTAAATTTCTTATACAAGCACAAAGCCCATCGTGGTCTACTGGTTGGAGCGTTCGAATGGCCGCTTGAGTTCAAGCCCTCATTTTGCCCATTTTCTTTGTTTTCCGTGAATGATTAGTGGCTCCGTACGGCAGGCAAGTGTGGAGCCTACCTGTCAGGATAAGTGAATGACACATAGGGGCAAAAAACTACACGTGGAAGTGACACATAGGCAAATATTGACACGTGGACATGACACATAGGCAAAAACTGACATGTGGACATGACACATAGGCAAAAATCACTGCCAACAAACTCATGACAAATTCAATTGGTCTTAGTTAAGAAAACAAAAGTCATACACCAGGTATTATGTGATATGACTCTTGTTAAAATAAAATCGTGACTTTTTTGCCAAAAGAGTCATGTGAATATAGGGGTTTAGTTCCTCCCAAATATGTCATGACCAACAAATTAAAAATGGTCATGGATGTATGACCATTTCATCCACGGTCATTATAAAATGATCATGTATCAACATATTTCTTGTAGTGTAAATTTTAAATTGCAAGTACATGCACATCATCTAACATTGTCTATATATATGCTAGTAATCGATAGAACAAAAATGCTCATTTGGAAGTCATAGCAGGAAATAAAAAATCGTAGTTTTCACGCCTAACCCGATGGAGTAGTAATGTTTGATGCAACCTCTGACGAGGGTCTCCCTGTACATCCTCCTCGAGGCCGGGTGGACAAACGTGCTGAGGAATCACTTTATATCGTGGCCCTCGGCGTGGCGTTCTTTGCAACCATCATAGGCTAGCTCCATGCACCTGTCGTTAGAGATAGAGCTGAAGAAAACACAACAAGCTCGGAATGACAAAGCATGGTGGTTAGAGACCAAAGAAATTTAGGCTTAATTATATTATCGCACTTCTTATACCTGTAAGATCAGGTCGCAGATATTCACGACGAATGCTCCGGGGAGGGTCTTTTTTTGCGATGAAAAGAGATATATTAATCATGGATGGGGTTACAATCATAAGGGCATCTCCAGCCGTCCCACCCCAACGCCCCCCGACCACCTTTTGTGTCAAAAAGCGCTGTTTTAGCGCCGAATTCTACCAGTGAGCACCCCAGGAGCTGAAATAGCGCCGTTTTTGCGCCGGCGCACCCAAGCTAAAATGCGCCGGGTTTGGCCTGGGGGCAAAATGCGCCGCTTTGCATGCAAAAAGGAATCTTTCTCCTACTTTTTGCCCACTTTGCATGCAAAGATGGCTCTCTCTCCTACTTTTGCCCTACTTTGCATGCAAAAGCCCCCAATTTTGGCTGCTTGGGTGGCCTACGGCTGGTAAATGACCTTGCCCCAACTTTTGATTTTGCGCCGTTTGTGCTATTTCTTGTGATTTTCTTGTGCTGGGGGGTTCACATGGCTCGAGATGCCCTAAGTTATAGCTCCAGCAATCTCCCCAGGGAAACTGCCAGGCCAGAAACTCGTTCTAGCATCAACCCTACCCAATCTAGCTAAAATATGACTCACAGTATTAGCCTCCCATCCAATTTTGCCAACTTCAATTTCTCTTTCCATGAATATTTCTCTAATTGCATTAACCCTGAAGGTGTGGATGGAGCTATTAGGAGCGTCACCTCTGATAAGTTCCAGGACTTCAAAGCAATCCGTCTCGACCTTGATCTTCTGATTGGTCCATACCAGGCCTAGTCGGAGGCCCTCCTCCAAGGCGCACAACTCGGCCTCTATTGCATCGTGACAGTGATCGAGGCTGCGACAAGCCGAAAATATGACCTCCCCATTATGGTCACGCAGGATCATGCCAGCACCTGCTGTGCCATCCTGTGCAAAAGCTCCATCAGCGTTAAGCTTCATTACCCCAGGCTCAGGCGGGAGCCACTTTTTCCTCACCTTTTTCCTTCCATCGACATGGGTGAAGTCTTTGGAAAAGCCTCGGCTGTAGTCAATAACCGTCTTGCCTTTACCAACGTCCCCGTCAGGTTTCTGTTTGATGGACAGTAGCGAGTTCAGATAACTGACCAGGAAACGCCGGGATCCTTCAATAGGCGGGCATGGTTTGTTGTGTGTCATCTCGTTGTGGGCGTGCCATATACGCCACAACAGCAGGAGGGTGTTCGCGCGCTGATCAACCGTTGATTGGGAAAGGACATGCAGTAACCATTCCGGCCCGGACGGCCACAGAGTTTCGGACGACGGTAAGTCCCATTCCCTCCTCATCCCAGACCATAGAGCCATTGCATGAGGGCAACGTATGAATGCATGGAAAGTATCTTCCACCCCCAGACCACAAATATCACAGAACCCATTAGAGGTTATGCCCCTGTGCCTCAAATTAGATTTCGTAGGAAGGGCATTTCGACTAATTCTCCACGCAAGCATTTTCATTTTTGGTGGAACGGGGCATCCCCATATCAGTTTCCAGCACAGCCTCTCGCCATTGGGTCTTGAGCTCGTAGCCCCCCTGTCCTGTTGACACATACTCTTCGAGAGAGCCATCTGATATGCACTCTTTACAGAGAATATCCCCCTCTTGTCGGGTTGCCAAGCGATGAAGTCCTGCTCCTGCCTCCTGGAGGTACGGATTTTGAGGATATTAGCACGGTCCTCATGGTTGAAATAGAGTTGTAGGCGCTCAGTGTCCCAGGTTCCATCAGTCCGAAGAAAGTCAGCAACCCATCGGAAACGACAGCGACCCTGGATGGAAGTGGGTTTGTAGTTCAGACTGTTAGGGATCCACGAATCACGCCAGACTCGGATCTTGGATCCATTACCCACTCTCCAAATTGTTCCCAGCTTCAACAGCTCAAGACCATACTCGATTGCATGCCATGTTGACGACCCATTTCCCGTGAACACAGTATCAATGAGGGATCCGTTTGGGTAGTATTTCACCCTCAGCAAACGTGCGCATAGAGTATCCGGGAACTGTATAAGACGCCATGCCTGTCGTGCTAACAAAGCTTGGTTGAAGAGCCTCATATCTCTAAAACCGACCCTGCCAAAATTCTTCGGCCTTAGCAAAATATCCCAAGCAATCCAGCAGGTTTTTCTCCTGCCATTTTCTGCCCCCCACCAATATCTTCTCATCATACTTGTGAGTTCATCACAGAGGCCGAGTGGTAATTTGAACACACTCATCACATAAACCGGTAACGCCTGAGCCACTGCTTTAATGAGCACTTCTTTCGCAGCTTGTGATTTATGATTATCATCCCACTCCACTAAACACTTTGCAAGGCGTGCTTGAAGGCTTTGTAATTTATCCTTACTCATGCGTCCCTCAGGGGTAGGGAGGCCAAGATACTTGGTCTCAAAAGCTTCCTGTGTAATATGCAACACATCTTTCACCCGCAAACGAATGTCATTCGGGCAGGAGTCACCAAACAGAATAGAGCATTTGTTCGGGTTGATCAATTGCCCCGTACTATTAGCATATGTATCCAGGACGGATTGTACACGTTGTGCTTGAACTTCATCAGCCTTGAAGAACAACAAACTGTCATCAGCAAACAGAAGGTGTGAGATCTCAGGGGCTTGGCGACAAATCTTGATTGGTATAATACTTTTAGCCAGCACTTCTTGTTGTAGTAGTGCTGAAAGACCATCTGCAACCAACAAAAACAAAAAGGGGGATAGCGGATCACCTTGTCGAAGACCTCGAGAAGGCGAAAATGAATCCAGGAGGTTTCCGTTAAATTTGACTTTATACTGTACCGAGGTGACGCATGACATTATCCAGTCCACCCACCGGTACGAGAAACCTAGCCTTTGCATCACTTTCCTAAGAAAATCCCAATCCACCCTATCATAAGCTTTTGAGAGGTCCAGCTTATAGGCACATAAATTCTTATCCTGGTTTGTGTTATTTTGTATGAAATGTAAGCACTCAAAGGCCACCAAGGCATTATCAGTGATTAATCTTCCGGGAATAAACGCACTTTGATTAGGAGAGACAATTTCCCCCAAGACCGGTCTCAATCTATTGACCAAGCATTTAGAGATCACCTTGTAAATCACAGTGCAAAGACTAATTGGTCTAAAATCTTTAAGAGTTTCAGGTTGATCAATTTTAGGGATAAGAACAATGGCAATACTATTCACCCCTTCCGGCATATTTCCAGTTGCAAAGAAAAGCTTAACCGCATTAATTACCTCCTCCTTGATTGTTCCCCAATTTCTTTGATAAAACCTTGCTGGAAAGCCATCCACTCCCGGGGCTTTGGGGGGGGGGGGGGGCAATTTGGAGCAAGGCATCACTAATTTGCACCTCCGTGAAATCTTTTGTAAGCATGTCGTTCATGTCAGGTGTAACTTTCTCCTGCAGGATAGCCACGAGCTGGTCAGAATTAAGAGAGGGGTCTCTTGTAAAGAGTTCTTTAAAATAAGAGGACGCCATGCGTCCATATCGGTTGGCACAGTATTCCAAACTCCACTATCATCCTTAAGTTGTTTAATTTTGTTCCTTCTAGCTCTCCATTTTGCCGTCCGGTGAAAAAACCTCGTATTTCGATCGCCCTCCTTAAGCCATGTAACACGAGAGCGTTGTAGCCAGAGAAGTTCTTCTCTGTATAGAAGCTCATTAAGGTGGTCTGTAGCCCGTCTTATAGCATGTTGGTCCGTATCTTGGTGCAGCAATCTCTCAAGTTCTTTTCTAGCCTTCCTCAGTTATGTGAGTACATTGCCAAACTTCTTTTTGCCCCAATCCTGTAATTTATTCATTACGTGGTCTAGGCCTACCATAATATCCCCGAGACTCCTTTTCTGGCCAGCCTCCTTCCAAGCCATCTCGATATGTTCAGGTAATGCCGCCTCTCTTTCCCACAAAATTTCATAGTGTCTTATAGGCACCTTGGGGTGTTGGTATTCCTCCTGTACTATATTTAACAGAATGGGGCAATGATCAGAGATAGATGTGACGAGATGCTTCACATTGGCATCTGCGAATGTGTCCCTCCAGTTCGGACATGCCACCGCGCGGTAAGCCTTACACGCACGTTCGCATTGCCCACCCTTTTATTATCATATGTGTATGGAATGCCTGCAAAACCAAGATCTGAGAGGTTACAGTCAGATAATAATTCACGGAATGCCTCCATCTGTCTTACCGACCGGGGCATTTGGGACAAGTGCTCCTCTTGCCACAAAGCTTCATTAAAATCTCCTATGAGCAGCCAAGGCAAGGTGGATCGAGGTTTTAGGTTCCGGATCGCATCCCACATATGATGCCTATTTTCCACTCTCGGTTCCCCATACACACACGTGAGACGCCATTGCGGATCATCTGGAGACGCACGAATATACGCATCAATATACCTTTCATTAATTTCTTGGATTTCAACAGAGATAGATTCGTGCCAAAACAGAGAAAGCCCTCCACTACGACCATCACTACTACTACCAGCAAAACCTTTTAAACCTAATCTATTACGTAGACGCCTAACTTTATTTTTTGTTTGTCTAGTCTCGCATAAAAAGAACAACCGAGGCCTCCATTCAAGGGAAAGACTTGCAAGCTCTCTAGCTGTCGGGGCGTTCCTAGATCCCCGACAGTTGAGCGATAGGCAATTCATTGTTGCTGGCGAGACCACACATTTGGTCTCACCAGTGTACCGGTAGCCCCTGGACCGGTTGCTGCCTTGTTTTTCTTCCCCTGCCTCACTGCCATTGAGTCCTTGTTCTCTCCTCCTTGCACACGAGCTTGAGCTTCTTCTGTCTTGCCTGTCCGCACCACCCCCCCTCTTTTTGCTAGCATAAATCAGTGCTAGCGTAAGCTCAAGCTGCCTCCCTTGAGTATCCTCTTCAGCACCACGTTTGCCCAGCACCAAATCCGCCGCTGTCATGGTAATATCCGCCACGCTGCTGAGCGACGTGGACGCCTGCGATATATTGCGCATAGGCGGGATCATGTCAATGTCCGTGGGTATAGCAGCGTTTCCATGGTCATCTTCCAGTGGGGGCATAGCTGGATCATATTCAGGCCGAGATTCCACCTCTTGCATGCGTACATCATGGTCTGTTATGGTTCTGTCCGAACGCGAGAACTCCCGCGCGCTTGTTGTTTTTTCAGATCAGCCCCCAGCTTCAGTTGCATGCAATTCATTGTCCTGGCCAATGATTGTTCCATGTCTTCCGTTGTCCTAAAAGTTGGTTCCTCAAAGTCGTCCTTTGCGTCCACGGCCTATGGAATATCCACCGTGTACCTCTGGTTATTCTGATTTGGCGCTGATGTATTAGACCCTGGTCTTCCCAGGGATGATGAGGAGTTGATGTTGCATGTTGGTGAGTTGAAAACGAGCCCCTTCTTAGCTGCCGGGTTTGGCGGTCGCAGAAACCAGCCGACGCTCAAACTTCCGTTTGGGCGAGCACCTGAGGGACGCATCATAGCATAGGGACGGTATACCTCTGATCTTCTTCTCACATTCTTCCTTATCGTGTCCAATGAAGCCACAATGAAAGCAAAAATGTAGTACACGCTCATATCGCAGCGGGTAGATAATTCTCTCTGCCTTTCCTTTCGCTGACGTGGTGAAGCGATTCTGTAGTCTCCTATTCAGAGGCAAGATAATTCGTACCCGAAGATAGTCATTAAACTCGAGCCCAGCAGGATCCACATCCACCTCGTCCACGCGTCCTAGCTGCGAGCCAACAAATTTCCCATAGGATAATGTTTGCTTATTCCAGGGAACGTCATAGCATCGCACCCAGATGGGAATATAGTCTAGCACTGTTTCCGACGGACGCAAACCTTCAGAGAAGGGTGCTATCAGGCAGGCAACTTCCTTCTTGATCCATGGCCCTCCTCTCGCCACAAATTTAAAGTCTCCCTCCATGGTGAATGTGATGATGAAAAAGTTATCTTGCAGGGGAGTAAAAGTCATGGTGCTGCGGATCTTCCATACTTCCATGAAGTGTTTATGAAGGTTGACGAAGATATGGATCCTGTACCCTGCGGATAAGGACACCCCATCTCAGGCCCAAGGCTAAGGCCCAAGAAGAGGCACCCTTGGAATACTCCAGAAGGCCCACGTGAAGCCCACCCGCACTAACTTGCGGGTTAAGCTAGGAAACATGTAACCGACCTAGTTAAAGTTCGAGTCCTCTCCGGGTAGGACTCGAGACCTGGCCATCTATATAAGGCCAGGAGAGCCCCCAGGAGAGGGGCAAGCAATAACCGCACAACCCAAAGCCTTGAACTCGAGACCTACTCTTGATTCGAGCACCACCATTGTAACCGATCTAAATCTTCAATACAGATCGACAAGAGGCAGGAGTAAGGGTTTACCTCTACGAGGGCCCTGAACCTGGGTAAATCTCGCCCCCTGTCTAGCCGACGATTCCACCAGCGCTCATGGGTTCTCCTAATCGAAACCCGATAGGTTCACCGAAGGGATTTGTTGAGTTAGGGATTCGACAATTGGCGCCTTCTGAGGGAACGGCGGGCGCTGGATCACCGGCATCTTCGGCTTCATCGACATCCAACTCCCGTTGGAAACCATCAACTACGGCTCCGAACAATCCTATACGGATCGGATCTGTCGTGGTCACACCTCACTCGCCGGAATCACGCCCGGTATTCGAAGATCTGGAGAAAAGCGTCACCCTGATGTTCGGGAGCCTCAAGTTCGTGACGAACAAAGACGGAATCCTCCACTTCTCGGACGAATCTGAATCTGAGTCTTGAGCCGTCAACTCGCGCTTTCCTCTGGAGAAAAGTGGCGAGTCCATCCGCTTCAACGCGATCGACTATCACACCCTCTCGACAGAGGAACCATCTCGGGTACGGAAAGCTTTCCAATCTACGCCTAGGACGCACGGGCCACGACTGGCCCAAGTCTGCATGGCAGGATCGGAACAACCCCCAGAAACCGAACTCAGCGCAACCGAGCGCAACATAATCGGCGTCTCGCGGGAGGCCTGGAACAGGGCCAAGGAAGCCATGTGAAGAAGTCAGCCCCCCGCAGCAGGAGCGCCACACGAGGATCTAACTGCTTACCACTACCATCTAGTGAGAGCAGCGTCGACCATCAAAGACGCCCGAGCAGATCTAGCCCGCCGCAGAAGAGCGGCGGATGAATCAAGCCTACGTCGAGCCGAGATGTCCCTTGCACCCTTGGTCGGTATCCGACCTGGGAGGAAGGGACATGCGTCGTCATCCAGAGACTACGAATCCATAGCCGGGACCAGCAGGTCAGCCGCATCTTCCTTTATGAGGGTCGACGACGACGGCAACGTCTACCCGCAAACCCCCACTGCCGCGGTTCTAGCCGCAACAACTTACATGCAAATGAACCAACCGACGGAAAGCGACCCTCGGGCAGAGCAGTACAAGCAAATACGCAAAGGACTAGGACTGGCAGCCGCAAGGCTCGCCTCTCACGACCGCAAGAAGGCTGAAGAGCAATTGGAGAAGGAGCAACAAGAGAAGGAAAAGGAGAAAGATAAGGAAACTCCCCGCAGGCACAGGAGCTCCTCACCGAGGAAAGACAAGTCACCACGTCGTGGTCTAGGAAAAGAAGCCCGATTCCGCGATGACAGTCGAAGCAGTAGTGAAGGCAGCCCGAGAGACAAAAACTCGCGACATCATAGCAGCCGCTCGCGAAAACGAAGCAAGGAACCACGGAAGGATGCTGACCGCGACCAGCCTGGATGTGACGCGCGATCTGACATCGCACAAAACAAGGTGGATAGGGCAAGGGCGTCGCGATATCGCGACCGATCGTCATCCGGCTCTTCGGATGATGAGACCTGCGGTGCGCTCTGCTTCGCCCGAAGCATTCGCGAAGCGCCTCTACCCAGAAAATTCAAGCTCGGCACGGAGGTGACAAAATACGACGGCTCACTCGAGCCTTCTCAATGGTTAAGCGATTACCTCACGGCAGTAAAATGCCAACGTGGGAACAAAAACACGGCTATGCAATACCTTAATTTGCATCTCGTCGGCGCAGCCCGCAGTTGGCTGGAAAGGAGACCAAGATCTTGCTACGCATCATGGGACGACTTGCACCTCGACTTCTGCAAAAACTTCCAGTCGACCTACAAAAGGACGGCCACGATCGAAGAACTGCGAGCTTGTAAGCAGAAAAGCGGCGAGTCTACCCGCGAATATATCCAGCGGTGGACCACGCTCAGGAACACTGCAGGAACGATCTCGGAAGAAGTGGCGATTGAAGCCTTTGCAAAAGGCGCTAGGAGAACTGCTTTCCGAGAAGAGTTAGGCAGAGCGGCACCCAAAACTATTGGGGAGCTAATGCTCATAGCCGAAAAATGGGCTAACGGAGGAGACGCGGTGCGCAATGAGAGAGCATCGTCACCTGCACACGAGGACGACCGCCATGGACGAAGAAAAAGAAGGAAATACTACGACCATGAGGATAGAGAGGAGTTGGTCGCGGCGGAATTCACGCGAAATCGCGACTCTGGTCGCCGGGGAAATCGCGACCAAAGACGGAGGAAAATCCCCCGAGGAAGACCTTGATGCATACTGCTCCTTACATCTATTCACAGATAAGCGCACGGGCAAAACTAAGGCAACACACCTTTTGAAGGATTGCCGAAAGTTTCTCGACATCTCGGACGCCCTCGCAAGGAAAAGATCTGCATCCACTCAAAACTACCCGCCGCTTCCAGGAGGAGGACATCCAGGATTCCAGCCGCCACCACCCCCACCTCCACCAGCAAACCCAAACATGGCGCTAGCGGCACTACCTGCACCGCCACCGCAAAACGCCGGAGCCAACGCGTACCCGAACCCGGCAGGACAACTCGCGATGATACAGAAGGTATGCCCCTCTCGCAGAGCTCAAAAAACTAACACAAGGCAATTATGCATGGCAGTGCAGACCCCACCAACAAAGCCCGAGTACTTGAAAATGGCAGATCAGCCAATCACGTTCTCGATGAAAGACCACCCACAACGAGTCTATCGACCAGGACACGCCGCCCTTATCATACAAGCACAGATTGGCAACTAAGACTTGGCCCGCGTGTTCATGGATGGTGGCAGTGGCATCAACATTATCTACGTGGACACACTCCGTCGAATGAACGGGAATCTGGATGGCCTAGCGGAATCAGAAACATCCTTCCACGGGATAGTTCCGGGCAAGGAAATCCGTCCACTCGGGACGGTCAACTTAGAAGTTGGGCTGGGCTCTACAAGCAACTATAGAAGGGAATTCCTCGACTTCGAAGTCGTCGACTGGCCCTCACAGTACCACGCCATTCTCGGTCGAACATCGTTCGGCAGATTCATGGTTGTACCACACTATGCTTACTTGAAGCTCAAGCTACCTGGCGAATACGGTGTGATCACCATCGACGGAGACTTCCAGAAATCCAACAAGTGCGACATTAAATTTAATGAAATCGCAAAATCTTTCGGGATGCAAGAAGAACTTCAAGAGCTGGCAAAGACCACGGATCACTCCGTGATGCCCCTCACGAAGAAAAACGAGCCTGAACTGGAGTTTCCCAATATAAGATGTTGATGCTACTTCCACCGTCCATCAGGACCTTTTTCAACTCGTAACCATTAACTTGTGGTGCAACCACCAATGCTAAGACTCCCGGGTGTTCTATTCTTTCCGGGTGATCTCTCCTGCTCCATGTTACGTCTTGCTCTGACCATCTCAGGTATCTTGGAACGGCCGAGGAAACCGAGTTTACCGCTTGCTTCAGTATATTTTTGTCCTTGTTAGAAGTTCCTATAGTATGCACATGATATTGTCCCAACTGCTTGGGGTTAGCTTGGAAACCTCCAGGCCCCCCTTGGTTGTTACCCGGATTTCCGCCTGCTGGGTTGTCGGCTAGGGGTGGGCCGTTGCCCGGGTTTCCACCTGGACCCGGTCCTCCTCCCCGACCTGCACCTCGCATAGCTCTGTTTACTTCCTCGTTCTTCCATCTTTGCAGGTCCGCGCACTGCTCCAGCGAGTGGTTAGCCGGCCTACCGTTCCTGCTGTGTTTAGGGCACGCCATTCTAAAGATATCCCAGTTATTACTCGGCCTAGGTGGCCCTTGATAATTTCCTCCGTTGTGGTTTCCTCCATTGAAATTTCCTTATGCTCTGGGCCTCGAAGACCCGGCTTCTGTGCTAGCGACAAACTCGGAGCTTCCCTCAAACTGGCGCTTGTTCTGGTTGTTCCCATTGTTACCCGGCGTTGATCCGTTGCTGGCTCTTCCATTATTGTTGTTCGTATTTGCCTTTGCCTTCTTGTCATCGACGTCCTCTTCTGTAGTATCCGTTGCGGCGTGCTTGTTGCATGCATCCATTAGCTCTCCCATTGTAACTTCTGAAGCGTTCCGACTAGATTTCATGCGAGTTAACTTTTGCACTAAAGGTGTGTACTTGCAGGTCTTTGCCATAGCTTGCAGCGCATCCTTGGGCTGAATATCTGTAGATGAATGAAGTATCTCCATAACCCGGCGCACCCAGCTGCGCGCCGACTCTCCCTTCTTCTGAACACATCGCTCTAGGTCATCAATAGTGAATAACTTTCTGCACGTCCCATGAAAGTGCTTGATAAATGCGGTTTTCAACTCCTCCCATGACTTAATAGATCCTTCCGGTAGATTAGTAAACCATAACTTTGCTGCTGCTTCTGACATCATTAAGTACATGAACTTGGCTTGAAGATTCTCGGATGCATTGCGAATCGACATAGCCATCTCATAGCTGCTCAACCATGTTTCTGGATCCATAGTTGGCTCATTATTCACTACTTTACCCGGTTCCTTGAATTTATCCGGGTAAGGCTCATCACTGATGTTATCCGACAGACACTTAGGCCCAGCGAGATTAGTCGGAACCGGCCTTACTCGGGAAACATGCGACCCTGCGGGAGGCACGGCTGGACGCGGTACTGCTGGCGGTCCATGCACTGCAGACCCGGCCGCGGCTCTCCTGGCTCTGGAACTGTCCACGATAGCTTGTGCTGCTGATGCTGCTGGTACTGCCTGAACGCGTGGAGGAGGCGACATTTGCTGCTGCTTTTCCCTTCGCCGCGCTGAACTTGTCTGGACATTGCCGGTGTTGCCTCGTTGCTGGCTGACATATGGTGTCCCATGCATTCCACTTCTATGATCCGGGTAATTAACTTGCTGTGCCACCGCAGTGCGCAATAGATCTATCGCCCGCCGGGTCTCCTCTGCGTGGGGTGACTCTCTTACGGGGATTTGATTCAATGCGAGTGTTGCCGCGTACACGTTATCCATGGGGTTGTTGTAATGACCTACTGGCGTGTGAAATCGCGATGGTGGTGGTGGTGGTAATGTATTGCCGGTGGTAACTCCAGTCTGTGGTATGGGTAACCCGGCTTGCGTGTTTACCGGCTGTGCTTCTCCAGTTGCAGGTTGATGTACAGTCCCTTGGTTTGCCGCTGGGATCGGCTGATCTTGAGGCATGATGAATAGCGCGGCCGGGTTAATAACTCCACCCGTTGCTGGTAATCTGGTTTGGTGCCTTTGACGTACCCTAGTTGTTTCTTCTCGGAGCCGGGTTTCCAATGCATCCAGCTCGCGTTGGCGTGTGGCCATCCCTTGCCTTTCTGCTTCTACCTGCCTTCTCTGTTGCTCCAATGCACGACGAGCTACATCCAGATCTCTAACACGTTCCGCCGCTTTTTCCGGAGTGATGACTGTGGCCAAAACGGTGGGGTCTAGGATCAAGTTGTTCTTGAATAGGGACGGGTGCTGCGGATTGGAGGGACCCTCCCCTGGTGTCCGGTTTGCTAGAAATCCGAACGTGTTTGCCTGCAACTCATCGTCCGCCGCACGGCTGGTAACCGATGCCGATTCTCCGTCAACCCGGGCTAAGACCGGGTTTCCGTCAACCGGACCTTGCTGCTGGGACAATGCTTGTGCGGCTCCGACTGCGGCCGTGGTCACGTTCCCTTGGTTAAGATTGGTCGCAGGAGCCGTGTAAACCGCAACCTGGCGCACAATGTTTGGCGTAGATTCGTACTGCACCTCTTCGCAGCTATTTTCCTCGTACCGGTCCTCCAGGAGATGCAAGATAGATTCGGTATCATCCTCCCTCACGACCCGGCCACGCGGGGTCCATGTCGGCTCCTCCGGCTGTTCCCACTTCGTGGTGGGCTCCTCTGTCGGATCCACCGTTCCGACCGATTCTTCTCCGTCTGGTTGAGCGTATGTGGCTTCCCCTGATACAGAATCAAATCCGCAATCATCAGGGATTGAACCAGACGTACGTACCATGCCGATGAAGACGTTGATCTGGCCGATTGTCATGACAGATCCGGACTCGAGCAGATCCGAGTCTGGCCCCCAGCCGGAATCGCCCACCATCTTCTCTCCTCTTGGTTCGGTGTAGATCTCGCCGATGACAAGGTTCCCCATGTTCTTCCGAGCTTCTCCCATGATGTAAACACCCTTGGACGTAGGCCCCACGGTGGGCGCCAACTGTCGTGGGATAATCACGGCAGACGTTACCGGGGGTAACTTATCTTGGGGCAAATCGACTCTGGTGTTTGGGAGAGGGTTTAGCTCAGAGAAAAACATGATGATAATCGATCTGGTAGCCGGCGAGCAAGTCGCCGAGTCTCCGATCTCGATATATTAACTCAACTCACGTATTACACTGGATACTCGATACCTAGCGATATTGCTTGAACTCTTGGATCTCTCTCAACTAAACCTAGGGGGCGGCTTATATAATATCCGGACCCCCTGGCCTGCTCTCCAAGGCGCACTCAGAATCCTACCCGGACACTGCCTACAAAACCCTAAACTTCCTTACCGGAACCCACAATCCGGGTTACCAGGCCTTTGATCTTGGGCCTTCTAGAAGCTCCTTTATCCTTAGCCGGGGCTTGCGCAGTGTCCTTTGGGCCGAGTTACACCTTGGCATTGGCCTACCGGGTTATCATCCCTCCATCAATGGTGGTGCTAGTGGTGGTGGTGGTGGTGGTGGTGGTGGCGGCGGTGGAGGTGCCGGTGGTGGTGGTGGAGGTGCCGGTGGTGATTCCGGTCATGGAGATGATGTGTAGGTTTGCGGTGGGCTTTCGTATGCAAGTTTTTGGTCATGTGGATTCAGATGTTCAATATTTTGATGTTCAAAACTATGTTATTTGCTATAAACTACTGTTGAAATTCTGAACATTGTGACATATTTTGCTGCATAATTGTTTTAAAGGTTTGCGTGAAAACGAGCCACGCAATAGCAGTACCCATAAAGCGGAACCTTAAAACGGAATATTCTGTTTTAAGGTTCCGCTTTACGGGTACTGCTATTGCGTGGCTCGTTTTCGCGCAAAAAACGCACACTTTCCGACCATTAAAACGTGTTTACGGTTCGGCGTTTTGAGGGATCTGTTAGAGATGCTCTTAAAACGCGTTTACGGTTCGGCGTTTTGATGGCTCTGTTAGAGATGCTCTTACTATAGAAAGGATTGTGATGTTGCTCTCTTACACGAACACTCGTTTGGTATGGTGGTTGGTTTTTCGCTTTAGACCGACGAGGTTGTGGGTTCGATCCCCCTCAGCGTCGTATTATTTTCGCCAGCGAGATTATTATTCAGAGCTCCCTCGCAGCAGCGGGGCCGGTCCAGCCCAACAGCGTGGATCCCTTCCCGCACGGCCTGCCCAGCCCAGGAGAAAGTGTAATACTCCCTCCGTCCACTTTTATAAGGCTCACTTCTTAGCATTCAATAGTAAGAAGTGATCCTTATAAAAGTGGACGGAGGGAGTATAAAAAATAGCTAAATTTCTTATACAAGCACAAAGCCCATCGTGGTCTACTGGTTGGAGCGTTCGAATGGCCGCTTGAGTTCAAGCCCTCATTTTGCCCATTTTCTTTGTTTTCCGTGAATGATTAGTGGCTCCGTACGGCAGGCAAGTGTGGAGCCTACCTGTCAGGATAAGTGAATGACACATAGGGGCAAAAAACTACACGTGGAAGTGACACATAGGCAAATATTGACACGTGGACATGACACATAGGCAAAAACTGACATGTGGACATGACACATAGGCAAAAATCACTGCCAACAAACTCATGACAAATTCAATTGGTCTTAGTTAAGAAAACAAAAGTCATACACCAGGTATTATGTGCTATGACTCTTGTTAAAATAAAATCGTGACTTTTTTGCCAAAAGAGTCATGTGAATATAGGGGTTTAGTTCCTCCCAAATATGTCATGACCAACAAATTAAAAATGGTCATGGATGTATGACCATTTCATCCACGGTCATTATAAAATGATCATGTATCAACATATTTCTTGTAGTGTAAATTTTAAATTGCAAGTACATGCACATCATCTAACATTGTCTATATATATGCTAGTAATCGATAGAACAAAAATGCTCATTTGGAAGTCATAGCAGGAAATAAAAAATCGTAGTTTTCACGCCTAACCCGATGGAGTAGTAATGTTTGATGCAACCTCTGACGAGGGTCTCCCTGTACATCCTCCTCGAGGCCGGGTGGACAAACGTGCTGAGGAATCACTTTATATCGTGGCCCTCGGCGTGGCGTTCTTTGCAACCATCATAGGCTAGCTCCATGCACCTGTCGTTAGAGATAGAGCTGAAGAAAACACAACAAGCTCGGAATGACAAAGCATGGTGGTTAGAGACCAAAGAAATTTAGGCTTAATTATATTATCGCACTTCTTATACCTGTAAGATCAGGTCGCAGATATTCACGACGAATGCTCCGGGGAGGGTCTTTTTTTCGATGAAAAGAGATATATTAATCATGGATGAGGTTACAATCATAAGGGCATCTCCAGCCGTCCCACCCCAACGCCCCCCCGACCACCTTTTGTGTCAAAAAGCGTTGTTTTAGCGCCGAATTCTACCAGTGAGCACCCCAGGAGCTGAAATAGCGCCGTTTTTGCGCCGGCGCACCCAAGCTAAAATGCGCCGGGTTTGGCCTGGGGGCAAAATGCGCCGCTTTGCATGCAAAAAGGAATCTTTCTCCTACTTTTTGCCCACTTTGCATGCAAAGATGGCTCTCTCTCCTACTTTTGCCCTACTTTGCATGCAAAAGCCCCCAATTTTGGCTGCTTGGGTGGCCTACGGCTGGTAAATGACCTTGCCCCAACTTTTGATTTTGCGCCGTTTGTGCTATTTCTTGTGATTTTCTTGTGCTGGGGGGTTCACATGGCTCGAGATGCCCTGTTATAGCTCCAGCAATCTCCCCAGGGAAACTGCCAGGCCAGAAACTCGTTCTAGCATCAACCCTACCCAATCTAGCTAAAATATGACTCACAGTATTAGCTTCCCTTCCAATTTTGCCAACTTCTATTTCTCTTTCCATGAGTATTTCTCTGATTGCCTTAACCCTGGAGGTGTGGATGGAGCAATTAGGAGCATCACCTCTGATCAGTTCCAGGACTTCAAAGCAATCCGTCTCGACCTTGATCTTCTGATTGGTCCATACCAGGCCTAGTCGGAGACCCTCCTCCAAGGCACACAGCTCGACCTCTGTCGCGTCATTACAGTGATTGAGGCTGTGACAAGACGAAAAAATAATCTCCCCATTATGATCACGCAGGACCATGCCAGCACCTGCTGTGCCATCCTGTGCAAAAGCTCCATCCACATTCAGTTTCATTACCCCAGGTTCAGGCGGGAGCCATTTCTTCCTCACCTTTTTCCTTCCATCAACATTGGTGAGGTCTTTGGAGAAGCCACGGCTGTAGTCAATAACCATCTTACCTTTACCAACGTCCCCATCAGGTTGCTGTTTGATGGACAGTAGCGAATTCAGATAACTGACCAGGAAACGCCGGGAACCTTCAATAGGCGGGCAGGGCTTGTTATGTGTCATCTCGTTATGAGCATGCCATATGCGCCACAACAGAAGGAGGGTATTTGCGCGCTGATCCACAGTTAATTGGTAAAGCACGTGCAGTAGCCACTCCGGCCCAGACGGCCACATAGTTTCGGCCGACGGTAAGTCCCATTCCCTCCGCATTGCAGACCAAAGAGCCATAGCATGAGGGCAACGTATGAATGCATGGTAAGTATCTTCCACCTCCAGTCCACAAATATCACAGAACCCATTTGAGGTTATGCCCATGTGTCTCAAGTTCGCTTTCGTGGGAAGGGCATTTCGACTAACTCTCCACGCAAGCAATTTCATTTTCGGTGGGACGGGGCATCCCCAAATCAGTTTCCAGCACGGCCTCTCGCCATTGGGTCTTGAGCTCGTAGCCCCCCGTCATGTTGACACATACTCATCGAGAGAGCCATCTGGTATGCACTCTTTACAGAGAAAATCCCCCTCTTATCGGGCTGCCAGGCGATGAAGTCTTGTTCCTGCCTCCTTGAAGTACGGATCTTGAGAATATTAGTGCGGTCCTCCTGCTTGAAATATAGCTGTAGACTCTCACTGTCCCAGGTTCAATCAGCCCGAAGAAAGTCAGCTACCCATCGGAAGCGACAGCGACCCTGGGTGGACGTGGGTTTGTAGCTCGGGCTGTGAGGTATCCACGGATCACGCCAGACACGGATCTTGGATCCATTCCCTACTCTCGATATTGTTCCCTGCTTCAACAGCTCAAGGCCGTACTCAATTGCATGCCAAGTTGACGACTTGTTTCCCGTGAACACCGTGTCAATGAGGGATCCGTTGGGGTAGTATTTCTCTCTCAATAAGAGTGCGCATAGAGTATCCGGGAACTGAATAAGACGCCATGCCTGCCGTGCTAACAGAGCTTGGTTGAAAAGCCTCATATCTCGAAAGCCGACCCCTCCAAAATTCTTTGGCCTTAGCAAAATATCCCAAGCAATCCAGCATGCTTTTCTCCTGCCATTTTCTGCCCCCCACCAATATCTTCTCATCATACTTGTGAGTTCATCACAGAGGCCGAATGGTAGTTTAAACACACGCATCACATATACCGGTAGCGCCCGAGCCACTACTTTAATAAGCACTGCTTTCGCCGCTTGTGATTTATGATTATTATCTCACTCCACTAGACACTTTGCCAGGCGTGCTTGAAGGCTTTGTAGTCTATCCTTCCTCATGCATCCATCAGGGGTAGGGAGGCCAAGATACTTGGTTTCAAAAGCTTCATGTGTAATATGAAACACACCTTTCACCTGCAAACGAGTATCGTTTGGGCAAGAGTCACCAAACAGTATAGAGAATTTGTTCGGATTGATCAATTGCCCCGTACTATTAGCATAAGTATCCAAGACAGATTGAACATGTTGTGCTTGAGTTTCATCAGCTTTGAAGAACAACAGACTATCATCAGCGAGCAGAAGGTGCGAGATCTCAAGGGCATTGCGGCATATCTTGATTGGTACAATACTTTTAGCCTGCACTTCTTGTTGTAATAGTGCTGAAAGATCATCTGCAACCAACAAAAACAAAAGGGGGATAGCGGATCACCTTGTTGAAGACCTCGAGAAGCCAAAAATGAATCCAGGAGGTTTCCGTTAAATTTTACTCTATACTGTACCGAGGTGACGCATGACATTATCCAGTCCACCCACCGATACGAGAAACCTAGCCTTTGCATCACTTTCCTAAGAAAATCCCAATCCACCCAATCGTAAGCTTTTGAGAGGTCCAGTTTATAGGCACAGAAATTCTTATCCTGGTTTGTATTATTTTGTATGAAATGTAAGCATTCAAATGCCACAAATGCATTGTCCGTGATTAATCTTCCGGGGATAAACGCGCTTTGATTAGGAGATACAATTTCCCCCAAGATCGGTCTCAATCTATTGACCAAGCATTTAGAGATCACCTTGTAAATCACAGTGCAAAGACTAATTGGTCTAAAATCTCTAAGAGTCTCAGGTTGATCAATTTTAGGGATAAGGACAATGGCAGTACTATTCACCCCTTCCGGCATATTCCCAGTTGCAAAGAAAAGCTTGACTGCATTAATTACCTCCTCCTTAATTGTTCCCCAATTTCTTTGATAAAACCTTGCTGGAAAGCCATCCACTCCCGGGGCTTTGGGGGGGGGGCAATTTGGAGCAAGGCATCACTAATTTCCACCTCCGTGAAATCTTTTGTAAGCATGTCATTCATGTCAGGTGTAACCTTCTCCTGCAATATAGCCACAAGTTGGTCAGAATTAAGAGAAGGGTCTCTTGTAAAGAGCTCTTTAAAATAAGAGGATGCCATCCGCTCCATATCTGTTGGCACGGTCTTCCATAATCCACTATCATCTTTAAGTTGTTTGATTTTGTTCCTTCTAGCTCTCCATTTTGCCGTTCTGTGAAAAAACCTCGTATTTCGGTCGCCCTCCTTAAGCCAAGTAACACGAGAGCGTTGTAACCAGATGAGTTCTTCTCTGTATAGAAGCTCATTGAGGTGGTCTGTAGCCCGTCTTATAGCATGTTGGTCCGTATCTTGGTGCAGCAATCTCTCAAGTTCTTTTCTAGCCTTCCTCAGTTATGTGAGTACATTGCCAAACTTCTTTTTGCCCCAATCCTGTAATTTATTCATTACGTGGTCTAGGCCTACCATAATATCCCCGAGACTCCTTTTCTGGCCAGCCTCCTTCCAAGCCATCTCGATATGTTCAGGTAATGCCGCCTCTCTTTCCCACAAAATTTCATAGTGTCTTATAGGCACCTTGGGGTGTTGGTATTCCTCCTGTACTATATTTAACAGAATGGGGCAATGATCAGAGATAGATGTGACGAGATGCTTCACATTGGCATCTGCGAATGTGTCCCTCCAGTTCGGACATGCCACCGCGCGGTAAGCCTTACACGCACGTTCGCATTGCCCACCCTTTTATTATCATATGTGTATGGAATGCCTGCAAAACCAAGATCTGAGAGGTTACAGTCAGATAATAATTCACGGAATGCCTCCATCTGTCTTACCGACCGGGGCGTTTGGGACAAGTGCTCCTCTTGCCACAAAGCTTCATTAAAATCTCCTATGAGCAGCCAAGGCAAGGTGGATCGAGGTTTTAGGTTCCGGATCGCATCCCACATATGATGCCTATTTTCCACTCTCGGTTCCCCATACACACACGTGAGACGCCATTGCGGATCATCTGGAGACGCACGAATATACGCATCAATATACCTTTCATTAATTTCTTGGATTTCAACAGAGATAGATTCGTGCCAAAACAGAGAAAGCCCTCCACTACGACCATCACTACTACTACCAGCAAAACCTTTTAAACCTAATCTATTACGTAGACGCCTAACTTTATTTTTTGTTTGTCTAGTCTCGCATAAAAAGAACAACCGAGGCCTCCATTCAAGGGAAAGACTTGCAAGCTCTCTAGCTGTCGGGGCGTTCCTAGATCCCCGACAGTTGAGCGATAGGCAATTCATTGTTGCTGGCGAGACCACACATTTGGTCTCACCAGTGTACCGGTAGCCCCTGGACCGGTTGCTGCCTTGTTTTTCTTCCCCTGCCTCACTGCCATTGAGTCCTTGTTCTCTCCTCCTTGCACACGAGCTTGAGCTTCTTCTGTCTTGCCTGTCCGCACCACCCCCCCTCTTTTTGCTAGCATAAATCAGTGCTAGCGTAAGCTCAAGCTGCCTCCCTTGAGTATCCTCTTCAGCACCACGTTTGCCCAGCACCAAATCCGCCGCTGTCATGGTAATATCCGCCACGCTGCTGAGCGACGTGGACGCCTGCGATATATTGCGCATAGGCGGGATCATGTCAATGTCCGTGGGTATAGCAGCGTTTCCATGGTCATCTTCCAGTGGGGGCATAGCTGGATCATATTCAGGCCGAGATTCCACCTCTTGCATGCGTACATCATGGTCTGTTATGGTTCTGTCCGAACGCGAGAACTCCCGCGCGCTTGTTGTTTTTTCAGATCAGCCCCCAGCTTCAGTTGCATGCAATTCATTGTCCTGGCCAATGATTGTTCCATGTCTTCCGTTGTCCTAAAAGTTGGTTCCTCAAAGTCGTCCTTTGCGTCCACGGCCTATGGAATATCCACCGTGTACCTCTGGTTATTCTGATTTGGCGCTGATGTATTAGACCCTGGTCTTCCCAGGGATGATGAGGAGTTGATGTTGCATGTTGGTGAGTTGAAAACGAGCCCCTTCTTAGCTGCCGGGTTTGGCGGTCGCAGAAACCAGCCGACGCTCAAACTTCCGTTTGGGCGAGCACCTGAGGGACGCATCATAGCATAGGGACGGTATACCTCTGATCTTCTTCTCACATTCTTCCTTATCGTGTCCAATGAAGCCACAATGAAAGCAAAAATGTAGTACACGCTCATATCGCAGCGGGTAGATAATTCTCTCTGCCTTTCCTTTCGCTGACGTGGTGAAGCGATTCTGTAGTCTCCTATTCAGAGGCAAGATAATTCGTACCCGAAGATAGTCATTAAACTCGAGCCCAGCAGGATCCACATCCACCTCGTCCACGCGTCCTAGCTGCGAGCCAACAAATTTCCCATAGGATAATGTTTGCTTATTCCAGGGAACGTCATAGCATCGCACCCAGATGGGAATATAGTCTAGCACTGTTTCCGACGGACGCAAACCTTCAGAGAAGGGTGCTATCAGGCAGGCAACTTCCTTCTTGATCCATGGCCCTCCTCTCGCCACAAATTTAAAGTCTCCCTCCATGGTGAATGTGATGATGAAAAAGTTATCTTGCAGGGGAGTAAAAGTCATGGTGCTGCGGATCTTCCATACTTCCATGAAGTGTTTATGAAGGTTGACGAAGATATGGATCCTGTACCCTGCGGATAAGGACACCCCATCTCAGGCCCAAGGCTAAGGCCCAAGAAGAGGCACCCTTGGAATACTCCAGAAGGCCCACGTGAAGCCCACCCGCACTAACTTGCGGGTTAAGCTAGGAAACATGTAACCGACCTAGTTAAAGTTCGAGTCCTCTCCGGGTAGGACTCGAGACCTGGCCATCTATATAAGGCCAGGAGAGCCCCCAGGAGAGGGGCAAGCAATAACCGCACAACCCAAAGCCTTGAACTCGAGACCTACTCTTGATTCGAGCACCACCATTGTAACCGATCTAAATCTTCAATACAGATCGACAAGAGGCAGGAGTAAGGGTTTACCTCTACGAGGGCCCTGAACCTGGGTAAATCTCGCCCCCTGTCTAGCCGACGATTCCACCAGCGCTCATGGGTTCTCCTAATCGAAACCCGATAGGTTCACCGAAGGGATTTGTTGAGTTAGGGATTCGACAATTGGCGCCTTCTGTGGGAACGGCGGGCGCTGGATCACCGGCATCTTCGGCTTCATCGACATCCAACTCCCGTTGGAAACCATCAACTACGGCTCCGAACAATCCTATACGGATCGGATCTGTCGTGGTCACACCTCACTCGCCGGAATCACGCCCGGTATTCGAAGATCTGGAGAAAAGCGTCACCCTGATGTTCGGGAGCCTCAAGTTCGTGACGAACAAAGACGGAATCCTCCACTTCTCGGACGAATCTGAATCTGAGTCTTGAGCCGTCAACTCGCGCTTTCCTCTGGAGAAAAGTGGCGAGTCCATCCGCTTCAACGCGATCGACTATCACACCCTCTCGACAGAGGAACCATCTCGGGTACGGAAAGCTTTCCAATCTACGCCTAGGACGCACGGGCCACGACTGGCCCAAGTCTGCATGGCAGGATCGGAACAACCCCCAGAAACCGAACTCAGCGCAACCGAGCGCAACATAATCGGCGTCTCGCGGGAGGCCTGGAACAGGGCCAAGGAAGCCATGTGAAGAAGTCAGCCCCCCGCAGCAGGAGCGCCACACGAGGATCTAACTGCTTACCACTACCATCTAGTGAGAGCAGCGTCGACCATCAAAGACGCCCGAGCAGATCTAGCCCGCCGCAGAAGAGCGGCGGATGAATCAAGCCTACGTCGAGCCGAGATGTCCCTTGCACCCTTGGTCGGTATCCGACCTGGGAGGAAGGGACATGCGTCGTCATCCAGAGACTACGAATCCATAGCCGGGACCAGCAGGTCAGCCGCATCTTCCTTTATGAGGGTCGACGACGACGGCAACGTCTACCCGCAAACCCCCACTGCCGCGGTTCTAGCCGCAACAACTTACATGCAAATGAACCAACCGACGGAAAGCGACCCTCGGGCAGAGCAGTACAAGCAAATACGCAAAGGACTAGGACTGGCAGCCGCAAGGCTCGCCTCTCACGACCGCAAGAAGGCTGAAGAGCAATTGGAGAAGGAGCAACAAGAGAAGGAAAAGGAGAAAGATAAGGAAACTCCCCGCAGGCACAGGAGCTCCTCACCGAGGAAAGACAAGTCACCACGTCGTGGTCTAGGAAAAGAAGCCCGATTCCGCGATGACAGTCGAAGCAGTAGTGAAGGCAGCCCGAGAGACAAAAACTCGCGACATCATAGCAGCCGCTCGCGAAAACGAAGCAAGGAACCACGGAAGGATGCTGACCGCGACCAGCCTGGACGTGACGCGCGATCTGACATCGCACAAAACAAGGTGGATAGGGCAAGGGCGTCGCGATATCGCGACCGATCGTCATCCGGCTCTTCGGATGATGAGACCTGCGGTGCGCTCTGCTTCGCCCGAAGCATTCGCGAAGCGCCTCTACCCAGAAAATTCAAGCTCGGCACGGAGGTGACAAAATACGACGGCTCACTCGAGCCTTCTCAATGGTTAAGCGATTACCTCACGGCAGTAAAATGCCAACGTGGGAACAAAAACACGGCTATGCAATACCTTAATTTGCATCTCGTCGGCGCAGCCCGCAGTTGGCTGGAAAGGAGACCAAGATCTTGCTACGCATCATGGGACGACTTGCACCTCGACTTCTGCAAAAACTTCCAGTCGACCTACAAAAGGACGGCCACGATCGAAGAACTGCGAGCTTGTAAGCAGAAAAGCGGCGAGTCTACCCGCGAATATATCCAGCGGTGGACCACGCTCAGGAACACTGCAGGAACGATCTCGGAAGAAGTGGCGATTGAAGCCTTTGCAAAAGGCGCTAGGAGAACTGCTTTCCGAGAAGAGTTAGGCAGAGCGGCACCCAAAACTATTGGGGAGCTAATGCTCATAGCCGAAAAATGGGCTAACGGAGGAGACGCGGTGCGCAATGAGAGAGCATCGTCACCTGCACACGAGGACGACCGCCATGGACGAAGAAAAAGAAAGAAATACTACGACCATGAGGATAGAGAGGAGTTGGTCGCGGCGGAATTCACGCGAAATCGCGACTCTGGTCGCCGGGGAAATCGCGACCAAAGACGGAGGAAAATCCCCCGAGGAAGACCTTGATGCATACTGCTCCTTACATCTATTCACAGATAAGCGCACGGGCAAAACTAAGGCAACACACCTTTTGAAGGATTGCCGAAAGTTTCTCGACATCTCGGACGCCCTCGCAAGGAAAAGATCTGCATCCACTCAAAACTACCCGCCGCTTCCAGGAGGAGGACATCCAGGATTCCAGCCGCCACCACCCCCACCTCCACCAGCAAACCCAAACATGGCGCTAGCGGCACTACCTGCACCGCCACCGCAAAACGCCGGAGCCAACGCGTACCCGAACCCGGCAGGACAACTCGCGATGATACAGAAGGTATGCCCCTCTCGCAGAGCTCAAAAAACTAACACAAGACAATTATGCATGGCAGTGCAGACCCCACCAACAAAGCCCGAGTACTTGAAAATGGCGGATCAGCCAATCACGTTCTCGATGAAAGACCACCCACAACGAGTCTATCGACCAGGACACGCCGCCCTTATCATACAAGCACAGATTGGCAACTAAGACTTGGCCCGCGTGTTCATGGATGGTGGCAGTGGCATCAACATTATCTACGCGGACACACTCCGTCGAATGAACGGGAATCTGGATGGCCTAGCGGAATCAGAAACATCCTTCCACGGGATAGTTCCGGGCAAGGAAATCCGTCCACTCGGGACGGTCAACTTAGAAGTTGGGCTGGGCTCTACAAGCAACTATAGAAGGGAATTCCTCGACTTCGAAGTCGTCGACTGGCCCTCACAGTACCACGCCATTCTCGGTCGAACATCGTTCGGCAGATTCATGGTTGTACCACACTATGCTTACTTGAAGCTCAAGCTACCTGGCGAATACGGTGTGATCACCATCGACGGAGACTTCCAGAAATCCAACAAGTGCGACATTAAATTTAATGAAATCGCAAAATCTTTCGGGATGCAAGAAGAACTTCAAGAGCTGGCAAAGACCACGGATCACTCCGTGATGCCCCTCACGAAGAAAAACGCGCCTGAACTGGAGTTTAGCGCCAACAGCGACACCCGAAAGCATCAAGTGCACCCGACAGATTCTGCGAAGACAGCGATGGTCTCAACAACCCTCTCGCAAGCATAGGAAGGCGCGCTCGTCAAACTCCTCCGTAAGTACTGGGAAATCTTCGCCTGGCAGCCCTTAGATATGCCAGGAATACCCAGGGAGTTTGCCGAGCACTCACTCGAAGTCTTTCCTGATGCCAAACCCATCAAACAGACGACTCGACGATTTTCAGAACCCAAGCAGAAGGCGCTTGGAGAAGAAGTAAACAGATTGCTAGCTGCGAAATTCATCAGGGAGATCAAGATATCCACCTGGTTAGCAAACCCGGTGTTGGTCCCCAAAAAGAACACGGATATCCTTCGGGTGTGCATAGACTACACGTCATTAAATAAACACTGCCCCAAGGATAATTTCCCTCTCCTGCGAATCGACCAGATCGTGGACTCTACGGCAGGCTGCCAACGCCTCTCCTTCCTGGACGCCTATTCGGGATATAATCAGATCCGGATGAAAAGTGAAGACGAAGAAAAGACAGCATTCATCACACCTCACGGTGTATACTGCTACACGACAATGTCCTTCGGGCTGAAGAACGCAGGCGCAACGTATTAGCGCTGCATGCAAAGATGCCTTGCCAACCTCATTGGCAAGAACGTGCAAGTGTACGTTGACGACATCGTCATCAAGACTCGAGTTGAGGACACACTCCTCGAAGACATTAGAGAAACATTTGACGCCCTTAATGCATTTCGGATCAAACTCAATCCGACCAAATGCGTCTTTGGCGTTCCCGCCGGAAAACTTCTCGGGTACCTGGTATCCGCTAGAGGCATTGAAGCCAACCCGGAGAAAATACAAGCCATCTTAACCATGAAGGAGCCAACCAATCTACGCGGAGTCCAGCAGCTCGCAGGGCGACTGGCCGCCCTAAGCAGGTTCATCGCACGATTGGGAGAGCAAGCGTTACCCTTCTACAAATTATTGAAGAAGACGGACAAATTCGAGTGGACACCAGAAGCTAAACAAGCGTTCGCAGACCTGAAGCGATCGTTGCAAAGCAGGCGCGTCCTTGCAACACCGCAAGAAAGGGAGCCACTTTACTTGTACCTAGCCGCTACAAACCAGGTCATCAGCACAGCAATCATGGTCGAACGACCTGAAGACGGCAAATCATACGGAGTCCAACGACCCATCTATTTCATCAGCGAAGTGCTCTCGCCATGCAAGCAACGATACCCTCATTACCAGAAGCTCGCATATGGAGTTGTTCTTACAGCCCGAAAGCTCAAGCACTATTTCCAGGAACACGCCATCACAGTGGTTAATGATGCGTCACTAGGGACAATCATGAACAACCCTATGGCATCCGGAAGAATAGCAAAATGGAGCATCGAGTTGGGCGCTTGGGACATCACCTATGCAGGACGCAACGCAGTCAAATCGCAGGTACTCGTGGAATTCCTCAGCGAATGGACAGAACTAAAAACGCCCGGGCCGCCCGAGTACACGAGCAACTGGATAATGTACTTTGACGGATCCAAGAGAAACGAAGGAGCAAGAGCTGGAATCGTTCTTATATCACCTCGAGGAGACAAGCTGCAATACGTCCTGTGACTGGATTTTCCACCAGATGATCCAGCATCGAACAACGACGCAGAATATGAAGCCCTGTTGCATGGGATGAAGATGGCAATCGCCTGTGGAGCTACCCGATTAATGATATACGGCGACTCCAATCTCATTGTGCAGCAGACAATGAAAGAATGCGACGCCATTGCTGAAAACATGGTCGCGTATCGCGACATGTACAATCTACTCGAAGGAAGTCTTAAAGGGTGCGAGCTGAGGCACATTGCAAGATCCAGCAACGAAGAAGCAGATAGATTGGCAAACATGGGTTCCACGAATACACCCATACCGCCAGGAATATATTTCGAACGGATGATCAAGCGATCGGTCAAAGTAAAGAAAGCTGCAGGAACACCCGCAATGCCAGAAACAGAAGTCAGCCCGCAAGTCGCCCTAATCGAGCTTATTCATAACATATCACGACAGGTCTTTCTGGTCGAGCCAACCTGGACGCAGAAATATCTTGACTACCTGATCAACAGACAGCTCCCGGCCGACCCACGCGAGGCTCGAGAAATAATCAGACGCAGTAAATCCTTTCGGGTAGTCAACGGGGAATTATACAAGCAAAGCATCTCGGGGATACTTCAGCGCTGTATCGCACCCGAAGATGGCAAAGAATTGCTCCAGGACATTCACCAAGGAGACTGCGGTCATCATGCTAGCTGGAAAACAATAATGGGAAAAGCCTTTCAAGCAGGATTCTACTGGCTAACAGCAACCAACGATGCAAAAAAAAACCTGGTCGAACGATGCGACGCTTGCCAGCGATTCGCACCAAGACCACATGCACCTGCGACGGAATTGCACATGATACCCATCGCCTAGCCCTTCGCACAATGGGGGCTAGACATGGTTGGACCACTACGCAATTCCACGCCTGGTGGATATACACACTTGCTGGTCGCAGTCGACAAATTCACCAAATGGATCGAGGCCATGCCAGTAACTTCGGCTAGTGCCCAATGCGCCGTCAAGTTCCTCGACTCCATTGTATGCAGATTTGGTGTACCACACGACATCATTACAGACAATGGTACAAACTTCACAGCAAAGGAAACGCAACAGTTCTGCGAGGAAAAGGGCATCAATTTCAAGTTTGCCTCAGTGGCCCACTCGCAAACGAACGAACAAGTCGAGAGATCCAACGGCTTAGTTTCGGTTGGTATCAAGAAACGTCTACTCGATCGTCTACACCCCGCCGCAGGACATTGGGCAGAAGAGCTACCCTCCGTACTATGGAGCCTCCGCACAACTCCAAACCGATCTACAAAATACACGCCATTCTTCATGGTATACGGGGCAGAAGCAGTCCTTCCCGAGGACGTTCGATTCAGCGCCCCACGAGTTGTGGCCTACAGCGAAGAAACCGCCAACAAGGCACTCGCAGAAGATATGGACGCACTCGACGAGATGCGTGACATCGCGATCGCAAGATCCGCAGTATATCAGCAATCACTGCGAAACTATCATCCTCGCCGCATACGCCACAGAGCATTCGCGGTTGGAGATCTAGTACTGCGGCTCAAGCAGAAGGAAGGACACAAGCTCGAACCGCCCTGGGAAGGACCCTTCATCATACACGAAGTCATTCCAGGTGGAGCCTACAGGATGAAAAATCTTTCGACTGGAGGAATCTATTCCAATTCGTGGAATATCGCACATCTCCGCAAATTTTATCCCTAGGTTTACTTGTTATCATAACAAAATAAGGCTACACTAGCCAGTCTTGTAGCTCGAATACATGGCTTCTCAGTCATTGCAATACGAACATGATTTCTTCATCATACTCACTCGAAGTTTTTTATTCTTTACATGCTAAAAGTTACAGGTACACACCCCATAAACACACGGGGGCTACGCCTACAACTAAGCATCACAGGAAACATCATATATACAAGGTTACACACCTTACAACAGTTTTTACAAACTATAAAAAGATTACAGGATATACACATCCGACAATCAATCAAAACGCTGAGCATTCTCAGTTGCTAAAACTCTATCTACTTCCTCAGAGGTCAATCAGATGATTTTCTCTGCTGCAGGACGTACAACATCATAGTAAGGCGAAATATCATCGATTGAATAATCTGGGCGCCTAGCTACGGAGTTAACATCTATTTCAGGATGCCATATCCGGACAAAAGAGAGAGCTACAACCGCGCCGCAAGTCATTTGATTGCGCACACACACGCGAACCTCTCCCTCACGTCCGAACAACCTGAGAAGATAGCTCCAGTCTTCGGGACCCCTTTCGAGTGGGTAAAAGGCAGCGTTCATCACAACCAAGACCTCGTGAAAAGAGCTCACGAGAATTCTTGCCTGGATGACACGAAACTTCAAGGTGGCCATCACAAATCCTCGACTGCGATCAGACCAAAAATTGTTCGCATGAGGTTTTGAGCTGCCAGCCTCTTGAAGAATGTGGTTTTCTACCCACTGCTTTTCTTCCCTGTCATCCGATTTAACAACTGAAGAGCAAAACATACTTAATCAGCTAAGGAAACAAGGAAGAAGAAGACACGGGGGTTGTACTACTTACACAGCAAATCCCTCGCAACTGAAGCCAACTCATCCATCAGAAATTGTTCGCGTTCAGTCGCCAATTTCTGCTTGGACTTCGCCACATCGGCTACACCGCGCAAAGCTTTTAGCTTGCGCTCACCCTCCTGGACTTTATCACGAAGACCCGCAAAAGTACCAACAGCGGCAACAAGGGTATTTACTGGAGTAGCACGTCCACCTGAAGTTTCTGCGGCAAACCCAGTAGCCTGGAAGAGTACAAGGAAAGAAGTAAGACGCCCTACTCGAGGTATTTCTAGTCACACATCTGACGAGTGCCCGGGGGCTACTCCCATCGGGAGCCAACACACAAACAACAAGAAGTAATTTCCACACGAACACTTCGATTAAAGACAATGAAAATACGGGAATACATCCCAAGGTTCATTACAATCAAGATGAAAAAAGAAGAACAAAACTATGAAGCTACAGTGGTGCTCCCGCTAGCGGCAGTCGCCCCTCCTTTGAGTCGAGCAAATAGCTCAGACAACTTCCGAGCAAGGATGGCGGCTTGCTCGCCAAAACGAGAGAGCCGTACCTTTTTGCCCATGGAGGGGTCGACCGGAAGAGCTGAATAGGCCTCTTCCAAACCTTCGACTCCATGCGCCAGCGCAAATTGAATTGCAGTCTTCGCACCGGACTCCGACTGGGCGACCGCGAAGGTGTCCAGAAGATTGCCCTCCGAAAGGACCTTCAGCAGATCGTCTAGCGCGGGTGCAGGCGCATCGTTGGCAACGAGGCGACTATGCAGTTGCATCAACACTTGAGTAGCATCGCTAATCAAGGAGCAAACTCCTTCGGCGTGCCTCTTGAGTTGAGCAAAAGTGTCGGTTAGCGCATCTACCCGCTGGAGCCCAGGGATCTCCAGAGGAATATCCAGTAGACCTACAAGAGAAGCAAATCTTAAGACTTGGCAAGTACAGCAGGATAAAAGATGAAATCGCGAGAGCCTAAAACACTTACCCGCGAGACGTTCAGCGAGGGGACGGAGGAACGTGACAAGGTCACCATCGGCCTTATTGCCAGCATCCTCTAACTCCTTCAGGACTTTCCGCGCATCCGCAAGTTGTCTTTCAAGATCTTCTGATCGCATGCGGGAAGCCTCCTGCTCTTGTCGGATGGCCGTCAGGTCAGCCTCCCGAGCGGTTACCTGCTCAGAGAGTTTGATGAAAGAATAAAGACGAGGACTCCGAAAATTCAAATCGAGCTACAGAGAGACACTTGTCAGAAATCAAGAATTGATGAAAGAATAAAGACGAGGAGATGATAAAACTTACCCTTAAGAAGCTCGTTCTCAGAACGAAGTCGGCTACGGTCTGCTCGAAGCGACTCGCAGTCCGATTCGGCGAGAACAACGCGGCGACCAATCGCCGCAAGGGAATCAACAAGCGACTGCAAAGACACAGAGATAGAAGAATTAAAAGAGATAAATTGGAGCATGTACCCGATTGAAATCAATCGACTACAGACTCGGGGGCTACTCCCATCGGGAGCACTGCCGTGCACCCGATAAAAATCACGAAGAAGAAAAGGACCAGACTTTGAGCCTGTAGCCGATCGCATGCAATCGACTACAGCCTCGGGGGCTACTCCCATCGGGAGCACTGTCGTGCACCCGATAAATTTTTTTGAAGACAGAAGACAAAGCTTACCTGGCCCGTGGTGCAAGAAAGGGGATCTGCGGAGCTATCCGTCACTTCCTTTGAAGCTGAAGTCCTGGCAGCAAAGCTAGGGGCTTCACATTCCGTAGTCGCAGCATTGGGGGCTGCGCTGGGAGAATTCTGGACGGTACCAGCAGTGGGAGTTTCACCCGCAGCCCCTGCCTTATTCCTCTTTTCGGGAGGAATGGAAGAAGCGTACCTGCGAGGACTGATAGTCTGCAGGCTGCGGTAAAAGACAGAAAGCATCAACATTGAAGCATAGAAAAATGTTCGACTAAGAACGAAGAAAGGAACTTACTCATCATCTTCGTCGTCATCCAGCAAATCCGCGTTCCAAGCGGTTGCAATCACTGGGAATGAAGGCGAAGGGGCGAGTGAACGAAGTGGATTCGCGGAGATAGGGGCCTGCCCGGGCGATTCTTCCAAGGAGTTGTCCTTGGAAGTGGCCTCGTTATCATCCACCCGACGACGCTTGTGGGGGCCGCCATTCGAGTCCTCTGCACCATCCGAAGAATCGTGCTCGGAGCTCGAAGAAGCATCGGCGACGCTGGTATCAGCTGCGCCATCCTGGTGACTCGCCAATAACTCCGAGGCGTCCTCTCCCGCAACTGGCGGGTAGCAGTCTGCCATAGCCAGGCTCTACAAAGACAAAAAGAAGGCAAGAGGAAACTTTATCGACTAAGGCTTAGAACAAAGAATGAAATAATAGAATACAAGAAGGAAAAACTAACCGCAGCTGGAGGAGGCTTCGAAGCATCAAAGGCTTCGACTGTACAGTCGGGGAACTTCTCCCCCACCTTCAAGCGAGTGATAGCCGCGATTTTCTTCTCGAACTCGACGTTCGAAAGTTCCTCGCGGCTCACTCGGCTGGGATCTTCTGAGCCTTGGTACTCCCACATAGTGGAAGGCCTTTGCTGCAAGGGTTGGATCCTGCGCTTCAGAAAAATACTCGCCAGATGCAGTCCGTTGAGCACAACTCCCGCAGTTTGATCACGGAGAGCGGCTACTCTTGCAAGTAAGGGTGCAACAGTCTGTGTTTCCTCGGCTGACATCTTGTGATCCCAGGACTTCCGCCTCTTCAAAACAGCGATCGGGTGGAACTCGACGATCCCACCCGAGCTATTGTCGACGACGTAGAACCATTTTTTCCGCCAGCCTTGGGCGGAGTCGACGAAGTACATGCTAAAATAGCTGCTCTCTAGTCGCGCCTGGATCCCGAAGCCGCCCGTGCGTAGCGGCTCGCCCGGCTCGGAGTCTACCCGCGATTTCTCGCGGAAGATCCGAACCTTGAAGAGGGCCTTCCAAAGCGCCCAATGTGGGCGAATGCCAAGGAAGCATTCGCAGAACACGATGAAGCACGATATGTGCTGCACCGCATTCGGAGGAAGATCGTGAAGCTGTATGCCATAGACATACAGCAACCCGAGGAGGAAAGGATGGAGAGGGAAGGAAAGACCCCGAGACACGTGGTCCGCAAAAACCACGCGCTCGTTCGACTGCGGGTTCGGTACCTGTTCTTTCTTCCCGAGGCGCACCCGCTTTTCAGTCTCCGCCGGCAGCAGCCCCTCCCGCTGCATCTCCTTGATGCTCTTCGCGGTGGTGTTGGGAGAGCGCCAGTCGCCGGCGCGGGGCGCAAGTTGCGCGGAAGCTTCTCCGGATGCGGAAGTGGCAGCGCCACGTTTCTTGCCTCCGGCCATGGCTAACAGTACGAGCTCGAGCACGAGGAGGAAGGAGATGAGCGCGAGGAAGAAGATGGACGAAGGCAAAGGCTGGGAAAGTTTTACCGCAGCACTAAGACCCGTATTTATACACGGAACGAGTCAATCCCAGTCGTACGATGCGTTACGTGGCACTTATCACGGCCACCACGTGTGAAGATGAAACGAAGGGACGGTGAACGCTGTTCCGTGCCACGATCTTAACAGAAGATCGTGCGCATTTACTACGCAGTTCGCGTAAAAACCGGGAGCGGCGTCTCGTTTCCTGGTCAAAAAGCTGACTAGGTGCGCCACCCATCTGCTACCACTCCGTCACGTCCCATCGGGAGGAGAAAAGTGCGCCATGACGTCATGGAATGCATCATCAAAATCAAGATATTTTCGATTGGAAGTTCAAACGCGAAAATAACTTCATACGAACAAGAATTCCTTCGAATAAAAGCAATTCTTTTATGAACAAATCATGGAACGAGACCTCTTTAAACAAGAGAGAAATACCTTATACACGAAAACTCTTTCGTATGGGCACAACATTCCAAACATGAAAACTCTTTCATATGGACTTAACCTTTTCTCAGCGCGAAACTTCTTTCGTGTGAAACTCAAAACAATTGATCGGGTAGGAAGAACCTACCTCTTTTACACATGATAATTTTACATCATAAGAACCTGGACTGTTCAGCCGACTAGGCACATACGGATGCCATATTCTTCGAATATGAAGGTAAGACCCAAAAAGATCTTTCTTTAGGGCCTGGAATCGCACTCGAAAGCTGCGTCCTCCGGTATAATTCCGTGTCAACAACACGAAGAAAAATCCTAGCGGACGCGCCGGGTACCCCCATAGGTTAAGTTCGACTCGATAAGTCCACAACGGCCCAGTCGCAACAATCACCTTATCGGGTTCGAGTCGGAGGTCTCGAATCTGTGTAGGCCAGGAATGTTTTTGCCCTAGTCGCAATTAATTGGCCCTGATCTCTCGGGAGAGCCAAGCTACTGTGCCACATCCTTCTGCGATCAAAGCCGCAAAAACAGGCACTTATGTTGCTCGATACTCGAGCATGAAGACTCGTTGCACAGGGAACACACCCTTTAAACAGAAAACTACCAAGCTGGTTATCCATAAAGACCAAGAAAGGTTTGACCGTCTACTCGATTGTAAAAATCCCACTCGAGCAAACGCTCGGGGGCTACTGACGAAGATATGGATCCTGGACCATGCGGATAAGGACACCCCATCTCAGGCCCAAGGCTAAGGCCCAAGAAGAGGCACCCTTGGAATACTCCAGAAGGCCCACGTGAAGCCCACCCGCACTAACTTGCGGGTTAAGCTAGGAAACATGTAACCGACCTAGTTAAAGTTCGAGTCCTCTCCGGGTAGGACTCGAGACCTGGCCATCTATATAAGGCCAGGAGAGCCCCCAGGAGAGGGGCAAGCAATAACCGCACAACCCAAAGCCTTGAACTCGAGACCTACTCTCGATTCGAGCACCACCATTGTAACCGATCTAAATCTTCAATACAGATCGACAAGAGGCAGGAGTAAGGGTTTACCTCTACGAGGGCTTCGAACCTGGGTAAATCTCACCCACTGTCTAGCCGACGATTCCACCAGCGCTCATGGGTTCTCCTAATCGAAACCCGATAGGTTCACCGAAGGGATTTGTTGAGTTAGGGATTCGACAAAGGTCGTAGAGATTGGCAGCCTTGATCGAGTAATACCTCGCAAATAGGCGCCATACTGTCGGTGCAGCACTGATGTGTTCTTGCTCCTCAGGTTCCTCCGCATAAACGTTGTCATCAAGATCCACCTCGCCGGCGATCCGATCTTCCAGCCCTACGTTCATACCCTCCGCCTCAGCTCCATCCCAGTTGCCATCAGTCTCCTCTCTTATTGCAGCCACCACGATCCGGCGGTCCGATCTGGAAGGCACAATCGTACCAGCCATAGGCGGCTTCGGGTGGGCAGCGGCCTCACCGGCCGCCCCTTGATCACCCCCACCGTCCATAGCCGATTCCGAGCGTAACCTAGATTGGATCGGAGGTGCACCAGGATCGAAGGTTCGGGTTCGATTGTCGAAAGCGTGGATGAGGTTTCGAACAACGCCTCCCTGTTGCGACTTTTGAAGGCGGCTCGTCGTGATTAGATCCAACTCCACAGCTGAATCGTATTGTTCCCGGATTGCTACCGGCGCAGGCGTATACGGGGAGGCCTCCCCAGACTCGTAATCCACGGAGACTTCCTTGTTGGAACCGCTCCCATCCATGATGCGAAGGCGGCGCCCCGATCGCCACGGAGTCGCCACCCTGAACCGTAGATGTAGCGCAGACTGATGATTACTTATCTTGTTATTTATCAAGCCGAATGCTCCGGGGGGTCGGCGTGACGTTGACGGTTGACCCACAGTCCTTACCGAGGACCTGGAGGCCGCTGATTTTCTCTTGGAGTAGCATGGATAGATAGTAGTAGCAGAGTATGATATGCCCTTGGTTGCACTAGATTTCTGTCCGGTAGCTCAGTTTATATCCCCAAGAGCCTTCGAGAGCATCTCACACAAAGTGCTGCCCAAATTCTTCACATGTTCAGCGTGTTCAAGCAGCCCATCACTACAACTAACAAGACAAGAGAATCTCCTTCATTACTTAATAACAGATTCTATAATCTCCCTGAGTAATAAAAATAAGACAATATATATGGAAGTAGATCTCATTAAACTACTATGGATCAATAGAAAGTATAGAGAAATTTAGCTATTGTAGAAGAAGAAAAATGCATTGCTCACTTAAGTGGAAGTAGTAGGATCAAGGTAAAAAAAGCGTGCTAAGATAAATAGTAGCGGTCTTCTCCAAATTCTATACACGCTATAATGTGCTAATAGAATGCTATATTTTAAAACAAAATAAATACCATATTTAGCTAAACAAATAAGGATTTCAACAATAACAAATGATATAGTCAAAAATTGCAGACCAATATATGCATAACCACATACATAATTGTTCTCCAATTGCTTAAAAGTCTAATATCAACATTTTACGGAACAACAACATAATATAAACTATTTATTTAGAATCGTCAACATTAGTGATGTCATCTTCCGATTCAGAATGGTAACCAACATATTGTATTTCGTTACCACGATAAATACACCTAATACAATTGTCAGTTGTATATGTGCACTAGTTCGGCGAAGAGAGAGTAAAATACAAGTAATATGGATGATCATAAGTGATAATAGCAATCTGAAATAAAAACGGCAGCAACCAAACATGTAGTAGAACTGATTGTAAACAGTGTTTCAATGGTTAGAAACAAGGCCTAGGGATCATACTTTCACTAGTGGACACTCTCAACAATGATAACATAATTGAATGCATAAATATCATCTCTTCACTATGCTACTCCGAAACACTCTCCGGTCGAATAACAAACACCAATTCATTGTGTAGGGATGTAACATCACTCCTCAAAGTCGCATTCCCATGCCTAGTTAACCCCGCGCTGTCACTATGAGCGCCCTAGAAGGTACTAGACAAACACCACAATTTCATAGGGTCATCCAACACAAGATATTAATATCATGCTAAACCACACGGTGCACACACTTTCACCTTTACACCGTTATCAAAGTGTTTACGGAGATCACAAAACAAAACCACTTGAGTAGCATAGCAGATGAAGAGTAACATCTACTTATTCAACTAGATTACAAAGCTAATGATCACATAAATATCACACCATGGGAGAGAGAGATGAAACACATAGCTACCGATAGAGACCTCAACGCAGGGGAAGAACTACTGCCTCCTCATCATAGGAGACAACAACGGCGATGAAGATGGCGGTGGAGTTGATGGAGATGGCTCCGGGGGCACTTCCCCGTCCCGGTAGGGTGCCGGATCAGAGATTTCTGTCCCCCGAAACTTGTCGACAGCGGAGGCGGAGCTACGGAACTTTTCGTGGAAAATGGCTGATTGATTAATGGTTTATGCATCAGGGGCATATATAGGCGAAAGGGTGATGGCGGTGGGCGCCCGAGGGGCTCACACCACACACAAGAGCGGCCAGGGGTCCACCCGCGCCCAGGCATGGTGTGGGGGCTCCAGGGCCCCCCTCCGGGTCTACTTTGGACTTTCTTGCCCCTCCGAGACTTCTAAGCCTTCTGGCTTTTAAATCGTCCAATTCCGTGAATATTTCCAGAACAACTTTTCTGAAACTAAAAACGGCAGAAAACAGGAACTAGCTTTGTGACATCTTGTCAATAGGATAGTCCCGGGAAGTCGATAAAAATGACATAAAGTGTAAGGAAAACATGTAGCATATGACATGAAAACAACGTGGAACATCAGAAATTAAGGATAGGTTTATGACGTATCAGGTAGTGTTGTGAGTGTCGTCAAAAAGCTCGCGACTGCTTCTCTGCAATCTCTTTCATACACTATGGGTGTAAGCAGAACTTAGTGGCATGCACTTTGGCTCATTGTAGTGAGCCAAGAATCTTTAATTTATCTTTCTCTGCTATCCCGGATTGCCTCCGGAGTGTACTCTCTACTGATGTTATTTAATCAATAAAGTGCCGAAGTTCTTAAAAAAACTTCGATTGGTCAATTTCATGGTATCAAGCCATGGTATCAAGCTCCACATGGTAGACCGTAGACTCGAATTCAGCTAGAGAAAATGCGCGTGGCAATGATAATATCCACATATATAAGAAATAGATTTAATTCCATATTGCTCAAATAAGCTTGTTTCGTCGGGCTGAATGAATAAAATTGTGAAAAATACATGTATGTAATATAGTCAGCCAGCTTTATCGAGCTATTCAAGGTTGAGCTCAAGCCTGGTAGGCTCGGCGCGTATGAGACTCGAGCCAGGTTCAAACCTACCGAGCCTACAAGAGACTGTATCAAGTCCGTGAGCTAGCCTAAGTTCTTTTTTCAGGCAGCCTTGTTTTTTTTTTAAACAGGAATGGCTCTTCTACTATTAGATAAGGATCGGAAACATACATCACAAGGGACACAAACAAAAAGAAATAACAACCCAGTCCCTGGACTTTACATGGAGGACCCTGTAGGTAAAAATGAAAACGCAATCAGGTCCATTTTGTAGCTCCAGCACGGATTCAACACCGCCACCGCCAGGGACTTCGCCACTTGGGGTTGCGGCACCGCCACGCCTTCTCCTCCAAAACCTTGAGGACAAGGAAGGGATGGACGCCATGATGAAGCAACACTGCCTCCCTTGACGCTATCTACGGGCTGGGAGGAATTGATTGGTTGGCCGCCCTTCGGCCATAAAATCCTGTAGCAAGGAAACCAGCAAGAAAGCGCATTCGTCCATCAGGGGACTGCGCCGTGGCTTCAACACAACAACTGCAGTGGATGAAGCTCGACCCAATCAAAAGGATTGGGGCCGCCTTTGTCTTCCTCTTTCACCCCCATCACTTTGATGACAACAAAAAGAAGAAATCTCCGGAAGCCAAGCCTCCAACACTGGAACCGCACCAACGTTCCTTGCACCCAGCATCCCCTAAGCCCATCCGCCTCCGCGACGGCCGGAACTGAAGGAATCCCAGGTGCACGGCAACGCCTCGAGCTTATTTGGAAGAAGGGAAGTCGTAGCAACACTACCGCCTGTCGTCTCCATCCTCTGGAGCACAACCAACAGCAGTACCAAATGCAGTCACCACCGACGAACGCTCGGAAATCGCGGTGATGAACTTCCTAGTGGCATAACGCCAAACTCCATAAAGGAAACGAACAAAATACAAGGCCGAAACAACCTAGACCTACTATATACAGGGGAGCTCCACACACCTTTCCCTCCTCCACTCCGGCCGGCAGCGCCGCCGAAGAAGATCGGGGATCAGGCGGGATCTAGGAGGCTACAACGGTTGACTCTCAAGGAGCTCTCGAGAAGAGGAGAGAAAGAAGGGGGAAAAGGAACTCAGGTTAGACAGCCTTGTTAAGTCGAACAATTCTGCCAGCTGCTGTTTGTTCTCAGACGTGCGAGTTTGTCAATTGTCAACTTCCTGACATTTGCAGACAACATACTTACTAAGGGCTCGCTTGGCTCGTCGTTGAATATTACGGGCCTGTAAAAAAATTCGGAGCTTCTTCGTCGTAGCTCCGTATTTTTAGCAGGACGTGGACTTGTCCGTAATTTTGGACACGGTCCAGTGCAGCTTAATCAGCATAACACGGTATTAACATGGTAAGCTCCAATTTTGTGCTCAAAGATTAAAAAAAGATTATGCAACAGCAATCTTGACGTTTAATATCTTGAGCTTACAATATCCTCAATATGAACAGAAAAAATCAAGAGAGCTAACGAAACCAAACGACGTGCGGCGCAGGCAGCACACAGATCGCATTCACAGCCCGAGGGTTCTGAGCACGGCGGGGTTGACGGCGGTGGTGGCGCCGTCGACGACGAGGTTGTGCCCGCTGACGTACCCCGCCTGGTCGGAGGCCAGGAACAGCGCGGCCTCGGCCACGTCGGCGGCGCGCAGCACCTTCCCGCGCAGCAGGCTCATGGCCTCCGTCACGGTCTCCATCTCCTCGGCGCCCATCCCGGAGGCCGCGAGGCTGAGCGGCGTGGCCACGCCGCCGGGGGACACGAGGTTCACGCGCACGCCGTGCCGCCCCAGCTCCCCGGCCGCGGCGCGGACCAGGCCGAGCAGCGCGTGCTTGGACGCCGTGTACGACGCCGGGCCGTACCCGCCCTGCACGCACGCCACGCTCCCCGTGCACACGATGGAGCCGCGCGTGCCGGCCGCCACCATGGCCCGGGCCGCGTGCTTGACGCAGGCGGCGGCGCCGCGGAAGTTGACGGCCATGACGCGGTCCAGCGCCGACAGGTCCATGTCGGTGACGGAGCCCGTGAGGAGCAGCACGCCGGCGTTGCTCATCATGACGTCGAGCCGGCCGTGCGCCGCCACGGCCCCCGCCACCGTGGCCTCCACCTGGGCCTCGTCCGTCACGTCGCAGCGCGCGTACGTGCAGGGCGGGCCAATGGAGGCCGCCACGGCCTCGCCCAGCGCGTCCTGGATGTCCGCGACCACCACCGTGGCGCCGCTCGCCGCGAAGAGCCGCGCCATGGCCTCGCCGATGCCGCTCGCGCCGCCCGTCACGATCGCCACCTTGCCGTCCAACCTGCGCAAATTAAACCGACACCACGAATTAGCTTCGATCGAGCTAGTACATTAACCAAAGATCGAACGAAGCAATATTGTTACTACTCACCTTGGCTTGGACATGTCGGCAACTATTTTTATGGATCTGCACCTGCACTTGTCTCAACTCTGAACATGGAACGACGCGCTTCGGATGCGTTTATATAGGGCTTACTACTGCAGAATTTCAAACTAGCATTAAAAATGTAGCCAATAAACAAATCAAGCAAGTGTTAATCCAGACAGGCAGTCGTACATACTTTATGCAATTTGTTAAAAGAAAATTGAAATCGGATGGGCTTTGAACAGAGATAATTATCTATCTGTCTGACAGAGAATTTTAGCGTGGCGGGCGACAGGGAGGAACCGTAGGTGATGGGTAGCATGTGGATTGTGGAGTGGCCGTCATGGATGGACGAGGCAGCCGGACCCAGACACCAACCTCGCCATCAGCTGGCGTGCTCTCACAGTCTCACTCGCTCACCCAGCAGCCGCTACTGCTCGACGCTAGTACAAGTCAAGAAAACACACACACGCACTCACATCATCATCATCATTATCCGCATTATCATATGAATTTGGAGTGCCATACATATCAGGAGCTAGATTTCTTGTTTGTCAAGGTGGGTGCAAAGATCTAGAGCTAGATTTGAGGTCTGTGATCCGTGCATTGTTCTAGAAGAGAAACAGAGCTTGGATTGGATAGATGTTTATCCAGCTAATACGTATCAGGAGTTTATGTCGGTCAAATAATCACTGTTCCCTTTGCACAGACGCCATTTTGTTCGTACGTTTCTGTGGTCAAATCGAACGAGGAGGCGTGCGCCGCCCAGCTCGGTGGAATTTCTGCGCTTGCTTGCTTCAGCCTTCAGGCCGCTCGCCACGGGCGGCTGCTAAAACGACGTTGGTGACGCGTCGACGTCGACGGCCGGCCGGTGGAAATACTACAGTAAGATTAACTGTGCCGGAGATCGAGACACTCGGCTCAGATCCACACAAGAGACAGAGATGATGCTCGGCGGTCCTGTCTTCGTCGGGTATCGCGCCGTCGTCGTCCTGATCCCGAGTTCTCTGTCTAAAGTCAATGGGTGGTTAAGGCTTCACTGATTGATAGGTTTGATTTACTACTAGTCGCTCTGAACTCCCCTTGATCACGGCGGTCAAAACCACATGAGTACGCCTGACTGCAGCTCCTATAAATTACTCCCGACCACAGGAGTACCAATTAGAATGAGCATTCGGAAAAGAGCACTGCTACACGTACGACTAAATCTGTACAATCTCCATCCGATCTAACGTGGCAGGTTTGGGTTCGTGCAAAACTTGAGCACGGGACGTCAGATTAATTAGCACTTCCATAATATAGCACCCGGTGGAGGTATCGTACACAGATCGGATCAAAATCGTCGTATGTGAAGCAAC
Organism: Alopecurus myosuroides; assembly: GCA_028641055.1. Classification (NCBI taxonomy): domain Eukaryota; kingdom Viridiplantae; phylum Streptophyta; class Magnoliopsida; order Poales; family Poaceae; genus Alopecurus; species Alopecurus myosuroides. The sequence goes on from CM054057.1 coordinate 51,845,158, forward strand.
AGTGCACCCTATATTTTAAATATTAAAAATAAATACTTTTATAAGCCTGAAAATTTTCTAAAAAAATCAGGTCGTAGCCAATGGTATATCTTACAGCCATGGAAATTCGCAACCCAAAATTATTAGAGTTATAGGCTACACACAAAAAAATGACAAATCTGATATAATTTAAAGATTTGAAATATGTACAATCAGATCTGCAGTTTTGTCATTTTATGGAGGTCAGAATATAAAGTGTTTGAGATCATTTTTTGCATGTTTGTGGGATACATCGTTAGCTATATCTGGATTTATTTTTTCAAATATCTTTTAAACTTATAATATATTTTTTGATTTTTACAAAATCAGGATCACTGATGCTACGTGACCACACAAAAAAAGGTGAGCAACAAAAACTCAACTATGAATACCTCATAATTGATCTTGTAACTTTTTATTTGGATATCAGTGTAGTTTGCAAAAACTCAATATATGAATACCCCTAGTTGGGAGCTGAGAGTACGGATCACTATTTTCGAAGACATAGCAGGCGAGACAAATATTGCAAGGACAAATCTCCTCGCGAAAACCATGAGAAAAGATGCAAAACCGATCCGACGAAGAAGCATTTGAAGTACCATACGTAGACAGATGTAATCTTCCGACACCGCCATTAACTCACAAGCAATGGTTGATGGCTAACAACGTTCTCATACTACAGTTATCATTTTTATTAGCGGATTTGAATAAGGATTTTTGTATTAGGTGTGAGTGTGATTTTTATTAAGAGTGTCTTGTATCTCGCAAGACAGTTATTCATATATATGAATAAGGAGTTGTTTTTATTATCATTATGAATAAATTCTTTTTATGGTCACGTTTCGATTGCAAATGATTTGTTCTTATGATAATCTCGGTGATAACGTGTTAGACATTTAAAAACAAATAGAAGTGATAGAAAATTATCCAAATTTAATAATGTCATAGTTTCGAAACAACACTAGCAATTTTAGTCTCTAGACTTGTTGCTCTATTGAAATATGCAAGATGTGTCTATTAAGACAAGATGATTAAAAGTCTGTGCATATTGATTATTGATACCTGCAAGTGCACAGATTTGTTATTGCACAATTCGTGGAAGTATGATCTCCCGTTTTATATCGTTCCCACGGAGATCTGATTTGGTAAAAGGTTTTTTAAAGTTGCCTTTTTCACGCACAAGGTGTAAGACTTACAGAAATATTGACTTACTTAAACCTGCGGAAAACGAGGGATGATTTGTACGGAAATAAAGATGATTGAACTTATTAGGAATAAGTAACAGGATTTTTTTTTGTAAAGTGGTGTTGTACTACTTGTGGACGAAGAAGGCGCGGAGAGACTTCCATTCATGATTCTTGTGAATGTGCCGGATGTGGGTAGTGGATACCTGATACATATTCTCGTATACTGAATAGTCGGTAGGCAAGTCACCCTAGAGTAGTTAAACATCCCCATGTCGGGATCTGTTTATCACTATTGTCCTGCATCCCATTGCCATGGTCATTTCAGCTAATTAAAACCAATAGGTTAGACCAATGCATTAAGTTTTATGGCTTCTCGTGATCCCCTTGTTGTCTTCAGTCCTCATTGATATCTCCAGCTGACACTTATGAGGTCGCCAAATTGTTGAACAACAAGTATATATTTACGTTCATCTTATTAGCATCATGTTACATGGGCCCTAGATAACAAGCATCATGCATACCGTAAACATGTAATCATATAAACAATATTGATAAGACTTTCACAAATAAAGTGAAATAAATTAGCACAAACACATATCACAAATTTCCTTCATCTCCCATTCCTTAGGGAGTCTACTCGAGCATGAGATATATAGAAAACATAAACTCAATAATTGAAAGTGAGAAGTTCATCTCTATATTACCGTAGCGAGGCACAACAATACTTGGATCAATAGACACCAAACCAAGCGTTCAATCTAAATGGTGGTTTACAAACTATAATCTTATTACAAAGGTCTTCTCAATCTCTCTATGGGATGGAATGGGTGGGGGAATGAATAGGGTGGTGGATGGTGTTGGAGAAGATGATATCCGACAAGATCCACGAAGGAATTCTTCTCTCCGGATCTCCTCTTTCTCCCTTCTAAGGCTCCTGGCGGCGGTTGTGTATGCTTTTCGTCCCTGGCCTCTTCATAAATGTTGTTCCTTTTAAGGTGCTGGAGGCGGTGGCGCATGGTACGGTGAGAAATACAGTTGGTAGTGATCGTACTAACAGTCAATAAGTGCTTCTGTGACTTGTTTCTGATTTTCCATTTTCATATTTGATTGGTTTCTTACAATTATCATCAATGTGCCTCATTTCCTTTCTTGTTTGTGCTAATCCTAAAATCTTCACAAACAAATGAAACATTTCCAAACATTGTGGTGTCTGGTTTAGTGCAGGAGTGCAAACCAAATAAAAAATCAAATGAAATAAGGGGAAATGTCTAGAGAAAATCATGCAAAAAAGTAGAGCCATCAACTCCCCCAAGCTTTAAACTTACTTGTCCCGATTAATCCAACAAAGAAAAGAAAAGAGAACATGGCTCTAACAAGAAACTTAAATAACTCAAGATGATATGCCATCTCCCTTCTTCATAATTCATGCAAATTTAAATAAAGTGATAATAGTTTGCTTGATTGCATCCTAGATACTCGTTGCCTGACCGCTCAATAATTTGTTAATGAAAGAACCTTTCTCACACTAGTAGTTTCAGGATTTTAACAGGCTGTGAGGTACAATCAAAAGCTTGTCTCCTTAGTGAGAGTAAAAGGGGGTTCATTGCATGTCGGATATAAACTGAATAGGGGTATATCAGATGGTAGTCAAAGTGCCGGATTACCAGAGGTGGCCCAAGTGGTAGTGGGCTACGGTCCATTGGGCGGCCCAGTAGGCCGACGCACAGAAGTCGGATTCTAGAAGGACCCGGATCACGGCCCACGTGGTCTGGCTTGGAGTAGAAGGCGGATTCCTTACTTTCCAAGTTAAGAGTTACCGTAGTCTTCTAGGTTTGTTATTCTGTATGCCCTAACCCGGCTATTATATAAAGCTGGACGGGAGATAGGATAGACAGAGAAGGAGAGATAGGCTAACTCGCCGGGAAGTTGATCCTCAGCGAATAGCTAAACAGAACCTCACGTTGTACTTGTATACACAGGCTTTAGTCCTGATTAGTGAGATTGCAGGAGTAGAAACGCCGTATTACTACGACGTACCGAACCTGGGTAAACCCTGTGTTTTTGTCTTACACGCAACCACGTCTCCCCATGTCTCTACCCGTAGTCTCATGGCACCCCCGTCTGTGAAAACTACTACGATGTCTCGACAGTTGGTGCCCACCATGGGGCAGACGACGTCAGGCGTTAAATTCCGATCTGGGATACTCGGCGGAATCGGCAGTTCCATAACTGTCGGAAGCCTGGAGTTCGACGATGACGTCGGACGCTTCCTCGACAATGGATCTTACATACCGGCGCAAAATCATCTGGTAAGTGCCTGCGTGTTACCGATCGGATCTGCAAATATCTTTATCGGACTAACTGCAGAGGCCATGGGGTTTTGCGGTGGAAGCAATTTTTTTCCACCCGTCCTATACCCAGTCGAAGATGACTATGATACCGGGTTTTGCTCAGATCACCGACACGAAAGTGATACACACTTTATCGGTATGGTGCAATCCGAAGTCGCCGAGAACACGGACGATGGAAACCCTGTGCAAGAGGCATAAAATAGCACACCCACTACAGAGGTGGAAGATCCGACATCCGTCAACATGGCGATGAACTCGGAAGCTGACTCGGTGCTAGCCGCCATTGAGGCGAGATTAGAGTCAGAAACCGGATCGGAAGATTTCGATTCCGAAGATAAAGATGAGGACACCTTCGAAAGAAAGGTAAAATCTCTTCAAGAGGGATTCCATGAAGTACTAATGGCAAAACCGGCTGAAAACACGGATGCGGGCAGTCAGGAAAGCCCTAAAACTCCTCCGCCAGAGGAAGAGAGAGAAGATGGAGAAACTTCTCCGGTATTTCCCAACGTCAAGGAATTGACAGAGGATGAATCTGCCAAAAAGCCTCCCTCTTCCAAGAAGAAGCATAAGGCCGCTAAAAAGCTCCAGTACAAACTCCGGAAGAAAAAATTGGCTGATCCAGCTGGTGAAAGCCCGGAAGTAGGAGATGCAAGCGGAATAAAGCCCGCGGAGAAGAAAACCAAGGAAATCCTTGTTCTGCCAATGACAGAACAAGAAGAACAGGATCTGTTACAAACGCCAGTGGGACTAAACGAACCCCCTGAGATGCTAGAAGCCAGGAGACGAGCTTTCCAAAGGCAACAGCAACATCTACTCAGATCTCGGGAACACCTCCAAAAAACCCAGGATGACATCAAGCTCATGAAGGAAGAAATCGAGGAGTATGAGAGAAAGAATAGATCTGCCATAAAACCTACAAGGTTACCCGGAATCGTAAGACCGGAAGTACTGCCGCCAAAGGAAAGGTTTCATAACCCATCCTGGCAAAAGCAAGTAAACGGCAAGGATGCCAGAGGTGAACCAATATACAAAACCGCAGCAGAAAACGCGGAAGCAGCGTTCGCCATCCTTAACAATGACATGTACTCCAACGGTGAAAAACTCCAAGGGGTGTATGCTTTCCTAGGAAAAGCATTGCAACAACAATAGCGGGGCCAAGAGCGATCAGGGAAGTTGCATGACGACTCCACCCTATGCAAAACAGCCACTTGCGCCTCGGGGGCACCTGGACCGGAAGAACCTGGAGATTCAAACAATTCAAAGGATAAGAAAGCGGATCCGAGAAAAGACAAGAAAAATCCCGACAATAGGGATGAAGCGTCTAGAACCGGATCCCATCTCCCGAAAGGTGGACTCAAACCACACGATCGGGAAGAGAAACACCGGAATGATGGCAAAGCAATGCCACCTCCGAGACACCCAGCTGAAAAAACTGGAAGACATGATATACCTCACAGGCGTGAGAGATCCCGGACACGTCCCAAGGATAAAGAAAGGCACAGGAGCAGAACTCCGCCTCATCCAAAGGGGCGTGATCTCGGAAGAAATAGAGATGATCCCGGAAAAGCGCGTACGCGCAACAATGGAAAAGAACGGAGTAGATCCCCTTCTGTCCATTCAGCCGGCAGGTACTCCGCACACATGGATAGGGCGGAAAAGGATGATCTGTACTTTGGGCCTAAGTGTTTCACTGATAGGATCCGAAGAATAACCCTGCATTCTGGCTTTGCCAAAGTTGGTCCAATGTACCAAAAATATACCGGCAGTACAAACCCGGATACCTGGCTCTCAGACTACTATACAGCCGTCCAGATTAACAATGGGACAGACTTGGAAGCTGTAAATTTCCTTCCCCTAATGTTACTGGAGGGATCCAGAGATTGGATCAATGGATTACCATCAAGAACTGTCTACAGCTGGGATGATATGGCTCGAGTGTTTACTCAGCATTTCCGGGGAACCTATAAACGCCCGAATAGCATCAACCAGCTTAACCGTTGCACCCAGTTCGAGGATGAACCATGCGTGGATTTCATCTCCAGAAGGACTGCAATGAAGAATAGCTGCTCTGGAGTAACCGACGTACAAGCAATGCACGCTTTTGTCAACGGCCTAAAACCCGGACTTGTACCGTTCATGGTTGGTTCCAAACAGCACAAAGATCTCGGATCTATGCTTACAACCGCCAATGAACACGCTGCAGCCGAAGACGACATCAGAGCAAGGGGAGGCAGTATCGATACATTGATACAGGCCAAGAAAAACCCTCGCCCTGAGAAAAAAGGAGCCCCAGATGCAACACAAAAGCCCAAAGAGGTCAACATAGCCTTTGGAAGTGAAAAAGGGAACAGGTGGAAAGGACGCAGTTCAGAACCAATCAACTACACCAAAGAAGAGTGGGAAAAGATTAAGTCGGAACCCTGCGTCCACCATTCGCAATTTGGGAAACCCACCCATACGAACGCACAATGCCGGCTGAACAAGCACATGAAAGACAGTGCAGGATCCGGAAACAAGGGGAAGAATTCCAAAATGAAATTTTCCAAGCAAAAGCCAGAAGCTGATAAAGAAGACAGTGAATCAGACACTGACGAAAAAATCCAGGAACAACAGCGAAAAGGCGAACCCAAATTTCCGAGAGTTGACGGAGAATGTGCTCTAACTTTCCTAGCAACTCCATCAGCAAAGGTGGCAAAAATAACGCTTCGAGAAATAAACGCGGTTGTTCCGGCAACCCCTAAATTCTTGAAGTATTCAAACACACCAATTACCTGGGATCAGACTGATCATCCCGGGAATATCCCTGAACCCGGCACGCAAGCTCTTGTTGTAAGCCCTATTGTCCAGAACACTAGGCTAAAAAGAGTGTTGATGGATGGAGGATCCAGCATTAACATAATGTATTTGGATATGCTGAGGCATCTGAAAATCTCCGAGACCCAGCTCAATCACAGCAACATACGCTTCCATGGCATTGTTCCTGGTAGGCAAGCACGATCCCTAGGAGAAATCTCCCTAGATGTCACTTTCGGAGAAAAAGATCACTTCCGTCAGGAAAAAGTATCCTTCGAGGTGGTGTCGTTTGAAAGCGTGTATCACGTAATACTCGGACGTCCAGCTTTCGCCAAATTTATGGCAAGATCATGTTATATCTATAACAAGCTGAAGATGCTAGGGCCAAAAGGAGGAGTAATCACCATAACTGAGACTTCAAACTGGCGAACAAGCTGGAAAAAGAAAACACCCTTTGCGCTGAGAAGATCATAGCAAAGGAAGAGTTGAAGGAGCTGGCCAAGGAGGTATCACAGACAGAAATGCCGGCAGGAAAAGAAACCCGGAAGCCAGCAGATAGCTTCAAGGCTTCCGAGAACACAAGACAGGTAATCCTAGATCCCAAAGATCCGACAAAATTCGTCGTCGTGGGAACTGGGATGACCGAAAAATAGGAAAGCGAGCTCATCAAGTTCCTCTGTGAGAACTGGGATATTTTCGCCTGGTGTCCAGCTGACATGCCAGGCGTACCCAGGGAACGTGCTGATCATCAACTCAAGGTGATTCTAGGCTCCAAACCCGTCAAACAAGGTCTCCTTAGATTTGACAGAAGAAGACGGAGGGCTATTGGCAAGAAAATTATCCGTCTTTTAGCAGCAGATTTCATTCAGGAAGTAATACACACTGAATGGTCTGCAAATCCGGTATTAGTACCGAAGAAAGACACTACTGCTCTTAGAATGTGTATAGATTACACTGGCTTGAACAAACTGTGTCCAAAAGACAGGTTCGCATTACCGCGAATCGATAAAATAATAGATGCCACTGCAGGCTCTGAGCTTTTATGCTTTTTGGATGCATATTCCGGATATCACCAAATACGCATGAAAAAGTAAGATCAAATTAAGACTTCTTTTATAACCCCTTACGGGACGTATTATTACATAACCATGCCATTTGGCCTGAAGAACGCAGATGCAACTTATCAGCGTTGCATGCAACGTTGTTTGCATAGTCAGATTGGCAAAAATGTCCACGTTTACGTGGACGACATTGCTGTCGTAACCAAGGAAAAAGATACGCTCCTTGAAGATTTGCGAGAAACCTTCGAAAACTTGCGCACTTACAAGATGAAGTTAAATCCATCAAAGTGTGTATTCGGGGTTCCCTCAGGAAAACTTCTGGGTTTCATCGTTTCTCACAGAGGAATAGAAGTTAACCCGGAAAAGATCAAAGCAATCTTGAACATCTCCAAACCCACGTGTGTGAAAGATGTCCAAAGATTGACGGGTTCTGCTACAGCCGTCAGCAGATTTATCAGTCGGCTGGGGGATAAAGCCTTACCACTCTACAAGCTGTTGAAAAAATCCGACAAATTCGAGTGGACAGAAGAGGCAGATGCAGCATTAACCCAGTTGAAGGAAACTTTGATGAAAGCTCCGATTTTGGCATCCCCAAAAGACGAAGAACCTATGTTATTGTACCTCACGGCTACAAACAGGGTTATCAGTGCAGTAATTGTTGTGGAACGGAAGAAAGACGAACAGAGCATACCAGACCAGCATCCGGTGTATTACATAAGCGAAGTTTTCTCCGAGTCCAAACAAATGTACCCACACTATCAGAAACTGGCATATGGCGTATTATTCGCATCTAGAAAACTGCGCCATTACTTCCAAGGACATTCCATAACAGTGGTATGTAAAGCACCACTAGGGGATATAATAAACAATGCGGAGGCAACTGGCCGAGTAGCCAAATGGGGTATCGAGCTAGCAGCCTTCGACATTAAGTATCAGCCAAAGACGGCAATAAAATGCCAGGTTTTGGCAGATTTCGTCGCCGACTGGACGGAAGCAATGGAGAAGACACCAATGCCGGAGTCCGAGTATTGAATCATGCACTTTGACGGATCCAAGATGAAGGAAGGCGCTGGAGCTGGTGTAGTTTTAAAATCCCCTAAAGGAGACACAATGGAGTACGTATTACAAATACACTTCAACGCCAGCAATAACGTGGCAGAATACGAAGCTTTGCTTCATGGCTTGCATATTGCAAAAGAAATAGGTGTCAAACGCATCTTGTGCTACGGCGACTCGGATTTGGTACAACATCAGCTTAACCAAACTTGGGACGCAAAAAGCCCTATAATGACCGAATACCGGAGAACGGTGGACGAGTTTGCCATTTGTTTTTTCGGATTCGAAGTACTCCACGTTAAAAGGGAGGAAAATTGGAACGCGGATGCACTAGCCCGCATGGGGTCAGAGATGGTAAAGATCCTACCACCAGGTGTATTCGTCCAGCATTTGTACGAGCCATCCATAAAAGGTGGAGATATTGATTACCCTCTGGCTTCCGAGTCAACTGAAGTTATGCTCGTCAACCCGGAATGGACAATTCCATATTTAAACTTCTTAGTTAATCAGAAGTACCCGGAAGGAGCAGACGAAGTCTTGCAGAGACAAATCCAGCATCGATGCAAAGGATACACGGTAATTGACATTTGCCTGTATAAACGCTGTACTTCCGGAATTTTTCTGCGATGTATTTCTCCAGAAGAAGGACGAGAAATCCTGCAAGAAATCCATGCCGGAGATTGCAGACATCATGCTCAATCAAAAAGCATAGTTAAAAAAGCATTCCGTGCCAGGTTTTTCTGGCTAACAGCCAAGACAGATGCTGAGCACATAGTGAATACATGTGCAGGGTGCCAATACCATGCCAAGCAGACTAATATGCCGGCCCAAGCACTCAAAACTATCCCCATCACATGGCCGTTCGCGGTCTGGGGGCTAGATATGATGGGACCATTCAAAACTGCACGAGGTGGACTAACACATCTACTTGTAGCTGTGGACAAATATACCAAGTGGGTGGAGGCCAAACCCATCAAAAATCTTGACGGTGTAACTGCCAAAAATTTCATCATTGACATAGTAATGAGGTACGGCGTTCCACCAGCATAATAACCGACAACGGGACAAATTTCTCCATTGGAGAGTTGGCAAAATACTGCCGACAAACAGGAATTCGCCTAGATCTCGCATCTGTGGCACACCCGCAATCCAATGGACAGGTTGAAAGAATGAATAGCTCAATCCTGCAAGGAATACACCCAAGACTCGAATCTCCTCTTCATAGAGCAGCTGGAGCATGGGTAGAAGAGCTACCTTCCGTGCTTTGGAGCATTCGAACAACACCAAACATGTCAACTGGGCAAACCCTGTTTTTCCTAGTTTATGGTGCGGAAGCAATCCTTCCAACGGACATGATCCATGATAGCCCAAGAGTGCGGGATTTTGATGACTCGGATGCCGAAGAAGCACGACAGGATGCCGTCGATCTCTTAGAAGAGGAACGAGAGCTTGTGCTTCAAAGATCCGCCATTTACCAGCAAGGTTTACGACGTTACCATAGTCGAAAAATCAGGCATCGTTCTTTTAAAGAAGGTGACTTGGTGCTGAGGTTGGTGCAGCAAAGAAAGCATAAATTGGCCCCAATATGGGAAGGACCATTTGTCATCAGTAAAGCCATGAAGAATGGATCATATTATCTTGTCGACATTCCGGACACGGAAGACAATCCCGAGAAGCCGAATCGCAAAAGAAAGAGAAAGATAGATGATGAACTAGGAGAGACAAAGAGGCCCTGGAGTATCCAGCAGTTACGTCACTTCTATACTTAGTTCAATTTCTATGTAAACATCTTTGAGATCATGAAATAAAGTTGTCGGAATTCTTATATCCATGTTTTTACAAGTTTATTATAGTACAAAAGATGATTCCACCTTATCTATTTCCCAATGATCTTACAAAATACTCAATGTTAACCCGAATTGTGCCTGCGTGCTCGGTGTTTAAAAACTGAATGATTTTTAGCCTACTAACGGCTAAAGGAAACTCGGATTGTGCCTGCGTGCCCAAGTTTCATTCAAAAAATTCCTTACCTTTCTCTAAGTATTATCTGATTGTTTATGTGGTGGGTCACTGGAACTAGTTAGTAAAAATGCCCTTAGTATGATCCATGTTTCCGAGTTTGAACTGATTGGTATTACCCAGTAATTCGGCATGACGATTAATAGTACTATTGAGACATTTCAAACACTAAGGACAGTTAAAACACATAAGCCAGAGAACTTAGAAGACAAAGGAATATTAAAACCCGGAAACCTTGCAAAGAATTTCATAATTAAACTGCAAAAGGCGGAGTTCTTGTTTATACAAAAGAATAGAAGCATTACAATATAAATTACATTGTAAAAAGTGCAATAATGCTCCTATTTTCTACTTCCACTATCCAGGTTAAGGACAGCCCTTCAAGCATCCGAGTCTTCTTCGCTGCTGTCATTCTCGGGGGCTTCGGGGATCTCCTCTTCTGGATAGGTGATGGAGATGTTCACCATGGAGGCGATCTTGGTGGCGTGACCTTTGATTTCATCAAAGATGGTAGTTCCCTGGGTTTCCGTGTATCCTTGAGGGATACCGGACGCCACGCGCCAAGATTTGGCACCAGGGTAATGCATACGCATAAGGCTGAGAGCCATGCGTGCACCACCCCGTGCTGCGGAGCGTAAGGTAGACTCCTTGTACTCCGCCACCTCCAGGATAGCTCCCGGAAGTTTTTCAACTTCCGAGAATTCCCCAGTCCTTGTGGGAAGGAACTTGTTGACCAGCTGCATTCCAGCAGCTCTGACCGCAGTCCACAACTTCCCAAAGGCTCGGATTCTCTCAATCCGAGTGAGATATGGGTTATCTCCTGTTTTTTCAGACAAAACAGCCAAAAGGTTAAGTGAAAAAACAGAGAAAGAAAGCAAGACATGAAAAAAAACGGTAAATGGAATAAAACTTACCGAGAATCTTGTCGATTTTGGAGCCTTCCTCCAGGCGCAGGTTTAAGGCATTCTCCAAGTCCTGGATAGTGGACTTGTCCTTTTCCACCTGTTCGGAAGCCTTGGATTCAGCAATTCCAAGGGCCAGATTGCTGGCTTCCAGATCTTTTCTGGCCTTCATAAGTTCCTTATGAAGGTCCAGATTCTCCTCACGGAGACTGGCAGCATTGCCGGCATCTTCAGCTATTTCCTTGGCCTTAGCCAAAGCAGCTGGAAAGTAAGGAAAAAATTCCGAGTTTAGATAAGATTCGAGGAAAATACTTAGACAAAAAGCTGGGTAAAAACCTTCAGAGAAAAAAGTATACCTGTTGTTTCCGACAGCTGCAGCTGAGACGATGCCAGCTCCGCCTCTTTCACTTCAAGAATAGAAAGAAGGTTTTTAAACTCCTTATTCTTGACGGAAAGTTTATTGAAAACTTCCATGTTAATGGTTACAGCGGTTTGCTGGAACATGACAAGGAAAAAAGTCATTAAAAAGCATCAAGGCAAAAATTATACATTTTGCTTAATGCTTGGGGGCTAGAGTTAATACCTGGCTCATCCGCTGTAACCCTGCCAAGTTTTCAGTGAATTACTTTGCGTATTCCGCAAAAAGAATTCCGGCCGCGCTTACGCCATCGTTGATGTTCTTGAAGTCCTTGTCAAAGGTGGGAATTTCCTCCTCAGTTGTTCGAGAAGAATCTCCCACCTCAGGAGCCGCCCTTTCCCTCGTGTCCGTGTTCAGCACAATAGGCTGGGTGGGCTCCAGAGACTCGGTGGTGGGGGCTGCGTCATGCTCTTCTGCCATCGTGGACGGCGTGTCCGGTGCGATGACGGGAGAAGGGTGAGAGCCTCTGCTGGACACGACCTTGTGCCTCTTCAGCTTTTTCGGCTTTAGAGTGGAGGGAGGCAGGCTAAAAGCAAAACAAAAAGCCGGAAAAGTTAAAACTCCGAAGACAAAAGAAAACTACGGCAAAGAAAAATACCCGGATGCTCTAACCTGGAGGTGGCGACGGGAACCCCGACAAGATCAATGATTTCCTCAGAGGAGGAGATCTTCTTGCGCTTTCGCCCACCCGCAAAGGTGGCGCGCAACGCCTCCAGTTCAGCGTCGGAAGCCAACTCCGATTCAGGAAGGTCGGTAATCTGTCAAAAAGAAAAAGCAGAGTTAGAAGCCAAAAATCCGAGAAAACGTGGAAAAGTTTAAATCCCAAATGACGGAAAATAATACCTTGGGAGCCGGATTGTCGGCCGTATACATTGGCCGACTCGCTTCATATTGGTCGCGGGATGCGACCAACTGATTCACGCGCCTCCGCAAGTCTCTCGCGGCCCAGTCTTTGCTGGTTGTCCGCATCTTGTCGCCGGTGCCCGTATACTCGCAAAGGAGGCGGCCACCATGGTTGGCTAACGGTTGGATCCGCCTATCCAACCAGCAAAGGACTGTGTCCATGCCGGTTAGAGGCGGATCAGAGGAGGTGAGTTTTGCGATGCGCCGCTTGAACCTTAGAAGATCAGGCGGCAGAATTTGGACGGCTTCAGTTCCCCAATTTTCTTGGGGAACAGCAGCAGTGTTCGTGAAAGGTGGAACCCTGATGGCCTTTTTGGAAAAAGGGACATCGGGATGATAAAAGAAGGAACCCGTCCAAAATTTTACGGATTCCGAGGTCTTTATCTTGGGGAACCAATCCTCCCTAAATCTCCGAAGAGTGAAGGAAATGGTTCCGCAAGTTGGGAGTGCGCCCTCCGAAGAGTTCCGCTTAACCCCGAAGCAATACAGCCAGAAATCTAATCTAGGTTCTATGCCTAGATAACCCTCGAAGAGGGCCTCAAAGCCGGCCAAATACAGAATGGAGTTTGGTGGCAGGTTATGGGGCTGGATGTTGTAGTCGGAGAGGAACTGGAGGAAGAAGGCGGAAGGTGGGAGGAGAGAAGAACCCGTTCTCCGTCATTCGGCATGGGTTCATTCTCGTCCTCCGGAAGCCGCCACTTCCCTTTCAGCACTAACCCCTACTTCTCCATGGATGGAAGGAGGGATGACGGAATGCTGCAGGCAATCCAATTGCTGGCAGTCTCCATCTCCTCATCGACTCCGGTGGCGGCGGACGCGGCGGCCTCCGCGGCTGCGAGCTCGTCGCCAACGAGCGTGATTTTCTCCTCCGCCGTCTCGGGAGCGAACGGCGGGGTGGGCGCGGAGCTGGAACCCGCAAGATCCGCGGCGGCGGAAAGGTTTCCTCCGTCCGCCGCGGTGCCCGTGGTCTTCATCGGCTCGTCGCCGGCGGCACGCACTGGAGAGTCCAGTTGAGGGTCCATCGTATTGATGATGTCCTCGATTTCCTAGGCGACGGAGCGAGTTGGCGAAGACGACGGAGAGGCCATCGGGTGGTGGCGCTAGGTTGTCTCGTGAGGTCCTGGACGCGGTGTGTGTTGGGGGTTTCTCTCTGCTGGAAGCTTGGGTGCTGCAATGGCGTTCGAAGTGGGAGCGGAAGGTTTTTCCAGAGGACGAAGAAGGCTATTTATAGCCGGAAATCCGTCAGGATACGTGCTAACGGCTCTTTTGACCGTTGGATGTTCAACGCGTGTCACTCGCCGGAAAATCCGGGAAATGAATCGACAGGATGATTATGGTTATCTCCTCGTTTCCCGCGAGAATCTGTCAGAGATACGTTTCTGGGTTTCCCGCTTGAAACCCAAACGTCCCTTACGTCAGCATGATTAAAGCGCTGACGTAGGAAGTTCCTTCTCCACGAAGGATCGTGTGAGAAAAGCCGGATTTCCAGGATTCCGAGTTTTACGTTACCATCTCTTTTAAAATAAGAAAAAGAAAGACTGCTGACCAATCGTTCTCGGACAAAATACATTTGGCGAAAGACGGCGAATCAGAGTTTTAATCCTTCTTGGGGGCTACTGTCGGATATATACTGAATAGGGGTATATCAGATGGTAGTCAAAGTGAAGGATTATCAGGGTGGCCCAAGTGGTAGTGGGCTACGGTCCATTGGGCGGCCCAGTAGGCCGACGCACAGAAGCCGGATTCTAGAAGGACCCGGATCACGGCCCACGTGGTCTGGCTTGGAGTAGAAGGCGGATTCCTTACTTTCCAAGTTAAGAGTTACCGTAGTCTTCTAGGTTTCTTATTCTGTATGCCCTAACCCGGCTATTATATAAAGCCGGACGGGAGATAGGATAGACAGAGAAGGAGAGATAGGCTAACTCGCCGGGAAGTTGATCCTCGGCGAATAGCTAAACAGAACCTCACGTTGTACTTGTATACACAGGCTTTAGTCCTGATTAGTGAGATTGCAGGAGTAGGAACGCCGTATTACTACGACGTACCGAACCTGGGTAAACCCTGTGTTTTTGTCTTACACGCAACCACGTCTCCCCACGTCTCTACCCGTAGTCTCATGGCACCCCCGTCTGTGAAAACTACTACGATGTCTCGACATTGCACGAATAATTATCCTTGTTAAAACATCAAAGTAAAGAACGCACTTTAATTATCCCCTCCACTTTTAAAGTTTTAAAATTGTATTCCATTTCCTTGCCAACTGGTTATCAGAGTAAAACAAGTGAAAGTGCTTGGTGTTATAATAATATATATGAGTAGACCAATTATATTGCATGATGTAATGATGGAGAACTACAATCATCTTTCCACTAATAACCCAGATATGAGAGTCGGGAGTTGAGGTGGCAAGTTTGTTTTCGTTACAAGACCCCCTCTGCTCATAGCTGATATCCATGATTTTGTAACATCCTTGATTTTTGGAAAGTTCAAAAATCACAAAAATTTGAAACTTTTATTTTTCTTGTTAATGCAAGCGACCAAAAACAAAACAAAGTACAAGAACAAAAGAAAACATTATGGCATTTCCATAGTATTGAAATTACCAATCCAATTATGCCTCTGTTTTCCATAAATCTCTTTCAACTAAGTTTCCTTTCATTAAAAGCTATTGTTTCATCTTAGCCAGCCCTATTCTATAAAATGTTTTCAACTCAAATATCACTTTGAAAATCTTTTCATGTCATTCAAAACTTGAGGTTTGGTATTTCCACCATCATTAATTATTCATGAACTAGAAAATAATCATGTGACTACCAAATGAATTATCCAACTTTAAATAGTAATAAATGTCTTTATTAATAATTTGTATTCCACGAGGTTGTTTTCAACCTATATCCATTAACAATATTTCTCTTTTCAATATTTGATTATTAAAATATTTTTCAAAGCGAGAATTAACTACATTGAATTTCAAATTTCTATACCCATGTATTTAGTAATAAAATATTTTCCATAAAATTATTCTTTTCAAAATGGGCATTTAACTTAAAGAAAACAATAATTTGATTTGTTAAAGTCTTTGATTTTATTTTGACCAATTATACAAATATATATTTGTTCTATTTTGAAAACAACCATAAGTGGCTATTTGTCAATTAATTATATTTTGAAGTTATAAAGTTTTAAATGTGTTCAAACCAGCACATCAAAGTTCGCCATGAAAATTGTTTGATTTTACAAAAAAATTAGAAACTTGTTCTAGGACATTTGGATTTAGAAAACTATAGTTATGAATAAATCAAGAAAACAAAAAAAAAGTAACAGAAAAAGGAGAAGGCGAGCCAGCCCAGTAGCCTGCAAGAGACTATCTCCCTATTTACCGCACGCACGCAACGAAGTGACCCAGCATGCCTCGACCTCGGTCCAACCCGCCAGAAGCCCGCACTCCCCCTCCTCTCTATCTCTCGCTGACAGGTAGGCCCCACATGTCACCGAGGGTTGTCTTCCACTTCGCGAGATTCCTGCACCCGTACCCGTCGAGCTCGCGCACGATCTCCTTGCCCCGTGACCCCCTCGCCTCCTGAGCCCCTCCATAACTAGCCCTACTCCCCGTATCTCTCTCTCCCCCTTTGTTCCCTCTCTGAATCGCGCCCCTGGTCATCTAATTTGCTCTCCTGAGTTCGTTTCTGCCGCGGTCGTGTTCTTCAATTCCGCAGTAAACCCGAGGTCCCTGCCGGCCCTGTTTTGTTAACCGTGTTCCCCTCACTCACCCGCACCCATTGATGCCCTTGATCGGCCTTATTTTGCAGTTTAATGACGCCGTTGTGCACGTCCGATGTCGCCGGAGCCCGCGCGACAGTAGCAACTCGTCGCCGTCACCAGAGAGTACGCCGAGCCCTCTCGTGAGCACCCTCTACTTTGCCATCTTGAGTCGCGCCTCGTGGTGACCTCCCCGAGCCCGAAAGCCCACAGGAGCATCGCCATCGAAATCCCGTGTGCGTCGGCCATCGCGCGCCATTTTCCGGCAGGATCCCTACCGGTGAGTTCCTCCATCTTTCTATATCATAAGATTTCGTTAATGGCCCCGATTTGATTCGACCCGAAGGAGTAAGCCCCCGTTGGATCTAGATCCAATGGCCTAGATCCAGCCACTTAACACAACCAACATAGCCTGGTCAGCAGCCACGTAGCACCCAGTCAGCAAGCCTGACCAATCAGGAGCGGCCACATGTTTGAGATGTTTTTCTGTTTTATCTCAAACAGAATTAGTTTGGCCATTTTGTAGAAAATCGCCTAGATATTAGAACCATCATAACTTTTGATCCAGAAGGCCAAATTTAGCAAACTTGGAATTCCTGAAAAGCCATTGGCATGTAGAAACTTTTAGAACTGTTCAAATTCAAATTTGAATATTTAAAAATTTCCAAATTCAAATGAGCCATTTGGATTAATTTTAACATAATTCACATTCTACAAATCCAAAAATTGCAAATAAAATATTTTGGGAAACCTTAGAATGTGCAATTTCATCCCCTCTATCCCAAAATAATATTTGAACCAACTAAAATAGAAATTAGAATTTAAATAGCCAATTGGGTATTTGGCACTTAGTTTAAATTCTATAAATAAATATAATTAGTTTTCTTCTGGAATTTTGTTCCATTTGATACCTTAAACCAGAGAGACCAATACCAAAACCATTTGTGATCATAGGACCCATTATATCTAAGTTTGTCCTATAAACCATCCATAGTAGTCAGCCATATATTCTTTAAGTGTTGTTTGTTGAAACCCTCTTTTAGGAAAATTCTGGTATGATCATTTTGATCAAACCAACACCAATTTTATGTTAACCACATGTGACAGTATCATTTGTATAGAAACCCATAGCCCAAGAACTTTTGTAATTTACAAGTCATATTGTGAATTGCTTCAACCCTAGTACGCAAAGCCATGAAATGAATCATGTTGATCATGGATTTGTTTTCTAAAACCCTTAGACCAAATCCCTGTGTGATCTTTGTGAGAAAAGACCAACCCTAGAACCCTTGGAACAAGTTTGTTTTGTCAATGTGGAAAGCCTGACCCAAACATCTTAATTACTTTTTTACATTGAATTAAGTATTAAACCCAAAACTTATCACAACCACTTCTTTTGTATAGTGAGTGAAGTGATATTCCTTGACAACCCTTAACCACCAATGGGAAACCCCTTATCCAAACACTTAGTTTCTTTTTGCACACTGGATTAAGTACTAAAGCTTACCACATTGTTTCATTTATCATATTGAAGTAAATGTGATAACCCTTAGGTGAACTATTGGAACCTCCTTGACAATATGAACCCACTAGTGTTTGAATTTTTGAAACTTAAACCTTGACCAAACCATGCCCTAGTAGCTATCCCTAAAGCCTTTTACCATAATTTTTTTTTGTAAAATTGAATTATGTGTTAAACCTAACTGATGACCCACAAGTATAGGGAAGCGCAACAGCCTTCGAGGGAAGTAAAACCCAAATTTAATGATTCGACACAAGGGGAGCCAAAGAATATTTATAAGCCTTAACAACTGAGTTGTCAATTCAGCTGCACCTGAAAGTAGACTTTCTCGCAAAAATTTATTTGTGGTAACAGTTTTATAGCAGCAGTAGTAGTATATAAGAGCAGGAATAAAATGGTAACACCAGTAGCAATCGCGGAAAACATCATGATGGGAGTACCTAGGCATAGAGGGAAAGGATGAACGGGCGTTGCATGGATAACATAGGTCATGTAATAATCTAAACATGGGACATTGCAGATAATAATAATAAAGCATGCAAGTTCTAGGCAAACCATAGGCATGTGTTCCAATTTAGTCGTACGTGCTCGCAATGAGAAACTTGCACAACATCTTTTGTCCTACCAGGCCGTGGCAGCGGGGCCTCTAGAAAAACTATTGGTAATTAAGGTGCTCCTTTTAATAAAGCACCGGAGCAAATCATTAACACTCTGTGAACACATGTGATCCTCACATCGCAGCCATCCCCTCCGGTTGTCCCAATTGCTGTCACGTTGGGGCCTCGGGTTCCGGACAAGGACATGTGTAAACAACTTGCAGATATGATCAAGAAACATAATTATACTCATGAAACAATAACATGTTCAGATTTGAGATCATGGAACTCGGGCCCTAGTGACAAGCATTAAGCATAACAAGTTGCAACAACGGTAGAAAACACTAACAATGGATACTAGACAGTATGTCCTAACAATCTGGCATTATTGCATGATCGATCTCATCAAATCAATTCCATCCCTCTCAGCCTACAGCGGTGTTTTCTCACACATGGACGGGGGAATCATGGATGGTTGATGGAGAAGAGGTGGAGGTGTCGATGGTGATGATCTCCTTCAAATCCCCGTCCCGGCAGGGCGCCCGAACAAGAACTTATGATCCCCTAATTGGGTTTCGAGGTGGCGGCGGCGCTCGGGTGTGTTTCTGTGAAATATGATGAACCCCCTCGCGTTTTAGGTTTACGGGGCATACGTAGTCGAAAGGGGAGCCCGAGTGGGTGGAGGTGGCCCCCACACCACTAGGCGGCGCGGCCTAGGGGGGCGCCCAGAGGTGGTTTGGGCCACTCCCTGCCCCCTGCAAGTGTCCTTCTGGCTCCCGGGATCTTCTGGTGATATAAGCTCAATGGGGTCTTTTTCGGGCAATTTCCTGAAAGTTGATTTTTGTGCACAAAAACGAGACACCAATGTAATTCTGCTGAAAACAGCGTTAGTCCATGTTAGTGGTATCCAAAACTCACAAGTTTAGAGGCAAACAATAAGAGAAGTGTTCGGAAAAGGAGATACGTTTTGGACGTATCAACTCCCCCAAGCTTAGCTTATTTCTTGTCCTCAAGCAATTCAGTGACAACTAAGTGCGATAAAAGACTTTTACGAATACAATTGTTTCATACGATGTAAACATACTAACTATATGATCAAGTGCTGAGGCAATTCATAATAAGATGTATGCAAGATAAAAGTCACCTAGCAGTTATGCAAACTATGAAGAGATGCCAACAAACTAATAATAAACAAAATGAAGTATATAAATCTTCAGGATTGCAATACTCATAATAGGGTATGATAAAGTGTACTCGCTTGCCTTTAATAATGGAGCAAAACATAAATTCTAGGGCACCTCTGAAGTTCAAATGAAGACTAGAAATAAAGATATCAAAGATAAAAGCATCAAAGTTATACCATAATCAACCGTGTTTTGGGACAAGCACATTACACTAAGAATGACAACCATGCTCTCAAGAAGGTGCATAAAGTGAGAAGGTGAAGACTCAACATAAAAATAAAAGAAAGGCCCTTCGCAGAGGGAAGCAGGGATTAACTCATGTGCTAGAGCTTTTTATTTTATTAAACAGAGGCATTGCAAACTTTTTTTAGAGAGGTGTACGCTTATGTCAATGAATGATAAATAGACAATACAATACTTCACAAGCCAACTAGACTTCACAAGAGAGGCTCCCATTGAAGGACGCAACTGGTGTAGAAGGTCATCCCGTTTCTCTTTTGTTTACAATGTCGGGGGCTACCCCCGAGTAGGGGTAAGATTGATGAGAAATGGTGGTTGAGGTACTGATTACCGAGTTGGGCCGTACTGAGTTGGTACGTACCGAGTAGAGAGGCACCATGATTGGATTGCTACCGAGATGGAGCTACTCGGTAGGAAGGACAAGAGACCAAGATGATGAAATGAGTGTTCATCTGAATCATCCGAGTAGCACTTGGAGGGTCCGGATTGGCACGATGCTACTCTTCTCAGAGGGAAAGTCATTGGAGCCGTTGAGATCCCGTATAATCAGGGAGAGTACAGGCGTGCGTTTCAACTTACTAGGCATGATGATGCTTATGCATACGCTGGTACAGTGCGCTGTATGGGCGAGGCCACGTCCTGTCTCTGACAAGGGAGACATGACATGTCAGCGACCAGACCGCGAAGATTTTCCGCCACTGTCAGCAGAGAAGCGGAGGCGTGCGCTATGGCACAGTGTGTAGTCACATAACCTGTACTATTAGTTGGTGGCCACCAGTATATAAGGTGGCCTCCCCCCTCCTGTGTGAGTGTCACCAGTTACGTAAGAACAGAAGTGTTGTTGGTTTGAGTAGAGAGAGATATAAGAGGAGAGGTTCTTCTTCCTCTAGCTACTTGAGCTTGAGGAGTTCTTGTACTCGGTTACCACATATACACAGAGAGAGAGGCAGGAGTAGGGGCGTTTGAAGGGTACGTTGCATAGAAAACAAAAAAATTCCTACGCGCGATAAACCCGAATGGCCAAGATCTAATCTATGAGATGAAAGGCAACGGGGAGAAAGAGAGTCTTGATATAACATACCCTCAAAGAATCAAAGTGGTATGAGATAAAATCTCGTTGTTGGCGTAGTCGTACTCACGCCGATCCCGAGCGAGAAGAAGTGCACCGCAATCCGGCGGTGCCTCCGTAATCGGTCACACGTTCAGCTCGATGAAGACTTCCGTTCCCTCGATCCAGCGGGTAGCGGAAGTAGAGGATCCCCGCGGCACTCCAACAGCACGACGACATGGTGGTGGTGAAGAATCCTACGGTCAGGGCTTCGCCAATCCGGAGACCATGGAATGGAGCAGCGGGTGGAGGGAAAAGGGAGTGGGCAAGTGTGTGGAGAAGAGGGAGCTCTCAGCCTCCTTTTCTAGGGGAGGGGAAGCATCCCAATGGGGGGTGCGGCCAGCCATGGGTGCCCCCACCCCTTCCTCTATTCATGTGAGTGGAAGCCCCACTCACACCTACTCATACTCCCTTAATTTTCCACTTAGAAAATCCAAAGTTTTTCTTTAATAAATAAATAAAACATTTTTATTTCTTTATTTATATTTGTTAATTCCATTAACAAACATTTTCATGCAGCACCTCGAATCATTTGTTAATTCTATTAACAACCATTCCAGGAAAAACCCCTTGGAACTATTTCAATTTTCCCCCGAAACAAATTTTCGGAGCTGCCCAAAATATTCTTCGGTATTCCGTATCCTTTCTAACGCTTCATCGAACCTTAAGTGTGTCACCATACGGTTCGCAAATAATATAGACACGATCGAGACTCCTCTCCGATCAATAATCAATAGAGGGATCTAGAGATCCGTGATGTCTCCTATATATTCAACGATGACTCTCGTGATCGTGTGAACCTTTCAACGTCGTAACGATTTCCCTTTGTCTCGCGATATTTTACTTGCCCGAGATCCGATCATCGGTATCCACCATACCTTGTTTGATCTCGTTATCCGACAAGTACTCTTTTCTCGTTCCCGTGATATAACATCCTTGTGATCATATCACGTGCTTGCAAGCGTTGTCGATGTGATATCACCGAGAGGGCCCTGAGTATATCTCTCTGTCATATTGGATGGACAAATCCCATTCTTGATCCATGAGCTTTACCTAATGCCACCTTTATAGTCACCCTGTTAAGGTATGACGTTTGATGTTATCAAAGTATTCTTTCGGTATTAGTGATTAACATGATCTCATGGTCTAAGGAACAATGTTACTCCGAATGTAAGACATAACAACAAAACTAAATGACTTGATAGTATTGTTATACTTAGTTAGGGTCTAAGTTCATCATGTCATTTTCCTAATGACATGATCCCGTTATTAACAACATCCAATGTCTATGATCAGGAAACCTTGATCATCTGTTAATCAACGAGCTAGTTAAAAGAGAGGCTTCACTAGGAACGTTGGTTTGTTTATTAATCACACATGTATCAACGTTTCCGGTTAATACAATTCTAGCATGAGAAATAAACATCTATCATAAACAAGGAATAACATAATAAACACTTTATTATTTCCTCTTGGGCATATTCCCTTCAGTGTTACCTCCACACGAGGGTCCCGAACCTGGGTAGATCTTGTTATTTGCAGTGTAGTGAGCGCGCCAGCCAGGCGTGCGATCCCTCCCCGGATACCCAGGCCCCAAACTTAAGCCATCCTATGGCATCTGTCTTCTCCACACTACGACAGTTGGCGCCCACTGTGGGGCCAGCAGCGGCGCTGGCTGGGGTTTCTATCCGGACGGGACCCGTTTCTCGTTCGGGGGAGTGTGTGGTTTGTGTCCTTGTCCACAGATTCGGCTCCCTCGATTTCATCACCGACAAGGAGGGCGATTTCTGCGGCAGGCCCGTGCCCGCAGGCGGCTCTGTTGTCAGCTTTGGCTCGCATTTGGTGTACGTTGGCACCACCGTCATCCGCGAGTACCCCGAGGTGGTGCTCGTTGATGCTGATCCTCCTGTCGTTCTCGCCGTCCGCGGGCAGCCTGACGCTAGCTCTGCGGGCAGCGTGGAGGTGATGATGACCGGTCCGGTTCCTGTGCCGGGAAGGGCGCCCCCACTACACCCAAGGCTGTTGACGCGTCGTCTTGTCCGGGCCACAAGCCATACGACAAGCCAGAGAATCAACCGGGCTTCAAGGCTCCTTCTACATCGACTGCGATACCGGCTCCACTTGCCGGTGTCATTGAAAAGCTGAGCATGCCCCTAGCTCAGATGCGGATCTGGCGGTGTTGCAGGCGCAGCTCGAGGAGTAGCGCCAGGACATTCTTCTGGAGGACAACGAGATGGCAAAGGTCAGGCTAGAATTTGACCTTGACCAGAATGAGTACAATATGGCTCATGGTTTTACTCCTGTTGCTAAGAACCCTAGTCGGATAGGCGTTATCCGCTGCAACCTAGGTTCCGAGTTGGCTAGAGATGGTAGAACTACTAGCAAATCTACTAGTATGAACTCGGATTGTAGGCCCAAATACATTTCTCTAGCCAAAACTCTTAGGGAAGCAGAGGCAGTCGCTGCCGAGTTGCTGAATCTATCCGGTGAAGCTCGCATTAGGCAGTAGGACCGGCTGAGTGAGCTCGTTTTAGAAGCCGGTAGGCATAATGAGGCTTTCCGGAAAGCAAATCCGGGAGCTGGCGCGTCCCATGTTGTTTAGTCGCATGGGGCGAGATCCGGAGGCCAGGCCTCCTCACCTCATCTCGGTGGTGGGAGATCTCGGAGTGTGAACTCCGGGAGACATAAGCAGATCCAGGTGTACGATCCGGTTGGCGCTGGAAAACAATTATCTGTAGAGTGGTAGCCCGTTCAAGACCACATAGCTCAAGATGGTGGCCATAATGCGTCCCGGCAAGAAGGACAAGGAGGCAACCGATATGGTCCATCTCGGCACCCGGCTGCCAACCCGATTCAGCCTCAGCCCGGTGCATGTCCCGCTGTTCAACCACAAGTGGATGCCTCTTTGGTCAACCCGGTTCCTCAACCCGGTGTTGGGCGTCAGGACCGATACAATGATGGTTATGTTGGGAATATGTCCTAGAGGCAATCATGTATGATGTAATTCAAAAAGTATTGATAAAGTTATTAATTCGTCATTGTTTTGAACATCCGATATATGTCATTGAATATGTGATTTGATTGTGGAACTATGTATTCATGTTGTTCATGCTAAATTGTCCTTGGTCATTAAGGTTGTGCTGGACACACACCCTAAACCAATGTGAGTGTTGGCTGATGACTAGGTTCCACTTGTCATGGGCATGGCAATGCCATTCCAACGTTCACGGACTCAGCTAAACATTTTAGCAAGTCGTACTGACCCATATTGAGATGCAACGAGTAAGTCGTCATTTGCATGTCTCAATCAATGTAATCCTTAGACCATAGGTTGTTGCATAATCCGAGTTGTGGATCACCGACTTAGGTTCTGTCAAACTCTGTTCTGTGACAAGGTAGTTATAAAGGCAGAGTTCGGGTCGAATGAGAAGCAAGGTGCGTGATGTGGATAATCAAGATGGGATTTTGCCCCTCCGAATGGAGAGATATTATCTGGGCCCTCTCGAGTGATATGATTCTGGAAGCATGGCCATGCGTGACTCGGTTAAGTGTTAACTAGGTCTATTGACTAAGAGTTGGTCAGATGAATCATATATCACGGACCGATAAGAGAGTTGAGCTATTTAAGGGATGACGATAATTTGCCTATAGTTCGACAAGGTATATCGTGAGGCAAAAGGGACTCAAATGAAAGTCACATTGGAAGGTATGTCGTCATGACTCTATGACACTCGGGAGTCGGCACGTTCTGCTAGGAGACGCTACCAATTGATCGATTGGGAGTCGGACTCCAATCGTGTCCAAGACGCCATGAGCCTGCAGGGTCGCACACTTAAGAGCGGGAGCAAATATAATGGTCGGATTGGACCCGAACCGGAAATGGATTGGATTAGTGAGTTGGACTCACGGAGGGAATGGGCCACACGCGTTGTGAGGCCCACTCCCACTCACTGTATAAAGAGGGGCGCAGGTTTCCCAGCGTTGACACAAGTTTCCACTCCCATGCGTTGGGAACCCTAGCCCCACTCAGTCCAGCCATCGCACTAGACCTAACAGTCCGCCGTCGGAGCTCCTCCTCGTACGTGTGGATACCGATAGAGGTTTTGTACGATA
The DNA here is from genome assembly GCA_028641055.1 of Alopecurus myosuroides. Lineage (NCBI taxonomy): Eukaryota > Viridiplantae > Streptophyta > Magnoliopsida > Poales > Poaceae > Alopecurus > Alopecurus myosuroides. The sequence goes on from CM054057.1 coordinate 51,870,388, forward strand.
AGCACTTCGACGATCGCGGGATTGGATCGGCTGGATCGGATCGTGGGACTACACTGCATCGACGCGCTTCATCGATAATCCGCACCTGCGCGTCTAGTGGTAATCCTCGTGGCCTTCTACCTCGGCTAGATCTTGGAAGTACCGCGTAGAAAAGTTTTTTTATCTCTACGCGTTCCAACAGGTTACTCGGCGAGCAAGCCGGGTATCATAGGAATGATCAGTATGCTGACCCAGCAGGTGTTGGAGCTCGGTTGGAAGCACGGATGTTGCAGCCGAGTGACGCAAGGTAGAAGTTGTACATAATATATTCGTGAGAAGAGATGGAATCGCGGGGCCCACCCGGACCGCTTTGCTTTGGTTCTAGGATCATGAACGAGCCGGCTGTGCCCAAGTTCCAGCTAGCAAGAGGGACCAAGACTTATGATGGGAGCACCAAGCCGAATGACTCGCTAAATGACTATGTTACTGTTGTGCACATTGTCGGCGGTAACTGCAGATGGGCAGTGAGGTATGTGCCCCAGATGTTGGAAGGCCCAGACCGGATTTGGCTCAACAACCTGCCGAGAGACAGCGTCAATTGCTGGCTTGATTTATCGGAGGCATTCATTAGCAATTTCACCAGCACCTACAAGAGGCCAAACCGACCTCAGCAGCTCTCTGCATGCAAGCAGAGGGAAGAGGAGACAGACCGAGAATATCTGACTCGGTGGACCACTCTGAGGAACACCTGTGAAGGTGTGAATGAATCACAGGCCATTGCCTGGTTTGCTCAAGGCTGCCGACATGGAAGCATGTTGTGGCAAAAATTGCAAAGGGAGATGCCGAGTACGCTCGCCGAGACCATCAAGATTGTTGACATGTACGCACTCGGTGATCCTACTTAGCCTCTGCTCGACTCGTTCGAGCCGAGAAGAAGAAACCAGGGCAATGATGGGGCTAGGCGGAATGATCGCCAAGATTACCGGAACAAAAGGCGGGATGATAGTCCGGATATCTGATATGGCTCTGACCAAGTATCTGTGGTTGAGTCGGATCAGCCCCGCTGCCGGGAGCAGCCAAAGGCAAAAAACTGTTGGACCCCACTATGGGCAAAACGAGAACCAGAGCCAGAACTTCAAGAAGCAATGGACTGATACCATGCAGTCCGGAGACGCTTCTCAGAGATTTATCTTCAAGTCAATGAGGGATGGGCCGTGCAGCTTCCATACTCGACATCCGAGTAGGCCAGCCAACCATACTTCTCGGTAGTGCAGCTGGTGGGACCGGATCAAGAGAGAAGGCTTTGGCTAGTTTCCTCCACCCCTCCTCTGCCGGCCGCGGGTTCAAAAGTTCAGCCTATCCGGGCAGCTGCTCCCAGGCCCGCCGAGAACTAGAGAAGGGAGAATGTGAATCAAGTGGCGCAGGGGGCCAACAACAACAATGCCCGCAACTACTACAACAACAACAACCACAGCAACAACTTCAACCGGAACAACAATAACAATGGCAATGGTGGTGGTGGAGACATGAATCAAGATCTGGAGCATCACGAGAGCTACATGGTGTTCACCACTGAGACAGATGACAAGCAGAGCATGCGTAGGAGGGCGATGGAAGTGAAAGCAGTGATGCCGGCAGTGTCGGATTACATGCACTGGTGCGACCAGGACATCGTCTGGTCCCGGGCTGATCATCCCAAGATCATGCCCAATCCGGGTAGCTATTCTTTAGTGGTGGACCCAACCTTCCTTGGGACCAAGAAGAATGTGAAGTTCACTAAGGTGTTGATTGACAATGGCAGCAGCATAAACATTCTGTACCGAGACACGATGGAGAAACTCGGCCTTGCCGAGAACATGTTGCTGCCTAGCCAAACTACTTTCCACGGCATTATGCCGGGAGTATATTGTGCTCCCATTGACCGGGTCTGGATTGACGTGCTCTTTGGCACCAGGGAGAATTGCCGGACTGAATGCTTGCAGTTCGAAGTGGTTGAAATCCAAATCCCTTATCATGCTCTTCTCGGTAGACCAGCTCTGTCCAAGTTCATGGCATCCACCCATGCGGCGTATTTGAAGATGAAGCTTCCTGGCCCCAACAGCATAATCACCATCCCGGGTGACTACAAGTGTTCTCTGGAATGCGCCTCAGCTGGATGTCGGTTGGCCGAGTCAATGGTCATTGCTACCGAGAAGAAGAAGATACACGAGGTGGTGGCTATGGCCCAAGCAGCTCAACTCAGTATGCCGGGAATGCCGAGCTCTCAGTACGGTGTTACTTTCCAGGCCTCTTAGAAGACCAAGAAGGTGTAGATCGACCCAGAGTTCCCAGAGCGTGTTGCCATCATTGGTGTCGGGTTGGAGGGCAAATAGGAAAGCGAGCTCATCCACTTCCTCCATGAGAATCGGATGTCTTTGCATGGTCCAATCAGGACCTGTCGGGTGTCCCGAGGGAGTTGGTTGAGCACTCTTTACATGTGCGTCCGGATGCCAAGCCGGTAAAGCAAGACCTGCGCCATTTTGCGGCCGAGAGAAGAAAAGCCATTGGTGACGAGATCACAAGGCTCTTAGCAAGTGGATTCATCATGGAGGTACTACATTCGGAATGTCTGGCCAATCCGGTCATGGTCGAGAAGAAAAAGGACGACCCCATGATCGTTGTGGTGTGGCGCAGGTGCGTTGACTACACCGACCTGAACAAGGCCCGCCCCAAGGATCCATTCCCACTGCCCCAAATAGATCAGGTGATCCACTCCACAGGCGGGTGTGAACTATTGTCTTTCATGGATGCATACTCTGGTTTCCACCAGATTCTTCTGAACCCGGCTGATCAAATAAAGATTGCTTTCATCACCCCGTACGGGACTTATTGCTATCGTGTTATGTGTTTCGGATTGAGAAATGTTGGGGCCACATACCAGAGGTGCATGCAGAAATGCATGCACGAGTAGATAGGAAAAAATGTGAAGGTATATGTGGATGATATAGTCATCAAGACCAAGGGGAAACACACACTCCTAGAAGATATCCGAGAAACATTCGCAAGCTTTCGAAAGTACCGAATGAAGCTAAATCCGACCAAGTGCACCTTTGGCGTCCCGGCCGAGAAGCTACTCGGTTTCCTCGTGTCTAGCCGGGGCATTGAGGTCAACCCCTCCAAGATAAAAGCTATTGAGAGCATGTCTCTGCCGAGATCCTTGAAGGATGTACAGAAATTTACCAGGTGCATGGCTTCCCTTAGCCGGTTCATTGGGAGATGGGCGAGAAGGCGTTGCCTCTGTACCAGCTCATGAAGAAAAGTGACAAATTCGTATGGACTCCACAAGCTGATGTGGCTTTCCGAGAACTCAAGACTATGCTGGGTACCGCTCCGGTTTTGGCGTGTCCTCTGCCCAAGGAGCCAATGTTGCTCTATATTGCAGTTACCAACCGGGTTTTGAGGTAGTGGTGGTAGTGGAGCGAGAAGAGGAGGGCAAATCGGTGCAGAGGCCGGTGTATTATCTCAGTGAGGTACTCTCTAACTCCAATCAAAACTATCCTCACTACCATAATAATACGTACAGAGTCTACCTAGCTGTCAAGAAACTCAAGCATTATTTCCAAGAGAATCCGTTTACAGTGGTGAGCACTACACCCATCTCGGAAATTATGGGCAACAAGGATGCAAGTAGCCGAGTAGCCAAATGGGCAATTGAGCTAGCTGCTTATACCCCAATGTATGCCAGAAGAGAAGCCATCAAATCTCAGGCATTGGCGGATTTCTTTGTTGATTGGGCTGAGATGAAGTATGAGCCTCCTTTGCCGGAAACAATTTTTTCGCGGATGCATTTTGATGGCTCCAAGGTGAAAGAGGGTCTCGGCGCCAGAGTGGTTCTCACTTAACCCAAGTGGGATCAACGAAAATACGTCTTGCAAATCCATTTTGCGGCGTCCAATAATATTGCCGAGTATGAGGCCCTAGTCCACAGACTGAAAGTGTCTGAGGAAATTGGTATCCGGCAGATTATATGCTATGGCGATTCGGACCTAGTGGTCCAACAAGCCTCGGGGACTTGGGACGCGTTGGTTGCCAATATGGCGTCTTATCGGTTCCTCGTCCAAAATATTTTTGGATTCTTTGATGGGTGTGAGTTCCATCACATCCAACGAGCTGAAAATGATGATGCATATGCTCTGTCCAAATTCATCCCGACAGGGATTGCGCTGGAGCATTTGAGGAAACCATCTATGAAGCCCTCACCCAGCTCGGAGTCAATATTCATCCCGGCTCTACCGGATTCAGAAGCAGTTCCCATGGAGATTGATGGGGAGATCACGAAGGAGAACCCGGGGATTGCTCCTCTCCACCCGGGGATTGTCGCTTTCGTCTCGGCGATCATCTCGTAGTACTCGGGGACTCGTCTCCATCTCGAAGCAAGTCATGGTATCTGATACAATGGAGGTGGATGAGCCAGTATTTCCTACTCGGACCACGCCGAGTTGGGCTCATCCCATATTATCTTATCTGATGGACGACACTTTACCGAATGAAGAGGTCACGGCCAGGCAAATACAGAGAAGATCCAAAGGTTGCACTATAATCAACAAGGAACTACACAAGAGAAGTGCCACAGGCATGCTCCAGCGCTGTGTTGAGCCGGAAGAGGGAGAAGAATTTCTTAGAGAAATACACGAGGGGGAGTGTGGACACCACGCCTCATCTCGGGCCCTAGTGAAGAAAGCTTTTCGGCAAGGATTCTTTTGGCTCACTGCCTTGCAACAAGCAGAAGATCTAGTGAGAAAGTGCAATGGATGTCAGCGATACGCAAGCAAGATACATATGCTAGCTTTCGAGTTGAAAACCATTCCCATCACTTGGCCATTTGCGGTATGGTGCTTGGACATGGTGGGGCCTTTCAAGACAGCTCGGGGCAACATGACTCACATCCTGGTCATGGTTGATAAATTTACCAAGTGGATTGAGGTGAAGCCAATCTGGAAGTGTGATGGAAACACAACTATGATTTTCTTGAAGGATATTATCCTGAGATATGGATACCTGCATGGGATCATCTCGGATAATGGAACAAATTTTGCTGAGGGGCCTTTTGCCCGGTTCTCCAAGGAGAAGAGGATTCGGCTAGACATTGCGTCATTCGCCCATACAGCATCAAACGGGCAAGTTGAAAGAGCTAAAGGCATGGTCCTATCCGGAATAAAGCCAAGACTGATTGAGCCATTACATAAAACCCCTGGTTGTTGGCTAGAGGAGCTGCCGGTGATGTTGTGGAGTCTAAGGACTACCCCTAACCGATCAACCGGATACACACCATTCTTCCTGGTATATGGTGCAGAGGACGTGTTGCCCACCGATCTTGAGCATGACTCACCAAGAATAACCCTCTATACTGAGGCAGAGGCAAGAGAAGCCTGAGAAGATGATGTTGATTTGCTAGAGGAAGCAAGAGAATTAACTCTGTCAACATCAACTGTATATTAATAGAATCTGGGACTCTATCATAGCCGGAAAGTAAACCCAAGGTTTTCCGAGAAGGAGATATAGTGCTTAGGCTTGTGCAACGCACCGCCGGAATGCACAAACTTTCCCCTCCATGGGAAGGGCCATTTATTGTGAGCAAGGCTCTGCACAATAATGATGCCTACTACCTAGTTGATGCATAGGAGCCACAGAAGAACAGGGCAGATAAATCCAGAGAGGAAACTAAGCGTCCCTGGAATGTAGCTCTACTCCGTCATTTCCATTCCTGGAAAATCATTGTATGTATCTCCTTGCCGAGTTAAATTCCAAGTCGGAACTCCGAGTAAGAACTCGGGGACTACTTGTGCCTAACTTGTTCTGTGTTATTTACTTTGTATTTTGTCAACTCGGTTAATCATCTCGGAATTTTATACGCAAGTATAGTAGTGTGTTTTAACCTAAGGGCCAACTCTTCGAATTTGCTAATGTCCGCAACCCGGCTTCATGGAAAGCAAGAGAACAAGCCAAGGGCCAATGAACACACGAAAAACTGCTAAGGAAAGAAAGAGTTAATCAACCGAGTTGAGTGCGTTTTCTCATTTGTTTTTCGGCTAGGTACTTGGCAGTTTTAATTTCAGTCTCAAAGTTGTTAAGTATTATAAACTCGGTTTTCAAAATCTTGTGACTCGACTACCAAAAAGACACAAGTGGCAGGTAAGAGCAAAGACGAAAATAGCCGGGTGGATAAGAAAACCAACTCGGGGACTCGGAATTAACGCAATCCGGCATTCAGGCAGTCTTGCTTAAACTTAAATAAAACTGGGTAGCAAGCGACGGAATAACTGTTTGATACAATTGCACCCGGCATACCGGGGATCTGATGAAGTGTTTGAGATTAAAGCAAACAGATAATTAGGTCGCAGCCAAGGGAGTTGCATCAGTGGGGGGCTCGGAGATAGTAGTCGAAGTCAGAGGCCCGGAGGCGACGTTCTCGGCTATAGGCTTTGAGGCGCTCAGCTCGGGATCAGGCTCCGAGATGACCATCTCGGTGGTGACGATCTCGGAGTCCGCACCTGGCTGTTGCTTGGCTTGGATCTCCTCGTCCACCTCCTCAGAGTCATTGTTCTGCTCCGCCTCTTCGTCGTTGTCGTCCATCTCGGCCTCTTCGGCGCCTTCATCGCCCTCGTCACCATCATCGCCGCTGTCCTCATCGACCTCGGCCTCGCTGTCAGTGTAGGACTCGGTGTCGAGCTCGGTGGGGCCTTCCAAAAATTCCTTTGTGTCAGCATACGAGGCCAACCGATAAGCTGTCTCCTCGCAGATCCAAATAAAGCTCTCTTGTTCCGTCCACCGGGACCCATTCCGTAGCCTCCGTATCTTCTCGAATAAAGCACGAAATGTAGAGCCTTGTCTGCGCTGGCTCGGGCTGCTGAGGCGCGCCATTTCTTGAGCTCCCCCTTGATGTAGTTCAGCTTGGCGGACAGCTCGTGGATAGTCTTGGGAGGCTCGATTTCCGGGCAAAAGAGCTTGTGTAGCCGGATGGCGGGGGAGACCATGTTGGTTCCCAAACCCTTGAGGGGCAGAACCCGGGCCCTGATGTCCTCCATGGTGACAGTCTCGGTGACGCCACAACGAGTATCTTCCCGTAGCTGCCTGGCCCTTTCAATAGCCCTTTCTGCACCAAAGTCAAAGTCGGGGAAGGTCCCTAGAAAGCAGGATGCCTGAGTTAAGGCAAGAAATCAGCCGGACAGAAGGAACCGGATAAAGCATATCGGATAGAGTAAGTTGAAGGAAAATCAAGACTTACAGCGCAATTCGATGGTAAGGTTCTTGAGCTTGCGGAGCCACACTTCGGCATTGGCCTCATGCTTATCCAGAAAGAGGTGGGAACTGCTCACCATCTGGTCGAAGGTAGTGTTCCGCTCGTTCAGGGTGTCGATCTCCCGATACAGCTCAAGCTTCTTGGCAGCAGTAGTGTTCTCCAAGTTGGCCTTCTCCTTCCCGGTATGCAGCGCCACCTTGAGAGCACCATCCAGTTCCAGCTTGAGCTTGGTCACTTCGTCCTTTTCGGCCTTGGGATCTGCCCGGAGCTGGGATGTGCTGTTATTAATCTGCTGCTGCACCTCGGCCAGGGAGAGGCACTCTTTGTTTTTCTCGACAAAGGATCAGTGCTCAGCTACAAAGAAAATCAGTCCGGTTAGCAACATAAAAAGAAGATACAAACCGAGTAAGAAAGAAGAAAGTAGAAAAGACTTACTCTCCAAGGCAGTGATTTTGCTCTGTGCCGACTCAGCTAGCACGGTGCAATCCTGGAGCTGCTCAGCGAAGACCTCATGCTCATTGCAAAGAAAGCAAAATTAACCAGATAAAAATAAATAAGCGTAAACACAAAACACAGAGATGGAAGATATCACAATTACTCTCCAGGGAATAAATCTCGGTGACGGCATCCGTCGGTTGCTTCTCCAAGATAGTTGTGAAATAGAAAACAGAAACCGAGTTAGAAAACTGATGCAAAAGAAGCATATGCAGTAAATCGACAAGAATAAGTTACTTTTCTGCCCCAGCTCCTTCTGCAGATTCCGGTACTGCTCCTTGGTATCTCGGTGAGCCAAGAGAAGTTTCTGGAAGGTCAGAGCACGAGACTCGGTGCAGGTCTGAAGAGAGGTAAGAAAATTGTTAATTGGAAGATTTGACCCGAATAAAACTTCAACTCGATCGAGTATTGTCTACTCAGCCCAAATTTATGGGACTGGATAGGGTAGAGAGTGTTGAGAAAAAATATGTCAACTCGAAAAGAATCGGATAGAAAAAGAAACTTACTCGGGAGGTAACCTCGGCATCTTCGGAAGTTGTGCGCAAGCAATACATATTATGCGCTAATGTGCTACTGGCCACTGCAACCGGCATGGAGACGTGACCAACATCGGCATGGTTCCAGGATTTCCGGTAATGGTCCAACTGTCCGAGCTTCTTCCCATCAAATTCCGGATCGATGAAGCCGATCCGGTCCAGAGTGGTATCAATGTATGCCCGCAGCTCTACGGCAAGCTCCTGGCGGGTCACGAGCTGAGTGTTCTTGTTGATGGCCAGAGTGACGGGTTTCACTTTTACCCCGGTCTTCTTCTTCTTCTATGCCTGCTGCTGCTTCTCCCAATGCACCGGAACTTTCACAAGTCCTATTGCTTGGCTGATGCTACCCGCTCCAGCTGAGATACCCTGCGATGGCGCCAACTTGCCCGTCTGCCGAGTGCGACGGTCCGCTAGTCTTCTCATAGGAGGTGGGCTCGGTGATGCTGCTGGTGATATTGCTGATGCTGGATCTGTTGTTGTGGAGGCTGAGCTGGTTGCCGTGGCGGCGGATAGAATTGGCCATGTGGCTGTTGGTGTGGTGTTGTGTGTTGTTTCAACTGTCGCGGTGGTAGCTTCGACTCCTTCTGCTACTGCTGCTACTTCCATAGGGGAAGTTCTTCTCGGTGGGGTTGGCGGTGTTGCTGTAGTGGAGACTGGAGAAACTGGTTGATGCGACGCTTGCTGCTGCGTTGCAACCTCGGGTTGCTGTTCTGGTTGTTGCTCTGCCTGCTGCTCTAGGGGCTACCACTCGGTGTGGTGCTGCTCCTCTGGTGGCTGCTGCTGCTTTGTTGGTTGCTCTTGTGGCTGTTGATGGGGTTGCTGTTCAGGGGTTGACTCCGGCTGCTCCGGAGTCTCTTCAGTGTCCATCTCAGCGCCCATGTTGTCCGCGTCGATATCATGGTCTTCTCGGTCCAAGAACGGCATCTCGGACCGGTCAGCGTTCTGGGCGCTCGTGTCCTCGGGGTCGAGGTCGATAACGTTGCGGCCGCCACTCGGTCCACCAGGCGCCTCAGAGGCATCGGCATCGAGGGGGTCACTAAAGGAGAGGAAAAAATAGAGGAGTAAAGGAAATGCAGCCGAGAAGCATCTCGGGCAAAAGAGGTAGAAAAGGCGAAAGAAATTCAAAGTTAAAGCATCTCGGAGGCAACATACCTGTTAGCTGTGGGTCGTGCATTCCTTTTGCGTTTCACCGTGGCCTTGAAACCTTTCTTCCTGGACTTCTTCTGCATCTTGGTGGATAGAGGCTCGACAACGCCGCTGCCGGATCGCTTCCTCAGCCCGGCAGGGCAGCAATGGACACAGGCGCACCGCCTCGACCACCTCTTCTTCCATGTCAGCTGGGAGCAAGAAAAGGAAATGCACTTATGAGACCGAGAAGAGGTTGGACCCCTCCAAAAAAATATGTGGTTATCATCAATGTCACCTTCATCATCCTCAGACCAGTCCTGGATTGAAGTTGGGACTCGGGACTTACCATCTTGACCAAGAGGGTGAGCAAGCTCGGTGGAGAGCATGTCCGGGTTGTCGAACTGCTCCTCGTCGTCCTCTGTCCGGTCAGGCTTCCAATTATCCAAGAGGGTCTGCTTGTCCACCTCTCTCTGACGAGGAAAGTGTTGTAGATGCAAGCATAAATCATAAGGAACTAAAACAAACTCGGAAGATACCGAGATGAAGCTCTACTTGATATAGCATGCAAAACATAAAGAATAAATAGCTAACTAGACTCGGAAGATACCGAGATGAAACCCTACTTGGCAGAGCATGCAAAACATAAAGCATAAACAGCTAGCTGAATTCGGAAGTTACCGAGATAAAAGCTACTCGGCAGGAAGGCAAATACGTACTCGGGGCGCCGGCCCATCTTGGCTGAAGGGCGAGAATCCCCAATCTCAGCTATTCGCGAGGGTGGCCTTGGAGATGGAATTGGCCCATAGGCCACCTCTTCTTTGTTGAGCTCGGAAGTGGTTGTCCGCGTGCAGTCATGGGGCCCGCCCATGAAACACTTCTTGTGGGCCCTGACTTGCAGAGGCAGAACCCGGTGGCTCACCCAGGTGGCGATTGGGTCGTCCGATAGGAGCCCGGCCTTGGTGAGCTGCTTCAATCGGTTGTTCGCGGAGGTCACCTAGGGCACAATCTTCATTGGGTAGTACCCCCAATTCCTCATGGTAGTCGGGGGATCAACACGGAAGGGGGAGCTGGATGAGATCAACCGGCTTGGCAGCCTCCTCCGGAGTGGGATTCTTCACATAGAAGAACCCCCTTTGCCACTTGCGTCAAAAGTCAAGCCCCAGAACCCGGGGATACTCGGTGGAGTTCCTGTAAACTATCATCGCAGCGCCACATTGGGTCATGACCTTGGGCGCGTGAGGATTGGCATTATTGGGGAGTACTTGCTGCCGGAAATGGAAATACTTTGCCCAAATATCTACCGTGGGGTAGATACCGAGATAGGCTTCACAGAAAGTAACAAAATTAGAGAGCATGGCGATGGCATTTGTTGGGAGGTGATGAGGTTGCAAACCAAAATGACGGAGGAACCTCTGCATGAACTCAGAGGCGGAGAGGTCCAATCCTCGCTTGAAGTGGCTGAGGAAGACGACGAACTCGCAATTGTCGGGATGCGGTTCCACCTCGTCTCCGGGAGGCCGGCAGATGACTCCGGGAGGCACTCGGCACGTGTTCACCAGCCACTGGATATCGGAGGCAGTCACACCGGAGCCTTCCCAGTTGCCGTGGGTGGACGCGGGACCCTCAAAGTTTACGTCGAAGACAGGCTCGAGCTCCATTCGGCCAGATCCGGATCCATGCGACTCCAAGTGGCGCGCGGGTGCGAGAGGTGGATCAGGCCGCAGGGGTCGACGGAGAGCCGCGGCGGCGCGAAGAACAAACGATGTGGCGTGTTTCCCGCGGTGAAGAACTTGGAGAAGAGGAGCGGAGGATGAAGCGGTACGGCAGTGGTGCGGATTTGAGGAGAACCGCGCGGCGCCGTGGAGATCTTGCTAGGCGGCAGCACTCCGGCGAGCGGTGGCGCACAGTGGCGGAGTGCTTCCTTCCGTGCGGTGGTGCTCGTCGTCGCGCAGCGGAGCGAAGTGCTCTGTGTGTGCGAGGAGCAAGGAAGAGGAAGAAAGGGGGAAAATGTCAAAGGAAACTATACGACGGGCGAGGAGCGGATATTTATACCCCTTGAGTATAGTAACTGCTCCGGATCCGGTGCGGAGGCGAACGTGGGCGTGGGGGAGTTACTACGCCCAGAAGAAACACACACAACGGTATTTCCGCGCCTAACTGGCGCAGTTAATCCCATGAGCGCGCGACGTGGCCACTTGAGTACATGTCTATGAACGGACGCGACGGTGAGTGGGCCAGGGGTGCAGTGACTGGCGCAAGCAGAGATCGCACTGGACCCAAGGCGACGTGGGCTGCGGTTCCGCGCCACGTGTTGAGCCTTGCGAGCGAAGATAACTAGGCAATCGTGTTTGAGCGGCAAAATCTGTGGGAAATAGGCTAAGTGCTGGGATCTCGACAAAATCCAAAACAGCGTGGCCTACTCGGTTGAAGGAAGAGAGTTCATGAGGGAATGAAGGATCCAATTCGAGTCCGGATAGAACTCAAACTAGATGAGGTGTAACTCGGTTGTGTATTGGGAAATATTGGTTTAAGCTGGCACGGCCCAGCGTCCGAGTTCACCGAACCATACCAGCCTCGGGGACTAATGTCGGGGGGCTTCCCCCGAGTAGGGGTAAGATTGGTGATAAATGATGGTTGAGGTACTGATTGCTGAGTTGGGCCGTACCGAGTTGGTACGTACCGGGTAGAGAGGAACCATGATTGGATTGCTACCGAGATAGAGCTACTCGGTAGGAAGGACAAGATACCAAGGTGATGAAATGAGTGTTCATCTGGATCATCCGAGTAGCACTTGGAGGGTCCGGATTGGCACGATGCTACTCTTCTCGGAGAGAAAGTCAATGGAGCCGGTGAGATCCTGTATAATCAGGAAGAGTACAGGTGTGCGGTTCAACTTACTAGGCATGATGATGCGTATGCATACACTGGTACAGTTAGCTATATGGGCGAGGCCACGTCCTGTCTCTGACAAGGGGGACAGGACATGTCAGCGACCAGATCGCGAAGACTTTCGGCCACTATCAGTGGAGAAGCGGAGGAGTGCGCTATGGCACAATGTGTAGTCACATAACCTGTACTATTAGTTGGTGGCCACCAGTATATAAGGTGGCCTCCCCCCTCCTGCGTGAGGGTCGCCAGTTACGTAAGAACAGAAGTGCGGTTGGTTTGAGTAGAAAGAGAGATAACATGAGAGGTTCTTCTTCCTCTAGCTCCTTGAGCTTGAGGAGTTCTTGTACTCGGTTACCACATATATAGAGAGAGAGGCAGAAGTATGGGTGTTACCTGGCTAGATCTTGTTGTTTGCAGTGTAGTGAGCGTGCCGGCCAGGCGTGCGATCCCTCCCCGGATACCCACAGTCCATCGGCCCCAAACTTAAGCCATCCTATCGCATCTGTCTTCTCCACACTACGACACACAATTATGCTTTGACTGATAAATCAGGGGCAAAAATAGTGAAGAGAATTTGTGTATTAATTTTGGGGTTGGGTACCCCGTTGCCAGCTCTTCTATCAACTGGATAAGCGGATCAAGCTACTATTCCAGGGTGTGAAATGCAATCAACAAGTGAGATAAAGATACTCTATTTACGTCCTCATGAGCTAAAACAGGGGCACAAAACATGAATAATTTTTCAAAGCTTTTAAAGGTAGCACATGAGAAATTTACTTGGAGTGACGGTTAAATACCACATATAGATAGGTATGGTGAACACATTTGGCAAACTTTGGTTTTTAGGAGTTGGATGCACGAGTAGAGCTCATACTCGGTACAGGTAAAGGCTAGCAATAGATGGGGAGCGACGATCAAGAGAGCAACAATTGTCATAATCATGCTTGCGACAAAACAAAATTAACAGGGGCATAAAAGTGATACAAATACTCCGAGGCAAAATAAATGATCGAGGCATAATTGACTTTTTTGTTTTCAGTCTTATGCATGAGTGAGCATGTGCCAAGTCGATTCAAGGAAACAATCAGAGGGAGATACAACAATGCCATACCCTTCTATGAATAAAACATTGCAAGCAAACATCTATACGACATGATATCTTATATTAATCAGTTGGAGCTAAAAACGAGAGAGCATGAACTACTAAGCATCAATTAAATAACATACACCTTATAAGAACAAACTAAGCATGTTCACATGTATGAGTATATGTACAAAAGTAAAACAGATAGACTCCATACCAGCCTCTCACCATAACTTGAATTGTCGTAAATCATCATTAATGCTCTTCACTCATGTGGATTGAATAATATAGAATGATAACCAAACTCCAATGGAGACACGGAAGTCCGGTGAACTCTATAACAAGATTACAAAACCAAAGAAGAACAACAAATATTTTTGGGTTTTCGAATTTAAAACAAGAACAGAAAGAAACAAGCAAACAAAGCAAAATATTTTTGGATTTTTGAATATTAAACCCAAACGAGAAAGTAAAGCAATCCAACAAAATAAACTAAAGAAGCAAATAGAGAGAAACAACAGAAATAATTTTGGTATTTTTGTGTTTTGGAAAGCAAGAACAAAACAATGAAAACAAAAAGAAACGAAAGAAGCAAAAACAAACGAAAGGAACGAAAATTAGGATATACAAAGAACCGGCAGAAAATAATGTATAGATGAGTGTGTGATGTCGGTATACCCCCCCCCCCCCCAAGCTTAGGCTTTTGTCCTAAGTGGAGATCATCCCCAAGGGGGCCATGAGGTGGCGCCCCCATAGTGTGCCGAGGAAGATCCCTCCTCCTGATATGTGCTCGAGGACGCCCCGGTGTACTGCGTGGTGTAATCCTCGAAAAGTGCGTCTCGCCTCGCCTGCTCCCTATGGAACCCCATCAAGCTTAGATGCTCATCTATTTCTCCCTTGGGGCGCGACCATGGTGACCTGTCAACTTTAAACAAAATAGGCTACGACAGAATAAATTCCTTCTCATCTCCATCAACAAATAAAACTCTATATACTAAATGATCAGCAGTAGAATTAGCAGTAATAAAATGATGAGCCTTCACGCCAGCAAGATTAAGTCTATAAAGAGCAATCAGTTCATCATCAGGAGCAACAGGAATGCCTAGAGCAGTTGCTATACGTGTAGCAATAATGCCTCCATAAATGGGTCTCTTAGCAGCTAAACAACGAGCAATGAGAGAACCAAGGTTATACTTATTGACAGTTAAGTGAAGCATCAATAAAAGCAAGGTGATAGCTAGAAATGTTGCTAGTGTTCTCCCTGCCAAGGATACTTGTAGCAAGATAATAAGTGAAATATCTCATGGCAGGAAGTTGGATGTTTCTTATCTTCCCGCGCTGGGATGAGCGGCTATCATCATTGGTGATTCCTCGATAGAGCTCCATGAGATCAGTGGGTCTCTCCTGGATCTTGCATGCTGTCCCGGAAGCGCTGGTACCTATAATGTTATAAAAAAAGTCTCCAAAGGCAAAGAAAAAGAACTACCATACATCTTAAAAGCAACCGTGGGGCCATATTGTGAGTTATGAAATTTAAAGCTCTCAACAAAAGATTTTGTGACAGTAGCATATTGGAGACCCTTCATCCTCCATGTATTTCGTTAAACCAACTCTTTCAATAAGCATCAAGAAGTCATCCATTAGACCTACAAATCTCAAAAAAAGTATAACGTGGGAAGCTAGAAGGATTAGCAATTCCATCACCTCCCGCATCATCGATGTTCGGTGCAATAAGGTCTTCGTTATAAGATGTCCTCACTAAGGTGGATGAACGTGAGGGCCTTGTTCTTCTAGGAGCATCACTCCTAAATATTTGTCCAAAGTTATGGCTGTCCATTTTTTAAAATTTTCAACAATCATCACAAAAATTGATTTCAAGCAATTATAAGGTGGGAAGTACCATAGAGACTTATAGGAGAGCTAAACATGCATCAAAAATATATTATTTCCACTTAAATCAAGCATGCAAACTCACATAATCTGTCACCTCCAATACCAAAATACTCAAGAAATACATCACCAAACAAAAGTCTGCTTGGATAATCGGAGGAGTCACATAGCGGAGAGCAAATGCAACAATTTTTAGCAACAATGGTGGGTTGACGAAAGAGATCGAAAAATCTCGAGGAAGAACAGCAAGAACTTGGGTTCCAGGAAATCTTTTGAGTTTGTGAGGTGAGAGGGGAATCCTGGGCAGGAGAGAGAGTTAGTGGAGGGTTAGGGGGCCCCACACCATGCCCAAGCGCCACCATATGGTGTTCTTTACTGGTGGGTCCCCCTGGGGTGCCCCAGGTGGCTCTCTTCCTCATTTTTTACGTAAAAATTATTATAATTTTTCTGGAAATTTTCGAGAAACTTTATTTTCGAGGTATTTTCAGAATTTAATAATTATTTATAAACCTGGAAAACAATTGTAGAATGGTGAAAAAAACAAAACCAAAACTACAGAGGTTCTATGAAACTCCAATAGGTAAATAACCAAAGAAAACAACGGTGGAAATGGTGAAAACATAAGTATGGATGGTGAAAACATGCATAACCACAGTAATCAGGATGAAAACATGAATATGGATGGTGGAAAACATAATTGTACTAAAGTAGCAAGGTGATTACAGAAGTAAACATGGTCAAAACATAGTAAAACATTTAGCTCTTCATTCAAAATCATTTTGTTAACAAGGGTGATCAAGTCTTGTTACCAGAAGAATTTTTACATGAAGCAAAACTTTGCATATCACTAAATAATTATGTTACCTCAACCTTGATAGACATAGTCCCAATCATAATAATTTCATATTCTTTTGGTGGCATTGGAATGGGACAATAAAATTCTCCAATCTTGATGGTCTCAATATTTTCAATTGAATTTAAACCATATCTTCTATCAATCTTCTTGGGAAAATAAACAGTATGCTCTTTAAAAGTTACTTTTCATTGATTGCAATCAATAACAGCCCCTACAGTGTTAAGAAAAGGTCTCCCAAGAATAATAGACGTATTATATTCTTCGGGAATTTCCAACACAACAAAGTTAGTTAATATCAAACAACCAGTAGCAACTTGAACATGAACATTCTCACATATACCAACAGGAATAGCAGTGGATTTATCAGCCATTTGCAAAGATATATCAGTGTGTATCAATTTTTCAAGAGAGAGTCTCTTATAAAGAGATAAAGGCATAACACTAACTCCTGCTCCCAAGTCACATAGAGCATTTCTAACATAATTATTTTGAATAGAACAAGGGATAGTAGGAATACCAGGATCTCCAAGCTTCTTTGGAACCTTACCATTAAAAGAGTAATTAGCAAGCATAGTGGAAATTTCCTCATTAGGAATTTTCCTTTTGTTAGAGACAATATCTTTCATATATTTTAAATAAGGAGACAATTTAATAGCATTGATCAAAGGAATTTGCAAAACCAAAGGTTTCATCCACTCACAGAATTTATTATAATGTTCTTCTTCCTTTTATTTGTGTTTCTTATTAGGGAAAGGCATTGCTTTTTGTACCCATGGCTCTCTTTCATTACCATGTTTATTAGAAATGAAATACTCCTTAGTATACTTCATAGTTTTAGTTTGCTTATCAGGTTCAGCTACAGTTTCTTTTGTATCAGAAGCATCACTTTTATCATTACCACTTTCATTTTCAGCATCATAAATAGATATACTATTAGGATCTATAGCAGGTTCAAGAGATTCTACAACAGTTTTATGTCTCTTCTTCTTTTTCTTAGAAGGAGAACTATTGTTTTTAGGTTGTTGAGAATCTTTTTCAATTATTTTAGGATGACCATCAAGATACAAGGGATCCTGAGTAGACACACCACTTCTAGTGATTATTTCACAAACATGTTTCTCTCTAAAAGCATTAGCTAGCATATCTTTTTGCACTTTATTAAGTTGATGACTTTGAGGTTGAACCATATCACTGGTAGAAAAAGGCCTTCCATTACGCCCCCATCAGTCCCCAAATATTGCGCACCGTGACTAAAGGTCTTTTAGTCCCGGGTCGGGAGGAGACCCGCGACAGAAGGTCATGCGTCGCGGGTTGGGAAGCGCGTTGAGGCGCGTGGAGGGCATTAATTCCGGTTGGCCTGGCCACCCGGGACTAATGGTACAGTCTCCTGGCCTCCCAGTCTTTAGTCCCGGTTGGCCTGGCCACCCGGGACTAAAGATACAAACTGCTCGCCTCCCGTGCGGCGGTTTTTATTTCGCGAGCGAGAGGCAGAAGGGCGCCATTGCTACAGTGCGCACCCGAGTCTTTGTTTCTTCCTCTCTTCTCTTCTCTTCCCTCTCTTCGATCTTCCTCCACCAAGCACCATGGCTGAAGTTTGGAAGAGATTCCGTGTGGCCACACCATGCGGCAAGAGTCTCGACGTGTGCTACACCGACAATTGCGAGAGGCTCCCCGGTGCTCTTGGGCATTTGACCGATCTCCATTTCTCCTCTCCCGATGAACACCGGTTCTTCGGGCTTGATCTGGAGTATACGGCAGATCAATGGGATGTTGCCGTCATCCAGATTGCGTTCAAGGAGGCCGTTTTGGTCTTCCAATGGTCAAGGTAACGCACACGTACAATCTTGCATCTTCGATTTGTTTGTTGCATCTGAAGAATACATGTGTTGCAACATATCTAACACGTATCAAATTTTTGTTGTTGCAGTAGTTCAAAGCATTCTCGGACACTTGTTGATTTTCTTGTCAACAAGGGGTATGACTTCTCCAGCGTTGACATCACTCAAGACCGTCACAAGTTGATGCGCTTGGTTATTGTGATACCTGAAGATCACTACATTGATCTTCAGGACCATATCCATCTTGATGATTTGTACGGGCAGAAGACCGGGATGGCTCCCATGGCAACTGCCTTCATCCACGAGGGCTACGAAACCATGAAGTCCCGTTTCCCCTCCAGGAATCACAGGTATTGGGAAAAGACCCCACTGGACTGGACCAACGTCAAGTATGCAGCCATAGATGCATACGTTTCGTACGAGTTGTTCCGCATCTACTCGAGGGAGCCATAGATGTATGCGTTCGATATATGCATGTAATGGATATCTTAGTATTTAATGGATATCTTAGTATGTAGCTCTTGAAGCATAGCTTGTATTGTGAGACTTATGTTTGTGTTATGTGTGATCGTAAGACTCTATGTTATGAATGTGATATGATTGTGTTCTATTCATGATTGTGATGTCTCTACTCGTATTTTACTTGTGATTTATCACTTGTCTTTTGTTGTTCATAAAACTATTTTTGTTTCCTAGTTTTAAATGACTTGGAAAAATTTGCAAAGTGTTGCAAAGTGTAATGGATATTATTTCTATATTAATTCCTAGCTATACTATTTCTATATTATGTCAAATACACATTTCAAAACACACAAACAAAAACACATCAAGAAAACAAACAAAAACACATCAAGAAAACAAAACAGAAAAACTACAGTTTCTATATATCTGTTCACCAAAAATTAATCTAAGCCAGGAAAACATATATCTATTCAATACCAAACTCATCCAGTTGGGATTTATTTCAAATTACATTTTTGAACTCATTCTAAAAATAATAGAAGAGCCTACTGGTCTTTTTAAGATTTTAAAATGAATGAGTATTATTTTTCTTAATTTTTTGATATATTATTTGTATTTTTAAGATTTTAAAATGAATTAGTATTATTTTTCTTAATTTTTTGATATATTATTTGTATTTTTAAGATTTAAAAATGAATTAATTTTATTTTCTGAATATTTTTATATATTAATAGTACTTTTAGAAATAATACAAATTAAAAAGTTAATGTTTATTTATTTATTCAAAATTATTAATTACATCATTGCTTTTGTTTATTAAAAGATTTATTTGAAATTCAAACAATAAAGAAATGTGGCATCGACCAACATGTTAATAAGATTGATATGATAGTACTATCACATACATGCGTGCGAAACACTTGGATTCGGGACGGGATGGAACTCGGAAGTTAAGCGTGCTAGTGCTAGACTAGTGGGAGGATGGGTGACCGAGCGGGAAGTTTGACCACGAGTAAGTAATTTGACTAGAGATAATTGTACTTAGACACTAAGCAAATAATACAAATTCTGAAGAAAAAAAAAGGGAGAGAAAAAAAAGGGAGTGAAAAAAAGGGAGAGAAAAATTGGTGTGAAAAATAATTAGAAACCCAAATGAATTAAAGAAATTACAAAATAAAGTTTAGTCCCGGTTCATGTGGCCAACCGGGACTAAAGGTCCTCCGCCCCCAGGTTCCGCCACCCGCCCACGTGGCCGGGCCTTTAGCCGCGGTTCGTAAGAGGCGCGGCTAAAGGGGGGGTCTTTAGTCGCGCAGAGCTAGTCCCGGTTGCGCGGACGGGACTACTAGCCCTGGCGAACCGGGACTATAGGCCTATTTTCTACCAGTGTATGAAAATGTTCAACGATCATTTTAACATCATTTGCGGTTCTCTCAATAATACCATGCAAATTATCAATAGCTGTAGAATTTTCCATAAGATGATTTTTCCAATCCCATCTCCCTATTTACAGTACGCGCGTAGCAAAGTGGCCCAGCAGGCCTCGGCCTCGGTACAACCCGCCAAAAGCCTGCACTCCCTCTCCTCTCTATCTCTCACTGACAGGTAGGCCCCACACATCAGAGAGGGTTGTCTTCCACCTCGTGAGATTCCCGCGCCCGTACCCGTCGAGCTCGCGCACGATCTCTTCGCCCTGCGACCCACTCGCCTCTGGAGCCCCTCCATAACTAGCCCTGCTCCTCGTCTCCCTCTCCCCTTGTTCCCTCTCTGAATCACGCCCCCTGGTCGTCCAATGTTCTCTCAAGAGTTCGTTTCTGCCATGGTCGCGTTCTTCAATTCTGGCGTAAACCCGAGCTCCCTCTTGCCCCTATTTGGTTAACCTTGTTCCCGTCTCTCATCCGCACCCGTTGATGCCCTTGCTTGGCCTTATTTTGTAGTTTAACGACGTTCTCGTGCACGACCGAGGTCGCCGGAGCAAGCGCGACTGTAGAACCTCGTCGTCGTCGCTAAAGAGCACGTTGAGCCCTCATGTGACCACCCTCCGCTTCGCCATCATGAGTCGTGCCTCGTGGTGACCTCCCCGAGCCCGGAAGCCCACCGAAGCATCATCGTCATCGAGATCCCATGAGCGCCAGCCACCGCGCGCCATTTTCCGGCGGGATCCCCACTGGTGAGTTCCTCCATCTTCCTCTGCCATTATATTTCGTCAACGGCCCCGATTTGATTCGACCCGAAGGGGTAAGCCCCCGTTGGATCTTGATCCAACGGCCTAGATCCAACCACTTAACGCAGTCAGCATAGCCCAATCACCAGCCACGTAGCACCCAGTCAGCAAGCCTGGCCAATCAGGAGCAGCCACATGTTTCAGATGTTTTTCTGTTTTACGTTGAATAGAATTAGTTTGTCCATTTTACAGGAAAAGCCCCTAGATATTAGAACCATCATAACTTTTGATCTAGAATACCAAATTTAGCAAACTTGGACTTTCTGAAAATTCCTTGACATGTAGAAACTTTTAGAACTGTTCAAATTAAAATTTGAATAGTTCAATTTTTTCCAAATTCAAATGAGCCATTTTGATGAATTTTTACATAATTCAAATTCTGCAAATCCAAAAATTGCAAATAAAATATATTTGTAAATCTTAGAACGTGCACTTTCATCCTCTCCATCCCAAAATAATATTTGAACCAATTAAAATGGAAATTAGGATTTAAATATCCAATTGAGTATTTTGCACTTAGTTTAAATTCTATAAATAATTTTAATTAGTTTTCTTCTCGAATTTTTTCCATTTCATACCTTAGACCAGAGAGACCAATACCAAAACCATTTGTGACCAGAGGAACCATTACATCTAATTTTTTCCTATAAACCATCCATAGTAGTCAGCCATATATTATTTAAGTGTTGTTTGATGAAACCCTCTTTTAGGAAAATTGTGGTATGAACATTTTGATCAAAGCAACACGAATTTTATGTTAACCACATGTGACAGTAACTTTTGGACCAGAAACCCATAGCCCACGACCTTTTTTAAATTTACAAGTCATATTGTGAATTGCTTCAACCCTAGTACCCAAAGCCATGAAATGAATCATGTTGATCATGGATTTGTTTTCTAAAACCCTTAGAGGAAAGCCTTGTGTGATCTTTGTGAGAAAAGACCAACCCTTGGAACAACTTTTTTTGTCAATGTGGAAAGCTTGACACAAACATATTAATTCCTTTTTGTACATTGAATTAAGTATTAAACCCTAAACCTGATCACATCCACTTCTTTTGTATATTAAGTGAAGTGATATTCCTTGACAACCCTTAACCACCAATGGAAAACCCCATATCCAAACACTTATTTTCTTTTTGCACATTGAATTAAGTACTAAAGCTTACCACATTGTTTCCTTTTTCATATTGAAGTAAATGTGATAACCCTTAGGTGAACTCTTGAAACCTCCTTGACAATATGAATCCATTATTGTTTGAATCTTTCAAACTTAAACCTTGACCAACCCATGCCCTAGTAGCTAGCCCTAAACCCTTTTGCCATAATTCTTTTTGTAAAATTGAATTATGTGTTAAACCTAACCCAAACCGCTATAATTCCTTTTCATAAATTGAATTATTGTGATAAACTTTGAACGTGTCCATAAAAGACCAAACCATAACCATCTCACCATAATTCTTTTGCATATTGAACTATGTGCCAAAACTTTTTCCACGTTAACACCAATCAAGTTGAATAACTTGTTATGCTTCTAAATTGTATATTTTGTTGCATTTGTTTTTTGTGGGTGAATTGCTTGTTTATCGTTATTTATTTGTATGGTTTCGATTGTACGGAGAGCAACATTCTATTTGTAAAGAGAGTGTTTCTATACCAACTTCCACAAGGCAAGGGATACTTCATGTCCAACTTCTGTTTTCTAATTGGATTAGTGTTTTCTAGTAGTATGAACCATAGGTGGTTTTACTTATTTTCCAAGTATATGTTATGCTTAGAACACATAGTAGTGTGTAGCCATCCTGAAACCCCTACTAGGTACTTGTTTAGCTGTACTTGGCTACTATTAGAAATGTTGTTGTTTCATTTTGGTTCTGATATTTATGAAACTTGAAAATTAATAACATTAATGAAACACTTGGGTGGATTAATTGAACCTTGCTTGGTGGCTGAATGAAATGTGGACTGCCACCCAGGAACAGAGAGATTTGTAGGTCTTCATTGTTTTAGATAGCTTCCGGTGCATCCTTGAGGTATTATGGGCTCTGCCAAGATTGATTAATGTGTGAGGGTTCATCCTGCTGTAAGACATTGGGTGGTTCAGAATCTTAGGAGCGTTGAGTCTTACCGGTATGGGTGAATATCTCTTCCCAAAGATCTTGTCTTATCCTTCCTTCGGGTAGGGTGAGTTTTAAGGTGAAAGTACAAAACCTCTCGAGAGTTAAAACTAAAATCTTAGTCGTGTCCCCGTTTATGGACAATTTGAGCTAACATGCATGGATTGTACTGAAGAATCTCCTAATCTTTTCTGAATAAAGTAAAATATGTTAGAAACCTCTTTTGGGAGCACATGGTGTGTCTACCCCTCTTTGCCCTCTTACGAAACTTCATGGTTGTGTCTACCCATGATGACTTTACAAATGTCTTCAAAGGTTTAAAATGATTTGTAAAATATATATATATATATATATATATATATATATATATATATATAGGCACAACTAGCTTTATGCAAATAGAACCAACTCCACTAGACAAATATCATGTAGTTATCTTATTCCTCAAAACTGCCACCATACAAGTGTCACTTGCCAGTACATTGTTTGTACAGAATCTCCCTCGTGGGGCTGCATATTCCAACGTGCAGGCCATTTTGATGAAGAGTGATTGGTTAGAATCTCGAGCTTACGTTCCAACATGTCTGCACGTGCCGCATGAAGATGAACAAGGCTCATTTATGATTTAATTCCACTTTGTTTGCTTTGAATCTTGTTATTTGAGCTAGTCCATGATACTATGCTAATTGTAAGACTATTTTATTTCATATCCATTGGATCAACGATGTAGATTGATGCTATTGCAATGAATATTTCATTTTTTTCATGTGTATGATATCAGTGATCCCGTGAATAGCATGTTAAACAGGTGTTCTATCTTTATTAAAATATACGGCGCTACAGATTTCCCCCGGGTAGATCATTCATTTCCTAGAGGAGCATTAACACCATCACTCAGGGTACATTGCTCGTTCGTCAACGGAGTGGTGGTCTTAGTCAACATTAAGATGAGTACCCAAGGGATCTCAATTAATTAATACTTGAAGTGGACTTTTCATACAACAACAACAAGAAGTTCACAAGTACTTAGCACCACTTTAACAATGACAATTTAATCTTTCAATATCACATTGTGGAGGATAAATCAAAGCCATACTTCAACAATAATGAGCAAAAATTCTTTCAGCTCAGGATCGCATTCATAAAACATGAGATAATGCATAGTTTATCAAGTTAAAAATAGTGAGACTAGCATCGAAGAAAATTTTTTGAAAACTAAAGAACTGGACGGTGAACAATATCTCAGTGCAACCAAAAAAATAATAGCATCATAGTACTCAACTTTTCAAGAGCTAGGAAGACGAGTCTGGCATACCCCCTCTTGCTAGTTTGGTGCCTTGTTCGGTTCATCTTCTACTTCCTTCTCTTTGCTGCTTCACACGAGCTGAGATATTCCTATAAAACCAAAATAAAAACAAAAAAGAAAAAGAATATATACAAAAGCTCTATCATAAAAAATTGTTTTTCAAATAAGATAAAGAACGATAAAAAGTTACACCAATTTTTTTTGTGTTTTTTGACAATAGCGACAACAAACAAAATACTCTAATTTTTTTATTTTTTAAATAATAATGGAAGTGCCGAAATTAGGCATGCTAAATACACAAAAAAAAAAACTCGAAATTAACATGGATGCAAAGTGTGGAGTAATTTCACTTCCCCCAAGCTTTGATTTTTAGCCTAGCTGAGCTACTCGTCGGTGTTGTGGCCGTCGTGTGGTGGTGGGTTCTGTCCCCACAAATTCATGAAGACAGTGAAGCTCGTGTTGAGGTAGTCAAAGTTGGTGCTCACACTCTGAAGTGCTTGCTTAACTCCGCCCACTCGTCCTCATTGTAGCCCCAATCACCCCATCCATCTCCTTGTTGTGGGGGTGCATAATCAGCTACGTATTGCCCCCATCTTCCTATATCTTCTGGCTCCTAATGCTCGAGTCCTTCTTCTTAGCGAGCAACGTTGTACAACTCGCAATTCATTTGTAGATCCCTATCCTGTAAAGCAATACCATGTCGAAAAGACAAGGCGATGAGTTGTTTGTTGGTATTGTCTTCAAAAAACATAAACGAAAATGTCGAGTATGACAGTTAGTAGGGTTAACTCTCAGAAAGAGGTGATATATGTGATCAAGAATAGTGCGATGTAAAAGCTTGGGGATGCCCCCGTGGTTCATCCAAGCATATTTTTAGAAGACTCGAGCATCTAAGCTTGGGGATGCCCAAGCATCCCCTTCTTCATCAACTATCGATCAGGTAACTTCTCGTGAAACTATATTTTTATTCGGTCACATCATATGAAGTTTACTTGGAGCGTTGTCGGGGGGCTACCCCCGAGTAGGTTCAAGGCATGTGATAAGACAAGGTTCCAGAGAACTGTTGGCGGAGTAGGCGGCTACCCGGGGTACCTGCTATCCGGTAGTCACTATTCGGTGATATATACTGAAGGCCAAGAGAAGATATTGAGGGAGATCGTATTCTTCCGAGTAGAGAAGTCATGGTCTGAGTAGATGGGCAGCAATCCTACTCGGGCCAGAAGTCAATGGAGCCGTTCTGACGAGATCCCGTGTATCCCGCAGCCGTACAGGCGTGCGGTTCAACTTACTAGGTATGTGATCATCAGCGATGCGGCGTGGGTACAGTGAGGTGGGAACCTATCTTGTTTTGTCATTGACAGAGGGGACAGGACGGGACGGGGGCCTACCCTATGAGGCTGGCAAGCTGGGCAAGCGCTGTCATCATACGGCGCGGCGACTTCTCGCACCCGCGTCAGCGGGAACCCGGAAGCGTGCTATGCGTGTCACAGTGGAATTTTTCCATCAATTATGCCTTTTATTCTTTGTTTATTCTGCTGGGCACCAGTATATAAGGTGCCCAGCCCCCTCCTGCGCGAGGGACGTTGGCCAGGTCGCATTTATTGCAAGAGCCAGCACTAGAGCTAGAGAGAGCAGCAGAGTGGCTACTCTGCTGAGAGGCAAAGTTGTAGTGTGGCTACTCGGATATTATACATACAGAGAGATAGGAAGGAGTAGGGGTGTTACCTCCACACGAGGGCCCCGAACCTGGGTAGATTGTTGTGTTTGCAGTGTTCTTGAGCGCGGCTACTCGCCGTGCGATCCCTCCCCGGATACCTACAGCATCCATCGGCCCCAAACCTTAAGCCATCCCATGGCATCTGTCTTTCCCACACCACGACAGTTGGCGCCCACCGTGGGGCCAGCAGCGGCGCTGGCTGGGGTGCATAATCGGACGGGACCCGTTTCCGCATCGGGGGAGCATGTGGTCTGTGGCCATGTCCACAGATTCGGCTCCTTCGATTTCGTCACCGACAACGCCGGCGATTTTGGCGGCAGGCCCGTGCCTGCAGGTGGCTCGGTGCTCTCCTTCGGCGCGCACTTGGTCTATCTCGCCACCACCGTCATCCGCGAGTTCCCGGAGGGGGTGCTCGTTGCGGATGATCCTCCTGCTGTACTTGCTGCCCGCGGGAAGCCAACTGGCTGCTCTGCGGACAGCGTGGAGGTGATAATGACGGCCCCGGCTACCGATGCCGGGAAGGGCGCGAACACTGCGCCTGAGGTCATGGAGCCGGCGGGTGCAAGGGTACACAAGGCCCTACGACATGCGCCAGAACATTCCGGGTTACGTGGCCCCTTCCATGTCAACAGCCATGCCGGCTGCTCGCGGAGGCGCCACCAAACAGATGGGCATGTCGCAGCCCACCGAGGCGGAACTCACCGCTTTGAGGGCTCAACTCGAGCAGCAGCGTCAAGCGCTACTCGCTGAGTCCCAGGAGCTGGAAAAGGTTAGGCTTGAGCTTAACCTAGATCAAAATGAGTACAACAAAGCACACGATTTTACTCTAGCAAGCTAGGTACTATTCGTCGCAACTTAGGCGATGAGTTAACCAGAGACGGTAGGGCTGTTAGTCTATCTGCTAGTTTGAACACTGCTAGTAGACCGAAATACGGTTCCCCTGCCAAGACTCTTAGGGATGCAGAGGCAGTTGCTGCTGAGTTGCCGCATCTCACTGGAGATGCTCGCGCTAGGCAGTAGGATAGGCTCAATGAGTTAGTGCTAGAAGCCGGTAGGCACAATGAGGAGTTCCGGAAAGCTAATCCGGGTGCTGGCGCTTCCCATGTTGTTCAGTCGCATGGGATGAGATCTATGGATCAGGCATCATCGCCGCTTCCCGGCGGTGATAGAGCCTAGAGCGTGACCTCTAGGAGACATCAACAGATGCAGGTGTACGACCCGACAGTCGCTGCAAAACAGCATGCTGTAGAGCGGAAGCCCGGCCAGAAACACAACTCGGCAGGAGCAGGCTATCAAGCCACTAAAGCTCACAGCAGGAGGCCGGGAGGAAGCCGAGAGGGCGCATCTCGGCGTCATGCTGCCCAGCCAGTTCAGCAGAGGGTGCAGCCGCAAGCAGTTGTGGTGGCAGCCAACCCTGTCGCTCAACCCGCGCCCGTGTAGCAGGACCGTTATGATGACGGGTACTCGGCAATGGAACTAGGCCGGGTACGCTGACCGAAGGGACATCACTGATCGCCTCGGTGACCGGATGCTGGAGCCCACAGATGAAAGATACAAGCTGGACCAGATCAATCATTCTGCGCAGCTCGAGACGAAGGGGCCACCCGGCCCAGATTGCTTTGGTCGCCGCATCATGGAGGAGCCCTCCGTGAACAAGTTTCAGCTGGCCAGAGGGACCAAGTGCTACGATGGCAGCACCAAGCCGGAAGACTGGCTCTGTGACTATGTTACCGCCGTGCACATTGCAGGTGGGAACAGGAGATGGGTTGTGCGGTATGTCCCGCAGATGCTGGAGGGCCCTGCTCGGACTTGGCTCAACAACTTGCCCAGAGACAGCATCAACTGCTAGCTGGACTTCTCGGAGGCCTTCATCAGCAACTTCACCAGCACGTACAAGAGGCCGAATAGGCCGCAGCAGCTCTCATCTCACAAGCAGCACGAAGAGGAGACAGACCGAGAGTACCTTACTCGGTGGAGCACTCTGAGGAACACCTGCGAGGGTGTGAATGAGGCCCAGGCCATTACCTGGTTTGCTCAGGGCTGTAGGCACGGCAGTATGCTATGGCAGAAGTTACAGAGAGAGATGCCGAGTACGCTTGCCGAGACGATCAAGATAGCTGATATGTATGCACTCGGTGACCCTGCTCAGCCTCTGCTCGATTCTCCTGAGCCGAGAAGAAGAAACCAAGTTGGCGGCAAGCGCCAGGACTGATAAGATTTCTGCAACAAGCGCAGAGATGACCGACCGGATACTCGGTACGGTCCTGAACAAGTGAATGCAGTGAACCATGACACCGCGGCTGCTGGGAGTAGCCAAAGGCAGAAAACTGCTGGAGCCCAATACGGGCAGAACCAGAACCAGGGCCAAGGCTTCAAAAAGTAATACCTAGCCCCTCAGCAGGTTACCAGCAACCCGGATGCCGGAGATGCGGCGAGATTTATCTTTGAGACCATGAAGGATGGGCCGTGCGGCTTCCATACTCGGCATCCGAGTAGGCCAGCCAACCACACTACCCGGCAGTGCAGCTGGTGGGACCGCATCAAGAGTGAAGGTTTTGGTCAGCTGCCCCCTCCTCCTCCTCTTCCGCTTTCTGGATCCAATGTGCAGCCTATCCGGGCAGCAGCTCCCAGGCCGGCCGAGAATCCGAGAAGGGAGAATGTGAACCAAGTGGCCCATGGAGCCAACCGCAACTACAACAACCGCAACTTCTACACCCGCAACAACAACAAGAACAACAACAACAACAACAACAACCAAGGCAACAACGACAATGGCAATGATGGTGGCGCAGACCGCAACCAGTACCAGGAGCACCATGAGAGCTACATGGTATTCACCACCGAGCCAGATGACAAGCAGTCACAGCGCATGCGCGCAATGGAGGTAAACGCAGTGATCCCGGCAGTGCCTCACTACCTGCATTGGTGTGACCAGGATATCATCTGGTCCAAGGAGGATCATCCAAGGGTGATGCCCAATCCGGGTACCTATGCTTTGGTGGTGGACCCTACCTTCCTGGGCACCAAGAAGAATGTCAAGTTTAGCAAAGTGCTGATAGACAACGGCAGCAGCATCAACATCATGTACAGAGACACACTGGAGAAGCTCGGCCTCGCCGAGAACATGCTGCTACCCAGCAGGACTACTTTCCATGGCATTGTGCCGGGAGTATCTTGTGCTCCGATCGGCCGCATATGGATAGATGTGCTATTCGGCACCAGGGAGAACTGCCGCACCGAGTGCCTGCAGTTCGAAGTGGTTGATCTTCAGAGCACCTACCACGCTCTGCTCGGTAGGCCTGCACTCACCAAGTTCATGGCCTCAACCCGTGTTGCTTACCTGAAGATGAAGCTACCTGGTCCAAATGGTGTCATCACCATCTCGGGTGATTACAAGCGTTCTCTGGAGTCTGCCTCTGCTGGATCCTGCTAGCGGAGTCACTGGTCATTGCTGCTGAGAAGAAGAAGATACGTGAGGTAGTGGCTATGGCCCAAGCAGCGCAAGTTGGGGCACCTAGAATGCCGAGTTCCCAGTACGTAACTGCTTTCCAGGCGTCCCAGGAGACAAAGAAGGTCCAGGTTGATCCTGAGTTCCCAGACCGTGTAGTCATCATTGGCGCTGGGTTGGACGAGAAATAGGAAAGCGAGCTCATCCACTTCCTCTGTGAGAATCAGGATGTCTTTGCATGGTCCAATGAAGATCTGTCGGGTGTCCCGAGGGAATTGGTTGAGCACTCGCTACACGTACGCCCAGACGCCAAGCCGATTAAGCAGGCAATGCGCCGCTTTGCGGCAGAGCCAAGGAAGGCTATCGGTGACCAGATCACCAAGTTGCTGATAAGTAGATTCATCATGGAGGTGCTGCATCCGGATTGGCTGGCCAATCCGTTCATGGTTGAGAAGAAGAAGGAGGACCCCAAGGCCGAGATTGCGTGGCGCATGTGCGTGGACTACACCGACCTGAACAAGGCCTGCCCCAAGGACCCGTTCCCGCTACCCAGCATAGATCAGGTGATCGATTCCACTGCCGGGTGCGAACTTTTGTCTTTCATTGATGCCTACTCTGGTTTCCATCTGATAGCTCTTAACCCAGATGATCAAATAAAAACTGCCTTTATTACCCCGTACGGGGCTTATTGCTATCGTGTTATGTGCTTTGGGTTGCGAAATGCTGGGGGTACCTATCAGAGATGCATGCAGAAATGCTTGCATGATCAAATTGGCAAGAATGTGCAGGTGTACGTAGTTGACATTGTCATCAAAACGAATAAAACACATACTCTTCTTAGTGACATTGAGGAAACCTTTGCCAACTTGCGCAAGTACAGGATGAAGTTGAATCCGACTAAATGCATTTGTCGTCCCGGCTGGCAAGTTACTCTGTTTCTTGGTATCTAGCTGGGGCATTGAGGCCAATCCTTCAAAGATAAAAGCTATAGAGAGCATGTCTTTGCCGAGATCACTGAAGGATGTGCAAAAGTTTACCGGGTGCTTGGCTTCTCTGAGCCGCTTCCTGGGAAGAATGGGCGAGAAGGCATTGCCTCTCTACCAGCTAATGAAAAAGAGTGACAAGTTTGTTTGGACACCACAAGCTGATGTGGCGTTCAAGGAGCTGAAAACCATGCTGGGTAGCGCTCCCATCTTGGCTAGCCCGCTACCCAAAGAGCCAATGCTGCTCTACATTGCGGCTACCAACCGGGTAGTCAGCATGGTGATTGTGGTGGAGAGAGAAGAGGAAGGCAAGACTGTGCAGCGGCCAGTGTACTATCTCAGTGAGGTGCTATCCAGCTCCAAGCAAAACTACCCGCACTACCAAAAGATGACATACGGTGTGTACCTGGGTGCCAAGAAACTGAAGCACTTTTTTCAAGAGCATCCCATCACAGTTGTGAGTTCCGCTCCCATCTCGGACATCATGGGAAACAAGGATGCGAGTGGCAGAGTAGCCAAGTGGGCAATCGAGCTAGCCACGTACGCTCCTCTATATGCGAGAAGAGAAGCTATCAAGTCACAAATCCTGGCAGATTTCCTGGTGGATTGGGATGAGGTGCAGTATGAGCCTCCCTTGCCAGAAACCAATTTCTGGAAAATGCATTTTGATGGCTCCAAGGTAAAAGAAGGGCTTGGTGCTGGCGTGGTGCTCACGTCACCAAAGCGTGATCAACTCAAGTATGTGTTGAAGATACATTTCAAGGCATCTAACAATGTGGCCGGGTATGAGGCAGTGGTGCACGGCTTGAGAGTAGCCAAGGAAGTTGGGGTGCGGCGTATCGTCTGCTATGGTGACTCAGATTTGGTGGTGCAGCAGGTATCCGGCACTTGGGATGCCCTGGATGCCAACATGGCGTCCTATCGGTTTCTGGTGCAAACCATGACTGGCTTCTTCGATGGCTGTGAGTTTCATCACATACACCGAGCTGATAATGATGCAGCGGATACCCTGTCCAAGTTGGGATCTTCTCGGCAGTTATCCCGCCTGGGATTGCCTTGGAGCATTTGAGAAAGCCATCTATCAAGCCATCCCCCAACTCGGAGTCCATCTTCATTCCATCACTGCCGGATTCAGAAGTTGTTCCCATGGAGATAGACTGGGAGGCTGCAAAACAGAACCCGGGGACTGCCGTCTCCAACCCGGCGACTGGCGCCTGCAAATCGGGGAATGTCCCTCCTTACTCGGGGACTGTCGCATTCATCGAGGGGGTCATTTCCGAGTACTCGGGGACTCGGGGCCTCGCCCTCAACTCGGAGCAAATAATGGTGGCAGATCCAATGGAGATAGATGAACCACTGTTCCCTAGTCGGCCCACGCCGGGTTGGGCTGTGCCCATCTTGTCTTTTCTGATGGATAGCACTCTGCCGAGTGACGAGGTCACGGCCCGCCAGATACGGAGAAGATCCAAGGGTTACACAATCATCAACAAGGAGCTACACAAAAGGAGTACAACTGGCGTGCTGCAACGCTGTGTTGAGCCAGAAGAAGGGGAAGAAATTCTCAGAGAGATTCATCAAGGAGAATGCGGTCATCACGCCTCTTCTCGGGCTCTGGTCAAGAAGGATTTTCGGCATGGTTTCTTTTGGCTCACTGCCTTGAGACAAGCTGAAGAGATAGTGAGAAAATGCAATGGGTGTCAAAGGTTTGCAAGCAAGATTCACATGTCAGCTTCCGAGTTGAAAACCATCCCCATCACTTGGCCATTTGCTGTTTTGTGCTTGGACATGGTAGGCCCATTCAAACCAGCTAGAGGCAACATGACTCACATCTTGGTCATGGTTGATAAATTCACCAAGTGGATTGAGGTCAAACCTATTCGGAAATGTGATGGAGCTACAGCTGTGAGTTTACTAAAGGATGTTATCCTGAGATACGGCTACCCGCACAGCATCATCACTAACAATGGCACAAACTTTGCTGAGGGGGCCTTTGCAAGATTTTGCAAGGAGAAGTGCATCCGACTAGATGTTGCATCAATTGCGCATCCAGCCTCTAATGGGCAAGTTGAGAGAGCAAATGGCATGGTTCTATCCAGAATAAAGCCAAGGCTGATTGAGCCATTACAGCGAACCCCTGGTTGTTGGTTGGACGAGTTGTCGGCGGTGTTGTCGAGTCTAAGGACTACCCCTAACCGATCAACCGGATGCACACTATTCTTCCTGGTATATGGAGCTGAGGCTGTGTTGCCCACTGACCTATAGCATGACTCACCAAGGGTAACACTCTATACTGAAAAAGAGGCATGCTCGAGAAAATGACGTTGACCTGCTAGAAGAAGCAAGAGAGTTAACTCTGTCACGTTCCGCCATTTATCAGCAAAGCCTGAGGCGTTATCACAGCCGGAAAGTGAACCCAAGGGTTTTCCGAGAAGGAGACTTGGTCCTTAGGCTCGTGCAACGCACAACCGGGATGCACAAGCTATCCCCTCCGTGGGAAGGGCCCTTCCTTGTGAGCAAGGCGTTGCACAATGATGCCTATTACTTAGTTGACGCACAGGCACCCCAGAAGAACAGACCGGATAGAGCAGGAGATGAATCTAAGTGTCCCTGGAATGTAGCTCTACTCCGCCGTTTCCATTCGTGAACAAACATTGTATGTATTTTCTCATCCGAGTTAAAATTCTAGTCGGCACTCCGAATTCAAACTCGGGGACTGCCCTTGTCCAAATTGCTCCATGTCATTTTACTCTGTTTTACTTTGTCTACTCGGTTGATTCACTTAGAGTTTCATAAGCATATATAGTAATGTGTTTAAACCCAAGGGCCAACTCTTTGACTCTGCTGCTAACCGCAACCCGGCTTTATGGCAAGCAAGAGAACAGGCCAAAGGTCAATGAACACACGAAAAATTGCTAAGGAAAGGAAACGTGTGGAAACCGAGTAGAGTGTTCTTTACTGCTTTCTCTTTCCGGCTAAGTGGTGGGCAGCGTTACCATTCATTTTTATAAGTGGCTAAGTATTTGAAACTCAAACTTTGAAATCTTGTGACTCGACTACCAAAAAAGCCACAAGTGGCAGGTAAGAGCTAAGACAAAAAGAATGAGTGGATAAAAAATGCAACTCGGGGACTTGCATAGAAACGCAACCCGGCATTGAGCCAGAGTTGCTAAACATTAACTGAAATGAAAACTGAGTAGCAAAGGGCATAATTGTATCGATTACATTTGCACCTGGCATCCCGGGGATCTGATAAATGTTTGGAGATAAGGCATGCATGAATTACACAACAGCAGAAGCAGTGGCATCAGCGTCGGTGTTGATAGGCGCATTTGGATCACAAGCAGTAGCTGTAGGGGTTGGAGTGGTGGAGATTGGCTCCGCTGCAGTGTTGGAGGCTGGAGTGGCTTGAGTGCTGGGCAGGGGATAGAGACCGGATGGCGCAGCTCCAGTCGCACCCAACTCAGAAGCTAGGTCTTGGATCACCATCTCAGTGGTGATGGTGACCTCCTGCGCGGCGGGCTGCAGCTGCTCGGCCTCTAGGTTGGCTCCCTACCCGGAGTCCTCTGCAGTGCCTTGTTGCTCGGTCTCCTCCGTCTTTTCGACCTCCTCCTGTTTGGATCCCTCCTCCTCAGCACCCTCCTCGAACTCGGCCAGCTCTTCATTGTCCAGGTCATCATCCTCTTCATCATCCTCTTCGCCAACATCCGTGTCAGGCTCGGGGAGGCCGTCAATGTAGGTGCTTGTATCAGCATAAGAGGCAATTTCGTAAGCCACCTCTTTTCGACGAGTGACGCAATCAGGATCCTTGGTCCACTTGGAGTCGTTGCGGCGGCTGCTGATCCTATTGAGGTCCAAATTCTCATACCAGGACAGTATGAAGTGCAGCGGCTCGTCGGCTCCTGCTCGAGCTGCGGATGCACGCCACTTCTTGAGCTCCACCTTGACTTCATCCAGATGCTCTGCGATTCCGCGGAATGTTTCCGGGACATCCCTCCCGGGCCATAATAGCTTGTGCAAGTTCACTGTTGTGGACACCATGGAGGTGCCCAGGCCTCTGAAGGAGCGTATTTGAGCCTTGAGGTTGAGAAGATGGTCAGAGATGCTGGAAGATTCATCAGCATTCAAGCCTGCTGCTGCTCTGGCCTATCTTGCCTTGTCCACCGCCGGCACGCCAGCAACCCGGAGTTCAGGGAAGATATCTAAATCAACAGGACCTAGGTTGAGTCAGAAACAGTGACCAAGAAGAGAGGAAACAGAATAGAAGAAGGCAGAGAGAAAAGCACCAGGGCAGGGTAGCGAATAGCGGCAACTCTTATTCCATGTGTACGACCAAAGTGCTCAACTTGGTCCTCCAGTCCTCTGCATTTTGGATATGTTTGTCCTGCAGGCGGCGCGACTCAGTGATTGGAACCTCGAGAACCTGGTTCCTGTCCTTCAGCATCTGGATCTCCAGCTCGAGTGCCCGTTTCTCGGCGGCAGCGTTAACCTCGAGCTCTTTCTTCTCGCGCACATGGTTGATTGCGGCTTGGAGATCAAGCTGGAGCTTCTCGTAATCCTCCCTATCGGCTGCACACTCCTTCTCAATTTGGGCCTCCCGGGTTTGCACTTGCTGGTGTGCTTCAGCTGGTGTAAGGCAGTTCAGATGCTGCTCCCAGAAGTTCTTGTATTCTTATGCGGGTAGAACAGTGTTATCAGCAGAGTAGCCAAGTGAAAGAAAGAAGATGCAGAGAAAAGGGAAAGTTATTCACCTTCCAGAGAAGTGATTTTACTCTGCGCGGAGGCGGCAAAGACTTCGCAATCCTGATGCCTATCCACCAGGGCTTTGAGCTCGCCTACAGAGAAGAAAGCAATTGAGCAAAAAGCAAAAAACGGGCGTAAGTACAAAACGCACAAACCGAGATGCTAAAAGCTTACTCTCAATCTCAGAGAGCTTGAGGGTGCGGTCCAGGGCATCCTGCTTGATGACATCCCTGTCTTTCTTGTCAGCCTCCAGAGCCTGGTTCCGTTCTCTGGCTTGGCGGTGATTCCAGAGGAGCCGACGGAAAACATTTGTCCTCTTTTGGACGCTATCCTGCAGAGAAGAAGGAAAGAATGTAAGTATTGGAAGATTTGGCCCGAGTAAATTTCAACTCGGTTGAGTCTTCGCCTACTCGGCCCGAATCTTGGGGACTGGGGTAGTCGCTAAGAGAAGAAAAAGAAGAAGGAGGAAACTGGCAACTCGGAAAATCCAGAATGAAGAAGGACACTTACCACATAGCTTTGCTCGATATCTTCTATATTCTTGCGCAAGACGAACAGCTTCCCAGCCAAGGTACTGCAAGGGCTGGCCACGGACATGCCAACGGGACCAATGTCTGCTTTGTTCCAGTCCGTCCGATAATGGTCGAGGTTGCCCAACTCGGTACCATCCCAGACGGTGTTGCCGTACACCTTGCTGTCCCAGGCCTTCTCAACGTGGCCTACCCGGTCCAAGATGCCTGCGACGCCTTCTTCGGGAAGCACCTCGTTGTCCTTGCCGCGGGAAGAAATTTCCTTGATGACCAAGGAGTTCGCCTTTCCCTTGGATTTGGAGAGGCCCGCTGCTTTGCGCTCTCTGAGATCGGCTACCCGCTGATCTTCCTTGGACAGTTGGATTTTGTGGCGCTTCTGCAGATCTGTCCAGTACTCAGGATATTTGAGCTGCTTGCTGGCGCCTACGCCAGCACTCAACTTCTCGATAGGGCTAAAAGTCACCTCGGAGGAAGCCAGATTGACATTTGGGTTAGGCGGTGTCATATTCGGGGTGAGCGTCAGTTGTTTGCTCTTGACCAGCTGCTTGGGCTGTCCGCCTTGCGGCTTGGTGAGCGGCAACTGCTGCCCACCTTGTGTGGCGGTACGCTTTGGCTGCTGTCGGCTTTCCTCCGCAGCTGGCTTGATGGATTTTTTGGTAACTGGCGGAACTGCTTGCCGAGAAGAGGGAGTTGGTTGCTGAGATGGTGCCGGTGGTTGTTGAGGTGTAGGTGTTGCTTGTGGGGCTGGTGGAGTTGCCTGTTGACTAGGCGGCGCGGATGGCTAATTAGTTGGCGCAGCGTCCGGCGACGCTTTGGCTTGGCGGGGCGGCTCCACCACGAAGGTCTCCACTCGCTGCTCGGCAGCGGGATCCGGCCTCTCGGTGTTGTTGTCCTCCACCCGCTGCTCGGCAGCAGGGTTGGGCTGCTCTACAACGTGGTCTTCAGGCTGCTGCCCTGCAACATTATCTTCGGGCTGTTGTTTTACGGCAGGCTCTGGACGCTCCAGGGCGGCATCCTCCTGCTGCTGCTCGGTAGCACGGTCAGTATTCTCCTCAGCTGATGCAGCTGGAGGAGTTGGCGGCATCTCGGCGCTGTTGGTGGCCTGGGCAGTTGGCTGCGCGTCAGGTGGCGACTGCTCGGAGGTGAGGTCTATCTAAATCCTGGCGCCATCGTTCTCAGCGCCAGTGTCTTGTTCTTCATTAACTGGGGAGGGCG
Organism: Alopecurus myosuroides; assembly: GCA_028641055.1. NCBI lineage: Eukaryota > Viridiplantae > Streptophyta > Magnoliopsida > Poales > Poaceae > Alopecurus > Alopecurus myosuroides. The sequence goes on from CM054057.1 coordinate 51,907,101, forward strand.
CACACGCCCTGCCCCGCATATCTTGCCCTTCGTCATCATCCGAGAGCTCCACGGTCGGCTCTCGGGGCGTGGCCACTCTCCTCTTGGGAAGTGGCGCAGCCGTGGCGTCTGCGTCAAGTGGAGCGCTGAAGAAGAGCGTGCAGAGGAAAAGCGAAATCAGAAGGGGAGTAGAGAGGAGGAAAGAAAGAAACACATCGAAGAGCAAGTATGCATTTAGAGGCACTTACCCATCTGAGGTAGGGGCGCGTCTCTTGCGAGAAGCAGGTTTGTTTGGGGCCGGCGGTTTGTTTCCCGTCTTCTTCTTCAACTTCTTGGAGGCAGGTGCCTGCGCACCACTGCCCACCCTCTTCCGAGTAGTGGGAGCAGCCACAGACACAGGAACCGCGTCCACTGGTTCCTCTCCATCATCTAGCTCGGGCTCCTCTATGGATAGGAGAAGGAAAAATTTAGAACAAGCAAGGGAAAGGAATCAAGGCACAATGCTGACCGAAGAGAGAGGTGAACTCGGTCATCTTCTTCATCTTCGGACCAGTCCCGAATAGAGGCATCTACGCGGGCCTTACCTCCCTAGACGGCATGAGGAATGCAGAGGATGTCCTGGATGTCGTACGCGTGGACATCATCCTCTTTCCTATCTGGTTTCCAGTTGGCCTCGAAGATCTCGCTGCCCTCGGTCCTCTGACGGGGGATATGCTGCAGATACAGGCATAAGGCGCAGTGAGTTGAATTCCAGCAAAGTAGGCAAACTACTCGGTTTAGCATGCAAACACAAAGCATATCAAGCTAAGTGATAGATATGAAGATCTACTCGGTGCAGCATGCAAACATTAAGCATACAAAGCTAAGAAGCTACCTATTCGGTATCAAAATGCAAACGCAAAGCATACGTAGTAGAGAACTAACCTGGGGGATATGTTTGGTGCGGCTATACGGCATGAAGCCGTATGCCCAGTTGTCGGTCAGCGTCGTACTCATAATGGATCTAGCCCAGATGGCCTCCTCTGCTTTGATGAGCTCAAAGGTCGTAGTCCGAGTGCAGTCCCGAAGGCCTCCCATATAGCACATCTTGTGTACTCGCTCCTGGAGTGGGAGCACTCGGCGAGACATCCAGCAGGAAATTGGGTCATCCCGCAGAAGTCCTTCATTCACAAGATGCACCAGGCGCTTCTCGACCGAAACGACATCTGGCACAGTGTTCTTCGGGTTGTATCCCCAATTCTGCCCGGTGGGCAGCGCATTCTGAAATTGGGGAAGCCCTATCCGGTCTACCACATGCTTTCCCTCTTCGGCAGGCACGTTCTTCATGTAGAGGAAACCGCGCTGCCACTTGCGCACGGTGTCCAGTCAAAGCACCCGCGGATGGTGCCCGACCTTGTGCTGCAGCAGCATCGTGCTACCCGTCTAGGTCATCATGCGAGGGGCTTCAGTGTTGCCAGGATCGGGAATACTCTGCTTGCGGAGGAAGAAATATTTTTCCCATGTCTGGACCGTCGGGTAGACGCCCAGAAAAGCTTCACACAGGGTGACATGAGCGGATAGCATGACGATGGCGTTTGGTGGAAGATGGTGTGGCTGGAGGCCAAAGTGGCGGAGGAAATCCGCGAAGAATTTGGAGATTGGGAGGCCGAAGCCGCGTTTGAAGTGCGAGAGGGAGACGACGTACTCGCCGTCTTGCGGTGCTAGGACAAGCTCGTCGCCGGGATGGCGACAGATGACGCCGAGGGGACTCGGCGGGTCTTCACCAGCCACTGGCAGTCAGCGGCGGTGACGTCTGAGCCCTCCCAGACGGCTCGGGACGGCGCCATCTCCTCCTCGTGCTCGTCACCGGAAACATGCTCGAGATCCATGGCGGCGGGGCTACCGTTGGAGTCGGGGATGCTCGTCGGAGTTGGAGGAGAGGAAGAGGACGGAGGCGCTCGTGCTATGTCAATCTCTCTCTGCCTGTCTCTCGTGGCGTGGGGCGGCGGCGCGTTGTGGTACGCGGCGGCGCTGGGCTCAGGCGGCGGAGGCAAGGGCCGAGAGGGAGCGGAGATGGAGAGAATGCGAAGGGAAAGGACAGATTGGGCGGCGCGGGGGTATTTATTCCCCCGCGAGCTGCGGTTACTACTGGATTGAACGTGGCAGAGATCGTGTGGCACGGATTAACTGCCCGTTAGAAACGCACGAAGTGCAGTTTGCGCGCGTAACGGGCGCGGTTAATCCCATGACGTGGGTCGTGGGCTTTCAAGTACCTGTTCGAGGTGACCTAACGGGCTGTGGGCCCTGGCTGCAGTGATAGGCGCGTGGCCTGCGGTTGCGCTGGCATCGCTGGCTGTGGGCATGACACGGGAAGATAGATTTGGTCTGATCGAGCGGGAGCGTGCCAGAAATTTCAACAAGTCAAGCTACTCGACAGCACTGTGAAGAAAGCGTTCTACTCGACCCCAAGAGAATTTCTCTCAGGACCAAAGTTGGAGAAGTTCGAGTGGTGTTTATTGGTCCGAGTTGAGGTGCAACTCGGCCTCCCTTTTTCATGAAGACAGTTTTGGTTTAAGCTGGCAGGGCCTAACGAACAAGTTCGCTGGACTCTACCAGCTTCGGGGACTAATGTCGGGGGGCTACCCCCGAGTAGGTTCAAGGAATGTGATAAAACAAGGTTCCAGAGTACTGTTGGCGAAGTTACTTATCTTTCTATCACATAGTTTCTTATATTGTTTAGCATAACTTGTTGGTGCACATAGGTGAACCTATGTTGTTTAGGTTTTGGCTTAATAAATTAAACTAGTTTTATTCCGAATTTATTCAAGCCTTAAACATAATTAATTTTAAATGCCTATTCACCCCTCTCGGCGACATCCGTGTCCTTTGAGCTGCCCCCTCACTTTCTTTCTCGGGCGATACCGGTGAATAATAATATCCTCACATCCCACTTTGCTACCGAGAGCATATGACAACTTGTTTTGCTAGCGTCATTGGTCTTCAGGGTTGGCGGCGGTTGTATGGATTGTTATCGCTTTCTTTTTGGGGGTCGGCGAGCGGATCTCATGCCCCTGCTCATGGATCTATATGTTAATGGAGAATGTTGTGGTAGGTGCGTGCTAAAGCGATGATCCTAGAAGGTGGTTGTGAGACTTCGATCATGCATCTTGCCCTTGGTGGTTGATACGTCCATTTTGCATCACTATTTATATCATAATTTACTGCTATTCATTGATATATTTCATATTATGATGCATTACTTATCTTATTTCATCTATTTTGCATGGTTTACAGTTATTGGAGAATAATTCACCGGGACCAGAAATCAGCTGGAAAAAGCACCGTCGAGATACCATATCTTTGAAGACCATAAGAATAAGGGGGCATCGGGAAGTTCCTGTTTCACTAGAAGACGGAGCCAGCCAGGAGGGGACCCAGAGGGGGCCACACAGGTCCCACACCATGTGGTGACGCCCCCCCTTGGTTGCGCCGTTAGGTGGTGTGGCCACCCTGGCCCACCTCTGGCAGAGCCCTTTCTCGTACTTCATCTCGAGGGAACCCTAAGACCGGGAGAACCATCAAGGAAGTATTTTTCCGCCTCCTCGGGGAGAAGAACAACAGAGAGAAAAGCTCTCTGGCAGGGAGAAATCTGTCGGGGACATTCCTCCCCGGAGAGGGAAAATCATCGCCATCGTCACCGTCATCGCTCTAGGCATCATCAAGATCATCATCCTCATCGTCATCACCACCAGCACCAACATCCTCACCATCCACCTCCGTCCCGCTGTAATAATTAGGGTTATATATCGTTGTTCTTCACTAGATCTCTCTTCCGGTGTGGATTACTTATTTGTAGTTGATTCTTACGAGATTTATCGGTGTTTGCACTTTATAACCAGATTTCTATTCATCATTATATCACCTCTAATCATGATCCATATGATTCTTGTGAGTAGTTCGTTTAGTTCTTGAGTACATGGGAGAAGTCAAGATGTTAGTAGTGGAATTATGTTGAAGTAATACCTAATGGTTTGCTATTTAAGTTGTGATGTCATTCTTCTAGTGGTGCCATGTGAACGTCGACTACATGACACTTCACTTTTATGGGCCTAGAGGGATGCATTGTGTATTTGGATACTGAATGTGGGGTTGCCGGAGTGACAGAAACCTAAACCCCCGTCAGGAAACCAATGAACGAGTGTAGGATCCCAGAGTTTAAGGCTGTGGTTAGATTTATCTTAATTACTTTTTGTAGTTGCGGATGCTTGCAAGGGGTATAATCACAAGTATGTATTAGTCCTGGTAGGACGGTTGTCGGGGGGTTACCCCCGAGTAGGGTAAAGACAAAGGGTAAAGGCGCCTTACAGAAGAGAGGTTCGGTCGAGTAGCCGATTACCCGGTACTCGCTACCCGGTCGACTGCTACTCGGTCTCACCTCAAGATGACCAGAAGGAGATATCAATCAAGTTCTATCCTTTCGAGTAGAGGAGTTGGTCCGAGTACAATTGGCGGGAACAATTGGCGGGAACCTACTCGGGCCAGAAAGTCAAAGGAGCCGTTCTGACACAGGATCCCGCGTATCCTGGGTCCGTACTTGGCAGCATTCGAACTACTGTTCATCTGGGACCGGCCTGCCTGACAGTGACAGCATGGAAGCAGGCCGTGGCAGGATAAGGGGGGCCTACTCTGTGCCTAGGTACAGTGATACCAGTCTGTCCCCTAGTTTTGCCCAACGACTTTCCAGATGAAGCCAAGGTTAGGAACCAAAGCTGTCAGCGGGAACCCGGAAGAAGGACGGTGTGCACACTATGTCGACACTTGTCCATGTTTGGACGTATCCGGCTGGGCACCAGGTATATAAGGTGCCCCGCCGCCTCCTGCGCGAGGCATGCACACATTGAACCCTAGAAACCCTAAGTTCTTGACCTAGCTCTACTCGGAAAGAGGAGAGTGGCTACTCGGTAGCGATATCATTTGTACTGTGGCTACTCGGAGAAACATCATAATACATACAGAGAGGCAGGAGTAGGGGTTTTACCTCCTCACGAGGGCCCTGAACCTGGGTAGATCGTGTTGTTTGCAGTGTGTTGTTCTTACCTCACGCGGCTACTCGTCGCGTGATCCCTCCCCGAGCACCTCCAGCGTCCTTCGTCCCCACATCTTTAGCCATCCCATGGCATCTGCCGTGACACCACCACGACAGTTGGCGCCCACCGTGGGGCAACCAGCGGCGCTGGCTGGAGTTTCTGTTCGGACGGGATCTTCTTCAGCGGAGCGCGTGGTCTGTGGCCTTGTCCACAGATTCGGCTCCTTCGACTTCGTCACCGACAACGCCGGCTGTTTCGGCGGCATGGCCATGCCTGAGGGCGGCTCGGTGATCTCCTTCGGCTCTCACCTCGTCTACGTCGCCACCGTCGCCAACCGCGCGTACCCCGAGCTGGTGCATGACGCGGAGGATCCTCCCGCGGTGATAGCTGCTCGCGGAAAGCCCGCATGCAGCTCGGCGAGCTGCGCAGAGGTGATGGTGACGGGTTTGGCGGCAAACATTGGCGCAGCTGCTACTGGCGCTGCGGCCGTCGTCGAGGAGGTTGACGAACCGCCTGCTGGTGGCAGGACTCACCGGCCCTACGAGAGGGAGAACAACTTGCCGCCTTCCACCTCTACAGTCATCCCCGCGTCAGCTGCGCGAGCCGGTATGCCCACTCCCACCGACATCGAGCTCCTAGCCGCGAGGGAGCAGCTCGAGCGGCAACGCCAGGAGCTGCTTGCCGAGCAGGCGGAGTTGGAGAAGATCAGGCTTGAGCTGAGTTTGGACCAGCTCGAGTACAACAAGGCTCACGGCTTCACGCCGGTCGCCAGGAGGCCCAGCAGAGTAGGCGCCACGCGGCGTAACTTGGGTGTCGAGATGGCAACAGTTGCGGAGGTGCCCGCTCAGTCCACCACTGCGAACACCTTCACAAGGCCAAGATACAGCACACCCGCCAAGACGCTCAGAGCTGCAGAGGCCGTGGCTGCCGAGTTGCCGCGCCTAGATGGAGAGGCGCGTCTCAGGCAGCAGGAGAGGCTCAACGAGTTAGTGTTGGAGGCCGCTAGGCAGAACGAGGAGTTCCGGAAGGCCAACCCGGGAGCTGGAGCTTCGCAGGTGGTTCACTCGCACGCGGCTAGATCTAACGATCAGGCCTCGTCTCCGCATCCTAGCCGCGAGAAGAGCCGCAGCGGGCGCTCGGGTAGAGACAGGCAAATGCAGGTGTATGACCCGGCTGCTGCCGCGAAACAGGTTGCTGTGCCGCAGCAGCCCGGGCGGGAACACAACGCTGCAAGAGCAGGCTCTCAAGCCCATCAAGCTCAAAGCCGTGCCCGAGATGCCGCGCGCCCAGGTTCTTCTCGGCAACCCGCAGCTCAGCCTACTCGGCAGAGGCAGCAGCCGCGCCCAGCGGTACCAGTCGCCAACCCGGTGGAGCAGCCCGCAGCTATGCAGGTAGATAGATATGATGATGGCTACTCGGCTATGGAGATGGCTGGTTATGACATCCATGACCGTGTCGGCGAGCGCGTGTTGGCGCCTGGAGATGCAAGGCACCAGCTGGATCGTATCAGCTTGTCGGCGCGGCTTGAGAGCACGGGTCCTCCTGGCCCCGAGTGCTTTGGCCCGCGCATCATGAACGAGCCTTCCGTGAAGGGCTTCCAGCTTGCAAGAGGCACCAAGAGCTACAATGGCAGCACCAAGCCTGAAGATTGGCTCAATGACTACGTCACCGCGGTCCATATCGCGAATGGCAACAGGAGATGGGCGGTGCGCTATGTGCCGCAGATGCTAGAGGGTCCAGCTCGCACTTGGCTCAACAACTTGCCCAAGAACAGCATTAACTGCTGGCTGGACTTCTCGGATGCCTTCATCAGCAACTTCACGAGTACATACAAGAGACCAAATAGGCCACAGCAGCTGTCAGCTTGCAGGCAGCGAGAGGACGAGACGGACCGCGAGTACCTTACTCGGTGGAGCACGCTGAGAAACACCTGCGAGGGTGTGAATGAAGCACAGGCCATCACTTGGTTTGCGCAGGGTTGCCGACATGGTAGCATGCTTTGGCAGAGATTGCAGAGGGAGATGCCGAACACCCAGGCCGAGACCATCAAGATTGCGGATCAGTACGCACTCGGTGATCCTACTTAGCCACTGATGGACTCCTCTGAGCCGAGAAGAAACTTCAACAGCAGCAAGCGCAATGAGTTCCGCAACAAGCGCCGAGTAGATACTCGGTATGATCCTGAAGAGGTGAATGCAGTGAATATCGGAGGCGGTGGTGGCCAAAGGCAGAAACCTGCTGGAGCCTACGGGCAGAACCAGAACCAGGGCCAGGGCAACAAGAAGCCATTTCGCGCCTCTCAGTCGGGTAGCGAGAACTCCGAGCAGCCGAAGAAGTTTGTCTTCGATGACATGAAGGATGGCCCATGCAGCTTTCACACTCACCATCCCTCGAGGCCTGCTAACCACACTACTCGGCAATGCGAGTGGTGGGATGTGATCAAGAGTGATGGCTTGCCTCCTCCTCCTCCCTTGCCAGCCGCCAATGCTACTGTTCAGCCTACTCGCGCACCCGCGGCTCGGCCGCCAGTGTACCCGAGAAGAGAGAATGTGAACCAAGTGGCTTTAGGAGCCAACCAGAACTTCAACAATGAGAGATACCGCAACAACAACAACAACTACAACCGCAACAACAACTATCAGGGCAACAACAACAACAATGGCAACAATGGGGGCAATGGCTCCAACCAGTACCAAGAGCACCATGAGAGCTATATGATCTTCACTTCTGAGGCAGTCGACAAGCAATCACAGCACAGGCGGGCCATGGAGGTCAATGCAGTGATTCCTGCTGTTCCTCACTACATGTATTGGTGTGACCAGGAGATCAGGTGGACCCGAGCAGATCATCCCAAGGTGATGCCCAACCCGGGTACCTATGCCTTGGTGCTGGATCCTACTTTCCTGGGTCCCGAGAAGAACGTGAGGTTTAGCAAGGTGCTAATCGACAACGGCAGCAGCATCAACATTGTGTACAAGGACACACTCGAGAAGCTTGGTCTAGCCGAGAACATGATGCTGCCCAGCAAGACCACCTTCCATGGCATTGTGCCCGGGATCTCGTGCAACCCGATTGGCCGAGTGTGGATAGACGTGCTATTCGGTACTCGGGAGAACTGTCGCACAGAGCGCCTGCAGTTTGAAGTGGTGGATCATCAGAGCCCCTATCATGCTCTACTCGGCAGGCCTGCTTTGAGCAAGTTCATGGCCTCTACTCATGTGGCTTATCTGAAGATGAAGATCCCCGGTCCCAATGGCATCATCACCATCGCTGGCGATTACAAGAAGTCTATGGAGTGTGCCTCAGCTAGCTCCAAGCTGGCAGAGTCGATGGTGATCGAGGCCGAGAAGAAGAAGATGTACGAGGTGGTGGCCATGGATCAGTCCGCACAAGCTGGCGCACAAGGTGTGCCGAGTACCCAGCATGGTACTGCTTTCCAAGCTGCCAAGGAGACCAAGACAGTCCAGGTCGACCCCGAGTTCCCCGACCGTGTGGCCATCATTGGTTCCGGGTTGGCGGAGAAATAGGAAAGCGCGCTCATCCACTTCCTCCGTGAGAATCGGGACGTGTTCGTCTGGACCAATGAAGATCTACCAGGGGTCCCGAGGGAGTTGGTTGAGCACTCTTTGCATGTGCGTCCTGACGCCAAGCCAGTGAAGCAGGCTATGCGCCGTTTCGGAGATGAGAGAAGGAAGGCCATTGGTGACCAGATCACCAAGTTACTGATTAGCAATTTCATCATGGAGGTGCTGCACCCGGATTGGTTAGCCAACCCGGTCATGGTCGAGAAGAAGAAGGAGGATCCAAAGGCTGCCACCGCATGGCGCATGTGCGTCGACTACACCGACTTGAACAAGGCATGCCCCAAGGATCCTTTCCCGCTACCTCGCATCGATCAGGTGATCGATTCCACTGCTGGTTGTGAACTGTTGTCTTTCATAGATGCCTACTCTGGTTTTCACCAGATTGCACTCAACCCTGCTGATCAAATAAAGACTGCTTTCATTACCCCGTACGGGGCTTATTGCTATCGTGTCATGTGTTTTGGCTTGAGGAATGCGGGTGCAACCTATCAGAGATGCATGCAGAAATGCTTGCACGACCAGCTCGGCAAGAATGTGCAGGTGTACGTAGATGACATTGTCATCAAAACGAATAAAACACATACTCTGCTTGCCGACCTAGAGGAAACCTTTGCTAACCTACGCAAGTACAAAATGAAACTGAACCCGAGTAAGTGCACCTTTGGTGTACCGGCTGGAAAGCTACTCGGTTTTCTGGTTTCTAGTCGGGGCATTGAAGCCAATCCTTCTAAGATAAAAGCTATTGAGAGCATGTCTTTACCGAGATCACTGAAAGATGTGCAGAAGTTCACGGGTTGTTTGGCATCTCTGAGCCGTTTTCTGGGCCGAATGGGCGAGAAGGCCTTGCCTCTGTACCAGCTGATGAAGAAAAGTGACAAGTTTGTCTGGACTCCGCAAGCGGACGTGGCATTCAATGAGCTGAAAGCAATGCTGGCTAGCGCTCCCGTCTTGGCTAGTCCGCTACCCAAGGAGCCTATGCTGCTGTACATTGCTGCGACTAACCGAGTAGTCAGCGTGGTGATAGTGGTGGAGCGAGAAGAAGAAGGCAAGAGTGTGCAGCGCCCAGTCTATTATCTCAGTGAAGTGCTGTCCAGTTCCAAGCAAAACTATCCGCACTACCAGAAGATGACATATGGTGTGTACCTGGGCGCCAGGAAGCTGAAACATTATTTGCAGGAGCACCCTATCACAGTTGTGAGCTCTGCCCCCATCTCGGATATCATGGGCAACAAGGAGGCAAGTGGCAGAGTAGCCAAGTGGGCGATTGAGCTAGCCGCGTACGCTCCCGCGTATGCGAGAAGAGAAGCAATCAAGTCTCAGGTCCTGGCAGAGTTTCTCGTGGACTGGGCCGAGATGCAGTATGAACCCCCTGCTCCAGTTTCCAACTATTGGAGGATGCATTTCGATGGCTCGAAGGTGAAGGAAGGCCTTGGTGCTGGTGTCGTGCTCACGTCACCCAAGCGAGATCAGCTCAAGTATGTGCTGCAGATTCATTTCAAGGCATCCAACAATGTAGCCGAGTACGAGGCAGTGGTGCATGGTTTGCGAGTAGCAAAGGAGGTTGGCGTGCAGCGCATTATATGCTATGGCGATTCAGATCTGGTGGTGCAGCAAGTCTCAGGGACCTGGGATGCTTTGGATGCCAACATGGCATCGTATCGTTTCCTGGTCCAGTCAATGACTGGGTTCTTCGAAGGCTGTGAGTTTCAGCACATTCACCGAGCAGAGAACGAAGCAGCAGACGAGCTATCCAAGTTGGGATCTTCTCGGCAGTCCATCCCGGCAGGGATTGCCTTGGAGCATTTGAGGAAGCCATCCATCAAGCCTTCCCCCAACTCGGAATCCATCTTTGTTCCTTCTCTGCCAAGTGAAGAATCTGACCCAATGGAGATTGACTGGGAGAGTGCTGCAGGGAACCCGGGGACTGCCGTCCTCTACTCGGGGACTGCCACTCCCTACTCGGGGACTGCCATTCCCTACTCGGGGACTGCCATTCCCTACTCGGGGACTGCCACTTCTTACTCGGGGACTGCCACTCCTTACTCGGGGACTGCCACTCCTTACTCGGGGACTGCCACTCCGTACTCGGGGACTGCCGCCCTCAACCCAGAGGCTGTCGCATTCATTGAAGAAGTTCTCGCCAATCGGTCTGGGCTGCAAAGAAGCGCTCCTACTCCTGTGCAACCGCAAGAGCCTGTCCCAATGGAACTGGACGAACCAGTGTTTCCCATACGGGAGACACCGAGTTGGGCTATGCCCATATTATCCTTTCTAAGGGACGGTACTTTACCTGAAGATGAGGTGACTGCGAGGCCGATTCAGAGAAAGTCCAAGGGCTACACTATAGTCCGAGATGTGCTGCACAAGAGAAGTGCCACTGGTGTGCTGCAACGTTGTGTGAGCCCGGAAGAGGGAGAAGAAATTCTGGTGGAGATACATCAAGGGGAATGTGGGCATCACGCCTCATCTCGGGCTTTGGTCAAGAAAGCTTTTCGGCATGGCTTCTACTGGCTCACTGCACTGCAGCAAGCTGAAGATATTGTGAGGAAGTGCAACGGCTGCCAGATGTTCGCAAGTAAGATTCACATGCCTGCTTCCGAGTTGAAAAAAATTCCTATCACATGGCCATTTGCTGTTTGGTGCTTGGATATGGTTGGTCCTTCCAAGCCGGCTAAAGGCAATATGACACATATTTTGGTCATGGTGGACAAGTTCACCAAGTGGATTGAGGTGAAACCTATTCGGAAGTGCGATGGGGTCACAGCTGTGAAGTTCGTGAAGGATGTGATCATGAGATATGGCTACCCGCACAGTATCATCACCGACAACGGCACCAACTTTGCAGAGGGGGCAATGGTGCGATTCTGCAGAGATAAGCATATCCGACTAGACGTTGCGTCAGTCGCGCACCCTGCCTCCAATGGGCAAGTTGAGAGAGCAAATGGAATGGTACTGGCAGGCATAAAGCCAAGGCTGATTGAGCCATTGCTGAAAACACCTGGGTGTTGGCTAGAAGAGTTGCCAGCGGTGTTGTGGAGTCTAAGGACTACCCCTAACCGGTCAACCGGCTACACGCCATTCTTCTTGGTATACGGGGATGAGGCCGTGTTGCCAATAGACTTAGAGCATGACTCCCCCCGAGTAGCCCTCTACACTGAGGCGGAGGCGAGAGAAGCTCGAGAAGACGACGTTGACCTGCTTGAAGAAGCAAGAGAGCTGACTCTGTCACGTTCGGCTATCTACCAGCAAAACCTGCGGCGTTATCATAGCCGAAAGGTGAACCCAAGGGTTTTCCGAGAAGGAGACATGGTCCTTAGGCTGGTGCAGCGCACAGCCGGGATGCACAAGTTGTCTCCTCCTTGGGAAGGGCCTTTTATCGTGAGCAAAGCGCTGCACAATGATGCATACTACCTTGTAGATGTGGGCCCATCGCAGGCGAACAGGGCAGATAAAGCGGGAGAGGAAACCAAGCGCCCTTGGAATGTAGCTCTACTTCGTCGTTTTCATTCGTAAGCAAAGATGTGTATGTACCCTCTTATCCGAGTTGAAATTCTACTTTGCAATCTGAAATTGTTCTCGGGGACTGCCCTCGTCTAAAAATTGCTCTAAGTGTTTTTACTCGGCTTGACCCTTTGTCTATTCGGTTGCTCCACTTCAGAACTCATAAGTGCATTGAGTACTGTGTTTAAACCTATATGCCAACTCTTCGACTCTGCCGCTGTCCGAAACCCGGCTTCATGGCCAGCAAGAGAACAAGCAAAAGGTCAATGAGCACACGAAAATCGCTAAGGAAGAAAGAGTGCAGGAACCGAGTAGATTGTTTGTTACTTTTGTTCCCTGTTTTCGTCTTCTCGGCTAAGTGGTGGGCTGCGTTACCATGATTGTTTCTAGCGGCTAAGTATTTGCAGCCCTACTACTTGATTCTTGTGACTCGAATACCAAAAAAGCGACAAGTCGCGGGTAGAGCAGAGATGAAAAGATAGGGTGAATAAGAAATGCAACTCGGGGACTCGCATGGAAACGCAACTCGGCATTGAGCCAGCGTCGTTCAAATTGATTAATTTCGAAATAAACAGAGAGGGGATAAAAACTGTGTAGCAAGCAAAACAAAGATAGTCTATTACATCTGCTCCCGGCATCCCGGGGATCTGATAAGTTTTCGAGTAAAAAAGTTTGCAGGTAAAGTTATGTGGAGGTGGCAGTGTTGTCAGTGCTGGCATTGGCTGCTGCATCTTCTGTGGTGGCCCTGGCTGCCGCATCTTCCTCGACGCTGGCATGGGTGGCATCCGCCTCCGACTGGACGGTGGCAGACTCCTCCATCACGACGTCCTGCTCGGTGGCTGCCAGGTCAGAAGTGGCCGTGGCCACCGAGATGGGCCCTGGAGCTGTAGAGGAACCGAAGGCTCGGCTGGGGGCGGGCATCGTGTCGTCAAGAGCGGCTCCTGAAGAGGTGCCGAAGTCGAGTGGGGCGGTGTCGATGTGCTCGGCCTCCTCATCGCTACTCGAGATGGCCGTGCCTTTCCCTTTCCCGGCCTTGCTCCTGGGGGAATCGAAGAGGCCCTCCAAGTCGGACTCCGTGTCGTCGTCTTCCTCCTCGTCCTCCTCCACTTCGGTGTCGGGCTCGGGGGGGCCGTCGATGTAGATCTCCGTCTCAGCGCACTCCGCCACTGCATACGCGATCGATTTGCGCGTGGCCACGCAGTCGGAGTCTGTCTCCCACTTGGAGTTGTCGCGCTTCCCGCGGATGAGTTGCATGTTAAGATTTTCGTACCAGGAGGAGATGCAGAGAAGCATCAAGTCCGCGCCTGCACGAGCTCCGGAAGCACGCCACTTCTTCAACTCGGCCTTCACATTCTGCAGCTTGAGTGCGAGGCCCCGAATGGTGGTTGGCTCAGGTTCCTCAGGCCAGAAGAGCTTATGAAGCTCAAAGCCCACGCGCACGAGGTCAGAACCAACGGCGTCTAGGCGCTCGAACTGGCCTCGCATCACCAGCATGCTGTCTTCAATTTCGGCCCTGGTGTCCTCTGGCTCGCCATTCGCAGCACGTGCTGCTTGGGCCTTGGCCAGAGCGGGCACGCAGGAAGAAATAATGGCAGGAAAGATTTCTGGGAAAACAAGTAAGAAATTCAGAATCAGAGAAGAAAAGAACCGGGTAGAGGAAGAACCGAGAAGAAATTTGACCGAGAAGAGAAGGATGCAGAGAAGAGAAAGCTTACTCTTAAGCTCGATGCGCAGCGCCTGCAGCTGGGTCTTCCAGGATTCTTCATTGGATATGTGCTTATCCTGAATCTGGCGCAGAGTATCCAACTGAGCGAAGTACCCAGCATTGGATGTCTTCAGTGTTTCGCACTCCAGCTCTAGGGCCTTGATCTTGGCTTTGAGGGTTGTCTCCGCTTTGGTCTTCTCGGCAATTACTCTGTCCTTCTCTTCACTAACTGTAACAGCATCCCGGAGTGCTTTCTGCAGCTGGACTTGCAGCTGCTCCGTTTCCGTAGTGTGGTCCTTCACCAACTCAACAGCCTGGTCGGACAGCTGCTTCTGCACCTCTTCCGGCTTGACGCAGTCCTGGTGTTCCTCAACAAACAATTTGTGATCTTCTGAAAAGAGCAAGGCACGGTTAGCAGAGAAGCAAAGGAGATAGGCACAAGAATGATGCCGGGTAGACGGCTACTCACCTTCTAACTTCTTGATGGTGGCCTCGGCGTTCTCCACAAACGCACGGCACTTCTCGTGCTCCTCAGCCAAGTTCTTCAGGTTCTCTGCAGAATAGGAAAGGTTAGCGCAAAAGAAAGCAGACGCGGGCGTAAACAAGAAACGCAGTAACCGCATGGCTAAAAGCGTACCTTTCACTTCAGCCAGCTGCTGAGTGCTGTCGTTGGCATTCTTGCTCGCAGCCTCCGCAGCTGCCTTCTCCTTCTCCAGTGCAGCGATTCGCCTCCTAGCGATAGAGTGATTCCAGAGAAGCACGCGGTATAAGTTGGTCCGCTTCAGGACGCTATCCTGAGAAGCGAGAAGAAAACAAGTTAGACAGAGCAGAAAAGATTCAACCCGAGTAGGAGGCTACTCGGAGAGTATCCGCCTACTCGGCCAGAATCTCGGGGACTGGGTGATGGTAAAGAAGAATGAAGGCGAATAGAAGAGAAGAAAAATTCAACTCAGAGAAGGACAAGTGAAACTTACTGCATAAGCTTGCTCGATGTCCTCGGCGTTCTTGCGGTGCAGGAACATCTTGGCGGCGAGAGTGGCAGTCTCGGTGGAGACGGTCATGGGCTTGTATCCCAGATCCACTTTGTTCCACTCGACGCGCATGTGGTCAATTGTGCCGAGACCAAGACCGTGCCAGTTGTCCGTGCCGACAACCTTGCTGTCCCATTTGGCGTCGATATAGCCAATGGTATCCAGCACCTGCTCAAGGCTCCGGGATTTTATCGTTGGATCTTGGACTCCTCGAGAAGCAATAGTGACGGACTGCTCCACCCGAGGCTGGCGGTGGCATTTGATTCTGATCTCTGGCCCGTTTCTTCGCCTTCTCTTTTTCGGCTCTCTGCTTCTCGGGATCTTCGAGTTTCTTCCCCTCAGCTCTCGCCTTCGCCTTCTCGGCGGCTTCCTTCTCGGCTGCCTCTTTCTCGGCCTCGGCCTTCTCGGCGGTTTCCTTCTCGGCTGCCTCTTTTTCAGCCTCGGCCTTCTCGGCAGCTTCTTTCTCGGCTGCTCTTCTGTCAACTTCATCCCTCAGGGCGTCTAGGGCCTGTTGCCTGGCTGGGTCCCGGTTCTGTGGCACTGAGGAGGAAACTAGCGGTGCGGTGCCTTGAACGATTGGAGGCACCACGGAACCATCACCTTGTGCGGCATCGGGCTGGGCGCTAGTCGGCGCGGCGCCTGTGTGCGCGTCGCTCAGTGGATAGGAGTCCGCCATGGTGGCATCCGTGGTGGTGGCGTCCTCTACCCGCTGCTCGCCAGCGGGATTCTCTTGTGCGGCAGCCCCGGTGGTGGGCTGCTCTTGCTCTGCGTCTGGCTGCTCGTGGGTGGCGGTGTTATGCATCTCCTGGTCCTGATCCTCCTCGGCATTGCTGGCCGGAGGAGAAGGCGCTCTGTCCTGATGAGCAGCAGTGTCCTGTGCTGCTGACGACGCACGGTTCTGCTGTTCTGTTTCTGCTCCTTGGATGTTGGTGGCGTCATCCTCCTCATCGTCGAGATTGATCAGAGGTACTGGTGCTTTGTTGGCTTTGTCGGGCGCGAGAACGGCATTCGCGTCCATGACAGGGCTGCCAAGAAAGAGAATATCAGAAATTAGAAGGAGATTGGGGAAAACACCACAGCGCGGGAGGAGAGACGGTCGAGAAGAAAACTTACGCAGTGGTGGAAGGGAGCTTTCGCCTTAATCTCTTCACGACTGTCTTGGTCGGTTTCGGCTTCTCGACTGGCTTCTTCTTCTTGGCTGGAGGCCCTTGGGCGTCACTGCCAGTCCGCTTGCGGGTGTTGGGGGCTGCGACGGACAGAGGTTTGACGACAAGGACCGCATCGTCCTTGTCCTCGTCATCGTCCTCGTCATCGTCCTCGTCAGCAGCTTCATCTACGAGTCCGAGAAAAGAAAAGAAGAAAATTAGGAACAGCAAGCAAGGGATTGACGCTTCTCGCAAGCAAGCAAAGTGAGTACGTTGTTACCTTCGAAGTCATCTTCAGACCAATCGCGAAGAGACGATTCGGCCTCGCGTTTCTCCGTCGTTGGGGAGCGTGGGAGATTGATCTGATCCGCGGCGTCGAAGGAGGGCACATCGTCCTCCTCGCGATCGGCAGAGAAGTTGCCATCGAAGCGCTCGCAGCTTTCAATTTTCTGGCGAGTAAGGATCTGAAAGACAGAGAAGGGTCACAGGTTAGCCGAGTATCGAGAAGGAATTCTACTCGGACAGGCGTGCAAACACAAAGCACACTAAGCCTAGGCAGATCGTTGATTGTTTCTACTCGGATAGGCGTGCAAATACAAAGCATACGAGGCCTAAGCATGATTGTAGAGTATCCTACACGGAAAGGCGTGCAGGCGCAAAAGCACACTAAGCCTAAGAATCGTTCCCGAGTAGGCTACCCGACAAGGCGTGCAAGTACAAAACACATTAAGCCTAGGAGATTCGGCTAAGTATCCTACTCGATGCAGAAGGCAATTGCTACTCGCGGCAAGAAGAAGAGTTATCTACTCGGAAAGCATATGCAAAAACAGAGTAAGGAGAACGTACCCGCTCAATCGGCTTCGTGCGGCTGTACGGGACGAACCCGTACTGCCAATGGTCGCTGAGGCTCGTCATCAAGATGGCCCTTGCGTGCCCGGGAACATCAATGTTGTCGATCTCGATGGTTGTCGTCCTGGTACAGTCGCGGGGGCCTCCCATGTAGCACATGAGATGGCAGCGCTCCTGCAGAGGCAGCACTCGGCGCTGGATCCAGCAAGCCACCGGATCATCATTCTTGAGGCCTTGCTCTATCAGCCAGCCAAGCCTGTTCTCTATCTCGATGGCGTTGTCGTCGTTGGCGGGCTTCTCTTTCCAGTTCTTCTGAGTGGGAGCACGGAGGCTCCAGGCGGGAAGGTTGATCCTGTCGTTTACCTGGGCTCCTTCGGCGGCGGGGATGTTCTTGACATAGAAGAACGTCTTCTGCCACAGTCGAACGGAGTCCAGCCCCTTGATACGGGGATGGTTCGTCCCGGTCCGCTGCACCATCATGGCGCAGCCGGTGTCGGTTGCGCGGCCGGCCACGCCCGCGCTGTCCTTCTTCCCGACAGTCTGCTGGCGGAGGTGGAAGTACCTCAGCCAGGTTTCCGACGTCGGGTGGATGCCGAGGAAGGCCTCGCACACCACGGCGTGGTAGGCGAGGAAGACGACGGCGTTCGGCGGCAGATGATGCATCTGAAGGCCGAAGTGGTCGAGAAACTTACGGAGGAACTCGGAGGCCGGCAGTCCGAAGCCGCGCTCGAAGTGCGACATGAAGACGACGCGCTCACCCTCCCGTGGAGTTGGCACGACTTCATCGTCAGGCGCCCGGCACTCAACGCCGGGAGGAACTCGCCTGGTATTAACGAGCCAGACGAAATCCTCACTGGTAACGATTGAGCCCGCCCAGCCGGCTTTGGCCATTGTTGCAAGAAGGAGGAGTGGAAGAAATTGGACGGAGTGGTTGGGCGAATTGAGTCCGCGGCGGCGCGAAAGCTTGCGCGGCGGCGGAGAGCTCGGTGGCGGAGGAAAGCAGAGGACGAAAGAGGAATAGTGCAAGGGAAGGGGAAAAGGAAGCTACCGGCGGGGGTATTTATACCCTCTCCGCGATTTTACCGTTACCATCGGCGTGGTGGGATCAATCGTGGCCATGATTGCTGTGTGGTGGGGCCTGTGGCCGACTAGAAACGCACGTAAGCGCGGAACGCGCGCGTAACGGCCACAGTAGATCCCACGATCAGATCGTGGCCCATTATTACGATTGATGGGACATAACGAGCCGGTGGGCCCGACCCGTGAAAACTGGGCGCGTGGCACGATGCGTTGTGAGCAACGAAACGACAGGGTCGTGGATGCTTGACACGCGTCCGGTTGCGGCACGGACGGCTGGATGGTGCTCTGCGCTGCAGAGAGGCCAAAGGAGAAATTCTTTAAGTCCTTTTACTCGGTTGCCGAATAGAAGGCTGGGGTTACTCGGAAGACACAAGACTCAAGGTACTTTTCAGAGTACTACTCGGAGGCCTTTTACTCGGCATCTTGAGGTTCAAGGGCTATGAGGCAAAAATTGGTTTTAAGCTGGCAGAGCCTAGTGAACAAGTTCGCAAGACTCAACCAGCTTCGGGGACTGCTGTCGGGGGGTTACCCCCGAGTAGGGTAAAGACAAAGGGTAAAGGCGCCTTACAGAAGAGAGGTTCGGTCGAGTAGCCGATTACCCGGTACTCGCTACCCGGTCGACTGCTACTCGGTCTCACCTCAAGATGACCAGAAGGAGATATCAATCAAGTTCTATCCTTTCGAGTAGAGGAGTTGGTCCGATTACAATTGGCGGGAACAATTGGCGGGAACCTACTCGGGCCAGAAAGTCAAAGGAGCCGTTCTGACACAGGATCCCGCGTATCCTGGGTCCGTACTTGGCAGCATTCGAACTACTGTTCATCTGGGACCGGCCTGCCTGACAGTGACAGCATGGAAGCAGGCCGTGGCAGGATAAGGGGGGCCTACTCTGTGCCTAGGTACAGTGATACCAGTCTGTCCCCTAGTTTTGCCCAACGACTTTCCAGATGAAGCCAAGGTTAGGAACCAAAGCTGTCAGCGGGAACCCGGAAGAAGGACGGTGTGCACACTATGTCGACACTTGTCCATGTTTGGACGTATCCGGCTGGGCACCAGGTATATAAGGTGCCCCGCCGCCTCCTGCGCGAGGCATGCACACATTGAACCCTAGAAACCCTAAGTTCTTGACCTAGCTCTACTCGGAAAGAGGAGAGTGGCTACTCGGTAGCGATATCATTTGTACTGTGGCTACTCGGAGAAACATCATAATACATACAGAGAGGCAGGAGTAGGGGTTTTACCTCCTCACGAGGGCCCTGAACCTGGGTAGATCGTGTTGTTTGCAGTGTGTTGTTCTTACCTCACGCGGCTACTCGTCGCGTGATCCCTCCCCGAGCACCTCCAGCGTCCTTCGTCCCCACATCTTTAGCCATCCCATGGCATCTGCCGTGACACCACCACGACAACGGTGCATTAGCGTAGGTTCACCCACACAACACCTATCAAAACAATAAATATTAATCAACTGTATGAAGCAAAATCACTTGACGAAATTCCCATGTGTCCTCGAGAACGTTTAGTCATCATAAGTAAACCAACCGGCTTGTCCTTTTCTCTAAGGTGGATTGGTCCACTTGCTACAATTATTATTACTGTCTTTTATTTACTCGCACTTTATTTATCTGCTATATCAAAAACCCAAGAAAACATGTTTTCTAGTGTTTACAATGAATCCTCTATCCAACATGCTTGTCAACACCTTCTTCTCCTCGTTGGGTTCGACACTCTTATTTATCAAAAGTACTACGATACACCCCTATACTTGTGGGTCAGCAGTGGTTGTCGTATCCATGCTATACCTGGACATGGGAAACCCGACCCAGACGGTCCTACCCGACCTAGCCCTATGCTTGCGAGTGGGCCGGGCCTGGGCTTGAGATTTGATTATGAAGGCCATATCGGTCCAGGCTTGGGCTTTGCATATGGACGTGTTGTGGATAACTGCTATTTTGGAGATGGAACTGTCCATCTTGGTTATCATTTACTCTTTATACATGAATTATGTGAGTTGTTCAGGAGTGCATGTATTTCAGTGTACCAAGTTAATAGGAAGCTATTCTCTTTATCACCGAAGGGCAGAGCTGCGGAATGGTTTAAAATGCCGAAGAATGGTCGATCTATTTGATGGGGGGAAATTTTACCTCTCTTTTATTCTAAATTATATCCTCCCAGTGAGATTCATAAGGATCGGAATCAAATATATAATGTATGGCCTCATAATGGAGAGAGTATTGCCCAAGCGTGGGGGAGATTGAATTTATTAATCCTCAAATGTCCCATTCATGATCTCCCCGGTAATATTTCTATTAATAATTTCTATGCAAGGCTTTCTCTTCATGACAAGGATTTCTTGGATGCTTCTTGTTCTGGATCACTTACACGTATGAAGGGAGAAGATAAATGGGATCTTTTTTTTATCATATTCAGGAAAATACTGAAGAATGGGAGAATGACAAAGGAAGGAAGTCAGGTATAAATTATGATTATGAATGGATTAAATATTTTATGGGAACCGGTGATTTTTCTAATGTTAGTGTTGTTTATGGCCTTGACTCTCAAATCTTTGCAAACTGTTTTAAGGCTTTTGCCTCTTATCTTGATATTCCCAAAAAGGAGTGGAACAAGTACCATGCACCTTATAAAGATACTGTTAATTGTGTTCCCGCTAGAAATATAGAAATTCATACTGTTAATCCTGTTGTGCCTGAACCTTATATTGAGAAAATGACTTTCCCTGCTAAGGTAAAGGAACATTCTAATATAGCTAGTGTGGTTAACAAAAGTACAAAGAAATCTATGGAACCTGATGAACAAATAATTAACCTACAGTAGCAATAGTAAAGGACCTTGTCACCTAAAATGTAGAAGATGGACACATTATCTTCTGTGAAGATGCTTCTAATATTGTTTCACGTCCTAGTAGATCTAGGAAACATAGTGTTCCTGTGCTTTCTGTTAGGATAGGTGATTATTGCTATTATGTTTTATGTGATATTGGTGCAAGTTCAAGTGCTATTCCTTATGAGATTTATAGAGAAATCATGCGTGAAATTGGTTTTTGTGAACTTGAAGAAGTTGATGTGGTCATTCATCTTACTAATAGAGAAACGATCTCTCCAATTGGTATTGTTAGAGATGTAGAAGTTTTATGTGGCAAAACTAAATATGCTGCTGATTTTCTAGTACTTGGTGCAGCTACTAGTAAAACTTGTCCTATGATTTTTGTTAGACCTTTCTTGAACACTTGTACTGCTGTTATAGATTGTAAGAAGGAGAAAATGTTAACTAAATTTGATGGAAAATATTATGAGTTCAATTTTTCTAAATTTGCTAGAGCTCCTTATGAAACTAAATTGCCTAATGAAGATATTAAAGTTGAACAACTTGCCTCTATTGCTTTTGCTCCTAACAATGCTTTGCAGCAATACATGGAGGACCACGAAAGTGAGGTCTTTATGGAAGAAATAAATGAGATTGATCATATTCTTCTTCGTCGACTAGTAATGCTGAAACACAATTTACCTGTGGAAGACTTGGGTGCCACACTACCACCCAAGGAGTATCATGTTTTTGATTTAAAACCGTTAACTCGTGATCTTAAATATGCTCATATTGATGATAAGAAAACATATCCTGTTATTATTAGTTCTAAACTTTCGGGTAAAGAAGAGGAAAGAAACACCGCGGATCTATTGGATATACTCTTGATGATTTGGAAGGGATTTCCCCCGCTATATGTCAGCATGCTATTAATATAGAACCTGATGCAAAGCCAGTTGTTGAACATAACCGCCGTTTAATTCCTAAGATGAAGGAAGTGGTAAGAAATAAGATATTAAAACTCCTTGATGCTGGTATTATTTATCCTATTGCTGATAGTAGATAGGTAAGTCATGTGCATTGTGTTCCTGAGAAAGGAGGAATTATTGTTGTGCCAAATGAAGATGGTCTTATTCCTCAAAGAGTAGTAGTTGGTTATATAATGTGCATTGATTTGTAGAAAAGTTAACAAAGTTACTAAGAAAGATCATTATCCTTTAACTTTTATTGATCAAATGTTAGAAAGGTTGCCTAAGAGAACTCTTTTTTGCTTTCTTGATGGTTATTCTGGGTTTTCTCAAAAAAAAATTAGGAAACAAGATCAAGAGAAAACAACTTGTACTTGTCCTTATGGAATGTATGCTTATAGACGTATGCCTTTTGGTTTTTTGTAATGCTCCTGCTACGTTTCAAAGATGCATGTGCGCTATTTTTCATGGTTTTTGTGAAGAAATTGTAGAAGTATTCATGGACAATTTCTCTGTCTATGGAATTTCTTTTGATAACTACTTGCACAATCTTGATAAAGTTTTGCAGAGATGTGAGGAAACTAATCTTGTTCTTAATTGGGATAAATGCCACTTTATGGTAAATGAAGGAATTGTACTTGGACATAAAATTTATGAAAAATATACTGAAGTTAACAGAGCTAAAATTGAAGCAATTGAGAAAATTACATGTCCCAAGGATGCCAATCGTATTCGTAGTGTTCTTGGTCATTCTGGTTTTTATAGGAGGTTTATTAAAGATTTCTCTAAAATTTCAAAGCCTCTTACTAATCTTCTCCATAAAGGACAAGTCAAAGTGTCGTGGTGGTATCACGGCAGACGCCATGGGATGGCTTAAGGTTGGGGCCCATGGACGCTGGAGGTGATCGGGGAGGGATCACACGGCGAGTAGCCGCGTGTAGGATGTCTCAAGCACTGCAAACAACACAATCTTACCCAGCTTCAGGGCCCTCGTGTGGAGGTAACACCCCTACTCCTGCATCTCTCTTTATATGAGTGTTTACCGAGTAGCCACAGTACAAATCAGGCCTTCAGCCGAGTAGCCACTCTTGCTCTCTAGTTCTCTCTGGGTGAGGTGGAGCAACGTGTTCAACATCCCTCGCGCAGGAGGGGGCAGGGCACCTTATATACTGGTGCCTAGCCGAATAGAAAAAGAATATAAGGTACGACTGATAGGACAGGTGCACTGCAGAACAGAGCACGCTTCCGGCTTCTCGCTGACGCGGGTGCCGTAAGTCGTCGCGCCGTTCGGAGATGGGACCTGTCCACCTTGTCAGTGAGATAGGGTAGGCCCCTAACCCTGTCCTGTCCCCTCTGTCAGTGACAGGACTTGACAGGCGCCTACCGCACTGTAGCCACGTCGTAGCGCGGATAATCACGCGCTCCGTAAGTTGGACCGCACGCCGGTACGGACGCAGGATACGCGGGATACCTTGTCAGAACGGCTCCATTAACTTCTTGCCCGGGTAGGAACGCAGTCCCTCTACCCGGACCAACTTCTCTACTCGGAAGATCATAACTTGCTTGATTTCTCCTCTTGGCCATTGATGGGTACGGCCGGATAGAAACCTACCGGGTAGCAAGTACCGGGTAGCCATCTACCCGGTCAAATAGCACCCTGACCTTCTCTTTAGCACTTGCCTTACCCCTACTCGGGGGTAACCCCTCGACATTAGTCCCCGAAGCTGGTAGAGTCCTGCGAACTTGTTCACTGGGCCCTGCCAGCTTAAAACAAACCTTGCCTTTGTAACTGAAAAGGGGGCCGAGTAGCACCTCCACATGGTCCTTCAATTCTTGCTTGCATCTCTGCTTCTCCGAATAGCAGTATCTTTCTTCTATGATGCCGAGTAAAATGACTTAGTGAAATTTTTCGAACTCGCTCCCGCTGAATCGGAGCGAATCTATCTCTCCGTGTCGCTACGGGGCACGTGTCACGCCCTTGTGCCCCCGACGCCTCGGTGCCTGGAACGCAGCAGGCCAGGCGCCAATAACTGCAACCCTGGCCCACTAGCCTGTTAAGTCATTTCAACCGTACTCAAGTGCCCACGATCTCGACGTGGGATTAATTGCGCCCGTTACGCGCGCAATATGCGATGTGTGTGTTTCTAACGGTCGCGCAACCCACGCCGCACGATCTCTGCGCACGATCAATCCAAGATTAACTTACTGGTAACGGCAACTCGAGGGGGAGAGATAAATACCCCCTCGACGCTCCCTTTTCCTCTTTCCTGCTCACTCCAATCTAGCGCCCCCTCGTCTCTCCGCCGCCGTCGAGCACACCGCCACCGCAACCGCCTGCTGCGCCGCTGCTCCACGCGCCGCAAGAGAGACAGAGAGCATCTCCTTCGCTCAATTCCACCTTCCAATCTCCCCTGAGTGCTTCCGCATCCATGGCTCGCGGTGATGACGATGCGGCCGCCCGCGCCGGCTGGGAGGGATCCGATGTCACGGCGGAGGACTGCCACGCGCTCGTCAACACCCACCACGTCCCTCCCGGCGTCGTCTGCCGGCAGCCAGGTAACGAAATCATCCCCCAACCCGAGGAGGATGAGTTTGTCGTCTTCCTTGCGCACTTCAAGAGCGGCTTCGGCCTTCCTATCTCTGAATTTTTTGCCGAGTTCCTTCGTAACTTTGGCCTCCAGCCACACCATCTTCCCCCAAATGCCATGGTCATGCTTTCTATCCATGCCGTGGTTTGCGAAGCTTTCCTTGGAGTCTACCCAACCATCCACTCTTGGGCTCGCTATTTCTTCTTCCGGAAGCAGAGCATCCCCAATCCTGGGCACACCGAGAGCGCCCGCGCGATGACGCAGACGGGATGCGCCATGATGCTGCAGCGCACGACTGGCCATCACCCGCGCGTCAAGGGACTGGAAACTGTGCGCAAGTGGCAGCGCAGTTTCTTGTACGTGAAGAACGTCGCCACGGAAAAGGGGAAGCCGATCCAGGACCGGATAGGGATCCCAAAGTTCAAGAACGCCAGGCCAACCCAACAGAACTGGGGCTACAATCCCAAGAACAACATCGAGGATGTTGTCCAGATTGAGCGGCGCCTGGCCGAGTTGCGGGAGGAGGGATTCCGCCGAGATGATCCCATCGCATGCTGGATTTCGCGCCGAGTGCTCCCACTCCAGCGTCGCTCCCATAAGATGTGCTACATGGGAGGGAGCCGAGACTGCACAAGGACAACCACCTTCGAGCTCAGCAAAGCCGAGGTGGCCATCTGGGCTAGATCCATCATGCAGACAACGCTCTCCGACACCTGGATGTATGGCTTTGAGCCGTATAGCCGCCTCAAGCGAATCAGACAGGTTAGCCTTCTATGCTCTGTTTCTGCACTTTGATACCGAGTAGATGGCTTCTCAGCTTTGTATGCTTAGTCTTTGCACGCTGTACGAAGTAGAATATCACAGATATCTTGTTGGCTTGATATGCTTTGTGTTGTCGAATAGAAAGCCTCAGCTGAATATGCTTTGTGTTTGCATGCTGTTCTGAGTAGAACCCCTTAGCTTTCTATGCTTTATGTTTGCATGCTATTCCGAGTAGAACCCCTTAGTTGAGAACTCAACTTGCTTGCGCTTTATCTGTTTGCCTCTACAGCACATCGATCGCCAGGGAGAAGAAGATATTGAAGTCTTTGAGAGCAATTGGTCAGATGACCGAGAAGAGGACGACGAGACCGCCTACGGCACTCAGGATACCCTCTGCATCCCTCACGCCAATCAGCCTGGTAAGAACCAAGTTGCCGCGTCTATCCGGGACTGGTCCGAGGATGACGAAGGTGACTAAGTTCACCTTTCTGCTTGCGAGTAGCGCACTCTGATATCCTTTTCTGCTTCTAAATTCCTTTTCTCTTCTATTCTGCAGAGGATCCTGAGCAGGACGAAGACGAGGAGCCTCTGGAGGTCAATCCTCTATCTGTGGCTGCTCCCACCACTCGGAAGAGGGTGGGCAGTGGTGCCCAAGAACCTGCTCCAAAGAAGACCAAGAAGACCGAGAAGAAGAAGACCACGGCCAGACGGCAGCCCCCCACCACCAAAGGGTAAGTCACTCCATCCGAATACCAACTCGCCACTGCTTCTTAGTCTACTCTTCCGCTTTTCCCTTTCTGAACTATTTCTTTCTTCTCTTCCAGCGCTCCACTGGACGCTGATGCTGCCGCGGCCCCTACTCGCACCACGAGACCTCGAGAAGCTCGTCAATCTCTCAGACGGGGAAGATGAGCCAGCCCAGCAGGACAGGACGCGTGTGTCCTCTCCTGTCAAGTTAGAAGAAGACACCGGCGCCGAGAACATGGGCGATGGTGAAGATGTTGATGACGAGAACCTGGAGCAGCAGACTGACACGCACCAGACTGTGCATGATGTTGCTCAGACCGAGATGCCTCCCTCTACCCCAGCTGCATCAGCTGGGGAGAATGCCGAAGAAGATGTCGAGAACCAAGACCGTGCCACCCTGGAGCGGAAGAATGACAACCCCGAGCAGCAGGACACTGAAGCTGCAGCTCAATATGACCTCGCGGCCAGGCCACGGGTAGAAGAAACAATAGACACAACACCTGATCCCGCTGCCGAGCAGCGGGTAGAGAAGACAGTGGTGGAGCCAGTCCTCCAGAGCCAAGCGTAGCCAGACGCAGCGCAGGGTAGTCAGCCCCCTGTGCCGCCTACCCAGCAGGCGACTCCACCGACTGCACCAATCCCTCCGCCAAAGCAGAGTACATCCAAGACCGCTTCTCATCAAGTTCCTCCATCCGCTTCACGCCAAGTGCCTCCGTCCGCTTCTCGGGCGGACATTGTTCCCAGCCCCAAGAAGGCCATCAAGCCTGAAGCTGCGCCTACTCGGAAGAATCCACCGCGCAAGGTCGCCCAGGCTGGAGATCTGATGCCACCACCCAAGCCGTCGCTTGCGCCAGCCGAGAAGCCGGCAACAAAGAGCACGCAACTCACCATCGGCGGGCCCACCTCCAGCAAGAAATCAGCTGCTGCTGGATCTGCTGGCCCTGGCGCAGGGCCGAGTGCCGGAGATGTTGTCCGCACCCCAGCCAGCTAGCCGCAATACCTTCTGGAGGTGTCCAAGCAACATGAAATCTCACTGTCCAAAGGCGAGAAGAATATTTCTGCCTTGAAGGGAGGCCAGGCCAAGGCTGTGGACGTCAAGTCCAAAGGCAAGGAACCAAAACCAGTTCCTGAGTTCCACTCGCGCGAAGCCGACGAGGACGAGATCGAGTCAGAAGGCCTGACCACGGTCCGGGACCGGGTAGCCTTCGTGGATAAGGTTTGGGATAGAGATGCTCATGGCGTCCCGCAATGGAATGGCCTCACGCTGGGTCCATTTGATCATTACCGGGTTGACTGGAACAAGGCCGATGTCGGCTCCGCTCCAATGACTATCGCTTCCCCAACCTGCACTCTGGCCGGGAAGCTATTCTGCCTCCGCAAAGCCGCCGAGGACGTCGAACAATCATATGATGTAAGTGTTTTTTCCTTCCTTGCTTTTTCCTAGTTGCAGTTTTTCTTTTCTTCTTCTGTTCTCTTCTTCTTTTCCTCTTAACCATTCCCCAGTCCCCGAGATTCGGGCCGAGTAGGCGGACACTCAGCCGAGTTGCCGTCTACTCGGGCCAAATCTTCCAAAATTCTCTAACTCTTTTTCTTCTCTTCCACAGAATAGCCTCATGAAGAGGACCAAAGTGTTCTGCCGGCTGCTCTGGAACCATCGCGTTGCCAAGGACTGCCTTGAGGCTCTTGAAGCCGAGAAGAGAGATAGCGCAGCAATGGAGCAGGCAGCGTTGGACAAAACTCTTCAGATCTCTGAAGTTGAGGGTAAGCCTTTAGCATCTCGGTTTATGCGTTTTATGTTTATGCCCGTTTGTTTGCTTTTTGCTTTAACTTGGTTACTCTGCAGGCAAGCTCGACGAATTGATGGAGAAACATCGCGACTGCGAGGTTTTCGCGGCCTCAGCCCAGAGCAAGATAGCTACTCTGGAGGGTGAGTTGCTTTTCCTGTACTTGCTTTTTCTTCTTTCTTGGTTACTCTGCTTGACCCTGCCGTTCTTCTCGCAGAAGAATAAAAGAACTTCCGGGAACAACACCTTAACTGCCTGATGCCTGCCGAGGTGCGGCAGCAACTTGAAACCCGAGAAGCGGAGCTCCACAAGGAACGTGATGCTGAGCGAGCCGAGTTCGAGCAGATGCAAGTCCAGCTCAAAACTGCTCTCCAGGATGCCCTCGACCAGGCTGCCGAGAAGGAAGAAGTCAAGAAGACCGCGAAGGCCCGGGAAAGAACTCTCGAGTTGGAGCTTTCGCTGCTAAAGAAACACAACGAGCAACTCATCCTCCAGATCGCCAGCGCGCGCAGCATTGAAGACCGGCACATTGCTGATGAGGAGGACTGGAAGACCAAACTGGATGCGCTGCTGGTGGACCTCAAACGTAAGTTTCCTCTTCTCTGCACCTGGCTGGTTCTCTTCTCTACCACTTGGCTTGCTTTTCCTCTCATCCTTTCTACCCGTTTTCATCTCTTCTCTGCCTCCATTTCTAACTCTGATTGGTTTCTTTCTTAGACATTTTCCCTGATCTCCGCGCCTCTAGCACGCCTGCTCTGACTAAAGCACAAGAACTATGAGCTGCATCCGGACTGCCCACTAACACCAAGTCTACTATCAGCGATAACCTCATAAGCATCAAGTTGCAACTCCGCCAACTCAAAGGCTTTGGCACCACCATGGTGTCCAAGGCATACAAGCTGCATGACCTATTCTGGCCGGATGAATCTGCGCCAAACAGCTTCAGCGAGATTGCCGAGAAGCTGGACGGCGTGAAGGCAGAGTTGAAGAAGTGGCGCGCCTCTGCAGCTCGGGAAGGAGCTGACGAGCTGCTCCATTTCATCACAAGTTGGTACGAGAACCTCAACCTTGACAGGATCCTCAAGATGCGCGAAGACTCCTAGTGGACCAAGTATCCCGACTGAGTTACTCGGCGGAAGGAAGTGGCCTATGAGATAGCGTCCTATGTTGACACTGCCACGTTTATCGACGGCCTCCCCGAGCCCGATACCGAGCCTGAAGACGAGGACGAGGACACCGATTCGGAAGACTTGAGCATGTTTGAGCAGGACGCAGCAAAGGGAGCATCCGAGAAGGGGAAGGCCAAGGTTGACGCAGAAGCCGAGAAGCCGCAACCCAGCGCCCAGGAGGCCACCATCACCACCGAGATGGTGATTCAGCAAGCGGCTCCCGAGCTGGGCGCAACTAGCTCCTTCCCGACGCCCAGCTTCCAGTCTGCTGCATCTACCTCCGCCATGGATCCCATCTCGGTTGCCACTACGACCTCAGAACCAGCTGCCAACGCCAACTCTGAAGCTGATGCTGATAGCTTCAAGGTTGATGTTGATGCCGAGAAGACTGAAGCTGATAACACTGCTGCAGACAACACCGATGCTACCTCCAAGTGAAATCCTGAAAAACATATTCTCTAGAACTTTTATCAGATCCCCGGGATGCCGGGTGCAAATGTATCCATACTATTAAGTCTTTGTTGCTACTCAGTTTTAACTTAGTTGAAGTTTTTAGCAACTCTGGCTCAATGCCGGGTTGCGTTATTATGCAAGTCCCCGAGTTGCATTTTTTATCCACTCTTTCTTTTCGTCTCAGCTGTTACCTGCCACTTGTGGCTTTTTTGGTAGTCGAGTCACAAGATTTCAAAGTTGGAGTTTCAAATACTTAGCCACTTAGAAAAATCATAGTAATGCTGCCCACCACTTAGCCGAAAAAAGACAACGAAAAACGGTAAAGACCACTCTATTCGGTTGCCACACATTTCCTTTCCTTAGCAGCTTTTCGTGTGTTCATTGACCTTTGGCTTGTTCTCTGGCTTGCAATGAACCGGGTTGCGGACAGCAGCAGAGTCGCAGAGTTGGCCCGTGAGTTTGAACACACTACTTTATGTGCTTTTGAAATTCTAAGTGGTTCAACCGAATAGATAAAGTAAGAACCAAATAGACACAAGGAGCAATTTGGACGAGGGCAGTCCCCGAGTTCAATTTCAGATTACCGAATGGAAGTTTTAACTCAGATAAGAAAGTACATACACAGTTTGCTCATGAGTGAAAACGTCGGAGTAGAGCTACATTCCAGGGGCGCTTAGATTCCTCTCCTGCTCTATTCGTCCTGTTCTTATGAGGTGGCCGTGCGTCCACTAGATAGTAGGCATCATTGTGCAAAGCCTTGCTCACAATGAAGGGCCCTTCCCACAGAGGGGATAGCTTGTGCTTCCCGGCCGTGCACTGCACGAGCCTAAGGACCATGTCTCCTTCTCTGAAAACCCTTGGGTTCACTTTCCGGCTATGATAACGCCTCAAGTTTTGCTGATAAACAGCTGAACGTGACAGAGTTAGCTCTCTTGCTTCTTCTAGCAGGTCAACGTCATTTTCTCGAGCTTCTCTCGCCTCCGCCTCAGCGTAGAGGGTTACTCGGGGTGAGTCATGCTCTAGGTCAGTGGGTAACACGGCCTCAGCTCCATATACCAGGAAGAATGGTGTGTAGCCGGTTGACCGGTTAGGGGTAGTCCTTAGACTCCACAACACCGCTGGCAACTCGTCTAGCCAACACCCAGGTGTTTTCAGCAATGGCTCAATCAGCCTTGGCTTTATGCCGGATAGCACCATGCCATTTGCTCTTTCAACTTGCCCATTGGAGGCGGGATGCGCAACAGATGCAACATCTAGCCTGATCCGCTTCTCTCTGCAGAATCTCGCAAAAGCACCCTCAGCAAAATTTGTGCCATTGTCCGTGATGATGCTATGCGGGTAGCCATATCTCAGGAATATATCCTTCAGGAAACTCATAGTTGTGGCTCCATCGCACTTCCGAATAGGATTCACCTCAATCCACTTGGTGAACTTGTCAACCATGACCAGGATGTGAGTCATGTTGCCTCTAACCGGCTTGAAAGGACCTACCATATCCAAACACCAAACTGCAAATGGCCAAGTAATGGGAATGGTCTTCAACTCGGAAGCTGGCATATGAATCTTACTTGCAAATCTCTGGCAGCCGTTGCACTTTCTCACAATATCTTCAGCTTGCTTCAAGGAAGTGAGCCAAAAGAAGCCATGCCGAAAAGCCTTGTTGACCAGAGCCTGAGAAGAGGCGTGATGCCCGCATTCCCCCTAATGTATCTCCACCAGAATTTCTTCTCCTTCCTCCGGCTCTACACAGCGTTGCAGCACGCCAGTAGGACTCCTTCTGTGCAGCACATCTCTGAAGATATTATAGCCCTTGGATCTTCTCTGAATTGGCCTCGCGGTAACCTCATCACTCGGCAAGGTGTCGTCCTTTAGAAAGGATAATATGGGTAGAGCCCAACTCGGTGTCTCCCGCGTGGGAAACACTGGTTCGTCCACTTCCATTGGATCAGCCACCAATACCTCTTCTGAGTTGGAGACGAGTCCCCGAGCACTTGGCAAGGACCCCCCTCAATGAATGCGATAGTCCCCGAGTTGGGAGGGGCAGTCCCCGAGTTGGGAGGGGCAGTCCCCGAGTAAGAAGGGAGAGTCCCCGGGTTGCAGGCACCAGTCCCCAGGATGGAGACGGCAGTCCCCGGGTTCTCTTTTGCAGCCTCCCAGTCAATCTCCATTGGAACAGCTTCTTCGCCTGGCAGAGAAGGAACGAATATAGACTCTGAGTTGGGGGAAGGCTTGATAGATGGCTTTCTCAAATGCTCCAAGGCAATCCCAGCCGGGATGTATTGCCGAGAAGATCCCAACTTGGACAGCTCATCAGCTGCTTCATTCTCTGCTCTGTGTATGTGTTGGAACTCGCATCCTTCAAAGAATCCAGTCATGGTCTGCACCAGAAACCGATATGACGCCATGTTGGCATCCAGAGCATCCCAGGTACCAGATACTTGCTGCACCACTAAATCCGAGTCGTCATAACAGATGATGCGCTGCACGCCAACCTCCTTGGCCACATTCAAGCCGTGTACCACGGCCTCGTACTCGGCCACATTGTTGGATGCCTTGAAATGGATCTGCGGCACATACTTGAGTTGATCCCGCTTGGGTGACGTGAGCACAACGCCAGAACCAAGGCCTTCCTTCACTTTGGAGCCATCAAAATGCATCTTCCAGTAGTTGGCTACTGGTGAAGGAGGCTCATACTGCACCTCAGCCCAATCCACCAGAAATTCCGCCAGAATTTGTGACTTGATGGCTTCTCTTCTCGCGTACGAAGGAGCGTACGCGGCCAGCTCAATCGCCCACTTGGCTACTGTGCCACTTGCTTCCTTGTTGCCCATGATGTCCGAGATGGGAGCAGAACTCACCACTGTGATGGGATGCTCTTCGAAATAGTGCTTCAGCTTCTTGGCGCCCAGGTACACGCCGTAAGTCATCTTCTGGTAATGCGGGTAGTTCTGCTTGGAGCTGGACATCACCTCACTGAGATAGTACACTGGACGCTGCACAGTCTTGCCTTCCTCTTCTCTTTCCACCACAATTACAACACTGACCACTCGGTTAGTTGCAGCAATGTATAGCAGCATTGGCTCTTTGGGTAGCGGACTAGCCAAGATGGGAGCGCTACCCAGCATGGCTTTCAACTCCTTGAATGCTACATCAGCTTGTGGTGTCCAGACAAACTTGTCGCTCTTCTTCATTAATTGATATAGAGGCAAGGCCTTCTCGCCCATTCTGCCCAGGAAGCGGCTCAGAGAAGCCAAGCAACCAGTGAATTTCTGCACATCCTTCAGTGATCTCGGCAAAGACATGCTCTCTATAGCTTTTATCTTTGAAGGATTGGCCTCAATGCCCCGACTGGATACCAAGAAGCCGAGTAGCTTTCCAGCCGGGACGCCAAAGGTGCATTTAGTCGGGTTCAACTTCATCTTGCACTTGCGCAAGTTGGCAAATGTTTGCTCAATGAGATGAGCAGTAAGTGAAGGGTTCGTTGCATAGAAAACAAAAAAATTCCTAAGCGAGATAAACCCGAAGGCCAAGATCTAATCTAGAAGATGAAAGGACACGTGAAGAAAAAGAGTCTTAAGGAGAACATACACTCGAAGATACAAAGCGTTACAAGATTAAATCTTGTATGTGATGTAGTCGTAGTCACATCGATCTCAAGATCGCGAAGAAGAGCGTTGCAATCCGGCAGTGCTTCCGCACTCGGTCACACGTACAACTCGATGACGACCTCTGTTCCCTCGATCCAGCGGCACAGCGGAAGTAGAGGATCCCTCAGAAACCAGCAGCACGACGGCGTGGTGTGGTGGAGAAGACTCCGTTCATGGCTTCGCCAAGCGCATGAACATGAGGTGGATCAGCGGGAGGATGGAGATGGAGACGACACCAATTTGTGTGTGGAGAAAGAGGTCCAACCCCTCTTTATATAAAAGGGGGAGGCAGCCACGAAATTTTTCTGCATCCACCTCTCCCCTCATCATGTGGGTGGAGTCTCCACTCAACCCACTCATTCTCACATCAATTCCCACTCAAAATTCCAAAAGTTTTCTTTAATAAATAGATAAAACAATTTTATTTCTTTATTTTAATATTTGTTAATCCTATCAACAAACATTAACACTTACCCCCTTGAACTATTTGTTAATCAAACATTAACATATACCACATTGAAATGTTTCAATATTCCCCAAAAGTATTCCGATGACTATTTCAATATTCCCCGAAACAATTTCGGTGTTGTCCAAACTTTCCTCCGATATTCCGTATCCACCCAATAGCGTCATAGAACTTTAAGTGTGTCACCCTACGGTTCGTGAATAATGTAGACATGAACGAGACACCTCTCCGATAAATAGTCAACAGTCGGACCTGGAGATCTGTAATGACTTCTACACATTCAACGATGAATCTAGTGATCGTGTGAACCATAAACATCGTAACCAATTCCCTTTGTCTCGCGATATTTTACTTGTCCGAGATCCGATCATTGGTATCAACCATACCTAGTTCAATCTCGCTACTGACAAGTACCCTTTTATTCGTTCTGTGATATGACATCCTTGTGACCTAGTCACGTGCTTGCAAGCGGTGTCGATGTGATATCATCGAGAGGGCCCAGAGTATATCTCTCCGTCATTTGGATGGACAAATCCCACTCTTGATCCATGAGCCTCAACTAATACTTTCCAAATACCCAACAACACCTTTATAGTCACCCTGTTACGGTGTGACGTTTGATGACATCAAAGCACTCTTTCGGTGTTAGTGATTGACATGATCTCATGGTCTAAGGATTAGAGTTACATCGTATGTGTGATATAACAATGTAACTTAATGACTTGATCATATTGCTATATTCACTTTGGGTCTATGTTCATCACAGCATTCTTCTAATGACATGACCCCGTTATTGACAACATCCAATGTTCATGATCAGGAAACCTTGATTATCTATTAATCAACGAGCTAGTTAAAAGGGAGGCCTTACTAGGAACCATTGTTTGTTTATTAAACACAAATGTATCAACGTTTCCGGTTAATACAATTCTAGCATGAGAAATAAATATTTATCATAAGCAAGGAATAAGATAATAACCACTTTATTATTGCCTCTCGGGCATATTCCCTTCAGTCTCCCACTTGCACTAGAGTCAATAATCTAGTCTGTAAGCACTTAACACATATGTCATTCCAGTGTTATTACCATGCTTCGCATGTGGTAAACATCATCAAAAGATCTGACATGTTCAAGTCCTATTGTATTTGCATGTTCTTTGCGTCTACACGCATCACTCATTCTCTAATGAGATGGCTTTGTATATATTTGGTCAACCGGTGAGACCTTAATTCCTCAGCTTAAACTAATGTTACTAACATTGTTAAAATGTAGCTTCATAGTGTCAGCATTCTTGGAAATTCACCAAGTTCAATAAAGAACTCCTTGACACAAAATACTCCTATTATTTGTTGTCAAAACAACGACATACTTAGCCTTTGTTGTAGTATCTGTCACAATACTTTAATTTTGAAACTCTTTCAAATCCAGCATGGAACTTTCTTCCATCCTATTGTGCTACCCTTGATCACATATTTTAATTGACATAAAATTATTTGAATAGATGACAAGACTATTAGTGTAACATATTACAAGAAATAGTTTGTCATTACTATATAGGAAAACACATCCTTAGCATTTCTAAAAATGGCATAAGGATCTATCCCATTGTTGTCTAATCATCATATGAATTATCCCGCTATAACATTTTATAGCACATGACTCATCTTGTTGTGTACATAGCATGGAACACATGACTTAGAAATCTCCATTTCAATGATGCTCATCATGTGTCAAAAGACTTGAATAGTTATCAATTCTTTTCCATGTGGCAAGAACTCTTTCTTGTCATTTAGATATTGAGTTACTTCAGTATTTCATCTATGTAATTTGGCTTCAGTCCATCTCTTATAGATATCGATACCCAATATCTTCTAAGCCTTTCATCAATATGAAAATCTTAACCGTGTTAATTTAGAATACATATTTTCCAATCAACCATATGTCATCTACATAAAGCATTGGAAATATGTCTTAGCGCTCCCACTTAATTTCTTGTAACTCTACAAGCATCTTTATCATTCATGATGGAATCAAACTCTTTTGATAACTTCATTAAGGTAAAGATTCCAACTTTGTTATGCTCACTTCAACCATTGAAGTGTGCATACCTGTCCATCAATCTTTTGAATTTTACAAAACTCGCAGACTGTGTCAAGTACACATCCTTGATCAAACTTCCTTGAAAGGAAAGTTGGTTTTTGTTATTCAACTGCCATATCATAATATGTAACCTTTTGCTAGAACTATCTGCAAAGACTAAAGCATCAATACTGAAGATCAAACTCTTTCAGTAGTCAACTCTTTGAACTTCGTCGAAAACATCTTTTCGATAAGCACAACTTTCAAAGGATGTAAAAATCCATGTCTTTGTTGCTATATAGACCTGTTTGCTATCGTTAGGCATCATGACTATTGAAAGGACTACCAAGTCACATACTTGATATTCATACGGTGATACTACCACAGATATAATGACTCATAGCCAATTTTACAAAGTCAGGGCCCGTAATGTGCTTCCTTTATAAGGTCCATGCCCTTTGCTGTCAAAACAACACTTCAGTCTTACACCACAAGTTGGTCTACGTACAAAGTTTTAGGACTTTTGTGGTTCAGTTCACAAACTCATTCGAAGTATCTACAACACATCTAGTGACTTCTACTTGGAGAAAATAGGAAACTCCAGAACAACTTCCAGTGCTGCGCTACTCTTGACATGGTAACGAAGATTGTCTAATCTCGTTGAGTTTGTACTCTCCTCCCACTCACTTGTTTCGCAAGAACTACTTTCTTGAGAAATCAACCCTTTCCGACAAACAACATTTGAGTCTGGTTTGGTGATAGGAGAAATACCCAACGGATTCGTTGGGATAACCTTATAAACATATATGTATACTATTTTGGTTGTAAACATTTTACACATGTTATTCATACCAAAACTTAAGAAAAAGACATTTTACCCAAACCATAACTTATATGGTGTCAATTTCAACGGATCATGATGGTTCTCTTTTCAGTGTAAAAGCGGTTGTCTCTAATGTATAAACTACAAAATTATAATGGCAATTTTATTAATCTTACCATGTCCAACAAGGTTTGATTTTGTCTCTTGAATACTCCAAACTAATGTAGGGTATTCGAGAAGTATAAGTTGTAGAACAATTCTGCAATTCCTCAAATGTTTTTCTAAACTCGTAACTCATACTTTATCCTTTATGATCCAATCATGAATACTTTATTATCTTGTTACTATGATTTTTACTTCATACTAACAATAATTTTAACCAATTCAAAAATGTCAAACTCTGTTCTCTTTAAATAGATATACTCATATATCTACTCAAATCATCGACGGAATTTTATGAAGGAAAAAATAATCCACCACACATGACTATGCATAATGGACTATATACATCAATATGTACAATCTCCATTAAATTAGTCATCCATTCTACTTTGGCCTATGAATGGAATTCTAGTCATCTATTGGAAGAGGTCTCACAAGCGTCAATTTATTCAAAACAAAATGACTCTGGAAGTCCATTAACATGGAGTTCCTTCATGTCTTCCCTTCCGATACGAATGATGTCTACGCACGCTTCTATTCTTCTAGACAGTGTTGGGCCTCCAAGTGCGGAGGTTTGTAGAACAGCAGCAAGTTTCCCTTAAGTGGATTACCCCAAGGTTTATCGAACTCAGGGAGGTAGAGGTCAAAGATATCCCTCTCAAGCAACCCTGAAATTAAGATATAAGAAGTCTCTTGTGTCCCCAACACACCCAATATACTTGTCAAGTATATAGGTGCACTAGTTCAGCGAAGAGATAGTGAAATGCGAGTAATATGGATGGTTATAAGTAATAATAGCAATCTGAAATAAATATGGCGGCAAGCAAACATGTAGCAGAACAGGGGAAAACGGTGTTTCAATGCTTGGAAACAAGGCCTAGGGATCCTACTTTCACTAGT
Source organism: Alopecurus myosuroides (assembly GCA_028641055.1). Taxonomy (NCBI): domain Eukaryota; kingdom Viridiplantae; phylum Streptophyta; class Magnoliopsida; order Poales; family Poaceae; genus Alopecurus; species Alopecurus myosuroides. The sequence continues at coordinate 51,944,410 of CM054057.1, forward strand.
TGACACTCTCAACAATGAAAACATAATTAAATTAATAAATACCATCTCTTCACTATGCTACTCCAAACCACTCTCCGGTCGAATAACAACACCAATCCATGCATAGGGCTTTAACAGCACTCCTCAGAATATGCACTTTCCCAACTAAGTAAGCCCCACGCTATCACCATGGGACCCAGATGGTTCTACGCAAACACCACAATTTCATAGGGTTATCCAACACAAATATAAATATAATGCTAAACCACATGATGCACACACACACTGTCACCTTTACACCGTGATCAAAGTGTTTACGGAGATCTCATAACAAAAACCACTTGAGTAGCATAATAGATGAAGAATAATATCTACGAATTCAACTAGATTACAAAGCTCACAATCACATATATATCACACCATGGGAGAGAGAGATGAAACACATAGCTACTGGTAGAGCCCTCAGCCCAGGGGGAGAAATACTCCCTCCTCATCATAGGAGACAGCAACGGCGATGGAGATGGCGGTGGAGTCGATGGAGATGGCTTCCGGGGGCACTTCCCCGTCTCGGCAGGGTGCCAGAACGGAGATCTGTCCCCCGAAACTTGTCGGCGGCGGTGGAGCTACTGATGTATTTTGTGGAAAAGGTCGATTTGCTTAGGGTTTTCCCTCATAGGAGTATAAATAGGCAAAAGGACAAAGGCGGTGAAGCCCTGGGGGCCCCACACCACCCCCCGGCGCGGCCAAGGGGGGGGGGGCGCCCTATGGTGTCGGCCCCTTGAAGCCCCCCTCCGGGTCTCTTCGGGACTCCGTCGAACCTTCGGGAATTCTAAGACTTCCGGGCTTTGAATTTTCCAATTCCGAGAATATTTCAAGAACAACTTTTCTGAAACTAAAAACAGCAGAAAACATGGAACTGGCTCTGGGGTATCTTGTCAATAGGTTAGTCCGGAAAATCGATAAAAATGACATAAAGAAGGGAGAAAACATGTAGCAATTGGCATAATATCATCATGGAACATCAGAAATTATAGATACGTTCGAGACGTATCAAGCATCCCCAAGCTTAGTTCCTACTCATCCTCGAGTAGGTAAACGATAAAAACAAATAATTTCTGAGGTGACATGCTACTAACATAAACTTGATCATCATAATGTAAAAGCATATTTAAGCTGAGATCATAGAACTTAAACACAAGCATGATAAATAGAACTTTAATAATGAAGCATAGCAATCCCTTTCCATCATGAGAAGTAACTCAAATAAAAGATCATGAATAACAATGTAAAGAAAGATATACGTTTGTTTCAAGTATAAAGAAAGCATGGAAAAGTGATATTTCGCAAGTCCTTAAGAGTGGGGCAAAAGATAAATGCCAGGAAACCTTCAAAGTTCATGAGGAAGACTAGAACAAATAGTTGGAGAACAAACAATAACACATCATGAATCAATTAATAATGTTTCTGGGACAAATGCACATAAAACTCAGAATGGCAAAAATGCTCTCTGAACTGTGCATAAAGTTAGAAGATGAAGACTCAACATAAAAATAAAAGAAAGGCCCTTCTCGGAGGGAAGCAGGGATCACTCATGTTCTAGAGATTTTATTTTATTAAATGGAGGTATGAAAAGTTTGAGACTCATCCCATCAATCTTACACAAACCATGGCTAACCGAATCCTCGGGTGCCTGCCAACAATGACATACCATGGAGGAGTGTCTATATTTTAGAAGATGTATGCTAATGTCAACGAATGGTAAACAGAAAATACAATACGTCACAAGCCAACTAGATTTCACAAGAGCGGATCCTATGTGAAGGACGCATCTGGGTAGAAGGTCATCCTTCTTTCTCTTTTGTTTACACAACTATGCTTTGACTGATAAATCAGGGGCAAAAATAGTGAAGAGAATTTGTTTGCATTAATTTGGGGGTAGGCACCCCGCTGCCAGCTCTTCTATCAATTGGATAAGTGGATGAAGCCCTAGTCCAGGGTGTGAAATCCAATCAACAAGTGAGATAAATATTCTATATTTACGTCCTCATGAGCAAAAACAGCAACACAAAACAAGAGCAATTTTGAAAGTTTTAAAGGTAGCACATGAGAAATTTACTTGGAGTGGCAGAGAAATACCACATGTAGGTAGGTATGGTGGACATAATGGGGAAACTTTGGTTTTAGGGAGTTGGATGCACGAGTAGAGCTCATACTCAGTACAGGTGGAGGCTAGCAAAAGACTAGGAGCGACAAATCAAGAGAGCATAAGAGCCATAATCATGCATAAAGACATAAACATCATTAATCAAAGAATAAGTGGTACCACAAGATCAAAAATTAAATGATCATGGAGGCTATTCGTGGCTGGTTCATAGTCATAAACATGGTGTGAACATGCGCCAAGTCAACCAAATAAAACAGTCTAAGGAGAATACCACAAATTTTGTGCTTCAATATGACAAGAACAACTCATGATTCTTTCAATGGCATATGAAACACTCTCAGTTATTTGAGGCTAATCATGCTACTCAATAACTACAAGGCTTTAAAACTAAAATAACATCTAGCATGACGTGAAAAAGTTCTAGCCACAGTCTATACAAGCTTCTACTTGCACCGTTAAAAATTCTACCTCAAGCAGCCGTTTCTTTTCCCAACAAGCACCATACAAGACATGCTTTCACAAAAATTCTCTACATGCTACAGAAAGAAAACATGAGAGTACTAACACAACACTACTAAAACTAACAGTTCTGAATAAGAGATGGATGAAAACAAAGGCTAAACGCAGTACAAGCAAAAAGTGAACACTCACAGAACAATAATGAAAACTAGAGTGTTCTAAGCAATGAAAACGGAGTGTGTCTCTCTCCCACACAAGTATGATAAGATCCAACCATAAACTACACCAAAGAAAACTAAACAAACTGAAAGCAAAAAAATAAAATACGCTCCAAGTAAAGAACATAAGATGTGACCGAATAAAAATATAGTTTCACTATAAGTGACCAAATAAATTGTTGATGAAGAAGGGGATGCTTTGGGCATCCCCAAGCTTAGATGCTTGAGTCTTCTTCGAATTTGCTGGGATGTACCACCGGGGCATCCCCAAGCTTAGGCTTTTCACTCTTCTTGATCACATCATATCATCATCTTCTCTTGACCCTTGAAAACTTCCTTCACACCAAACTTCCCACAATCTTCATTAGCAACTTTAGTGCAAATCAAAATAATAAATTCACATGGTTCAGTTTCAATACAAGACTAACACTAATAACACATTAGCTACTGTCACAACTTATTTTAAAACTCTTTTTTTCAAAAGAACACCAAAAGAAAGAGATTAAGAGTCAAATGCAATTATTAGCAGAAATCTGTCAAAACAGAACAACATGTAAAGATGATTTTTTTTTAGAAAATCCTCTATTGCTCAAATCAAAAAGTGGTAAACTAATAAAAGTTTTGTATATATCCCAGAATGACACGCACAAAAACTCGGGTCATTTTGAATTTTCTATGATTTTATACGAATTTAACAGTGGACATCATAAATCTGTTTCCTGCGCAGAAATCCGAAATATAGTCTTAACTTTCCACTAGAGGCTTTACTTGGCTCAACAAAGACAAAAAAAAGATACAACAGGGTTGCTAAGGAAATAAACAACACCCAGGTGCAAAGAAAAACAAAAATAAACGACAGAAAACGGGTTGAAAACGGAGAAATAAAACGGGTTGTCTCCCGGAAGCGCTTTTCTTTAACGCCTTTCAGATAGGCACAATTATTTTTAAAAGATGCTCACATAATAATAAGAGTTGAAGCACAATAATAGAGCATCAATAATAAAATATAAAATAAATTTAAGTCTAACCCACTTCCTATGAAAAAGAATCTTGTAGAAAAACAAGTCAACGAAGCACAAAGTGACTAGCATAGGAAGACAAAATAAGTGCAACTTCAAAAATTTCAACATAAAGAGGGGAAACTTAATATTGTTGATATGCATGAAACTATGTTTCCCTCTCTCATAATAACTTTCAGTAGCATCATGGATAAAATTAACAATATAACTATCACAAGAAACATTCTTATCATGAGCCACATGCATAAAAGAATTAATACTCTCCACATAAGCATAGTCATTCTTATTAATAGTAGTGGGAGAAAACTCAACAAAATAGCTATCATTATCATTCTCATCACCATAATCATCAAATTAAGGAGGCATATTATAATCATAATAAAATTTATCCTCAATAGTAGGTGGACTAAAAATAGCATGTTCATCATTGTAAACATCATATATAGAAGACATATCATGATCACAATAAAATTTATCATTCATAGTAGGTGGAACTAGAATACCACGATCATCATATACTGGAGGAAAAGTATCATCAAAGTAAATTTGTTCCTCCATGCTTCGGGGACTAAAAATACCATATTCATCAAGACTAGCTTCCCATACTAATAACATTGCTACTAGCATGCAAATAAAGCTCCATAGGTTTTTTAATTTTCTCTTCAAACACTTCATGTCCTAACTCAAGATAAATATTACAAAGCTCTCTCATTTTTTTTTTTTTTTTGCATTAAGCCTAACTAGTGAAAATAAAAACAAGAAACAAAAAGATATAATTGCAGAATCTAAAGGAAATAACTTCGAGCACTCATACTCGAGGATGTGAGTACCTTTTACCTTACCTCCCCGGCAACGGAGCCATAAAAGAGTTTGATGTCTACGCACGCTTCTATTCTTGTAGACAGTGTTGGGCCTCCAAGTGAAGAGGTTTGTAGAACATCAGCAAGTTCCCTTAAGTGGATCACCCGAGGTTTATCGAACTTAGGGAGGTAGAGGTCAAAGATATCCCTCTCAAGCAACCCTGCAATTAAGATATAAGAAGTCTCTTGTGTCCCCAACACACCCAATATACTTGTCAGGTATATAGGTGCACTAGTTCAGTGAAGCGATAGTGAAATGCGAGTAATATGGATGGTTATAAGTAATAATAGAAATATGAAATAAATATGGCGTCAAGCAATCATGTAGCAGAACAGGCGGAAAACGGTGTTTCAATGCTTGGAAACAAGGCCTAGGGGTCCTACTTTCACTAGTTGACACTCTCAACAATGAAAACATAATTCAATTAATAAATACCATCTCTTCGCTATGGTACTCCAAACCACTCTCCGGTCGAATAACAACATCAATCCATGCGTAAGGCTTTAATATCACTCCTCAGAATAAGCACTTTCCCAACTAAGTAACCCCCACGCTATCACCATGGGACCCAGATGGTTCTACGCAAACACCACAATTTTATAGGGTTATCCAACACAAAATATATATAATGCTAAACCACATGATGCACACACACTTTCACCTTTACACCGTGATCAAAGTGTTTACGGAGATCTCATAACAAAAACCACTTGAGTAGCATAATAGATGAAGAATAATATCTACGAATTCAACTAGATTACAAAGCTCACGATCACATATAGATCACACCATGGGAGAGAGAGATGAAACACATAGCTACCGGTAGAGCCCTCAGCCCCGGGGGAAAACTACTCCCTCCTCATCATAGGAGACAGCAACGGCGATGGAGATGGTGGTGGAGTCGATGGAGATGGCTTCCGGGGGCACTTACCCGTCCCGAGAGGGTGCGAGAACAGAGATGTGTCCCTCGAAACTTGTCAGCAGCGGCGGCGGAGCTACGTATGTATTTTGTGGAAAAGGTCGATCCTCTTAGGGTTTTCCCTCGGAGGAGTATAAATTGGCGAAAGGGCAAAGGCGGTGGATCCTTGGGGGTCCCACACCACCCTCCGGCGCGACCAAGGGGGGCACCGCCCTATGGTGTCGGCCCTCTGAGGCCCCCTCCGGGTCTCTTCGGGACTCCGTGCAACCTTCGGGAATTCTAAGACTTCCGGGATTCAAATTTTCCAATTCCGAGAATATTTCCAGAACAACTTTTCTGAAACTAAAAACAGAAGAAAACATGGAACAGGCTCTGTGGCATCTTGTCAATAGGTTAGTCCGGAAAATCGATAAAAATGACATAAATAAGGGAGAAAACATGTAGCAATTGGCATAATATCATCATGGAACATCATAAATTATTGATACGTTGGAGACGTATCAATGAACTAAAATGTTAGTGGAACAATTTAAGTGAAATTCTTTTACTCTTGTAACGTTTAGCATTTTACCAACACGATTAATATTAACTCATCCATCAATTATGGAATATGGTCATAGTTAGAACAATCTCATTTGTTCTCACAAAAGACCGGAACAAAATAACAACTTATTAAGTTCTTAAAATCATCCTTCACAATACTCCAACAGTGCTTAATGAATAATCCAGTGAGACCATCAGGGCCAGGAGCACAGTCAGGCTTGAGATTTTTTACCACACCTTCCACTTCATCCAAGGAAAAGGGATTTGCAAGGCAGTCCAGGCAATCCACCACAGGCAGGGGGCAGGAAATTCCCATACTGTTCTTGAAACAATTCCAAAAGGGATATGCTTTTTCCTGGTGATCCACCAGGATGTTCCCTGAAGGATCATAGATGGATGGAATGGCATTATGCATGTACCTTTCAGTTGCTCTGGCATGAAACTACTTAGTATTTTCACCAGAGATCTTAGCCCAACGAATGGTGAACCTTTGCTTCCAATAATCAGACAGTAAAGACAATAATTTCTTAATATGTGTCTTAACAATCAATCTGAAATTAATCTCAGAAGTACTCAGAATTCTCTCCTTTTCCACTTGGTAAAAAAACAGAACCACCTTACTGAAGGGAATATGCCCGAGAGGAAATAATAAAGTGGTTTATTTCTCATGCTATAATTGTATTAACCGGAAATGTTGATACATGTGTGTTTAATAAACAAACAATGGTTCCTAGTAAGGCCTCTCTTTTAACTAGCTCGTTGATTAATAGATGATCAAGGTTTCTTGATCATGAACTTTGGATGTTTTCAATAACGGGGTCATGTCATTAGAAGAATGATGTGATGAACATAGACCCAAAGTGATTATATCAATGTTATCAAGTCATTAAGTTACATTGTTATATCACACATACGAAGAAACTCTAATCCTTAGACCATGAGATCATGTCAATCACTAACACCGAAAGAGTGCTTTGATGACATCAAACGTCACATCGTAACAGCGTGACTATAAAGGTGTCGTTGGGTATTTGGAAAGTATTAGTTGAGGATCATGGATCAAGGGTGGGATTTTTCCATCCAAATGACGGAGAGATATGCTATGGGCCCTCTCGGTGATATAACATCGACACCGCTTGCAAGCACGTGACTAGGTCACAAGGATGTCATATCACGGAACGAGTAAAAGAGTACTTGTCAGTAACGAGATTGAACTAGGTATGGTTGATACCAATGATCAGATCTCGGACAAGTAAAATATCACGAGACAAAGAGAATTGGTTACGACGTTTATGGTTCACACGATCACTAGATTCATCGTTGAATGTGTAGGAGTCATTACGGATCTCCAGGTCCCGCTGTTTACTATTGATCAGAGAGGTGTCTTGATCATGTCTACATTATTCATGAACCGTAGGGTGACACACTTAAGGTTCGATGACGCGATTGAGTGGATACGGAATATCGGAGAAAATTTTGGACAACACCGAAATTGTTTCGGGGAATATTGAAATAGTCACCGGAATAGTTTCGAGGAATATTGAAACAATTCAAGGTGGTATATGTTAATGTTTGATTAACAGATAGTTCAAGAAGGTAAGTTTTAATGTTTGTTAATAGGATTAATAAATATTAAAATAAAGAAATAAAATTGTTTTATTTATTTATTAAAGAAAACCCTTGGAATTTTGAGTGGGAATTGATGTGAGAATGAGTGGGTTGAGTGGAGACTCCACCCACATGATGAGGGGAGAGGTGGAGGCACAAAAATTTTGTGGCTGCCTCCCCTCCTATATAAAGAGGGGTTGGACCTCTCTCTCCACACACAACTTGGTGTCATCTCCATCTCCATCCTCCCGCTGATCCACCTCATGTTCATGCGCTTGGAGAAGCCATTAACAAAGTTTTCTCCACCACACCACGTTGTCGTGCTGCTGGTTTTTGAGGGTTGCTCTACTTACGCTGCCCCGCTGGATCGAGGGAACGGAGGTCGTCATCGAGTTGTACGTGTGACCGAGTGCGGAAGCGCTGCCGGATTGCAGCGCTCTTCTTCGCGATCTTGAGATCTATGTGAGTACGACTACATCACCAACGATATTTAATCTTGTAACGCTTTGTGTCTTCGCGGGTATGTTCTCCTTAAGACTCTCTTTCTCCCCGTTGCCTTTCATCTCCTAGATTAGATCTTGGCCCTTCGGGTTTATCTTTCTTAAGAAAAAAAATCTCTGCAACAAACCCTTTAGTGGTATCAGAGCCGGATCTATGTGTAGATGATTTGTATGGGTAGAACACATATGTGTATGTGGGCGTTGATGATCATGCTATTGCCTCCTTGAGTATTTTATGATCTTAGTGGCATAGTAGGATGAAGCTGCCCTAGACAAACTTTACGTGTACTTTGTGCGCGAGACCTGTCTCACTTGTAGCTGAGGGGGTGTCCGTTTCTCCTACTAAAGTTAAGATCTAATCTTAGAAGGGTTGTTAAAAATATGTTTATCAACATTGTGGTTGATGTTCGTAGGTATGAACGGTTCTATCCTAGAAAGCCCTAGGCCACGTAAAATATGCAAAAATAAATTAGAGACGTCTAACTAGGTTTTTGCTGGGCATATAATGTGATATGGTCAATGTTAAAAAAATTATTATGAGATGATCTATTTTGTAAATTATTGATATACCGAAATGAATCCATATGGTTGTCTTGTAATTTTGATGGAAAATCAAGATGGAGGTGCCATGGACCTTGGTGCCACGCCGGTGGGATGATGGAGATCATACCATGATGCACAAGATGGAGATCAAGTGCAAGAAGGACCATATCATATCACATTATCCATGCATGTGATGTTAATCATTTTATGCATCTTTTTTTCTTAGATTGCGACGGTAACATTATAAGATGATCCTTCTCACTTAATATCTAGATAATAATGTGTTATTCCGTAGTATGCACCGTTAATAAAGTTCGTCGTTTCGAGACACCACGTGATGATCGGGTGTGACAGACTCAACGTTCGCATACAACAGGTGCTGATGAGTCTAGCATGTACAGACATGGTCTCGGAACACACGCAATACTACAGTTCTACTTGGCGAGCCTAGCATGTACAGACATGGACATGGAACACGTAACCGAAAGGTAAAGCATGAGTCATATGGATGATATGGTGAACATGTCGATGTTCGCCTTTGCAGCTACATAGTTTCACGTGATGATTGGTTTTGGTGTAGTGAATTTGGTTTGTGTAATCACTAAAATGACTAGAGGGATGTTGTTTTTGAGTGGGAGTTCACGTAGTAATTTTGATTAACTAGAACTTATTTTAACATGAACAACCAATCAATGTGAATTTTCATAAATTGTAGTATTCATTGTCATCCACAAACTACCTTACACTTAGATTGTTAATTGAGATATAATTGTTATGATCTGGTAAAAACCATTTAAGATTGGTACCGTATTAGTGAAATTTAAAATTGAGTCATATTGTAGATTTTCTGTATTTCCTACCTAGCTCAATATGATTAATGATTTATTGATCTAGAGAGTAAATAATTCCTACTTAGAATCTAGATTCATGGTTGCTTCCATATTACTTTATCTTCAAAAGAATGTTTTGTTGATCAAGGTGATTTAGGAACTGAAAAGAATTGTTTTCAACAACAATCAAGTGAAAGATATATTGATATCTAGAAACTTATGTGTGGCAACATGACTGAGTACAATTTAGCGTGACAATGTATGCTTATATTATTTGAATATATGCAATGATTGAAGACTCTAGGCAATTGGATATTCCAAAAACTTGGGTGCTAAAAATTATCCTCTAATTTCCTTCCTTCGAGCTATAGTAGCTTAGTCATAAAATTGTTATGATGGGATGGATTAAAAGGATGGGTAAAATCGTTTACCTTACTTGGAGATTGCGAAGAGTGGAATCTGGAAGAATGCTATTAATATGGTGATATTAGTAGAACAATGAAACTCAAAGTATGACAGAATGGGTGATAGTATATGACCAACACACCAAGGAAAATGAGCTAGTAAGACTAGCGTTGTTTGATGTTGAATGATTCTTCTTGTAAAGAAAAGGAAATATTGAAAATAGAATTACAAAAAGGTATATGGCAGAAAAAGAAGATAACTGGAAAAGTCCAGCTCAGGAGTATATGCTTGGTATACAAGTTATAGATGTATTACTAGTTAACAAAGTATTTTTTTGGGTATTTTGATACCATATTGGTTGGTATGAATTGTCATACAAAGCAACGCAATACAAGAATACAAGGGCCTAAAAGGAACTAGTAGTAGATGTGGGATCGATCATGAAAAGAACATAAATGAATTGTTATTGTGTTCACTGTCGTATCGAACCAAACATTCAATATTTAATTTATCAGACTTTGCAATGATTTTCATAGTGCAAGGGTATCTTTGGAGATTATTAATGGTTCCTTCATCACTCTTATTCCAAAATCACAGTCCCCTAAAACTTTGAATGATTTTCAGCCCATTTCTCTTACCAATTCTTGTCTTAAGTTTATCACTAAGATTCTTCCCAATAGATTTCAAGACAAGATTTTTTATCGTATCCATGCTAACCAATATGGCTTCATTAAGTCCAGAACTATACAAGATTGCTTGGCATGGTGTTTTGAATATTTTTTTTAATGTAAGCGATCTAAGGAGAAAGTGGTTGTTTTCAAGATTGATTTCGAGAAGGCTTTTGACACCATTGAGCACAGTGCCATTCTGCAGATTTTGAGGCTTAAGGGTTCCCCCCTAGTCATTGATTGGGTGCAAAAAATCCTTTCTTCAGGCTCCTCTTCTGTTTTATTAAATGGTGTTCCAGGTAAACCATTTGTATGTAGAAGAGGAGTGAGGAAGGGTGATCCTTTATCACCTATTCTTTATGTGATGGGAGGTGATTTCCTTTAAAGTATTGTTAATTTGTCTCTAAGGGATGGAAGTATTCGTTTGCCAAATCCCATTGGTGGGGACTATCCAACTGTGCAATATGCTGATGATACTCTGTTTGTTTTACATGTTGATCATGATCAATTGTTGGTATTCAAGAATTTGTTGAACCTTTATGCTCAGATCACTAGACTCAAAGTAAATTTCCACAAGTCTTCCATGATACCAATTAATATCTCTCAGCAGGAGGTTGTTGATTTGTCTCTGGTGTTGGAATGTAATGTGGATACTATGACTTTTACATATCTGGGATTGCCTATGGGCACTACTATACCCTCCATAAAGGATTTTGCTCCACTGGTTGATAGAATTGAAAGGAGGTTTTCTGCCACTGTTTCTTTCCTCTCCTATGGGGACAGTTTGGTGTTGGTGAATTCTGTTCTTTCTTATCTTCCCACATATTATATGTGTACTCTTGTGATTCCTAAAGGGGTTACTGAAATTATTGATAAGGCTAGGAGGAGATGCCTTTGGAGGAAAGATACGAACAAGGAGAGAGTAAATTCTTTGGCTGCTTGGGATATGGTGTGTAAACCAAAAAGTAAAGGTGGTCTGGAAGTAATCAATTTGCAGATTCAGAACAAGGCTTTGTTGTTGAAATTTTTAGCCAAATTCTACAACTCTTTGGATACCCCTTGGATAAATTTGGTCAAGAATGCTTATTATTTTGATTCTATCCCTCATGCAGTCACTTCTTGTGGTTCCTTCTGGTGGAGAGGAATTATGCAACTGTCCGAGACTTGGTGTTCCTTTCCCTCTTGCTTAGTTGGCTCTGGTTTCTCTGTCTTGTTTTGGAAGGACTTATGGTTGGGTGATATTCTCTCACTCAATTTTCCAAGACTGTTCTCTTTTGCTGAAGATAAGTTTGCTTTAGTCAGGGATCTGAAAGTACTGAATGAATTTTCTGATGCTTTTCATTTAGCTCTCTCTAATGAAGCATTTCAGGAATTTGTCACTCTGCAAGGTCTCTTGGTTAATGTTCATCTGGATAATAGTGATGATGTCTGGTCTTGTAACTTCAATAAAGGCGTATATACCTTGAGTAAATTTTACCAGGTTCAGTTTGCTCAGCTGCCTGATGATAAGCCATTCAAATAGATATGGAAATCAAAATGCATGTCAAAGCATAAATTCTTTGCTTGGCTGATTCTGAATGACAGGATTAATACTAAAGATATGATCAAGAGAACATAGTGGAAGATCAATGGAACTGAGTTTTGTGTCTTGTGTCATCAGCATTGCCTTGAGGACTGGACACATCTTTTCTTCCAATGTTATTTCAGCTCCATAATTTGGAATTATTTGCAGATACAATGGAGCGATAGCGCTGTTTTGACCAATCTCTCTCATGCTAATAAGGATTTCAAAGGCCCCTGTTTTATTGAGATAGTAATTATGGCTTGTTGGAATATCTGGAAGCAGAGGAATGGAGTTATTTTTAAATATGAGAGAAATTCTTTTAGGGGTTGGAAAATTGGTTTCCTGCTAGATCTCACCTTGCTTAAGAATAGGTTGAATTCTTCCTTAGATGAAAAATTATCATCATTCAATAGTTTGTGATAGACTGTCTTAGTCTATCCCCCTTCTGTACATTTGTAAATAATTGTAAACTCTTTTTTGGTGGCAATAAAGGGTTGTGGGGGACTCGCTACAGTAGAAAAAGTTTTTTTTAAAATCTTCTCTAGAAAGATGTACCTTTCGTTTTTTATGATGATTGCAAAGAAGCTTTCGAAACTCTAATTAAGGCTTTAATTATTGCTCCTATTGTTCAGCCGCCTGATTGGAATTTACCTTCTAAAGTTATGTGTGATGCTAGTGATTTTTCTGTAGGTGCTGTTCTTGGACAACGAATAGATAAGAAGTTGAATGTTATTCATTATACTAGTAAAATTCTTGATGCTGCTCAAAAGAATTACGCTACCACTGAAAAAGAGTCCCTAGATGTAATTTTTGGTTGTGATAAGTTTAGCCCTTATATTGCTGATTTAAAAGTTACTATTCATAATAATCATGCTTCTATTAAATACCTTATGTAAAAGAAAGATGCTAAACCTAGACTTATTAGATGGGTGTTGCTTCTACAAGAATTTTATTTGCATACTGTAGATAGGAAAGGCGTTGAAATTCCTGTTGCTGATAATTTGTCTAGATTGGAAAACATTTATGACCCTGTTCCTGTTAATGATAGTTTTCCAAATGAACAGCTGGCTGCAATAAAAGTAAGCTCACGAGATAGTCCTTGGTACGAAGATTATGCTAACTTTATCGTTTCTAAGTACTTGCCTCCAACCTTTACAACTCAGCAAAGAAGGAAATTATTTTATGTCTTGAGGCATTATTTTTGGGATGACCCACACTTATATAAAGAAGGAGTAGATGGTATCGTACGAAGATGTGTTCCAGAACATGAACAACGAGAGATATTGACAAAATGTCATGGTAGTGCTTATGGAGGACATCATGCTGGAGATAGAACCGCACAGAAGGTTCTACAATTAGGTTTTTATTGGCCTACTCTTTTTAAAGATGCACAAAATTTTATTTTATCTTGTGATGAATGTCAAAGAATTGGTAATATTTCTAGACACAATGAAATGCCTATGAATTATTCTCTTATTATTGAACCTTTTGACTGTTGAGGATTTGACTTTATGGGTCCATTTCCTCCTTCTAATGGTTATACTCATATACTTGTTGATGTTGACTGTGTTACTAAATGGATAGAGACTATACCTACAAAGAGTGCTGATGGTGAAACGTCATTAAAAATGCTTAAAGATGTTATTTTTCCTAGGTTTGGTGTGCCTAGATATCTTACGACCGATGGAGGTTCGCAATTTATTCATGGTGGTTTTAGAAAAACCCTTGCTAAATATGATGTTAATCATAGAATTGCTTCATCTTATCATCCCCAAACAAGTGGGCAAATAGAATTATCAAATAGAGAAAACTATCTTGCAAAAGACTGTTAATAAATCTAGGAAAAATTGGGCTAGTAAGTTAAATGATGCTTTATGGGCTTATATAACTTCTTTTAAAAATCCTATGGGGATGTCTACTTATAAAATGGTTTATGGAAAATCTTATCACTTGCATTTAGAATTAGAACACAAAGCTTATTGGGAAGTGAAGGAACTAAATAGAGATTTTAAACTTGCTGGTAAGAAAAGGATTTTTTACTTGAGTTTTTTAGATGAATGGAGAAGTGAAGCCTATGAAAATGCTAGAATCTTTAAAGAGAAAGTAAAAAATGGCATTATAGGAGAAGTCTTAAGAGAGAGTTTCATGTTGGTGAGAAAGTTCTATTGTATATGTCTCGTCTCAGATTTTTTGCAGGAAAATTACTCTCGAGATGGGAAGGACCTTTTGTTATTGAAGAGGTGTACCATTCGGGTGCAATAAAAAATGTTTCACCTAAAGACAACACTACGCAAGTGGTGAATGTGCAAAGACTCAAACATTATATCTCTGTACATTATTATGATGAAGATGTTGATACTACTCAAGTGGTAACTCCGAAGGACTTTATTAAAGAGAAGATTCCAGAAACTGCGGAGTCCGTTTTCGAATAGGTAACAGTTTTGGTAAGAAAAAGTTCACGTTTTATCTTCTAACTTATATTTTTGATGTTTTTAGAAAATATGAAAAATAATGAGCCGGAAAAGGGTAGGAACCGGTGCCCGAGGGCACCACACCACCTAGAGTCGTGGGCCCATCCCTGGTCGCGCCACGACATGGTGTGGGCGCCTCGAAGCCCATCTCCGACCCATTTTTTCCATGCACGTTCCTTGTTTTACATAACTTTTAGCTATATAATCCCCTGGACCCTCCCGAGGTTCGTATATCATTTTCTCGTCGTGTTTTCATTTTGATCTTTCTTTGTCAGGATTGTTTTTAGTTTTAGAGGCACCATGGTCTCCGCCAACAACAGCAACAAGGGGGATGAGCCTATGGAGGATGATCTCCAAGGTCCCAAGCGCAAGAACATGGATCAAAGTGTCAAGATGGAAGTAAAGAGGATATCATCAATTCCAGGCCTCAGCTCCTTCCCTGGAGAAGAGGAAGCTCTTCGAGTCGCAGACGAGTTTTGTGATCGATATCGAGCTCTAAGGATGGGGGTAGAGATACTTCAAGAGGAGAACAACAGACTTCGCGAGATGCTGGAGCGTTTCCGTACCTTGATCAAGGATTCACCACCACCGAAGGAGTAATTCATCATTGGTATTGGCATCCCCTTGGTTTATTCCAAGCTTGGGGGAGTGTCGCGGTATCACACCTTTATCTTTCACATTTTTACTTTTTTTAGTAGAGTCATATCATGAGTATAGAAGTTATCATATAGGATGGTTTGAAGTGTGGAAGTATCTCTCTTTTAGTTGGTTATCTATGAATCCCTTGGTTTGAGTTGCCGTTATGAATTATTAATGAGAAGTTTTATCATTTACTTTCTGCAAACCTTATTTTAGTTTGGAATTTATGTTATATGATTGATCTTGTTGTTAGTATTGGTATCAATTTGGGAGCATCAAGTTAATCTATTTGGTTTCGGAAAACTTAGCATTGGTCAGTAGCAACAATACTTTGAGGCTTAAGTAGAAAAGAGGGAGATGCATGTAGATATATTATTCCATTATCTTTCTTTGTTGTTGGCTCATAAGATTAGTATTCTCAAGTTAAGATTGTTTGTACCTCCAAGAAAGATTGCATGATTGTTTCTATCACATGTGTACTTGCTTGTTTCCCTCAACTCTTATGTTTTCTACCCAACCTTGCTAGCCAAAGACCTGTATTGAGAGGGAATGCTTCTCGTGCATCCAAACCTTGAACCAAAATCATGCCATTTGTGTACACCATACCTACCTATATGTGGTATTTAACCGCCACTCCAAGTAAATTGCTCGTGTGCTACCTTTAAAAACCTTCAAAGTTATACCTGTTTTGTGCTCTGTTTTAGCTCGTGAGGAAGTAGGTAGACAGTCTTTATTTCACTCGTCGATTGGACTTTACACACCTGGACTAGTGGCACATCCGCTTATCCAATTGCTAGAAGAGCTGGCAACGGGATGCCAGCCCCAAACTTGGCTACTACAAATTCTCTTCACTCTTTTTGCCCCTGATTTATCAGTTAAAGCATGGTTGTGTAAACAAAAGAGAAGAGGGATAATCTACTAACCCCGGTAGAAGGAACGTTCTTCAATGGGAGCCGCTCTTGTAAAGTCTAGTTAGCTTGTGACTTAATGTATTGTCTGCTTGTTGATTCGTTGACATAGACATACACCTCTCTTAAAAATTGTTTTCATCACATCTGTTTATCAAATAAAAAGCTCTAGCACATGAGTTAATCCCTGCTTCCCCCTGGGAAGGGCCTATCTTTTACTTTTATGTTGAGTCGGTAAACCTACTCCTTTGTGTCTTAAGCAAGCATTTGAGTTGTCGTGATCCAACCATCCATATGTTGATTTATTCAGTCATGTCTTTTATCCTTCCTTGTTTAGTACAATGTTTTTATCTGAATGAATATTAATTTGAAATTTATCAATGAGTGTAAGGAAAATGTTATGATTGAGCATGTAAAACTCTGCAATATAATCTCTAGTATAAAGACTCTGACCAAAAGATAAGTACAACCTGTTAATTGTTCTGACCAAGAGCAAAGTTGTCATAACCAATTATGATTTTCTCTTTGCACCTTTATTGTGACTCCCTCTACTAGTTTTAAGTTAAGTTATATGAGAGGAAGTTTCCGTCTAGAATGACTTGTGTATTGATAAATGTGATTCTTCTTGTTCGTATTTTATTTATCGACACTTCACTTCATAAACCTGTGGTCATGTTTACCGAGTTCTGTTTTGCTTGGGGACAAGAGAGGTCTAAGCTTGGGAGAAGTTGATACGTCCATTTTGCATCACTATTTTGTATCATAATTCACTGTTATTCATTGATATATTTCATATTATGATGCATTACTTATGTTATTTCATCTATTTTGCATGTTCTACAATTATTGGAGAATAATTCACCGCTAGAAAAAGCACCATCGAGATACCATATCTCTGAAGACCATAAGAAGAAGGGGCATCGGGAAGTTCCTATTTCACCAGAAGATGGAGCCAGCCTGGAGGGAAGCCAGAGGGGGCCACACAGGGCCCACACCATGTGGTCGCGCGCCCCCTTTGTGTGCGCCGCCAGGTGGTGTGGCCACCCTGGCCCATCTCTGGCAGAGCCTTTCGCGAACTTCATCCCGAGGGAACCCTAAGACCCAGAGAACCATCATGGAAATATTCCACCGCCTCCTCGGGGCGGAAAAAACAGAGAGAGAGAAAAGCTCTCTGACAGGGAGAAATCTGCAGGGAAAATCATCGCCATCGTCACCGTCATCGCTCTAGGCATCATCACCATCATCACCACCAGCACCATCATCCTCACCATCCACCTATGTCCCGCTGTAACAATTAGGGTTCTATATCGTTGTTCTTCACTAGATCTCTCTCCCGGTGTGGATTACTTGTTTGTAGTTGATGTTTACGAGATTAATCGGTGTTTGCACTTTATGACCAGATTGTTATTCATCATTATATCACCTCTAATAATTATCTATATGATGTCTTGTGAGTAGTTCGTTTAGTTCTTGAGGACATGGGAGAAGTCAAGATGTTAGTAGAGGAATTATGTTGAAGTAATATCTAATGGTTTGATATTTAAGTTGTGGTGTCATTCTTCTAGTTGTGTCATGTGAACGTCGACTACATGACACTTCACCTTATGGGCCTAGAGGGATGCATTGTGTATTTGGCTACTGATTGTGGGTTGCCGGAGTGACAGAAACATAAACCCCCGTTAGGAAACCAATGCACGAGGGAGTGTAGGATCCTAGAGTTTAAGGCCGTGGTTAGATTTATCTTAATTACTTTCTTGTGGTTGTGGATGCTTGCAAAGGTCATAATCACAAGTATGTATTAGTCCTGGTAGGGCGGTGCATTAGCGTAGGTTCACCCATACAACACCTATCAAAATAATAAATATTAATCAACTGTATGATGTATGAAGCAAAAGCACTTGACGAAATTTCCATGTGTCCTCGAGAACGTTTAGTTATCATAAGTAAACCAACTGACTTGTCCTTTGCTCTAAAGAGGATTGGGACACTTGCTGCAATTATTATTACTGTCTTTTATTTACTCGCACTTTATTTGTCTGCTATATCAAAAACCCCAGAAAACTTGTTCGCTAGTGTTTACAGTGAATCCTCTATCCAACCTGCTTGTCAACACCTTCTGCTTCTCGTTGGGTTTGACACTCTTATTTATCGAAAGTACTACGATACACCCCCTATACTCGTGGGTCATCAGTGGTTGTCATATCCATGTTGTACCTCGCTACGGGAAACCCGGCCTAGCCGGTCCAACCCGACCTAGCCCTGTGCTTCCCGTGGGACGGGCCTGGGCTTGAGATTTGAGCCTGAAGGCCACATCGGTCCGTACTTGGAATTTGCATATGGGCGTGCAAAGGAAGAGTCCCGACTCGAGGCCCGTCGTTCTTTTCCGCTGATGGGCCAAGATTGGGCCTAAAAACAAGGACCAAAGGTCGGGTAGGGCCTAGGATTTCTGCTACGGCCTTTTTAGTCCCAGACCAAAGCCCGGCACGAGTTATTGTCAGGTATAATCCATGTCAATACAACAACAATCTAGTGTAATAGTAATGGTGGGTTGATCGACAAAGGTTGGCGATCGGGCCTTGTGATATGTGGCCGGTTGCTAGCCCGTGTAGCATGGAAAATGGTTCTTTGTTGTTTGTGTGCCTTTTAGCCCCCTTTTTCTCGTAAACATGCCACTCCGTGTAGTTATGGGTACCGTCTTTCATATAAACTTAACCAACTCTATTCCATTTATATGAATTACATGAGCACTCTACCGGTTCAATGTTTTCCTATAGAAAATTTAAGTCCAAATATAGCTCTCTTCTGTTGTTGCAACCAAGGCGATTACTTTGAGAAGGATGGGTTATTTTTGGAACTCATTTATCTCTCCACCAGGCCACACCTATGACCACACCGCACAACATGACGCGGCCCGCAATACCCGCAAAAGTAGGACCGGACGAAAACATAAATAACCTAGTCAGCCGATTCACACTCGTCGCCCTCTCCAATCACCTCACAGTCGCAAGCTATGGACGATTTGACCAGAACACCGCAACCTATGGACGATTTGACCAGAGCGCCGCAGGAAAAAAACAGGTACCCTCTCCAAACCAATCCTCGCCGAAGTCCGCAATCAGCTAGATCCATGGGAGGGGTCTTGAGCACTCCAATTTTACTTGGGTTCATAGGGGTTTTGGTGGGGAGGGGCGCAATCTCTATGTCAAGAAAACAATGGGTTACTAGGCCAGGGAGAGTAGATCTAGTACGCTTGCTCGCAGATCTCGCCCTCGGTGAGAGTTATTGTGGCTGGAGCGAACCAGATCGTTGATCATTGTCGGAGGCAGTGAGATGCCAACCATGGATCTGATTCTTGGTGGCTAGTCTATCCATGTATGAACATAGATGATCTATATGGCACGTCGGTGTGGTGTGGTCTTGATAGTGATGGATCGATATAAATTGGCGAGAGGGTATTTGGATGTGGGGTCGACCGCAAAGTCTTGTGGTGTGATGAATGGTGATTTGTTGTTTCTGCATCTTTTTGGCATGTTTTCCTCCTTATCATGCCATTTTGTACGGTTTCCGACACCGTCTTCCTTATAAACATGACAAGCTCCATTCCATTTATACGAATCGCAGGAGGGCTCCATCATGTCAATATTTTCCTAAAGGGAGGCTCAATCCAAACACAGTTTCCTTTTTTGCCGCAAGCAAGGCGGTCAGCCTGAGAAGGATAGCTTATTTCCGGCACTCATTTATCTCCCTGCTAAGGAAAACAAAAAGGGAAACAACAAAGTGGAATTGTTGTTTCCTTATGGATTCTATGTCTCCTCACCGGCCAACGCCGACACTCAAACCGGACCACGTGATTCGACGCCCCGCGCTCGGAGCGCCTTTGCAGCAGGAAAACCGGTATGCTCTCCAAACTAAACTTTGGTAAAATTTGCAAGCAACCAGATTCATGGCAGGGGTCGCTTTCGAGCTCTCAACTTTTAGTGAGATGTGGCGGGATTTTTGGTTGGGATAAGGAGCGATTGTTGCATCGGAATATAACATTGGTTATTGGATCTCGTAGAGCAGATCTAGTGTCCCTGACTATGGATCTCACCCTCAGTAAGAGTTGATGTGGTTAGCACGTGCTACACCGCTGATCATTGTGAAAGGTGATGAGACGCCGGTCATGCACCTGCAACTTGGTGGTTGGCATGTCCAAACGGTAACAATATGTGTGGTTCAACGGCATGGTGTGGTCAACCATGAGGAGGGGAGCCCGACATAGATTGGCTAGAGGGACTCAGATGCGTGGCGGCATGGTGAATGTTTATTCATTGAATGTGCATGTTTTTCTCGTTAACATGCCATTTTGTATGGTTTTCGACGGTATCTTCTTATAAACTGGACCAATTTTGTCCCATCTATATGTCTTGCCCAGAAGGGCTTCGTCGTTTCAATGTTTTCCTAAAGGTAAGTTTAATTCAAATATAGCTTTCTTTTTTGTTGCAAGCAAGATAATCCTTCGACAAGGCTAGGCTATTTCACCACTCTTTTCTCTCTTCTAAAAGGAAAAGAAAAGTGGAAACGACAAATAATTTTTTATTTCCTATGGATTATCTCGTTCCCAATCGTTCCATTCCGTCCATCACATTGCACCACGCGGCGCGACCCCCCGCACCCGTAGTGATTGGATTGAACGGTAACAGAGATAGTCCTAGCAGCCTATTCACCCTCTTCGACCTCAGCGACCCACTCATGGTGGCCGCATCCCTATGGCCAGTCGACCGGAGCGCTGCCACAACAACAAAAAATGCACCGAACCAACCCTTGTTGAAATCCGCAAGTGGGTAGGTCCATGGGAGGAGTGGCCCCCAGTGTTCGAATTTCGCATAGGGTTCAACGAGGCTTCAGTGGGAGGAAGACGCGATCGCGGCGTCAGAAAAACATTCGGCTACCGGGTCGAGGACAAAAGATCTGGTAACCCTATGCTTGGATCCTGTCCTCAATGAGAGTTATTGTGGCCAGCGCGTGCTACAACGAGCCGATCATTGTCCGAGGTGATGAGACACCGGTCATGGATTTGTCGCTTGGTGGCCGGTCTATCCATGTCCAAGCATCCAAATTTTGCGTGGCGTGGGGCGTGGTGTGATCTCGCTAGCCGCGGCTCGACATACGTTGGTGACACGACCTCAGTTTGTGTGGCCGACTTCAAAGCCACTTGTCGTGGTTAATGTTGATTTGTTGTTTGTGTCAAAATCTTATTGGACACTTTTTACTTGGTAACATGTCTGTTTTGTATGGTTTTCTAGCCCATCTTCCATATGAATCTATCCCACGTAGGAGGGATAAGCCGTTTGAGTGCTCCTTTGATTTATAAGATTTTAAGTTATATAGGATTGAAATCATATGCTTTTTTTTAATCTTCAGAGGCCGTTTGATTCATAGGATCATATCCCATAGTAAATATGAAATCCCAATCCTATAGGTTTTCTGTTACTACACTTTTCATATCTTATGAATCAAATAAGCACTCAATATTTTCTTAAAGTGAATTTTAAATATAGTTTAACATTTTTGCAAGCAAGGCATCGTTTTTTGAAGGCTAGGTTATTTTCGAAACTCTTTACTTCTATCCGTACAAAACAAAAAACGGAAAAAGAGCGGGGCGGAATTGTTGTTTTGCCGTGGAGTCTGTCCTCTCCCCCCACCGGCCCACGCCGACCACCACAGCGCACCACGCCACGCGAGACCCCCGCACCCGCAGCGACTGGACTGGAGTGGAGTGGACGTCAGCGGAGACAATCCAAGCCGGCCGATTCGCCTTCCTCGATCCGCCCGCGGCCGCAGCCTATGTCCCCGTCCACCGGAGCGCCGCCACCACAGCAGCAACCCGGTACGCTCCCTGAACCGAGCCTCGCTAGAATCCCGCGAGCGGCCAGATCCATGTGGGGATCAGCGGCCCAGCGTGTGCTCCGGACTCCGGAGTACTCGAATTTCGCGTAGGGTCGTCGGTGGGGTTTCGGCAGGGGCCGAGGAAGGCGCGATCGCTAGCTGCGTCGGGGCAAGCGGCATTGGTTTCCTGGGTGGTGCTGCGTGGAGGAGGGAGGAGCACGTGTCCTTGAGTTGCTCGGCCCCGTGATTCTGCTATCTCGTCTTCCAGCGCAATGGAATTGCAAAGATTTGATCTTACAACAGTCGAACTGCTGCAATTGCAAATGCATATACCTCGTAGTCGCGGCCACTTAATACCAGTTCTCAGTACCTGTTTGATTTCCCCCTCCTCACTTGGAAAACGGGGAGCTCATGCTGAAACTCAAAGTATGTGAGGTTGTACTGTAAATAACCAAAGGAGTTAGCATCAGTTGTGGTTTTTTTCTATGAAGGATGTATTAGTACTGTTGGAGTCTCTTGATGTGGCAAAAACTTACGAGTAAATGCATCAAGGGCTGTTCTCTCACAAGGAAATTGAGGTCTGTAAATAGGAGATTTGTTGTGTCTTAGCAGTCCCCTGGTTATTGTGTTGAGGTGTGTATCAAGCATGTGACAGAAAAACACCTGAGTGATGAGAGCACTCTGATAATTCTGTCTTCTCTACTTGGGAAGGGTTTCTACTAATCGGAATCTAGTAGCCGCTCTTCTTGGGTTGTGGTACCAGGGAACTGTTCTAATAAATCGATACACAAGTGGTGTGTATTCTTCAGGTGTTGTTGATAAACCGTTAGTGGTCATTCGGGTTCCTTGCTCTAAAACCATGAATTCTTTTTCTCCTTTCTGTCAAGTAACTTTTTCCATGTAGTAGTGATCCAGAATTTTTGTCGTTGTCATCCACCATTTAGCCCAAGATGATTACTTTTGCACCTGCACAATTTCATTCGAAACGCGTAATTCATTCTTTAGCGTTGCCATATTATTACGTTAATTTCTTCTTAACTATTTATACTCGGTAGTACCTGTGTCTGAGATTATCCATTCTGTATGTAGTATTCTGATTCAGGAATTACCCTCTAAGTAATATGTGAATCATTATGCAACCATTCACTCAAAGTGTTCTTGTTTCGCAATAAGATATCCTTGCTTCCCTTCTGCTGATAGTTAGTCTGTACTCCTGGAGGTTGTGGGTCTATTGCTGTTCATGTCAGATATACATACCTCTGATTTTTATACTTTCCACCGACAGACTTGTAATAGGCAACTCAAGTTCCTTGCTTGTGCTTCTTTTGGTTTCAGTGTTGTGATTCCAAGTCAGCTACCAATGGCCTCAATTGGTGTGGCACCGGCATCTGGGCTGAGAGATGCTGGTGGTAGTACTCTCTGCAGTGGATACATTGCCGGCTGAAATGAATAATATGAGAATAAGAGATGAGAAGGTATGATCTATCTGCTATAGTCTTTCTGTTTACAATGTTAGGCCAGATTTGCTGGAAATTTACACTTGATCTAATTCATACATTTCTTGCAGGAAGTAGAGGCAACAATCATTAATGGGAATGGAACAGAAACTGGTCATATTATTGTCACAACTATCGGAGGCAGAGATGGCCAAAGGAAGCAGGTAGACATGTCTTAATTTTCTTTGATTATTGCTAACTTGACTTAGGTTTCTACTGCTCTGATGCTAGTATTCAATTGTTGCGAATGGCAGACCATAAGTTACATGGCCGAGCGAGTTATTGGGCAAGGGTCATTCGGTGTTGTGTTCCAGGTAAACTGCTCTTCTTTTACTTTGTCAGAGAACACACAACTTACGCATAAGTACATGATTTTACTTCTTGCTTGACAGGCAAAATGTTTGGAGACAAGTGAGACAGTAGCTATCAAGAAGGTCCTTCAGGATAAGAGATACAAGAACCGTGAGATGCAAATGATGCGTCTGCTTGACCATCCAAATGTCGTTTCTTTGAAACACTGCTTCTTCTCAACAACTGAAAAGGACGAACTCTATCTGAATCTCGTGCTGGAGTATGTTCCTGAGACAGTCCACCGTGTCATCAGGCACTACAACAAGATGAACCAACGCATGCCACTCATCTATGTGAAGCTATATATTTATCAGGTAACCATTACCTTCAGTGCTATATTTTCTGTAGTTTGATATCTTGTGCTGCCTGACTGAATTCATTTTGACATAGTTTAGAGTCTCAGATTATGGGTTCTATTTTGTTTTTTTTGGTTTATTTGGTGAACTTCACAAAAAAAAGGTGGTATACTGTCGTCTACTTTCATAGGCAGATTTTCGATCAATTGTGATTGAGTTGTTCCTATTTTTACAATTTCTTTACTGCACTTCTAATACATCAAATTTCATACATAATTCAAGTGGACCTGCCTTACCTTCGTATGAATATATGTGAATACCCTTATGTAAACATTGGTTCTCCAACCATTTTTATTTGTATGCCTTTCTTATTTATTTACCTTGACAGATTTGTAGAGCACTGGCCTATATCCATCGGACTGTTGGTGTTTGTCACAGGGACATAAAACCACAAAATCTTCTGGTAAATTAAGGACACCCCATCTTTTCTATGAACTTCTTTTGAGTTGTTTCATAGGGTATACATTATTTAATTTTCTGCAAAAAATGTTAGTTGGTGTTTGAACTTCCCCATTCCCATTTCATTGCCAAATACGAAAGATCAATATCTTGAACATATGTACTGTCCTATGTTCACCAACTCTAACATTGCTCTTGATAATACCCACTGTGAATTCATTTATTGTGATATTCATGGTCCATTCAGAAGTTCAGGATCAGGTCCAGAACACAAGAACTTGTTCCATGCTAATTTTAATAAGCACATGACCCTCACACTATATCTGGACCTAGATGTTTTTTCCGGTGCTTGTAGTCAACTCTAACATGTATACCAATCCACAGTAGTCCATGAAGATAATACCAAGTGTCTCAGGCACCTAGATCTCTGAGACACCATCTGCAATGCACTTTATCAGCTTCTCATGCCTCCCTCTAGATTTACAGGGTTGCTTCTTTTTATCAGGTTAACCCGCATACTCATCAGCTGAAGATCTGTGATTTTGGGAGTGCAAAAGTTCTGGTATTTATGTTGACCATTCTCGATACTGTTTTATCCGAGCCTTCTCGATATTTGTGTATTTGAGTGTAGGATATGCTATTTTAAACTCCTCTGTAGGTGAAAGGCGAGCCGAATATATCGTACATCTGCTCTAGGTACTATAGGGCACCAGAGCTTATTTTTGGTGCTACTGAGTACACAACAGCAATTGACATCTGGTCTGCTGGATGTGTTCTTGCTGAACTTCTAACAGGACAGGTGAACATGAAAATCTGGGAGCGCTAAATTCCTGTCTTTCTATTTGAAAAGCCACTGTAAATAAACTTTTTTTTCATGGAGCTCACATCTATGCCTGTTCTGATTAACAGCCTCTCTTCCCTGGTGAAAGCGGAGTCGACCAGCTTGTTGAAATTATCAAGGTGATTCTACAGCTCGATCTTGCTACCAATTCATACTGTTATAGGTCGTTCATGCACAACAAGTTTGCGATGGTTGTCGCAGGTCTGGGCACACCTACAAGGGAGGAAATCAAATGCATGAACCCGAATTACACAGAGTTCAAGTTCCCCCAGATCAAAGCTCATCCTTGGCATAAGGTATGTCTTTATAAAAAGGAACTTAATTTGGTGCTCCTGAGTTACCTTACGCTGAAAAAATCTTTTCCAACTTAAACTTTAGGTGTTCAGCAAAAGGATGCCACCTGAAGCGGTGGATCTGGTTTCCAGGCTGCTTCAGTACTCACCGCACTTGCGGTCCTCAGCTGTGAGCGCCTGTGCACGAACACACTTTCTTTCGTCCATGCAGACGAGCTATGGTTTCGCGTGTCCAAATCTCTAATGCTATGTTCTGATGCTCGTGCAGCTGGATGCTCTGGCTCACCCGTTCTTTGACGAGCTCCGTGACCCGAACACTCGCCTCCCCAACGGCCGGTTCCTGCCCCCGCTCTTCAACTTCAAGGCTCACGGTGAGTTGCACGCATCTGTCAGCCTGCGTTAAAGAGTCACCGCCGCCATCAGTTTCTAACCGTTTTTCATCTGTCGCGTTTTGCCACAGAGCTGAAGGGGGTTCCAGCAGAGGTTGCGGCGAAGCTCGTCCCGGAGCATGCCAGGAGCCAGTGCCCCTTCCTCGGACCAGCGTAGAGTCTGGCCTCCGTGCGACTCGTGTGGTGCTGTCTGTCATGCTAGCGAATAGTAGCTCGTACCTAGACTAGGCGTCGGTCAGTCGGGAAAGAACAAGGTCATTTGGATGTTCCGTTGTATTGCTGGTTTGGCAAACGGTTTGTGTGTCGGTTGAACTTGATGTGTCGGGAGAACAGAGTCGGAACGTCTGAGAAACGTGAATTTCTAGTAAAAGAAACGCATAAATTGAATAATGTGTGTGCATGTGTTTGTGATAGCGTTCTGCTGACGCGGTAGGCTCTTCTTGACAATCTGCAGCACCTGGAAATCTTAGAACATGGTCGGAGTTCTGATGAATTCCCTTCATGATATTACTTCGGGAGCATTAAAAAGAAAGAAAATTAAACATCGATCATGGAATTCAGGTTGGTTGTTCAGCAAAACTACTTAAATCACCGTATAGTAGTAGTACTATAAATCACCGTATCAATTAGCATAGACAAGGTTGAAATCCAATTTAGCCCAGCCGATCTTCCTCTTAGCTGCTAGCTACTCGTCGTCGTCGGTGGCGCAGCCGAGGACGTAGCCCTGGGTGTTGAGGTTGTTACAATTCGTAGGCGCTTAGTCGATCTACCGAGGAACAAGCAATCAGCAAACATGACGACACCGAGATTTGGTAACGCAGTTCGGCGAACTCGCCTACATCTGCGGGGCATGACTATGGGCGCTCCTCCCCATCGATACCGCTGCACCTGCCGCCTTGGTCGTCGGCACAAAACCGCCGGCTCCCCTTGCGCGCCTGCTGCTATCAAGTCGCCATGGGTTACAACATGTGGCGCCTCCTCATTATATGAGAGGCCCTAGGATACACGTGTTCGACTACAACACTACGTACCCTGTCCACACCTATTACAACTCCAAGTCCTACCGTAACCCCACTCGTACATAATATTCGACACAAATACAACAAACTCCACCTTGGCGAATATCCTCCACCACCTTGAGTTCGTCCAAGTGTCAAACTTCCATGTACTCCGGACTTGGGTTGTCTACTTCGTAGCTTACCGAGAGCTACTCGACGAGTCTGCCGCAGACCCGCCGCCTCCGTGGAACACAGCTGCTACTCCCGTAACTCCAGTCTCCATGACTCCACCTGCAATAGTACTCCATCGCAACTTGTAAAGATGCGAAGATGTCCTCTCTCCCATCATCACGGTCACCTTGTCTTCCATGATCCTCATGGTCTTCTTATTCCGATCACAACAGAATATCATACAACCATCATGAAGAACTCCAAGCGAAATTAGATTCCTCCTTAGCCCTGGCACATGCCTGACCCCCCGAAGCATCCGCTCTACTCCGTCAAACATCTTGATTTTGATGTCACCTACTCCAGCAACACGGTGGCCCGTGTCATCACCCATGTAGGCTGTATCAAGCTCACCAGACTTGTACGAAGAGAACCACTCCTTATTGGGCGTCGCATGAAAAGAGCTGGCCGAATCCAACGTCCACGCTTCACCTTTAGTTGACCGTCTATCTGACACTAAGAGAATATCGCTGTCCTGAGTCATCACTTTTAGTTACTGCATTAGCACTTGACCCACCACTGAGATCTAGACAGTCCTTCTTAATATGTCCCCACTGCTTGCACTTGTGACACTGCACCTTCTTCTTTTTCTTGTTCTTCCCTGCCTCGTATCCTTGCCTGCCTTGTCCACCATTGACTAGCAAACTTTCACCATGAGCGCCTTCCTCTGTGTTGTTCTTTTTCCTCATATCATAGGACAATAACGCCGCAGTGACATCCTCAAGTTGAACAGTCTCCTTGCCGTACGTCAACGTAGTGATCAAATGCTCATAGGACGGTGGCAATGAACAAAGAAGGAGAATAGCCCTATCCTCATCGTCAATCTTCACACTCAGACGTGCTAGATACGTGACAACCTGATTAAAGGTATTCATGTGCTCCACAAAATCCGACCTCTCCTGCATCCTCAGCCTGTATAACTTTTGCTTCAAATACACCTTGGTCGTCGCAGTCTTCGACATAAACTGACTCTCCAATTTCTCCCAAACCTTCTTCGGCGAATTCTCATCCATCACATGATACATGACCTGGTCCGACAGACACAACCGTATGGTCCCGGCTGCTTGAATCTGCAACTCCTCCCAGTCACCATTGTCCATCTTAGCTGGCTTGACATCCCGCAACGCCTTCAAGCATCCCTGTTGTGCCAACAAATCCTTCACCCTTGTTTGCCATAACGCGAAGTTTCCAGTCCCGTCGAACTTTTGCACTTCAAATCTGGTACCCGTTGGCGCCATGATTTTTCTTGTATAGCTGACCCGCGAAGAAATAACCGAGCTGCTGTACCCGCGCGCACGTAGCAATAATTTTGCCTATGCTTCACGTACTGCCGCTCCAAAGTTGCCCAACTCCCGATGCTAGCAATTGCCTTAATTCGCCTGCTAATCCGATGGCCCGTCGCCTGTATCCCTCCTTGAATTTTTTCCGCTAAATATGGTTTGCCGTGCTCGTCTCTCCTCGGCCGCCTCCTGCTGGCTTTAATTGCCCTGCAGTCTCCGCCTCGTAAACGAACCCTTGAAGACCTGGTCCGTCTCCACCTGGACTCGGTCCTTTATTTACCAAAACAAATCCGGCTTACCGATACGCACTTGTGCCCTGTGTTGAACGCCTCCACCTGGGACAAGCCGCTGCTGCTGCATGCCCAGCACAACAGGCCATGGCCACATGGACACGCACGTCGCTGCACATGCACATGCAGGCATGTGCTAGGCCTGGTCTCAACAAGTCAACATGCAACTAGCTTCAACTTGCTTGGCCCATCCTGCCTCCACGCGCTCTCGTCTGGCACACACGCGTCTCGCCGAGTCCATTGCACAGAGAAACCCGATTCCAGCCGATTGCACGGAAAGAACTTGCCAGAATTATAGTTCGTCCGCTCCACATCGACAAATCAATTTTCTCAAACTCCTCTAGATCAAACGTACCGCGGCCTTCAAACCTCGCTCTGATACCACTTGTTACAATTCGTAGGCGCTTAGTCGATCTACCGAGGAACAAGCAATCAACAAACATGACGACACCGAGATTTGGTAACGCAGTTCGGCGAACTCGCCTACATCTTCGGGGCATGACTATGGGCGCTTCTCCCCATCGATACCGCTGCACCGGCCGCCTTGGTCGCCGGCACAAACCGCCGGCTCCCCTTGCGCGCCTGTTGCTATCAAGTCTCCATGGGTTACAACATGTGGCGCCTCCTCATTATATGAGAGGCCCTAGGATACACGTGTTCGACTACAACACTACGTACCCTGTCCACACCTATTACAACTCCAAGTCCTACCGTAACCCCACTCGTACATAATATTCGACACAAATACAACAGAGGTCATGGCGGAAGGTGTCCTGCAACTCGCGGATCTTGTCGATGCCGAATTGGCAGAGCTTCTTCGAGGCGCTTATCAGGGGCCAATGGGCGTCGCGAGGGTGGACGACCACCGGCGTGGGGTTGATGGCGAGCATGCGCGCACCTTCTCCATGGACATCGGCTTCTTCACCATCCTCTTGCCGTCCACCACCATGCGCTCCACGGCGGCCGTCTTCGGCTTCTTCGGTGCCGCTTCCCCCTCGGCCCCTGCCGCCGCCTTTGCCTTTGCGTGCAGGCCGGCCGTCGCCACTTCCACTTCCATCTTCACCTTCGGTGTTCGGTGCCCCGCCTCCTCGGACGATTTGCGGCTGATTTTAACCCTGCAAGGTTCGGTTAGAAAACCCCCAAGGAAAAAAAAACATGGGCGAAACTGAGTACAACTAGGTATGGGCCTATGGTTTTCAAAGAAAAAAAGGTATGGGCCTATGGTGGGCCATAAACCCCTCCCCCGAGGCTTTTCTTCCCCGTGCGCACACAGGAAACGCGAAAGACACGTTAGGGCTCCCTGCCGCCGGAGCTCGCCCCCCACCCCTCTCTTCCGCCGCCCCTCTCCACCCCCACCCATCTCATCCGCAGCCCCGTCCCGCCGCCTGCAGATCGAGCCGCAGCACGAGTTCGTCCCCGACCGCAGCCCGTCGTCTCGTCGCAGAGCATTGCCGGCCGCCGGTCTGCTCCTCCCGTCAGGTGAGCTGCTGATGCTGCTGTTTCTTCTTTCTCTTATGCATATGATGGCTGTGACGATGCTTGCTGCAATAGCTGGTATTTCTCGATGTATTCCATGACGATGATGATGCTCCTGTCTGCTAAGTGCTACGCTAAACTCTATTATGGTCTGCAGATCTGTAGATGCTGGTGCATCTGTTCTACTATGCAAAGGAAGTGCTCCCTGTAGTAGTAATAATAATTATGTTTTTTTTTTGTTAGCCGCCACCGCCACATCGATGGACCAGTCCCCTGCTCCCGAGGCCGCCTCCTCTTCGGCCGCCCCCGCCGAGGACCTCGCGGGGGCCGTGGCGGGGATGACCCTGGACCAGCGATTCGACCTGCTCATGAGCATTGGTGAGGAGTGCATTCAGCCCGACGAGCTCAGGCGCCTCCTGCAGAACAAGCCTGTCCCCATCTGCTACGACGGCTTCGAGCCCTCCGGACGCATGCACATTGCCCAGGTTCGACAAAACTCTAATAACTTTGAATGCGAATTGTGACTTGGCCAGCAGCATCTAGGTAGGAATACCTTAAGTTTGTTTCTAGCAGCGTTAGTGGACCCCAGAATTTCGACACGTGCTCTTATCATGCAGTGATATGTGCCTACATTAGTGTTAGGATACCTTCTATTTGTTTCTAGCAGCGTTAGTGGACCGGAATTTAGACACCTGCTCTTATCAGGTCGGTGTTAGGATCTAATGTCGTGATATGTCACGCCTACAGTAGTAGTAGTAGTCTAGGTAGCTAGTGACCAGCTGATTTGATTCCCAAATTATAGGTTAGCACTTAGCATGATATCTTGTATCTGGGTGTTTGCACTTGGTGTACGCCTGCCTTAGTATCAGTCTTTTGAAAGGAGAATGATAAGTTCACCACTCCCATCTCTTGATGATTCATTGTTCTGTAAGATTAATGCGAACAAAACATGCTAGTGTAAATGTTTACTCTTACACACGCGCTAGCAATTCTTGTGCATGCTTCCACGGTTATGAAAATGATATTTTACGATGCAGGAGACCAATATGCGCAAATTATTTCAGATCGTAACACCTGAGCAGGACCTTCTAGTGATAGACATTCTCATGTATTGTATTGTATTGTACACAGGGTATTGTTAAGACAATTAATGTTAACAAGATGATCAGAGCGGGATGCAAAGTGAAAATCTGGATAGCAGACTGGTTTGCTCAGCTAAACAACAAAATGGGTGGCGACCTAAAGAAAATCCAGACCGTCGGGCGCTACATGATTGAAATATGGAAAGCAGCTGGTATGAACCTTGATGGTGTTGAATTCTTATGGTCCTCAGAAGAAATCAACAGTCGTGCAAACGAATACTGGCCACTTGTAATGGACATTGGTAGGAAAAATAATGTCAAGAGAATAACGAGGTACATCCATTTAGATTGCACATGTATATTCAAATGATTCCTTACTTCCAAAGCTCTACATAGTTTAGCTGTCTTATTTTTTCCTTACTGCACAGGTGTTGTACGATTATGGGCCGTGCTGACAATGAGGAATTGACTGCTGCACAGATCTTCTATCCTTGCATGCAGTGTGCTGATATATTCTTCCTGAAGGTTAGTATATTTATATTGCAGACAACCCTCTCTAAAAAAATTATTATATTTCTCCATTATGTAAATAAAGTTATTGATATATTTTGATTTCACATGATATTGTTGGGCGCTATACATTTATTCTAGACTAATTGAATACCCGTGCATTGCTACAGTTCTTTAAATTTTCTCTTCACACATTCTCATGTATAGTAAACATAAAAATGCACACACAAAATCATGTATGTAGAACATTTTAATTTCCACTTTGTATAATTCAACATCATACAAGTACTCCAACTTCCCAAAAAAAAACAAGAAAAGTCTGCCACAAGAATTTATTATCTTTAATCTAGTGGACAAAGGAAAAATCTTGCACCGAGCATTTTACCATTTAGCAGTTAGAATATGCAGGAAAGAAGCTCCTCTAGTAAATTTAGTGAGCATAGTTATAGCTTCAGTTCCAGAAAAAACATATGAACAACTCGTACCAATATTTAGTCAGCTACTTAACCTAGTGATTTTAGGATGACGAGAGCATAATATTAAAAAATAGGATCACTGTAATCTAGATAAAGATGTCACATTTTGTCAGTTTAAAAGCTGGTCTAAGCCTTGAAGTATGCATATACGTTTTTATGGAAGGGTAAGAAACTGAGAGTGAGAACTGCAGATCGATGTTTAGATGTCTGACTCGGCTACTTATCTAACTAACCAGATCACATGTGATAATTTCAGAAACAGTAATCGAGTGTGCTCCTATCCCAAAATTTGCTTGTCATAAGAAATTTCAAAAACAGAGAACGATGGAAAGATTTTGACTAATGTGGAATATAATGCATGAAAAGGGAAAAGTTTTATATGTTCATAAACATCTCTTGCCTCTGGTTATTCGTCAGTGATATTCTTAGAGCCGTCGAGCATAAGGTCTTGCTTCTTCCGATTGCTCTTTGTAGATTCGGTAAGAAGCTTGGTGTTCTCCACCTTTTTCAGGGCGATCTTCTTTTGTTCTTTCTTTATAATCACCATCTCCTTGCCCCTTTTTAGAACCATCTCTTGTAGTATCCCTAGCATCAGTATGCAACACCGGTAAATTTCTGTGAACGTAAAAATATATATAAACGTAAACAAGATTGATGGGGTTGGGCTTGGCGGCGAAACAGAAGGATGAGCAGGCGGCGTATGACTTGGGGGGGGGGGGGGTATCTTCATGGCCATGTTCGAGGGTGAGCGTGAGTGTTTTATTCATGCGGAATGGGAGCAGACTCAGTTCATGGGGAGGGAAACTTGATTTTCTTCCGATTTTTTCAGCATGAGCGTTTTTCTTCATGTGGGACGGGAGCAGGCGATGTACCAACGAAAGGAGACCGCCAATTGAGTCTTTATAGTAAGATTTATAGATTATCACTAATCTCTCTAAACTGTTTCCTTGCGTAGGCAGACATATGCCAGCTGGGCATGGACCAAAGGAAGGTTAACATGTTAGCAAGGGAATATTGCGACGACATAAAAAGGAAGAACAAACCAATAATTTTGTCACATCGTATCCTAATCTTACATTGTTCTTCTGTTTATGTTTTTTCTATATTGTGTTTTGTCTTGTTAGTGTTGATATATGTGTCTCAATGGTTATGGTGTTAGAATTCCTGAATAGTAGGTATTTGTTAGGTTGTACAAAAATTTGTTATTCCTAACGTGAAATACAGATATGCTCCCCGGTTTCAAAGAAGGCCAGAGAAGATGTCTAAGAGTGATCCATCATCGGCTATCTTTATGGAAGATGATGAGGTTCTCATGATATTTTCTCTTATTAACAATACTTATTTATTTCTCCAAAGCTTGTGACACCTAATCAATCCATGCAATCTCATCCGGAGGTGTTTGAATGTTGAAAGATATTACTCGTCTAGGATATTGTAGGGTATGGTCCTTGTCTACCATGCAAGAAAATGAAGCCCTAGCCACTATACATGTTACATTTTGCTATACTTACATTGTAGGTTGTGGTCCTTAATATGGGTTGAAGTGCACTATCTAGTATTTTAAAAAGTTTCCTTCAATTGATCTTTTTGATGCCATGCAGTCATCAGCTTGTCATTGTATCGAGCTGATAATAACTTGGAATTTATGCGCAACATCTATTTGTCAAGGTTTGGCCCTTCTTCTAAGCTGCTATTGTACTGTAACCAAATTTATTGCAGGCTCAGGTAAATTTGAAGATAAAGCAAGCTTTCTGTCCTCCCAAGATTGTCGAGGGAAATCCATGCCTGGAGTACATCAAGTACATCGTTTTCCCATGGTTTGACAAGTTTGAGGTGGCTCGGAAAGAAAACAATGGTGGTAACAAGTAATATTCTTTTCTTGGACTGCCAAATGTTCAAAACACTCCTTTCTAATGATATTTTTATGCGAGAGAGATAAATAATGTATAGATTCCTATGCCACCATAATTGATGATTGTGGAATGAACACATGGTCATCCATTTTGTTTATCCCTGTTGATTGTTTACTGTTGAGTTTTGAGTTTCCAACATGGAAGGCTTTATTTGTCTAGTTATAGCTATGATTGCTTTTAAACAGGACATTCTTAAACATGGATGAACTCAATGCTGATTATGCGAGTGGTGCTTTGCATCCGGCCGACGTTAAACCTGCTTTGGCCAAAGCGATTAACGAAATATTGAAGGTATTGTTTTTCTAACATTCTCTAATAATGTGGTGCTGTCTTGTAGAAGCCATAAACTTGTGCACTTTTAAGCATTACCATCAGTTTTTGCTTGTTGTTTTTGTTCACTCCACTACAGCATTTCTCATAATTCATTGTTTAGTTGATTGCATTGTGGATTTGTGATGCTTGAGACAGTTTCTATTGATTATTTTTCGACCATCCATGATTTGCATCATCCCTAAGACCCTAACAAATACTCCCTAGTATTGATGGAGCTGTCTTTTTATCGTTGACGTGTCAACCTTGTGTCCTATTAATGCAGTTTTGAATTAAGCTGTTTGTCACGTGGACACCCATGGTTTTGTTTCAATAACGTTCATCTTTTACAGATAATGTGAATGTCTCGTATATATACAAATTTAGGGCCCTAATACCCTTTTGCATTTGCAGCCTGTTCGCGACCACTTCAACACCAGCAATGAAGCAAAAGTTCTCCTCAACACTGTTAAGGTACAACATTTTGTGCCTAATGCCGTGAATGAATGTCAAATAGAAACTCTAGCCGTTATCTGCCTACATACTTCTTACTCCAGATACGCTAAGACTTCATCCTTAGGCCCTGCTCCTGCTCTGCAGTGAACAATTACCGCATATATATCTCGATTTAGTAGGCATAGCTGTGCAAACTTCATATATCTGCTCATTTTAACTCGAATCCAGTCTTGTTTCCATTGTTCGAGTCGGAGGAATTTAATCCAGACATTTACGTACTTTTTTGTTTTTTGTTTTGCAGAAGTACAGAGTAAGCAGTTGAGGAGCAAGACTTTCCTGATCAGAGCATAACTTTGATACTGGAAGCATACACATTTTTCTTTGCAAAATTTATTTGGCCTAACTTTCGGCATATTGACACTTGTTCTGTCCGTATTATCCTGCGTAGTGTTCAGTCTCTGTGTGTCATCGTCCACCTTATTACTTTTAAAAGTTAGCAACCTCTTCCAATATGCTGAGCGAGTACTACACTTTTCTTCTTGACCAAGACGCACAGATAGATGAAAGTGTCGTATCTATCCCCTCGTAGCCAAGCCTCCTGAGCATGTACAGTACGGAGCGCTAAGATAGAAGTAAACCGGTAGCCCACGTTCTAGGCCCATTTGCATCTCGTGGTAGATGGCCAGCATGCAACTGCTAGTACACGAAATAAACTCCAGCAAATAGACACCTCAACAGACAACAGCGGTGTACGATATGTATTGGTGTCTGTCTATAACTCACGTGGCAGAGTATTACAGTCGGCGGCTGTCTAAACTACTCCCTCCGTCTACTTTTATAAGCCATTTTAATTTTGTCCATATATATTCTAAAATGAGTGAATCTAGACTTATTTTGTATATATATTCACTCATTTGACTATGTATGTGGTCAAAACTAAAATGGTATGTAGTGTGGCTTATATAAGTGGACGGAGGGAGTACTGTACATGCTCTTAGGGACAACCTCTCTCGCTTATTCACCTCGCCGTTGCTGGAGGGGGCTGACTGTCCGTCTTTTTTCCTGTTCTCTCACCTAGTGGTCCTCCAACCGGCATGAGCGGAAGATCGGCCGCCGTTCAGCTTACCTGCTCGCTGCAGCCCCTGGGCCCTTGTTGGTTGAAGTTCAATTGGTCTTGGGTGCCGATGGCGGCAACAGTGGAGGCATATATACTAGCAAGTCACTAAATTAGCCAATGATTAATATTTATTCTATTGTAAAAATTAATTGGGCTATTCGTACACACAAACCCACGTACAAGGCTTATGCCTTACGCATCACGGAGTCTGACCGATCAAGCGATATGCGCAGGACATCGTGCAGCAAGCCGCGAGCGATCAGCCTTAGGCTTAGCCTAAAAATTAATTGGCAAAACGACCAACTACCAAGGCACCAAGCGGATCGATCGGATACGGGATACCCTGCCCTAGTCGCTAGGACGGCAGGACCTGCATCTCGTGTCCGCTCCTCCTGCTGCCGTCTACGTTCGGCCACGTAATTCCGTTTCCGCGTCGCGTCTCTACTAGCGGTACGTCTGTGAATTCATCCGATCGGCTGTCGCTGGCTGCCTGGCTCGCTACTGTGTGCTTTGCCGTACATTAGTTTATTAGTTTTTTCCCTTATTGTTTTGTTGTGGTAAAAGTCTAAAAGATGAAGAGAAAGGATAGAGGAGTGGATTTCTTTTTCAAGCGGATTGGTTCAACTTCAAGCGCTAAAATTACTGCTGAATCTATTGCTGAAAATGCAAAACAATCTGTGGAGGAGCAATCTCTTGTAGATGACAATTCGACTCCAGTTGTTATGCAAACTGATTGTCGGATATATACCAAATAGGGGTATAGAAGATGGTAGACGAAGTGCCGGATTACCAGGGTGGCCTAAGTGGTAGTGGGCTTAGGTCCATTGGACGGCCCAGTAATCCGACGCACAGAAGCCGGATTCTAGAAGAACCCGGATCACGGCCCACGTGACCCGGCTTGGAGGAGAAGACGGATTCCTTGCTTTCCAAGTTACAAGTTACCGTAGTCTTCTAGGTTTCCTATTCTGTAAGCCCTAATCCGGCTATTATATAAAGCCGGACGGGAGCTAGATTAGATAAGCACCGAATAACAGAATAGTTCTAGGCCAACTCGCCGAGAAGCTCATCCTCGCCGAGTAGCTAGATCTACACCCTCACACTGTAACCCTGTTTACAGGCTTTAGTCCTGATTAGTGAGAAGTGCAGGAGTAGGTACGCCGTACTGTCGCGACGTACCGAACCTGGGTAAATCCTGTGTTCATAGTTTACTACGCGATCCCGTTACCCCACGTCTCTACCGTAGTCTCATGGCACCCCCGTCTATGAAAACTACTACGATGTCTCGACAGTTGGCGCCCACCGTGGGGCAAACGACGTCAGGCGTAAAATTCCGATCTGGGATACTTGGCGGAATCGGAAGATCGATCACTGTCGGAAGCTTGGGGTTCGACAACGACGTCGGGCGCTTCCTCGACAACGGATCCTACATACCGGCGCAAAACCACCTGGTAAGTGCCTGCGTGTTACCGATAGGATCTGCTAACATCTTTATCGGATTAACCGCAGAAGCAATGGGGTTTTGCGGTGGAAGCAAATTTATCCCACCCGCCCTATACCCAGTCGAAGATGATTATGATGCCGGATTCTGCTCAGATCGCCGACAAAAAAGTGATACACACTTTATCGGCATGGTGCAATCCGAAATCGCCGAAAACACGGATGACGGAAATCCCGTGCAAGAGGCAAACAACAACGCACCCGTCATGGAGACGGAAGATCAAACACCCGTCACAGAGGCGAAAGATCCGACATCCGTCAACAAGGCGATGAACTCGGAAGCAGAATCCGTGCTTGCCGCCATTGAGGCGAGGTTGGAGTCGGAAACCGGATCGGATAACTTCAACTCCGAAGACGAAGACGAGGACGCCTTCGTAAGAAAGGTTAAGTCCTTTCAAGAGGGATTCCATGAAGTGCTAATGGCGAAACCGGCTGATACCACAGGCGCCGGCAGTCAGGAAAGCCCTAAAACCCCTCCACCAGAGGAAGAGAGAGAAGACGGAGAAACATCTCCGATATTCCCCAATGTCAAGGAGATGACAGAAGATGAACCTGTCAAAAAACCTCCCTCTTCCAAGAAAAAGCACCGTGCTGCTAAAAAACTCCAATACAAAATCCGGAAGAAAAAATCAGCTGATCTCGCTGACGAAAACCTGGAAGTAGGAGATGTTAGCAGAACAAAGCCTGTGGAGAAGAAATCCAAAGAAATCACTGCTCCGCCAATGACGGAACAGGAAGAGCAAGAGCTATTACAAACACCAGTGGGACCAGATGAACCCCCTAAGATGCTGGAAGCCAGGAGACAAGCTTTCCAACGGCAACAGCAACATCTACTCAGATCTCGGCAACATCTCCAACAAACCCATAATGACATCAAGGTCATGAAGGAAGAAATAGAGGAGTACGAGAGAAAGAACAGATCCGCGTTAAAACCTACTAGGTTACCCGGAATCGCAAGACCGGAAGAACTGCCGCCAAAAGAAAGGTTCCATAACCCATCTTGGCAAAAGCAGGTAAACGGCAAAGATGCCAAGGGCGAACCAATATACAAGACCGCAGCAGAAAACGCGGAAGCAGCGTTCGCGATTCTTAACAACGATCTGTATTCCAACGGGGAAAAACTCCAGGGGGTGTATGCTTTCCTAGGAAAAGCATTGCAACAACAACAGCGCGCTCAAGAGCGATCAGGGAGGCTGCACGATAACTCCGCCCTATGCAAAACAGCTACTTGCGCCGCTGGAGCACCCGGACCGGAAGAACCTGGGGATTCAGACAAGGACAAAAAAGAGGATCCGAGAAAAGACAAGAAAAACCCCGACAACCGGGATGCAGCGTCTAGGACCGGATCCCATCTCCCAAAAGATGGACATAAAACCCATGATCGGGAAGACAAACACCGGAATGACGGCAAAATAATGCCACCTCCAAGAAACCCAGCTGAGAAAGCCGGAAGATACGATATACCTCACAGGCGTGAGAGATCCCGGACACCTCCTAAGGACAAAGAAAGGCACAGGAGTAGAACTCCGCCTAATCCAAAAGGGCGTGACCACGGAAGAGATAGAAATAATCTCGGAAAAGCGCGTTCGCGCAACAATGGAAGAGAAAGGAGCAGACCCCCCTCTGTCCATTCAGCCGGAAGATATTCTGCACACATTGACAGAGCAGAAAAGGATGATCTATACTTTGGTCCTAAGTGTTTTACCGACAGGATCCGAAGAATAACGCTGCATTCTGGCTTCGCCAAGGTCGGTCCAACGTACCAGAAATACACCGGCAGCACAAACCCGGATACCTGGCTCTCGGATTACTATACAGCCGTCCAGATCAACAATGGGACAGACCTGGAAGCTGTCAAGTTTCTTCCCCTAATGCTGCTGGACGGAGCCAGAGATTGGATCAATGGATTACCATCAAGAACAGTCGACAGCTGGGATGATATGGCTAGAGTATTCACTCAGCATTTCCGGGGAACGTACAAACGCCCGAACAGCATCAACCAGCTAAACCGTTGCACGCAATTTGAGGATGAACCATACGTAGATTTCATCTCCAGATGGACAGCAATGAAGAATAGTTGCTCTGGAGTAACTGACGTACAAGCAATGCATGCATTCGTCAATGGCCTGAAACCCGGACTCGTACCGTTCATGGTTGGTTCCAAAAAGCACAAAGATCTCGGATTTATGCTTACAACCGCCAATGAGCACGCTGCAGCCGAAGACGACATCAGAGCAAGAGGAGGCAATATCGAATCACTGATACTTGCCAAGAAAACCCCTCGTTCTGACAAAAAAGCCACTCCAGAAACAACGACGAAACCCAAAGAGGTGAACATAGCCTTTGGAGGAGAAAAGGGAAACAAGTGGAAAGGACGCAACCCAGATCCAATCAATTACACTCCCGAAGAATGGGAGAGAATTAAGTCGGAACCCTGTGTCCACCACTCGCAATTTGGGAAACCCACCCATACAAATGCGCAATGCCGGCTAAATAAGCATATGAAAGGCAGTGCAGGATCCGGAAGTAAGGGGAAGGGTTCCAAGAGGAAACCCGCCAAACAAAAGCCAGAAGCTGACAAAGAAGACAGTGAATCGGACACTGGCGAAAAAATCCAGGAACAACAGCGAAAGGGCGAACCCAAATTTCCGAGAGTTGATGGAGAAGCAATGCTAACCTTTTTAGCAACTCCGTCAGCAAAGGTGGCCAAAAGAACACTTCGGGAAATAAACGCGGTTATTCCCGCAACCCCGAAGTTCTTGAAGTATTCTAACACACCAATAATCTGGGATCAGTCTGATCATCCCGGAAATATCCCTGAACCCGGCACACAAGCTCTTGTTGTAAGCCCTATTGTTCAAAACACTAGGCTAAGAAGAGTGCTGATGGACGGAGGATCCAGCATTAATATAATGTACCTGGATACACTGAAGCACTTGAAGATCTCCGAGTCCCAGCTCAACTACAGCAATATACGCTTCCATGGCATTGTTCCTGGCAGACAAGCACGGTCCCTAGGAGAAATTTCCCTAGATGTCACCTTCGGAGAAAAAGATCACTTCCGGCAGGAAAAAGTATCCTTCGAAGTAGTGCCGTTCGAAAGCGTGTATCACGCAATACTCGGACGTCCAGCTTTCGCCAAATTCATGGCAAGATCTTGTTATATCTATAACAAGCTGAAGATGCCAGGACCCAAGGGAGGAGTAATCACCATAGCCGGTGATTTCAAGCTGGCAAACGAGTTGGAGAAGGAAAATGCCCTTTGCGCTCAGAGAGTCATAACAAAGGAAGAACTGAAGGAATTAGCCAAGGAGGTATCGCCGTCAGAAATGCCGGCAGGAAAAGAAACCCGGAAGCCGACATATAGCTTCAAGGCGTCCGAGAATACAAGACAGGTAATCCTAGATCCCAAAGATCCGACAAAATTTGTCGTCGTAGGGACTGGGATGACTGACAAATAGGAAGACGAGCTCATCAAGTTCCTCCGTGAGAACTGGGATATTTTTGCCTGGTGTCCAGCTGACATGCCAGGTGTACCCAGGGAACTTGCTGAGCACCAACTAAAGGTTATTCCTGGATCAAAACCCGTCAAGCAAGGTCTCCGTCGATTTGACGGAAGAAGGCGGAAGGCTATTGGCAAGGAAATTATCCGGCTTTTAGCAGCGGATTTCATCAAGGAAGTAATCCATACTGATTGGTCCGTAAATCCGGTATTAGTGCCGAAGAAAGACACCACTGCTCTTAGAATGTGTATAGATTACACAGGCTTGAACAAGTTGTGTTCGAAAGATAGGTTCGCATTACCGCGAATCGATCAAATAATAGATGCAACTGCAGGCTCCGAGCTTTTATGCTTTTTGGATGCATACTCCGGGTACCACCAAATACGCATGAAAAAGGAAGATCAAATCAAGACTTCTTTCATAACTCCATACGGGAAGTATTATTACGTAACCATGCCTTTTGGCCTGAAGAACGCAGGTGCAACCTACCAGCGCTGCATGCAACGTTGTTTGCATAGTCAGATTGGCAAAAACGTCCATGTTTACGTGGACGATATTGCCGTCGTAACCAAGGAAAAAGATACACTCCTTGAAGATTTGCGAGAAACTTTTGAGAATTCACGCACTTACAAGATGAAGTTGAATCCATCTAAGTGCGTATTCGGGGTTCCCTCAGGAAAACTTCTGGGTTTCATCGTTTCTCATAGAGGAATAGAAGTTAACCCGGAAAAGATCAAAGCCATCTTGAACATCTCAAAACCTACATGTGTAAAAGATGTCCAAAGATTGACGGGTTCCGCCGCTGCCGTCAGCAGATTTATTAGTCGGCTGGGGGATAAAGCCTTACCACTCTACAAGTTGCTGAAGAAATCCGACAAAGTCAAGTGGATTGCGGAAGCCTGGGAACGTCTAGCAAGTTATGTCCCTTTCCGTACTTAGTTCAATTCTATGTAAACATCTTTTGAGATCATGAAATAAAGTTGTCGAAATGCTGTTATCCATATTCATTATAAGTGCAAAGTATTTCCGCCTCATCTATTTCCCAATGGTCTTACAAATTTCTCAACGTTAACCCGAATTGTGCTTGCGTACTCGGTGTTAAAAAACTGAATGATTTTTCAGTCTGCTAGACGGCTAAAGGAAACTTGAATTGCCTGGGTGCCCAAGTTTCACTTAAAACTTTCCTTGTTTTCCCTAAGTTTTATCTGATTGTGTATGTGTTGGGTTACTGGAACTAGTTAGTAAAAATGCCTTTAGCATGATCCATGTTTCCGAGCTTCAAAACTGCTTGGTTCGTCCCCAGTTACTCGGCATGACGATTCATATCGCTATTTGAGCCATTTCAAACACTAAGGACAGTTAAAGCATATGTACCAGAGAACTTAGAAGATAAAGGAATGGTAAAATCCAAAAAACTTGCAAAGAATGTCATAATTAAGACTGCAAAAGGCGGAATTTTCATTCATACAAAAAGAAGCATTACATTTTGGATTACATTGAAAGAACAGTAATGCTCCTATTGTCTACTTTTGCTATCCAGGTCCAAGGTAACCCTTCAAGCATCTGATTCCTCCTCGCTGCTGTCGTCCTCGGGGATTGGAGGGATCTCTTCTTCTGGATAATTGACGGAGATATTCACCATGGAGGCAATCTGGGTGGCGTGGCCTTTGATTTCATCAAAGATGGTATTTCGCTGAGTATCCGTGTATCCTTGAGGGACACCGGACGCCACACGCCGAGATTTAGCACCAGGGTAGTGCATGCGCATAAGGCCGAGTGCCATGCGCGCGCCACCCCGTGCAGCGGAACGAAGGAGGGACTCCCTGGATTCTGCCACCTCCATGATGGCACCCGGAAGTTTTTCAACCTCCGAGAACTCCCCAGTCCTTGCGGGAAGGAACTTATCGACCAGCTGCATTCCAGCAGCCCTGATCGAAGACCATGTCCTCCCAAAGGCTCGGATTCCTTCAATCCGAGTACCATCTGGGGTGTCTCCTGTTTTTCCAACAAAACATCCAAAAGGGTTAGGTGAAAAAACAGAGAAAGAAAGGAAGACATAGAAAAATGGTAAATGAATAAGAAATTTACCGATAAGCTTGTCGATCTCGGAAACTTCCTCCAGGCGAAGATTCAGAGCCTTTTCCAGATCCTGAATGATGGATTTGTCCTTCTCCGCCTGTTCGGAAGCCTTGGAATTAGCAACTCCAAGGGCCAGATTACTGGCTTCCAGGTCTTGTTGTGCTTTCACAAGGTCCTTGTGAAGCTCAACGTTCTCCTTGCGGAGATACTCGGCATTGCCAGAATCTTCAGCTGCTTGCTTAGCCTGAGCCAAAGCAGCTGAAAAGCAAGGAAAAATCCGAGTTAATCAAATTCCCGGAAAAAACTACTTAGACAAATGCCTGAATCAGAAATTTCAGAAGGAAAATGCTTACCTTTTGTTTCCGACAGTGCGAGCTGGGATGACTCCAGCTCCGCCTCTCTCTCTTCAAGAATAGAAAGAAGACTTCTAACTTCCTTTTGTTGAAAACTTCCATGTTAATAGCTTCGGCGGTTTGCTGAAACATAGCAAGGAAAAGAATGGTTACAAAAAGCATCAAAGCAAAAAGCATGCATTCTGTTTAATGCTTGGGGTCTAGAGTTATATACCTGGCTCATTCGTTGCAAACCCGACAAGTTTTCTTTGAACCCTCTTGCGTATTCCGCAAAAAGATTCTCGGCTGCGCTTAGGCAGTCATTGATAACTTTGAAATCCTTGTCAAAGGTGGGAATTTCTTCGTCAAAAGTCCGAGGAAATTTTCCCACCTCTGGAGCCGCCTTTTCCCTCGTGTCCGTGTTCGACACAACGGGCTGGCTGGGCTCTGAGGGCTTGGTGGTGGGGGCTGCAGTGTGCTCTTCCGCCATTGTGGACAGCGTGTCCGGGGCGACGGCGGGAGAAGGTTGACCGCCTCGGCTGGAAACAACTTTGTGTTTCTTCAGCTTCTTCGGTTTTAGACTGGAGGGAGGCAGGCTAAAAACAAAAAACCCGGGAAAGTTAAAACACCGAAGATGGATGAAAAGTTCTCATGAAAGAAAAAGAATCCAGAAGAAAGAACCTGGAAGTAGCGACGGGGATTCCGTCAAGGTCGATAACTTCCTCAGAGGAAGAAATCTTCTTGCGCTTGCGTCCACCTGTAGCGGCGGTGCGCAGCGCGTCCAGCTCGGCCTCGGAGGCCAACTCCGAGTCTGGAAGATCAGCGAACTGTCGAAAAAACCAATCGGAATCAGAAGTTAGATTATCCGAGAAAGAATACTGAAACTATACCCAAATGACTGAAAAATTACCTTGGGAACCGGGTTGTCGGCCGTATACATCGGCCGACTCGC
This sequence comes from Alopecurus myosuroides, assembly GCA_028641055.1. Taxonomy (NCBI): domain Eukaryota; kingdom Viridiplantae; phylum Streptophyta; class Magnoliopsida; order Poales; family Poaceae; genus Alopecurus; species Alopecurus myosuroides. The sequence continues at coordinate 51,989,199 of CM054057.1, forward strand.
TTCGTATTGGTCGCGTGATGCGACCAACTGGTTGATGCGCCGTCGAAGCTCCTTTACGGGCCAATCTTTGTTGGTTGTCCGCATTGGATCCTTGGCTCCCGTGTATTCGCACAGGAGGCGACCATCGTGGTTTGCTAAAGGCTGAATCCGTCTATTCAGCCAGCAAAAGACCGTATCCATACCGGTCAAAGGTGGGGTGGAGGAGGTGAGCTTGGCGATGCGCCGCTTGATCCTTAGTAGATCAGGCGGCAGAACCTGGACGGCTTCCGTTCCCCAGTTGTCTTGGGGAACTGCGGCAGAGTTCACGAAAGGAGGAACCCCGATGGCTTCCTTGGGGAAAGGCACATCGGGATGATAAAAGAAAGAACCCGTCCAAAATTTGACGGATTCCGATGTTTTGATCTTGGGGAACCAATCTTCTCGGAATCTCCGAAGAGTGAAAGATATGGTTCCGCAAGTCGGGAGTGCGCCCTCCGAAGAGTTCCGCTTAACCCCGAAGCAATACGTCCAAAAATCTAACCTAGGTTCTAGCCCTAAGTAGCCCTCGAACAAGGCCTGAAAGCCGGCCATGTAGAGGATGGAGTTGGGTGGCAGGTTATGGGGGTGGATGTTGTAGTGAGAAAGAATTTGGAGGAAGAAGGCGGAAGGTGGAAGTCCCATACCTCGAAGAAGGTGGGAGGAAAGAAGGACTCTTTCGCCGTTTTTCGGCGTGGGTTCGGTCTCGTCCTCGGGAAGCCGCCATTTCCCCTTAAGGACCAGGCCCTCCTTTTCCATGTTTGGAAGGAGAGCCGGAGGAATGCTGCAGGCAATCCAATTGCCTGCAGATTCCGCCTCTTCGTCTGCTCCGGCGGCGGCTTCCGCGGCGGCGAGCTCATCGCCGAGGAGCTGGATTTTTTCCTCCGCCGTTTCAGGAGCAAACGGCGGGGAGGCTGCGGAGCTCGATCCCGCAACGTCCGCGGCGGCGGCAAGGTTTTCTCCGCCCGCCGCGAAGGCCGCGGTCTTCTCCGGCTCGCCGCCGGTGTGCTTGGGCGACCCAAGTTGCGGATCCAGATCGCCGATGAGCTCGTCGATGGCGGCGCGAGTGGGCGAAGACGGTGAGGCTGCCATTTCTTGGCGGCGCGTTGCGTTCGGGCGTGCTTAGTGGCTAAGCGTGCTCGGGACGGTGCTTCGCTCTCGAGCTCGTTCGCGTCAATGGCGTGGTCAGTGAGGAGTGTGGAAAGTTTTCGTTGAGGATGAGGATGGCTATTTATAGCCAGAAATCCGTTTAGATGCGTGCCAACGGCTATTTTGACCGTTGGATGTTCGACGTGTGTCGCTCGCCGGAAAATCCGGGAAATGAAACGACAGGGAAATTATGACTATCTCCTCGTTTCTCGTGAGAATCTGTCAGAGATACGTTGCAGGGTTTCCCGCGTGAAACCAAACGTCGCCTGCGTCAGCATGATTTAAGCACTGACGTCAGAAGTTCCTTTTCCGCGAAGGATCGCGGGAGGAAAAAGCCGGATTTTCAGGATTCCGAGTTTCATGTTACCATCTCTCTCAAAAGAAGAATAAGAAGAATCAAGACTGCTGAATCAGTGTTTCCCGGACAAAGTGTATTTGGCGAAAGACGGAGAATCAGAGTTTTAATCCTTCTTGGGGGCTACTGTCGGATAGATACCAAATAGGGGTATAGAAGATGGTAGACGAAGTGCCGGATTACCAGGGTGGCCTAAGTGGTAGTGGGCTTAGGTCCATTGGGCGGCCCAGTAATCCGACGCACAGAAGCCGGATTCTAGAAGAACCCGGATCACGGCCCACGTGACCCGGCTTGGAGGAGAAGACGGATTCCTTGCTTTCCAAGTTACAAGTTACCGTAGTCTTCTAGGTTTCCTATTCTGTAAGCCCTAATCCGGCTATTATATAAAGCCGGACGGGAGCTAGATTAGATAAGCACCGAATAACAGAATAGTTCTAGGCCAACTCGCCGAGAAGCTCATCCTCGCCGAGTAGCTAGATCTACACCCTCACACTGTAACCCTGTTTACAGGCTTTAGTCCTAATTAGTGAGAAGTGCAAGAGTAGGTACGCCGTACTGTCGCGACGTACCGAACCTGGGTAAATCCTGTGTTCATAGTTTACTACGCGATCCCGTTACCCCACGTCTCTACCGTAGTCTCATGGCACCCCCGTCTATGAAAACTACTACGATGTCTCGACACTGATGATGAAAATATTGTGGAACCAACAGAAATTTCAGAACAAAGTAGAATTGGAAGCACAGCATATGAAAGAGATCCTGGTAAGCGACAACAGATTTGGGAACTTCCTCTAGAAAAGCAAGAAGAAGCTCGGAGATTCTATATTACCGAGGGTCCTTATAGCCACACATGAGAGAGTATCCACTTAATGGAAAAGCAAAAAATCCCCGCCGATTTCAATATAGCTATTTCACAAATTTTTCTTGGCTAGAGTATTCACTTTCCACACATAGTGCATATTGCCTACCTTGTTTCGTCTTTACAAAAAAATCAAGTGGAAGGTGTGGCTCAGATACATTCACGGTTAAGGGATTTATAAATTGGAAAAGGGTGAACGACGGAAAAGATTGTGCTTTTTTAACCCACATGGGCAAATATTCTAACTCAGCCCATAATTATTCAGTTCGATGTTTTGATAATCTGAGAAATAGTATGGCCCACATCGACAAGGCAATTGTACAAGCAACCGACAAAAAGATTTTGGATGCAAGGTTAAGGCTTAAAGTTACAATTGATACCATTAGGTACGCATTATTTTTCTATCCAAACAGTAGAATATTATTTATTGTACTCAGAATGTTAGTAACAATTTTTGTTGTTGTTGTTGGTTTCAACAGGTGATTAACATTCCAAGCTTGTGCTTTTAGAGGCCATTATGAATCTCAAGAATCCATAAACCAGGGTAATTTCCTTGAATTGGTAAAGTTGTTGCCCTTTTATAACAAGGAGGTGGATGCGGTTGTCCTCAATAATGCTCCAAGGAATGCGAAGTACACCTCCCATCCTATTCAAAAAGAGATCTTGAAGTTATTTGCTCGGAAGGTACAGAGGAAAATTAGAGAAGAAATTGGTACTGGAAAGTTTTGTATAATGGTGGATGAAGCTCGAGATGAATCAAAGAAAGAACAGATGGCATTGGTGGTCCGATTTGTGAACAATGAAGGATACATAAAGGAACGTTTCCTTGATATTATTCATGTCAATGACACTACTGCGTTGACTCTCGAACAAGCAATTTGTGTTGTTCTTGCTGACAATGAATTGAGCATCCGAGATATAAGAGGACAAGGATATGACGGGGAAAGTAACATGCTAGGTGAATGGAATGGGTTAAAAGCTCTGATTCTAAACGAGTGCCCTTACGCTTATTATGTACACTGCATGGCTCATCAGTTGCAATTGGCTCTTGTTGCTGCATCAAGAGAGGTTGTCGGTTATATACCAAATAGGGGTATAGAAGATGGTAGACAAAGTTCCGGATTACCAGGGTGGCCTAAGAGGTAGTGGGCTTAGGTCCATTGGGCGGCCCAGTAATCCGACGCACAGAAGCCGGATTCTAGAAGAACCCGGATCACGGCCCATGTGATCTGGCTTGGAGGAGAAGACGGATTATTTGCTTTCCAAGTTACAAGTTACCGTAGTCTTCTAGGTTTCCTATTTTGTAAGCCCTAATCTGGCTATTATATAAAGCCGGACGGGAGATAGATAAAACAACAAGCGAATAACAGAGAAGCTCTAGGCCAACTCGCCGAGAAGTTCATCCTCGTCGAATAGCTTAGATCTAAACCTCACATTGTAACCCTGTTTACAGGCTTTAGTCCTGATTAGTGAGAAGTGCAGGAGTAGGCACGTCGTACTGTCGCGACGTACCGAACCTGGGTAAATCCTGTGTTCACTATCCACCACGCGATCCCGTTACCCCACGTCTCTACCGTAGTCTCATGGTACCCCCGTCTATGAAAACTACTACGATGTCTCGACAGTTGGCGCCCACCGTGGGGCAAACGACGTCAGGCGTGAAGTTCCGATCTGGGATACTCGGCGGAATCGGAAGATCAATCACTGTCGGAAGCCTGGAGTTCGACAACGACGTCGGACGCTTCCTCGACAACGGATCCTACATACCGGCGCAAAACCACCTGGTAAGTGCCTGCATATTGCCGATCGGATCTGCTAACATCTTTATCGGACTAACTGCAGAAGCAATGGGGTTTTGCGGTGGAAGCAAATTTATCCCACCCGCCCTATACCCAGTCGATGATGACTATGATACCGGATTCTGCTCAGATCGCCAACAAAACAGTGATACACACTTTATCGGCATGGTGCAATCCGAAGTCGCCGAAAACACGGATGACGGAAATCCCGTGCAAGAGGCAGACAACAACACACCCGTCATAGAGACGGAAGATCAAACACCCGTCACAGAGGCGGAAGATCCGACATCCGTCAAAAAGACGATGAACTCGGAAGCAGAATCCGTGCTTGCCGCCATTGAGGCGAGATTGGAGTCGGAAACCGGATCGGATAACTTTGACTCCGAAGATGAAGATGAGGACGCCTTCGTAAGAAAGGTTAAATCTTTTCAAGAAGGATTCCACGAAGTACTAATGGCAAAACCGGCTGAGACCGCGAATGCCGACAGTCAGGAAAGTCCTAAAACCCCTCCGCCAGAGGAAGAGAGAGAAGACGGAGAAACTTCTCCGGTATTTCCTAATGTCAAGGAATTGACGGAAGACGAGCCTGTCAAAAAGCCTCCCTCTTCCAAGAAAAAGCATAAAACCGCCAAAAAGCTCCAATACAAGCTCTGGAAGAAAAATTGGCTGATGCAGCCGAAGAAAACCCGGAAGTAGGAGACGCAAGCGAAGTAAAGCCTGCGGAGAAGAAAACAAAGGAAATCCTTGTTCCAACAATGACGGAACAGGAAGAGCAAGAGCTGTTGCAAACACCAGTGGGACCAGATGAACCCCCTGAGATGCTGGAAGCCAGGAGACGAGCTTTCCAAAGGCAACAGCAACATCTACTCAGATCTCGGCAACACCTCCAACAAACCCAGAATGACATCAAGGTCATGAAGGAAGAAATAGAGGAGTACGAGAGAAAGAATAGATCTGGCATTAAACCTACAAGGTTACCCGGAATCGTAAGACCGGAAGTACTGCCGCCAAAAGAAAGGTTTCACAACCCATCTTGGCAAAAGCAGGTAAACGGCAAAGATGCCAGAGGCGAACCAATTTATAAAACCGCAGCAGAAAACGCGGAAGCAGCATTCGCCATCCTGAACAATCATCTGTAATCCAATGGTGAAAAACTTCAAGGGGTGTATGCTTTCCTAGGAAAAGCATTGCAACAACAACAGCGGGCCCAAGAGCGATCAGGAAGACTGCAGGATAACTCCGCCCTATGCAAAACAGCTACTTGCGCCGCTGGAGCACCTGGACCAGAAGAACCTGGAGATTCAGACAATTCAAAGGATAAGAAAGGGGATCCGAGAAAAGACAAGAAAAATCCTGACAATAGGGATGAAGCGTCCCGAACCGGATCCCATCCCCCGAAAGGTGGACTTAAACCCCATGATCGGGAAGAAAAATACCGGAATGACGGCAAAATAATGCCACCTCCGAGAAACCCAGCTGAGAAAGCCGGAAGATACGATACACCTCACAGGCGTGAGAGATCCCGGACACCCCCTAAGGATAAAGAAAGGAACAGGAGCAGGACTCCACCTAATCCAAAAGGACGTGATCACGGAAGAGATAGGTACAATCCCGGAAAAGCGCGCCCGCGCAACAATGGAAAAGAAAGGAGTAGATCCCCTTCTGTCCATTCAGCCGGAAGATATTCCGCACACATTGATAGAGCGGAAAAGGATGATTTATACTTTGGTCCTAAATGTTTCACTGACAGGATCCGAAGGATAACCCTGCATTCTGGCTTCGCCAAAGTTGGTCCAACCTACCAAAAATATACCGGTAGCACAAACCCGGACACCTGGCTCTCAGACTATTATACAGCCGTCCAAATTAACAATGGGACAGACCTGGAAGCTGTCAAGTTTCTTCCCCTAATGTTATTGGACGGAGCCAGAGATTGGATCAATGGATTACCATCAAGAACTGTCGACAGCTGGGATGATATGGCTAGAGTATTTACTCAGCATTTCCGGGGAACATACAAACTCCCGAACAGCATCAACCAGCTGAACCGTTGCACCCAATTTGAGGATGAACCATACGTGGATTTCATCTCCAGATGGACAGCAATGAAGAATAGTTGTTCTAGAGTAACTGACGTACAAGCAATGCATGCTTTCGTCAATGGCCTAAAACCCGGACTTGTACCGTTCATGGTTGGTTCCAAACAGCACAAAGATCTCGGATCTATGCTTACAACCGCCAATGAGCACGCTGCAGCCGAAGACGTCATCAGAGCAAGAGAAGGCAATATCGATACACTGATACTTGCTAAGAAAACTCCCCGTTCTGACAAAAAGGGAACTCCAGAAACAACGACAAAACCCAAAGAGGTCAATATAGCCTTTGGAAGTGAGAAAGGGAATAAGTGGAAAGGACGCAGTCCAGATCCAATCAATTACACTCCAGAAGAGTGGGAGAGGATTAAGTCGGAACCTTGTGTCCACCCTTCACAATTTGGGAAACCCACCCATACAAACGCGCAATGCCGGCTGAATAAGCACATGAAAGGCAGTGCAGGATCCGGAAATAAGGGGAAGGGTTCCAAGAGGAAACCTGCTAAACAAAAGCCAGAAGCTGACAAAGAAGACAGTGAATCGGACACTGGTGAAAAAATCCAGGAACAGCAGCGAAAGGGCGAGCCCAAATTTCCAAGAGTTGATGGAGAAGCAATGCTAACATTTCTAGCAACTCCGTCAGCAAAGGTGGCCAAAAGAACACTTCGTGAAATAAACGCGGTTGTTCCGGCAACCCCGAAATTCTTGAAGTACTCCAACACACCAATTACCTGGGATCAGTCTGATCATCCCGGGAATATCCCTGAACCTGGCACACAAGCTCTTGTCGTAAGCCCTATTGTCCAGAACACTAGGCTAAGAAGAGTGCTGATGGACGGAGGATCCAGCATTAACATAATCTACTTGGATACACTGAAGCATCTGAACATTTCCGAGTCCCAGCTCAATTACAGCAACATACGCTTCCACGGTATTGTCCCTGGCAGACAAGCACGATCCCTAGGAGAAATTTCCCTAGATGTCACCTTCGGAGATAAAGATCACTTCCGGCAGGAAAAAGTATCCTTCGAAGTAGTGCCGTTCGAAAGCGTGTATCACGCAATACTCGGACGTCCAGCTTTCGCCAAATTTATGGCAAGATCCTGTTACATTTATAACAAGCTGAAGATGCCGGGACCCAAAGGAGGAGTAATCACCATAGCGGGTGATTTTAAGCTAGCAAATGAGTTGGAGAAAGAAAACGCCCTTTGCGCTCAAAGAGTCATAGCAAAGGAAGAACTGAAGGAATTAGCCAAAGAGGTATCGCCGACAGAAATGCCGGCAGGAAAAGAAACCCGGAAGCAAACAGACAGCTTCAAGGCGTCCGAGAATACAAGACAGGTAATCCTAGATCCCAAAGAATCGACAAAATTCGTCGTTGTAGGGACTGGAATGATCGACAAATAGGAAGGCGAGCTCATCAAGTTCCTCCGTGAGAACTGGGATATTTTTGCCTGGTGTCCAGCTGACATGCCAGGCGTACCCAGGGAACTTGCTGAGCACCAACTCAAGATGATTCCAGGATCAAAACCCGTCAAACACGGTCTTCGTCGATTTGACGGAAGAAGACGGAAGGCTATTGGCAAGGAAATTATCCGGCTTTTAGCAGCGGATTTCATCCAGGAAGTAATCCACACTGAATGGTCCGCAAATCCGGTATTAGTACCGAAGAAAGACACTACTGCTCTTAGAATGTGTGTAGATTACACAGGCTTGAACAAATTGTGTCCGAAAGATAGGTTTGTGTTACCGCGAATCGATCAAATAATAGATGCCCCGTAGGCTCTGAGCTTTTGTGCTTTTTGGATGCATACTCCGGGTACCACCAAATACGCATGAAAAAGGAAGATCAAATTAAGACTTCTTTCATAACCCCATATGGGACGTACTATTACGTAACCATGCCGTTTTGCCTGAAGAACGCGGGTGCAACCTACCAGCGTTGCATGCAACGTTGTTTGCATAGTCAGATTGGCAAAAACGTCCATGTTTATGTGGACGATATTGCTGTCGTAACCAAGGAAAAAGATACACTCCTTGAAGATCTGCGAGAAACTTTCGAAAACTTGCGCACTTACAAGATGAAGTTAAATCCATCTAAGTGTGTATTCGGGGTTCCCTCAGGAAAACTTCTAGGTTTTATCGTTTCTCATAGAGGAATAGAAGTTAACCCGGAAAAGATAAAAGCCATCTTGAACATCTCGAAGCTTACGTGCGTAAAAGATGTTCAAAGATTAACGGGTTCCGCCGCTGCCATCAGCAGATTCATTAGTAGGCTGGGGGATAAAACCCTAACACTATACAAGTTGTTGAAGAATTCCGGCAAAGTCAAGTGGATAGCAAAAACTTTGGAATACCTAGCAGTTATGTCCCTTCCATGTTTTGAGATATCTATGTAAACATCTTTTGAGATCATGAAATAAAGTTGTTGGATTTCTGGTATCCATGTTTTTTACAAGTTTATTATAGTAAAAGCATGTTTCCACCTTCTCTATTTCCCAATGATCTTACAAAATACTCAATGTTAACCCGAATTGTGCCTGCGTACTCGGCGTTAAGAAACTGAATGATTTTTCAGTCTGCCAACGGCTAAAGGAAACTTGAATTGCCTGCGTGCCCAAGTTTCATTCAAAAATTCCTTGCTTCTCTAAGCATTTTCTGATTGCTTGTATGTTGGGTCACTGGAGCTAGTTAGTAAAAATGCCTTTAGTATGATCCATGTTTCCGAGTTTCAACTGATTGGTTTTACCCAGTTACTCGACATGACGATTCATAAAACTATCCAGCCATTTCAAACACTAAGGACAGTTAAAACATATATGCCAGAGAACTTAGAAGTTAAAGGAATAGTAAAATCTGAAAAGCTTGCAAAGAATTTCATAATTAAAACTGCAAAACGCGAAATTTTCATTCATACAAATAGAAGCATTACATTTTGGATTACATTGAAAGAATAGTAATGCTCCTATTGTCTAATATCCAGGTTCAAGGTAGCCCTTCAAGCATCTGATTCCTCCTCGCTGCTGTCGTCCTCGGGGATTGGTGGGATCTCCTCTTCTGGATAATTGACGGAGATATTTACCATGGAGGCAATCTGGGTGGCGTGGCCTTTGATTTCATCAAAGATGGTATTTCGCTGAGTATCCGTGTATCCTTGAGGGACACCGGACGCCACGCGCCAGGATTTAGCACCAGGGTAGTGCATGCGCATAAGGCCGAGTGCCATGCGCGCACCACCCCGTGCAGCGGAACGCAGGATGGAATCCCTGGATTCTGCCACCTCCATGATGGCTTCCGGAAGTTTTTCAACCTCCGAGAACTCCCCAGTCCTTGCGGGAAGGAACTTATTCACCAGCTGCATTCCAGCAGCCCGGATCGAAGTCCATGTCTTCCCAAAGGCTCGGATTCCTTCGAGCCGAGTGACATTTGGGGTATCTCCTGTTTTTTCCGAATCAAAAGTATTAGGAGAAAAACAGAGAAAAGTAAGAAATGGAAGAATGGTAAAGGTAACAGAAAGTTACCGATAAGCTTGTCGATCTCGGAGACTTCCTCCAGGCGAAGATTCAGAGCATTTTCTAAATCCTGAATGGTGGATTTATCCTTCTCCGCCTGCTCGGAAGCCTTGGAATTAGCAACTCCAAGGGCCAAGTTGCTGGCCTCCAGATCCTTTTGAGCCTTCACAAGATGCTTGTGAAGCTCCAAATTCTCCTTTCGGAGATTCTCGGCATTGCCGGCATCTTCAGCTATCTGCTTGGCCTTAGCCAAAGCAGCTGGAAAACAAGGAAAATTTCCGAGTTTAGAAAATTTCCGGAAAAAGTACTTAGACAAAAAGTTAAATCGAAAACTTCAGAGGACAAATGTTTACCTGTTGTTTCCGACAACGCGAGCTGAGATGATGCCAGCTCTGTCTCTCTCTCTTGAAGAATAGAAAGAAGATTTCTAACTTCCTTATTCTTGATGGAGAGTTTGTTGAAAACTTCCATGTTAATGGTTTCGGCGGTTTGCTGGAACATAGCAAGGAAAAGAATCGTTACAAAAAGCATTAAAGCAAAAAAGCATGCATTTTGTTTAATGCTTGGGGGCTAGAGTTACACACCTGGCTCATTCGTTGCAAACCCGCCAAGTTTTCGTTGAACCCTTTAGCGTATTCCGCAAAAAGGGTTCCGGCCGCGCTTAGGCCGTCATTGATAATCTTGAAGTCCTTGTCAAAGGTGGGAATTTCCTCGTCGAAAGTCCGAGGAAATTTTCCCACCTCTGGAGCCGCCCTTTCCCTCGTGTCCGTGTTCGACGCAACGGGCTGGCTGGGCTCCAACGGCTTGGTGGTGGGGGCTGCAGCGTGCTCTTCCGCCATCGTGGACGGCGTGTCCGGGGCGACGGCGGGAGAAGGTTGACCGCCTCGGCTGGAAACAACTTTGTGTTTCTTCAGCTTCTTCGGCTTTAGATTGGAGGGAGGCAGGCTAAAAACAAAAAACCCGGAAAAGTTAAAACACCGAAGATGGATGAAAAGTTCCCATGAAAGAAAAAGAACCCAGAAGAAAGAACCTGGAAGTGGCGACGGGGATTCCGTCAAGATCGATAACTTCCTCAGAGGAAGAAATCTTCTTGCGCTTGCGTCCACCTGTAGCAGCGGAGCGCAGTGCGTCCAGCTCAGCCTCGGAGGCCAACTCCGAGTCTGGAAGATCCGCGAACTGTCGGAAAAACAAATCAGAATCAGAAGCTAGAAAATCCGAGAAAGAATGCTGAAACTATACCCAAATGACTGAAAAACTACCTTGGGAGCCGGATTGTCGGCCGTGTACATCGGCCGACTCGCTTCGTATTGGTCGCGTGATGCGACCAACTGGTTTACGCGCCGTCGAAGATCCCTTGGAGACCAATCCTTGATGGATGTCCGCATTGGGTCGTTGGCTCCCGTGTATTCGCACATGAGGCGGCCACCGTGATTGGCCAATGGCTGGATCTGCCTATTTAACCAGCAAAGGACCGTGTCCATGCCAGTTAGAGGCGGATCAGAGGAGGTGAGCTTGGCGATATGCCGCTTGATCCTCAGAAGATCAGGCGGCAAAACCTGGACGGCTTCCGTTCCCCAATTGTCTTGGGGAATGGCAGCAGTGTTGGAGAAAGGTGGAACCCCGATGGCCTTTTTGGGGAAAGGCACATCGAGATGGTAGAAGAAAGAACCCGTCCAAAATTTGACGGATTCTGATGTCTTGATCTTGGGGAACCAATCTTCCCTAAACCTCCGAAGAGTAAAGGAGATGGTCCCGCAAGTCGGGAGTGCGCCCTCCGAGGAGTTCCGCTTAACTCCGAAACAATACATCCAGAAATCTAACCTAGGCTCTAAACCTAAGTAACCCTCGAATAGGGCCTAGAACCCGGCCATATAGAGAATGGAGTTGGGTGGCAGGTTATGGGGTTGGATGTTGTAGTGGGAAAGGACTTGGATGAAAAAAGCGGAAGGCGGAAGTCCCATACCTCTCAGGAGGTGGGAAGAAAGAAGAACCCTTTCGCCGTCTCTCGGCGTTGGCTCGTTCTCGTCTTCAGGGAGCCGCCATTTCCCTTTGAGGATCAGGCCCTCCTTTTCCAGGTTCGGAAGGAGAGCTGGCGGAATGCTGGAGGCAATCCAATTGCCCGCAGTTTCCACCTCTTCCTCCGCTCCGGCGGCAGCGGACGCGGCAGCTTCCGCAGCGGCGAGCTCGTCGCCGAGGAGCTGGATCTTTTCCTCCGCCGTTTCTGGAGCAAACGGCGGGGAGGGAGTGGAGCTTGAGCCCGCAGCGTTCGCGGCGGCGGAAAGATCCTCTCCGCCCGCCGCAGAGGCCGTGGTCCTTTCCGGCTCGTCGCCGGCGTGCTTGGGGGATTCCAGCTGCGGATCCAGATCGTTGATTATGTCGTCAACGGTGAGCGCGGCGGAGCGAGTGGGAGACGACGGTGAGGTTGCCATTTGGTGGCGGCGCGGATGCGTTCGTGTGCTCTGGGCGCGTTCGTGCTCTCGGGAAGGTTCTTCGCTCGGGAGCTTGTGCGCAGCAATGGCGTGGCAGTGAGAGTGCGGAAGGTTTTTGACGAGGATGAAGACGACTATTTATAGCCAGAAATCCGTCAAGATACGTGCCAACGGCTATTTTGACCGTTGGATGATCAACGCGTGTCACGCGCCGGAAAATCCGGGAAATGAAACGACAGGGTAATGATGGTTATCTCCTCGTTTCCCGCGAGAATCTGTCAGAGATATGTTTCTGGGTTTTCCGAGTAAAACCCAAAAACGTCCCTTACGTCAGCATGATTAAGTGCGCTGACGTAAGAAGTTCCTTCTCCACGAAGGATCGTGAGAGAAAAGCCGGATTTTCAGGATTCCGAGTTTCACGTTACCATCTTTTTCAAAATAAGAAGAATAAGAAGAACCAAGACTGCTGATTGAAGTTTCTCAGGCAAAGCACATTTGGCGGAAGACGGCAAATCAAAGTTTTAATTCTTCTTGGGGGCTACTATCGGTTATATACCAAATAGGGGTATAGAAGATGGTAGACAAAGTGCCGGATTACCAGGGTGGCCTAAGAGGTAGTGGGCTTAGGTCCATTGGGCGGCCCAGTAATCCGACGCACAGAAGCCGGATTCTAGAAGAACCCGGATCACGGACCATGTGATCTGGCTTGGAGGAGAAGACGGATTATTTGCTTTCCAAGTTACAAGTTACCGTAGTCTTCTAGGTTTCCTATTTTGTAAGCCCTAATCCGGCTATTATATAAAGCCGGACGGGAGATAGATAAAACAACAAGCGAATAACAGAGAAGCTCTAGGCCAACTTGCCGAGAAGTTCATCCTCGTCGAATAGCTTAGATCTAAACCTCACATTGTAACCCTGTTTACAGGCTTTAGTCCTGATTAGTGAACAGTGCAGGAGTAGGCACGTCGTACTGTCGCGACGTACCGAACCTGGGTAAATCCTGTGTTCACTATCCACCACGCGATCCCGTTACCCCACGTCTCTACCGTAGTCTCATGGTACCCCCGTCTATGAAAACTACTACGATGTCTCGACAGAGGTACATGAGGTGCACAACTTTTTCCAACACGCTGTTCTCATCATAAATGTTGTTAGTGCGTCGCCTAAACGCAATGATGAGTTATTAGCAAAACAAGCTGCAGAAATTGAACGTGAAATTGAGTTGGGTGAGCTTGATACATGAAGAGGAGCAAATCAGATAGGATCTTTACAGAGACCCAGAGACACTAGATGGAGTTCCCACTTCAAATCGATTCAGATTTTACTTAAGATGTTTGGTGCTACGGTGGCTGTCCTACAAAGCGTAGCAACTGACCGCTCGGTCTCAAAATATTCTAGAGGAGACGCTGTAGATGCTCTAAAAATAATTATGTCATTTGACTTTGTGTTCATTCTACATCTAATGGAGAAAATCAGGAAGATCACGGATGTCTTATGTCAAACCCTCCAAAAGAAGTCCATTGACATTTTGAATGCATTAGATTCAGTTTCAAACACAAAGGTGCTGCTTGGTAAGTTAAGAGAAAATGGTTGGGAATCTCTTCTAGAGGAGGTACAGACTTTCTGTTTGAAGCATGACATTGAGGTCCCAGATTTGAATCGCAAGTAATGCCCTTCTCCTTATATCTCAAAAAATTAGAATATATATTGTCATACTTGATTAACTCTACTATTAATATATGTTGCAACTTGTAGGTATGTCGATGTGACAAGGTCTTGCAACAAGCATGATAACACAACAACACTACATCATTACAAAGCAGACGTGTTCAATGTTGCTATAGATCAGCAATTGGTCGAGATAAATGATCGCTTTGGTATTCAAAGTACAAAACTCTTGAAACTTTGTGCATCTTTGGATCCAAGGCATGATTCTTTTGACATCTCAAAAATATGTACACTCGTTGAGAAGTTTTATCCCGAGGATTTTTCTACTCAAGAAAAGGCTCGGCTTGAGTCTCAGCTTCCCCACTTTCAGTTGGATGTTTGCAATCATCCAGAGCTAAAATGCGTGTCTTCACTTGCCGATTTGACGGTTGGACTATTTAAAACAGGTAAAGCTTCTACATACTCAATGGTTGATAGATTACTACGGTTAGTCATAACTCTTCCGGTGTCAACTGCAACCACTGAGCGAGCTTTCTCAGCTATGAAACTCATCAAGACACGTCTTCGAAATAGAATGGGAGATGATTATCTTCGACATTATATGATTCTCTACATTGGTAAGGAAATAGGTGCCAAGATTAGTGCTGATGAGATTATAGATTTATTCGACACCGGTGGTCGTAAAGCGAAGTTTAAGCTAATAGACATGTAATTATCTTCCTTGATAATCTGTTAGCAAATGATGTAACCCTCTTTGAGGGAACTTGATGTCCGGGCATCAGCAACTTTTCAGACGCACTATTTTTCTTACCAGGGTACCTAAGGGGACTGGAAAGTTTTTAATGAGGCGGGCTTGTTTGCTTAATATATATATGAGTTAAAAAAAACATACATATTCGAATAATTATATGGATTTTATATCATATATTTTGTGACTTAATATATTATAATGTTTATTCTCTTTGATGGTCGTCGACTTTTTGCCCCCCCCCCCCCATGTCCGAATCCTGGCTCCGCCCCTGGCAACAAGAAGTCTTAATTTTAGTCGCACCATCGCTAGGTTAATTTGGTGCTGACGGATGTGGGACATATAGTTGCGGTTGCGCTCGAAAGATCATAGAAGAATGTGAATGGCAAATGTCAAGTCGAGACCGCTAAGTGGGGAATGGTGACGATCGTGCGTGCAAGGAGCTATTTCTGGTTGAAGCAATGGACGAGGAGAGGATGATACTCACAACTTCCATGGAATATGGTTTCGCGTGGCACTGTCCATGTCAAAACAGTTCCTTGACGACTATGAGCCCGGTGGTTGGCACATTGTATCAGTGTTCTCGGCAACACATGGTGGCATTGTTTTGGGTGGTGCTCTTTGACCGGGTCTCGATATCGAGGGTGAAATTTTTAGGCCTGACCTTCATTGGTTGTTCCTCGCAATGGCGTCCTTATCACTTCCTTGTTGAAGGCATTGTTTGGAGATTTTCTGTACTTTCTTGGGGTGAAAACCCATGACCTGACTTTGTTTAGATCTGGTAACGATGACGCTTGCGCACTATGTCCTTTGTGAAGGCGTTGCTTTTGGAGAGCCTCTTTCGTAGCCTGGATGTTGCCAATGATGATGTTTTGTTTCACCGCTACGAGTCGCTAATCTCCTTGGCAGGTGTTTTTTCTTTTCTTTTTTAGCTGTGTGCATACTTTATTGTCTTGACTGGTTCTTGACATTACGTTGTCGCAGACTCTGAGTGTAATTTATATCTTCTTGATATTAATATACTCCCATTATAAAATAAACTACACCGTTTTGCAAGAAAAAATATATTTACATCTGTATTAAGATGGAAGGAAAACCTATGCGCTTGCAACCAACTATGAGATCATGCAAAAGGACCGAAACCACAAATAAACTGACATCTTACATTTTCGGGAAAAAAATAGCCATGATCAGATCCCTCCTCAACCTGGTTGCTGCCAACTTTTGGCGCACTCTTGGCCAAAGCATCTCCAACAGGGTAGCCAACACTGTCCCCAAACTGTTCACGGACACGTTGTGGAGAGAGACTGGAGAGCCCTAAAATGTTGTGTCCTCCTACCGCATGCCTCAAATTTTCGGACAAATCCATGAAAACACATGCAGATCAACTAGTTTAATATTTAAAGAAAAATCAAATTTAGTACGATACATAGCCGAATTCTACACAAAATAAATTGCAACAAGTTCGCAAATAAACATGAATTTAATTGCAGCTACATAGCAGATAACTCAATTTCCGCTTCTGCCAACGTCGCGTTCAGCGATCTTCTTCATGTGGATCTTCGTGTGGAGGATCTACTCTGCGCTATCCCCGTCCAAGAATTTAATGTCTCGATACATGATTGCCGAATCCTTCATGAATTTTACAAGCTTCACTTTCTCTTGTTCCATCATAAGGGTATTGTTCATCTTCTTCTCCAACTCCACTTTCATCCAAGCCTCCTCCTTCTCCAAGTCCAACCTCACCCTCTCCAACTCAAATCTCCCCGTCGACTTCATTATGTCTCTTTGCAAAGCCAAGAATACATTGCACCGCTCTTCCTTCTTCTCCTCTCTTTGCTTCTCTATTTTTTTCAACATCTCATCTTTGTTTAGAAGATGTTCATCAATGTGGCGTACATTTTTCTTGTTGCGCCGTCACGAGCCGCCCTATCCTGCTCCCACCTCCTCCCTCATCATTATTTTCCTATTTTGGCTCCCTTCTCCTTTGGACCGCCCCTCTTGTTCATCAAGTCCAGTAGATAAGGATGAGCTTAACCCATCTTTGTTCTTCATCTTCTTGGTTGGATTCTTGTGATCATCATACTGGGACACCCACTTTGGTCTCCCATTCAGTTGAGCCAACAATGTGCCATGGTGAATGATTTACCGTCCACTTGATGGTACAAAGTGGCGGCAATCCACACTAGCAAGCAAATGGAAATATTAAATTCAATAAAGGGTATAGACAAGGATGGAAACAGACGAACTGACACACATTAAAGCAATACTTACGTGATTATCGACGCCAACACCACTTTGATTCATATTGACCTCTTGTGCATGGAAACCACAAAACTTGTTGAGCGTTTCTTGGATCGATGCCCACCTATGTTGCAGAGAGCCTAAGTAGCGATCGAAGACAATTGGGTGTGCTTGCAGATAGTGTTTTTGATTATTAAAGAGGGTATGGATCTTTGAACGGATAGTATGGATACCTAGAGGTAAATTAAGGCTTCACACAAAGGTAAATTCTCTAGATAATGCTGAAAGTGCACTATGGTCAACTAGGGGGGGAGGGGGTGAATAGGTTGACTACCAATTTTTCTTTTCTTTTCCTTTTAGTAGGGCTAAGCAAGATAAGATAAGGTTCTCTAGATGTACAACTAGGTGAGACACCTATGTGGACAAGGTAAGATACGCAACGGAAGTAAAACGAAAGGTAACAAGATAAAACACAAGTGTAAACAAGGAGACAAGATATGATTCATGTAGTTCCATCTCAATGAGAAGTATGTCTACGTTGGAGAGGTGGGGAGCCACCTAGGCACTCCTCAATAGCACGGTTGTGCACACCTTATTTTCCTTGAGCTTCTCCGGTGAGGGAGATTCTCGTTTCCACTATGAGGTCGACTTGAAGGCGTTGACCAAATCTTTACACGAGCTCTAGGTCACTCCACAAGATGGATGGAGGCCTCTCAAGCAATACGATATCCAGGGTGAAAATTTTAGGCCTGACCTTCATTGGTTGTTCCTCTCAATGGCGTACTTAGCACTTACTTGTTGAAGGCATTGTTTGGAGATTTTCTGTACTTTCTTGGGGTGAAAACCCATGACCTGACTTTGTTTAGATCTGGTCACGATGACGCTTGCGCACTATGTCCTTTGTGAAGGCGTTGCTTTTGGAGAGCCTCTTTCGTAGCCTGGATGTTGCCAATGATGATGTTTTGTTTCACCGCTACGAGTCGCTAATCTCCTTGGCAGGTGTTTTATTTTTTAGCTATGTGCATCCTTTATTGTCTCGACTGGTTCTTGACATTACGTTGTCGCAAAGGCTGGACGTAATTTATATCTTCTTGATATTAATATACTCCCATTATAAAAAAAAACTACACCTTTTTGCAAGAAAAATATATTTACATCCCCATTAAGATGGAAGGAAAACCTATGCACTTGCAACCAACTCTATCAGATCATACAAAAGGACCGAAACCACAAATAAACTGACATTTTACGTTTTTGGAAAAAAAAGCCATGATCAGATCCCTCCTCAACCTGGTTGCTCCCAACTTTTGGCGCACTCTTGGCCCTGTCAGAGCATCTCCAACTGGGTAGCCAACACTGTCCCCAAACTGTTCACGGACACGTTGTGGAGAGAGACTGGAGAGCCCTACAATGTTGTGTCCTCCTACCAGATGCCTCAAATTTTCGAAAAAATCCATGAAAACACAGAAAGATCAACTAGTTTAATATTTTAGAAAAAATCAAATTTAGTACGATACATAGCGAATTCAACACAAAATAAATTGCAACAAGTTCTCAAATAAACATGAATTAAATTGTAGCCCGATACATAGCCGATAACTCAATTTCCGCTCCCGCCAACGTCATGTTCAGCGATCTTCTTCTTCATGTGGAGATCACTTTGCGCTATCCACGTTCAAGAATTTAATGTCTCGATACATGATTCCCGAATCCTTCATGAATTTTGCTAGATTCACTTTCTCTTGTTCCATCATAAGGGTATTCTTCGTCTTCTTCTACAACTCCACTTTCATCCAAGCCTCCTCGTTCTCCAAGTCCAACCTCACCCTCTCCAACTCAAACCTCTATGCCGTCATCTCCGGATCAAACTCCATTCTGTCTCTTTGCAAAGCAAAGAATACATTGCACCGCTCTTCCTTTCTTCTCCTCTCTTTCCTTCTCTATTTTTTTGCAAGATCTCATCTTTGTTTGAGAAGATGTTTGTCCATGTGGCGTACATTTTGCTTGTTGCGCCGTCACGAGCCGCCCTATCCTTCTCCCACCTCCTCCCTCATCATTATTTTCCTATTCTGGCTCCCTTGTCCTTCGTACCGCCCCTCTTGTTCATCAAGTCCAATAGATAAAGATGAGCTTAACCCATCGTTGTTCTTCATCTTCTTGGTTGTATTCTTGCGATCATCACATTGGGACACTCACTTTGGTCTCCGATTCCGTTGATTAAACAATGTGCCATGGTGAATGATTTACCCTCCACTTGATGGTACAAAGTGGCGGCAAATCCACACTAGCAAGCAAATGGAAATATTAAATTCAATAAATGGTATAAACAAGGATGGAAACAGATGAACTGACACACATTAAAGCAATACTTACGTGATTATCGACGCCAACACCACTTTGATTCATATTGACCTCTTGTGCATGGAAACCACATATCTTGTTGAGCGTCTCTTGGGTCGACGCCCACCTATGTTGTAGAGAGCCGAAGTTGCGATCGAAGACAACTGGTGTGCTTGCAGACAATGTTTTTGATTATAAAAGAGGGTATGGATCTTTGAACGGATAGTATGGGCACCTAGAGGGGTTTGAATAGGTGCTACGACCAATTTTAGTTTTTCTTCAAATTAATGCTTGACACAAAGTTAAATTATCTAGATAATGCAATTAAGGTGAATATACCTATATAACAAGAACAACAATAAATACAATACAAGTAAGGTAAAGGAGAGGGAATGAGGTAACCGACAACGGAAGCACGCGGAGACACGATGTATTCCCGAGTTCCTCCTTGTTAAGGGAGTACGTCTCGTTGGAGTGGTGTGGGTTTCGCCGCGAAGGCCTACTCAATGCCACAAAGGCCTCACCCTATTCTCCTATGAACCCCGCCACAAAGGCCTAGTTCACCTTCCACTATTGATCTCCTTTGAGGCGGGAATCAATTCCTTTACAAACAAGTTTGGGGCACACACCCACAACCAAATTGGGGGCTCCCAAAAAACACAAGAATCACCAAGAGTAGCAAGGCGTCTAGGTTCTCCTCACAAGGAAACCCAATAATAGTTCCCCTCAAGAAAATGAGGGGGAAATGGAAAACTGGTTGGTGAAGACGTAGATCGGGGCCTTCTCCTTCAATCCTCCGAAGATCAACACTTTTGGGTGGAGGGATTGGGAGATATAGCAAGGTGGGTGAGATCTAGCAATGGTGAGGTCAATTCTGACGAGTTAACCTTGGCAAGAAGAAGGGGAGGGGGTATTTATACCCCTGACCCAATTTCTAGCCGTTTGAGCTGTTTCTGAGAATGTCACACCGGAGACTCCGGTGTAAAGACCGGAGACTCCGATCTGAAAAGATTCCGGACAGCCTCAGACCGGAGACTCTCGATAGTCTCCGGATTGTCTCGGAGTGACACCAGTGTAACACCATCTTCACTTCGCGCTGGGGAAAACGTCGAGTCAGGAGACTTCGGTCTGCTAGACCAGAGACTTCGGTGTAGACCGGAGAGTTGGCGAAGATTCCTCTTTTCTTCGTCTCCTTCACGCAGAGTGTGTGTGAGGTTGGTAGAGCTTGCTGGGGCAGGAGGTAGTCCGGAGTCTCCGGTAAGTCTCCGGTGTGTGTCCAGGGGGTGACACCATTTGCGCAGTTGTAGCTTCTCGCAGGAAAACCTCATACCGGAGACTCCGGTCTGGCAGACCAGAGACTCCGGCCTGGAATAAATTCCAGTAAGTCTTCCCACATGGAGATCTCTTTGTCCTTTTTGTTTCTCACGCCACCATTTGTAATAATTTCAAACGACCCTGAAAACATCAACACACTTAAATATATAGGTGTGTTGTTAACAAACACCCAAAACAAGATTTAGGCGCATTTGCGCTTTCAACTCCCCCTTTTTGGTATTTCATGACAACACACATATTTGCAATGAATAACATAGCTAGGCTTGGTTTCAAAAAAATAGACGGGCTCTCGAGCTCCCCCTATGTTTTACAAACAAATCCCACAAGTACAACAACAATAATAGCACAAACATAATAGCCTCACCAACATAGTCTCACCACACAAAAATTTAAGGTCCACTAGGAAATAAATTCGAAAACAACTAAGATAAAGGGAACACAAGACATAAAAGAAAATCAAGTCCAAAGACTTGTGTTGTGAGGCAAATGAAAGCAACCCTTTCAAATAAATTCCCGAGAAGTCTATAGCTACTTCTCCCACTTTGGCATCGAGACACCAAAAAGGGACAAAGAGAAACTACACGGAACCCAAGGATCAATCATACTCCTCATAGTCCTCGTCTTCTCCATCGTTCTTGTCGGTGCCATCACCCTCATAATCATCATCACCCTCTTCTAGAAACTCCTCCTCCTCCTCTTCTTCTTCTTCTTCTTCTTCTTCTTCTTGAAACTCTTCTTCTTCTTCTTTAGTATGGTCATCTTCCTCTGTCATAGGAGCCTTTCCACGGTTGTTGGAAGAAGAAGGAGCCAAAGTGACCTCTTCAAAGTCACCCCACGAGAAAGGGGATGCATTCCATTCTTCACAGGACATGGTGACGAACTCAGGAGGAGGGTTAAGTGGAGGGGTAACCACAATACCCGCATTATCCTGAAGACGGGTAAGCATCTTCTTCATCTCTCTCCTTTCCTTATAAGCCACGTGAGTCTTATTGTGAACAGATATGGTCATGCACAAAATGTTGCGCTGGAACCACGAGAGCTTCTTCATCTCATCCTAAACCACATCCTTGCCCTGACGGCGAGAAGGAGGGTCGGCATTCTTCCTCCTAGCCCTCGAGGCCTAGGTCCCAGCATCACCCATGGGGTTGTCCTCATCTGAAGGCAAGTGAGAAGCGAGCACCTAAAGAGTACCAACATCGTGCACATTCTCACATACAAGTCTTGGGAACTCATCAAGAATTAGCATCATCACATATGGAGCATACGCCGGAACCTTCTTGATCTCGATCATGGCAGAGTAGATCTCTTCCTTAATGAAATGCATGACGTCAATCTAAAATCCCTCACAGTCCGGTCCAGCCAAGTGACACTGGAAGGCATGATAGAGCAAGTGAACTATCCCACCACGAATATCATCAATGTTACCAGCCTTGGGAGAAATGTTGTTACGGAAGAAGAAGAGAAGGATGTTGTAGACCTGCTTCAAGTCCTTGGCAATGAGTGTACTTGAGATCTTCTCATACATAGGATCCATCCTCTTCTTGTTATAGGCAACACCGGAAACATGCATCCTTTAGCCTACGTTGTCACCCATAGGGTAACCAAGCAGCTCGGAGAGCCTAAGGATAGATGAGTCACACTTCTTGGAACCAGTCATCCAAGCCAAAGGAATGTCCCCATCTTCTCCAAAAGTGACAGTGGCATAGAATTGTTGAACAACCTTGATGTTGTAATTCTTATGAATGCCCATGAGATGCTCCAGACCCAGCTTCTTAGTCATCCAAACGGCCTCTTCAAAGTACTCCATGCTGCCCAGAGCCTCTAAGTCAAGAACCCTCTACGGACAGACTGGATGTTGCAGAAGACTATAAATATCCCTCTGAATAAGCTCAGACTCTCTCCTCCAATAGTTAGGACTCTCAGCCGTGCGAGCCATGAGAAGAAAGTCTTGGTCCTCATTAGCCAATAGTCTTGCTTGCTCATCTTCTTCACAGAGGTGGTCCTATCAAACCTGGCCTTCTTCGCCAATTCATGCCTTTGGTGCTCTTAAATAGCCTCTTCTTGGAAACACTCATCATCAAGGGGACTACGCTGAACAACTTTCCAAGTCTCTGGATCAGTGACGAGGTAGTTGCGAGAATGAGCACGAGACTTCCTTGACCTGACATGAGGATTGGAGGAGGAGGACTTAGTCCTTTTCCCTGAAAAAAACCCAGCCAAAAGCAACAACAAATAGCAGTAGATGAGCATGCATGTCCACAAGATTAAGTAAGAAACCAGCAAAAAATTCTGGGCACATTCTTCAGATTCTACACCGGAATCTCCGGTCTGGAGACCAGAATCCCCGGACACACTGGAGTCTCCGCTCTGGTGATAGATCTACCAATGTAGACTCTAAAAAATCTGCACCTGATGATTTCTAGATGGGGAATTTCACCTAGGGAGGTTCTATTTCAAGTGACAAGGACAAACTCTCCAAAATTGCATCTAGAGCAAACCCTAGATGAAAAACAAGAGAAAGAGAGGGGAGAGGGACCCTTGTCACCCTGGTCGGCCATGGAGGAGCTCCTGGAGGGGAACCTCGAAGAGGAGTGGAAGGGAACCCGATGGGGTGGATTCCGGTGGTAGGAGACGACCGGATGGGGTCTTGGAGTCGGCGGCAGCGCAGGAGGAGAGATGGGGATCGGGGGTGGTTGGAAGGGAATGGGAAACCCTTCCCCCCGATCCCCTTTTTGTTCTGCGAAAACCGCCAGACCGAAGTCTCCGGTCTAACCACACCGGAGTCTCCGGTGTACCGGAATCTCCGTGCCTAGTCGAGAGACTTTGGACAGACGGGAGTCTCCAATGTTTCACACCAGAGTCTCCGGACCCAAACTCCTGAAAAATCCCAGAAAATGTGGGGACATGCATGTGGCAATGAAACTTGTCTTTTAGGAATATTTTGGCTTGGGACAAGAAAAACGAAATAGGGATGGTACTTCACACTCAAAGATTGCAAGATCCAAACAAATAAACACCAATATTTGAGTTTGTTTTCCATAAAAACAACAAAACTCAAAAACGAGCGAAAGAAGTCAAATGAAAGCCAAATAAGAACCAAATAATAACCAACTCTTCAAAAGAAGAGCTTGGTGTCCTAAGCCGCCATGTAATAGATCATGGTATGACACTGAGAAGATATATCTTGGGTGCATTCCCAATTCTCGACATTGAAGCTCACAATTCAACATTAGAAAAAGAGAGATAACAATGAATTGTTGCTTTGGGCATAATTGGGGGAGGGAGAACCCAATGTGGTAGGATAACACTCCCCCTATGTCCATGCCTACACCTATACCCAAATACGTATCAACTATAGGGGTGTGTGTGTGCATGATACTCAAGTCAAACTCCTTGAATCGATGATATTTAGCTCATTCCTCAAAAACATGAATCTTGCATCATCAAGTGGCTTCGTGAAGATGTTCGCGAGATTATCCTTGGTAGGGACATATGCTAGCTCAATATCACCTCTTGCCACATGATCCCAGATGAAATGATGACGAATCTCAATATGCACTTTCATTGTCACACATAAGAGGCACCTTATCCAAGTGAACTCACACTCTTTGAGGGTTTGCCTAATCCATAGCAATTGGGTGCAAGCACTAGCGGCCGCCACATACTCTGCTTCAGTGGTGGAGAGAGATATACAATTTTTCTTCTTGGAATACCAACTAACCAAAGACATACTAAGAAATTGGCAAGCCTCGGAAGTAGACTTCCTATCATCTTGATGACCGGCCCAATCCGAGTCCGTGTACCCCTTGAGAGAAAATTGTGCCCCCTTTGGGTACCACAAACCAAACCTTGAGGTATGAACCAAATACTAAAAGATCATATGGACCGCCACCAAGTGGCTTTCCTTAAGAGCCAATTGATACCTTGCACACACACCTACACTCAAAATGATATCGGGCCTAGATACACAAAAGTAAAGTAAAGAACCAATCACAGAACGATACAACTTTTGGTCCACATCTTTACCGTCCGGATTGCGCTTGAGGTGGCATTTGACTTGCATAGGAGATGGCTTTTCTTTTGGAACTTGGAAATTAAACCTATTTAGCATGTCTTGGGTATACTTGGCTTGAGAAATGAAAGTCCCATGAGCCAATTGCTTGATCTCAAAGCCAAGGAAGAATTTGAGCTCTCCCATCATAGACATCTCAAACCTCTCAGTCATAAGCTTCGAGAACTCATTATTAAAAGCTTAGTTAGTTGAGCCAAAGATAATATCATCCACGTAGAGTTGGAATATGAAAATCTCTCCCTTTACCCCTCTTTGCGAAAAGGGTGGGGTCGATCTTCCCAACTTTAAACCCACGGTCCTCCCAACAACTCTCTAAGGTGCTCATACCACGCACGTGGTGCTTGTTTAAGTCCATAGAACGCCTTATTGAGCTTGTAGACATGGTTACGGAAGTTGGGGTTCTCGAACCCCGGAGCTTGCTTAACATACACCTCCTCTTTCAATAGACCATTTAGAAAAGCACTTTTGACATCCATTTGTTGCAATTTGAAATTAGGCGAAGATGCATATGCAAGAAGGATACGGATGGACTCAAGGCGAGCCACCGGAGCATAGGTTTCATCAAAGTCAATGCCTTCCACTTGAGTGTAGCCTTGAGCCACGAATCTTGCCTTATTCCTTATGACAATACCATGCTCATCTTGGTTGTTCTTGAATATCCACTTAGTGCCAATAACATTGTGGAAATCCTTTGGCTTTTCAACTAGCCTCCAAAGTTTATTGTGCTCAAAGTTATTGAGCTCATGATGCATAGATTCCAAAAAATTGGAGTCCTCAAGAGCTTCAAATACTTTTCTTGGTTCCACCATGGATATGTGAGCTTGATGCTCACTAAAGTTTGCCAATTGCGTTCTTGCATATCTTATAGCTTGAACATCTTCCAAGACCTTGTCATCGGATGCATCAATACACTTCAAGACCTTAAATCCTTCTAGCACGACGGGCTTTGATCTCCATTTTTGCTAGGAGGAATCACTTGATCATTTGGTTCCCCGCTTGACCGATATGTTGTCCTTGATCATCATCATCGTTATCATCATCATCATCGTCATCATCATCATCAACACTAGCTTCAACTTGTGGAGAGGAAGACGAAGAAGGTTGATCGTGGCCTTGACCTTGACTAGCTTAAATGATAGTAGTGGTTGGTTCTTCCGTAGTAGCTAGGTCAACAATAGGAGGGTCTTGAGCTTGTTCTTGGTTAGGTGCAACACTTGGCTCCATGTCTTGTTCTTCTATTGTAGAGGAGGTCTCCACTTGCGTAGAGCATAGTTCTCTCGAGTTTCCATAAGGTGTCCCTCAATGGGGCAGAAAAATTCCCACACCCATCCCTCCTATGGCTTCTTGAGGCATTTTAACATCTACATTAGAAACATGAAATTGCACCACCTGGGAGCCATCATTTCCTAAAAAGACACACTACAAATTCTATGAGTATCCATGAGGTTTTGGCAAAGAGCTATGAGTGTGGGATTCGGAACCGTAACCAACAAATATACCTTCATTAGTTTTAGATTGGAATTTAGACAACCAAACACCCTTGATAAAATAGAAACACTTACAAACAAAGACACATAAGTAGGAGACGTTGGGTTTGTTGCCGGTGAGGATCTTATTTTGCATGTTTCATAATTTTTGGAGAATAAACACCAGGACCAGAAATCGAATGGAAAAAGCACTGTCGAGATACCATATTTCAGAAGATCAGAAGAAGAGGGGAGACACCGAAGATATCTTAGAAGTTCAGAGGAGGAGTCCAGCCAGAAGGGGAGCTAGAGGGGGGGGCCACCAGGGGCCCACACCATGAGGTGGCGCCCCCCTTGGCCACGCCGCCAGGTGGTGTGGCCACCCTGGCCCACCTCTCGTCGACATCTTTCGCGTACTTGACCCCCAGGGAACCCTAAGCCACATACCATCATCAAAGAATTATTCCGTCGCCGCCTCGAGGTGGAAAATACCCAAGAGAGAAAAGCTCTCTAGCAGGGAGAAATCTTCCGGGGAAATGCCTCTCCGGAGAGGGGAAATCATCGCCATCGTCACCATCGTCACTCCGGGCATCATCAAGATCGTCATTATCATCATCATCATCATCATCACCAGCACCATCACCCTCATCATCCACCGTCATCTCGTTGTAACAATTAGGGGACTCTATCATTGTTTTACATTAGATCTCTCTCCTGATGTGGATTACTTGTTAGTAGTTGATGCTTGTGAGATTTATCGGTGTTGGCACTTTATGACAAGATTGTTATTATCCATTATATCACCTCTGATTATGATCCATATGATGTCTTGTGAATAGTTCGTTTATTTCTTGAGGACATGGGAGAAGTCATGATGTTAGTAGTGAAGTTATGTTGAAGTAATATCTCGTGGCTCGGTATTTAAGTCGTGGTGCTATTCTTCTAGTGGTGTAATGTGAACGTCGACTACATGATATTTCACCTTTATGGGCCTATGAGGATGCATTGTGTATTTGGCTACTAATTGTGGGGTTGCCAGTGTTACAAAAACCTAAACCCCCGTTAGGAAACCAATGCACGAGGGAGCGTAGAATCCCGGAGTTTTAAGGCTGTGGTTAGATTTATCTTAATTACTTTCTTGTATTTGCGGATGCTTACGAGGGGTATAATCACAAGTATGTATTAGTCCTAGTTGGGAGGTGCATTAGCATAGGTTCACCCACACAACACTTCACGAACTAATGGATATTAATCAACCGTAACAAAGCAAACGCACTTGACAAAATTCCATGAGTCCTCGAGAACGTTTCGTAGTCATAAGTAAAACAACCGGGTTTTCCTTTGCTCTGAAAAGGATTAGGCTACTCGCTGCAATATTATTTACTGCTCTTTATTTACTCGCACTTTATTTATCTGCTATATCCAAAACAACCAAAACCCCGTTTGCTAGTGTTTACAATGAATCCTCTATCCAACCTGCTTGTCAACACCTTCTGCCCTTGTTGGGTTGGACACTCTTATTTATCGAAAGTACTACGATACACCCCCTATACTTGTGGGTCATCAAGACTATTTCCTGGCGCCGTTGCCGGGGAGTGAAGCGCTATTGGTAAGAGAAAATTTTATTGTGAGTGCTGTTTTTATTTCTGTCTACTGCTTTATTTCATCATGGATAATACTTTTGGTTGTCTGTTTAGAGGTACTACTATCACTGCTAGGGTAGTAAGTGACCCGTTATCTTCTGAATTATATCCTTATAAAATACCTATGAAAATTGTTGGACGTGTTATGGATAACTGCTATTACGGTGATGGAATTGTCCATCCCGGTGATCATTTGCTCTTTATACATGAATTATGTGAGTTATTCAGGTGTGCAGGTATTACAACGGATCAAGTTAAAAGGAAATTATTTTCTTTATCGCTGAAAGGAAGAGCCGATGAATGGTTCAAATTACTGAGGAATGGTGAATCTATTGGATGGGAGGAAATTGTTCCTCTCTTTTATTCTAAATTTTATCCTCCTAGTGAGATTCATAAAGACCGGAATCAAATCTATAATTTCTGGCCTCATGATGGAGAGAGTATTGCCCAAGAATGGGGGAGAATTAAGTTATTAATGCTCAAATGTCCCGTTCATGAACTCCCGCATAATATTGTTGTCAATAATTTTTATGCAAGGCTTTCTCTTCATGAGAAGGATTTATTGGATGCTTCTTGTTCTGGATCATTCACACATATGAAGGAAGAAGCTAAATGGGATCTTCTTGAACGTATTCAAGGAAACACTGAAGGATGGGAGAATCACAAAGGTAGAAAGTCAGTTATAAATTAAGATTATAAATGCATTAAATATTTTATGGGTACCAATGATTTCTATGATGTTAGTGTTGTTTGTGTTTTTGATTCTCAAATTTTTGTAAACTGTCTTAAAGCTTTTGCCTCCTGTATTGATATTCCTAAAAGAATTATCACAAGTACCATGCACCTTATAAATATATTGTTCCTGCTAGTAATATAGAAGTGCATGTTATTAATCCCGCTGTCCCTGAGCCTTATGTTGAAAAAATTCCTTTCCCTGCTAAGGTGAAAGAATACTCTATAGTAGCTAGTGTGGTTAATAAGAGTAATAAGAAAGCTATTGAACCTGATGAACAAATAATTGTTGAACCCACAGTAGCAAGAGTAAAAGATCTTGTTTGTGGAAATGTGGAGGATGAACACATTGTCTTCTATGAGGATGCTTCTAACATTGTTTCACATCCTCATAGACCTAACAAAACTAGTGTCCATGTGCTTTCTGTTAAGATTGGTGATCATTTCTATTATGGTTTGTGTGATATTGGTGCTAGTTCTAGTGTTATACCTTATGAGCTTTATAGATAAATTATGCATGAAATTTGTTCTTGTGAGCTTGAAGATATTGATGTGGTTAATTAGCTTGCTAATAGAGAAACTTTTCCCTATTGGTATTGTTAGATATGTGGAAGTTTTATGTGGTAAAACCAAATATCCCACTGATTGTCTAGTACTTGGTAAGGCTGCTAGTAAGACTTGTCCTGTTATTTTTGGTAGACCTTTCTTGAACACTTGTGGTGCCATTATAGATTGTAAAAGAGAGAAGATTTTGACTAAATTTGATGGAAAATCTTATGAGTTCAATTTCTCCAAATTTGCTAGAGCACCTTATGAATCTAAATTACCTGATGAGAATTTTAAAGTTGAACTACTTGCTTCTATTACTCTTGCTCCTAACAATGCTTTGCAGCAATATATGGAGGATCATGAGAGTGAGGTCTTTATGGAAGAGAGAAATGAGATTGACGATATTCTTCTTCGTCAACCAGTGATATTGAAACATAATTTACCTGTGGAAGACTTGGGTACCAAATTACCACCCAAGGAGGATCCTGTCTTTGATTTAAAACCTTTACCTGATGATCTTAAATATTCTTATATTGATGATAAGAAAACATATCATGTTAAAACTTTCGGGTGAAGAAGAGGAAAGATTATTTGGAGTTTTACCGTGGAGCTATTGGATACACTCTTGATGATTTGAAGGGAATTTATCCTACTATATGCCAGCATGCTATTAATATTGAACCTGATGCCAAGCCAGTAGTTGATCATCAATGTTGTTTAATTCCTAATATGAAGGAAGTGGTAAGAAATGAGGTATTAAAACTTCTTGATGTTGGTATTATTTTTCCTATTGCTGATAGTAGATGGGTGAGCCCTATGCACTGTGACCCTAAGAAAGGAGGAATGACTGTTGTACCTAATGAAAACAATGAGCTCATTCCACAAAGAGTAGTAGTTGGTTATAGAATGTGCATTTATTTTAGAAAGGTTAATAAATTTACTAAGAAAGATCATTATCATTTACCCTTTATTGATCAAATGTTAGAAAGGTTGTCTAAGAAAACTCATTTGTGCTTTCTTGATGGTTATTCTGGGTTTTCTCAAATTGCTATTAGGATACAAGATCAAGAGAAAACAACCTTTAATTTTCCTTATGGTACTTATGCTTATAGAAATATGCCTTTTGGTTTGTGTAATGCTCCTGCTACTTTTCAAAGATGCATGTCTGCTATTTTTCATGGTTTTTGTGAAGAAACTGTGGAAGTATTCATGGACGATTTCTCTGTCTATGGAACTTATTTTGATAATTGTTTGCACAAACTTGACAAAGTTTTGCAGAGATGTGAGGAAACTAATCTTGTTCTTAATTGGGAGAAATGCCACTTATGGTTAATGAAGGAATTGTTCTTGGACATAAATTTTTTGAAAGAGGTATTGTAGTTGACAGAGCTAAAGTGAAATCCATAGAGAAAATGCCCTGTCCTAGGGATGTTAAAGGTATTCTTAGTGTTCTTGGTCACGCTGGTTTTTATAGAAGGTTTATTAAAGATTTCTCTAAAATATCAAAGCCTCTTACTAATCTTCTTCAAAAAGATGTACCATTTGTTTTTGATGATGATTGTAAGGAAGCTTTTGAAACTTTAAAGAAGGCTTTAACTACTGCTCCTATTGTTGAACCTCCTGATTGGGATTTACCTTTTGAAATTATGTGTGATGATAGTGATTTTGCTGTAGGTGTTGTTCTTGGACAACACATAGATAAGAAGTTGAATGTTATTCATTATGCTAGTAAGACTCTTGATGCTGCTCAAAAGAATTATGCTACTACTGAAAAAGAGTTCTTAGTTGTATTTTTGCATGTGATAAGTTTAGACCTTATATTGTTGACTCAAAGGTTACTATTCATACTAATCATGCTGCTATTAGATATCGTATGGAAAAGAAAGATACTAAGCCTAAGCTTATTATATGGGTGTTGCTTTTACAAGAGTTTGATTTGCATATTGTGGATAGGAAGGGTGCTGAAAATCCTGTTGCTCATAACTTGTCTAGATCTGAAAACATTATTTTTGATCGTATTCCTCTTAATGATAGTTTTCCAAATGAACAATTGTCTGCAATAAAGGTAAAACCCCAAGATAGTCCATGGTATGCTGATTACGCTAACTTTATTGTTTCAAAGTATTTGCCACCAACATTTACAGCACAACAAAGAAGAAAAATCTTCTATGATTTGAATCATTATTTTTGGGATGACCCACATTTATATAAAGAAGGAGTAGATGGTATTATGAGAAGATGTGTTCCACATCATGAACAACATGAAATATTGAAGAAGTGCCATAGCAGTGCTTGTGGAGGACATCACGCTGGAGATAGAACCGCACATAAGGTTCTATAATCAAGTTTCTATTGTGTCGTGGTGAGGTAAAGACAGATGCCATAGGATGGCTAAAGATTGGGGACGATGGACGCTGTAGGTATTCGGGGAGGGATCACACGCCAAGTAGACGCGCTCAGGAACACTGCAAACAACACAATCTACCCAGGTTTGGGGCCCTCGTGTGGAGGTAATACCCCTACTCCTGCCTATCTCTCTGTATATAGCTCAACCGAGTAGCCACAGTACAATCTCTACTCTCAGCCGAGTAGCGAGCTGCTAGCTCTCTCTCTGTGGTGCTAAGACTCACAGTAAATGCCCGAGTAGAGATAGCCTCCATCTACCCAGACCACCCGAGCTTTACCCGATTGATCCAGATCGATACTCCTATTCTTCTCTTGGCCTTCTGTACTTCGTACTGAGTAGCGTCTACCGGATAACGGATACCCGGGTAGCCGCCTACCTGGATCATACTTTGAACGCTGTTTACCACCAGTCTTACCCCTACTCGGAGGTAGCCGCCTGACATTAGTCCCCGAAGCTGATAGAGTCCGGCGAACTTGGGCGTTGAGACCTGCCAGCTTTAACCAAATTGCCTTCGTGATGACATACGACTGAGTTGCTCCCCAATTCGGTTTCC
Organism: Alopecurus myosuroides; assembly: GCA_028641055.1. Classification (NCBI taxonomy): domain Eukaryota; kingdom Viridiplantae; phylum Streptophyta; class Magnoliopsida; order Poales; family Poaceae; genus Alopecurus; species Alopecurus myosuroides. The sequence continues at coordinate 52,021,167 of CM054057.1, forward strand.
ATACCGGAACTCGGACCTTTTTGTTGAAGCTCACGGAGCTTTTCATCTCTTCACCGTGTAGATCAAGTGATGCCGAGTTCCCCCGAGAACTTAACACTTAGTGAAAATCTCAACACTTTGCCGCTCAGAGCAGTTCCATCTTCTCGTGTCCAGGGGACACACGTGTCACGCAGTCGTACCCCCGACACCTCGGTTCTGGCGCAACTGCGCGGCACGCGCCCATCACTGCGCCCAGGGGCCCACAGGACGTTGTGTCATTTCAAGCACGTACTCGATGGCCCACGATACGCACCGTGGGATTAACTGCGCCTGTTACGTGCGTATTACACGCTATGTGTGTTTCTAACGGGCGCGTTAACCCCCACTCTGCACGATCTCGCCCACGATCGATCGTGGATAGTAACTGCACACGGGGAAGGATAAATACCCCCGCGCCGCCCTCTGCTCCTCTCTCCTCGCACTTTCCCCTTCTCGCATTCGCTCTTTGCCTTCGCCTCCGCAGCGGAGATTAGCGCCTTCGCGAGCTCGCTGCCCATCACCGTTCCACGCGCAGAGAGCGAGAGAAAACATCTCCGCGCGCCTCCGCCCTCGTCTTCGTCCTCATCCTCGACGCATCCACTCCTCCATCGAAGGAAACGCCATGGAGCTCGAGAACATTGCTGGAGATCTGCATGGGGAGGAGGTGGTGACGCCGCGCGCCGGCTGGGAGGGCTCCAACGTGAGAGCGTCGGACTGCCAATGGCTCGTCAACACGCGACGAATCCCTCCCGGCGTCATCTGCCGCCCTCCTGGGAAGGATCTCGTCCCCGCTCCTGAACCCAATGAGTACGTGGTGTTCTTAAGCCACTTCAAACGTGGATTTGGACTTCCCATCTCCAAATTTATGCATGACTTTCTGCGCCACTTTGGCCTCCAGCCACACCATCTCCTTGCCAACGCAATAGCCATGCTTTCCACTCACGCCGCCGTCTGCGAAGCCTTCCTAGGCGTATACCCCACCATCCACACTTGGGCAAAATTCTTCTTCCTCCGCCAGCAAAGTATCCCCAACCCTTCTGATCCTCTTGCCCCGAAGGAGATGACCCAGATGGGTAGCGCCATGATGCTCCAGCGCTCCACCGGGTACCACCGTGGGTACTCGAGCTAGACACGTGCCGCAAGTGACAGCGGGGCTTCCTTTACGTGAAGAACCCGACTCACGCAGAGGGAGAAGCAGCCGTGGACCTAATCAAGATGCCCGCATTCGAGAACGTGGCCCCTGCCGACCAGCGGAACTGGGGTTACCACCCCAGGAAGACGGTGAAGGATGCCAACCAGGTTGAGGACCGCCTGTAGATGCTGGTGCAAGAAGGGCTCCTCCAGACGATCCGGTGGCCTGCTGGGTGGAGCGCTGAGTCCTCCCGCTCCAACACCGAGTACACAAGATGTGCTATATGTGCGGCTCCCGCGACTGCACCCGGACGACCACCTTTGAGCTCTCCAAACCGGAGGTGGCGATCTGGGCCAAGTCCATCCTACGGACCACGCTCACGGATAACTGGTTCTACGGCTTCGTGCCGTATAGCCGCACGAAGCGCATCCCTCAAGTAAGTATTCCTATTTACACACTTGCTGATCGCAATTCTTATTCCCCTACTGCATACCGAGTAGAAAGCACTGTAGCCTTTTATTCCCATATTCTTACTGTTTGCACTTCATACTGGATAGAGCTCCTCTGTTAGAACCTCGATCCTTATGCTTTATGTGTGCACGTTGTTCAGAGTAGAGCCTCCATCTGTATCCCTGCTTAGGACATAGTCGCAAATACTCTATGTTTGCTTGTTAGGCCGAGTAGGACTTCTGCTCGCTTTCTTCTTCTATGACTTAGCTTTATGTGATTTATGCTTGCACGCTAAACCGAGTATGCCATCTACTCGTTTCTCTCTTCTAGGCCTTAGCCTTTTATGCTTTATGTTTGCACGCTAGACCGAGTAGAACATCTACTCGTTTCTCTCTTTGAGTCCTTAGCATCTTGTGCTTTATGTTTGCACGCTAGACCGGGTATGATTCCTCTTTTGATACTTAGCTCACTGTGCTTCATATTTGCACTTTTCAGCACATCGCTCGATAGAAACAAGAAGACAACGCCGTCTTCGAGAGGAACGGGAAGCCGGACCGGATGGAGGACGACACGACATCGTTCGACGTCCAGGATACAGTCTGTATGTCTTGCTCTGGCAAGGATGGTAAGTCCCGAGACTGTGCTTCTATTCGGGACTGGTCTGATGATGAAGAAGGTGACCGAGTCCTGCTGTTTTCTTGCTTGCAGAGCACATTGATCTTTCTCTTTTCTCATTCTGACACTTGCTTCTTTCAATCACAGAGAAACAGGAGGAGGGGGAGGAGCCACTGGAGGTGGTTCCTGTGTCCATGGCTGCCCCCGTCGGAAGCAAAAGGAGAGCATGTAGCGGAGCATCGGAGCCCCCTGCTAAGAAGCAGAAGAAGAAATCCGGCAACAAGTAGACTATTGCACGCAAGAGGCACCCAACTGCAGACGTGTAAGGGCCTCTGAGTAGAATCTAGCCTTGTCCTTCCATTATCTTCTCCGTTTCCCCCTTGGATTTCTTCTCTGCATCCCTATGAATTTTCCTTCTCCTCTGCCTACTTTATTTTAGTGCTTCCCTCGACGCTGAGGCCACCAATGAACCTGCTCCCAAGAGGAGTGTGCCACGAAATGTCGTGGACCTCTCGGATGACGAGGAGGAGTACCATCCAGAGGATAGGACGCAGACGTCCTCCCCTCCCCGAGAAGAACATGATCTTGGCGCCGAGAACACCGGCGCCGAGATGGAGACGGAACAAGACCATGAGCAACAGCAGCCCAGCCCTCCGCGGGCTGCGCAGGAGCCCAGCTCTGAGAGACCGCCAGCGCCCCCTGCAGCCTGCGCTGAGGAGCCCTGCCGAGTAGCGGCAAGAAGACTCCGCCATGGAGCGACCAGACCCCGCTGCCGAGCAGCGGCGAGAAGAATCCACCCTGGAGCGGCCAGATCCCGCTGCCAAGCAGCGCGAAGAGATCCCCGTTGACTAGCAGCAAAGGACTTCGCCAGTGCAGGACCGGGTTGTGGAGCAACCTCCACCCCAAGGCCAAGCACAGCGAGATGCTGCGCCAGTTGGCCAGCCGCAGGCGCCGCCAACCAAGAAGACACCTCCACCGAGAACGCAGCAGTCCAGCCAGCAGCCACCGCAGGGGCATCCGCCAGTTGCGCAGATGCCACCACCAAGGCCAAAATCAACACCTGATGCTCCTGGCGCCGGCAAGCCGCCAACTGGCCAAAGGTCCAAGCCCTCAGCTGCAACAATCGCCGCTGAGAAGGCCGCAGCCAAGTCCGCAAAGAACACCAAATCCAGTGGCAGCCAAGGTCAAGACCAGACCGGCCGGGTACCGGCCCCTACTCCCTCAGCAACGAGCGGTGCGCTGATGCCCGTGAAGACTGGGCCGGTTGCCCGTAGCACCAAACTTTTCCAAACTTCCATCAAGTTTAGTCCTCCGGAGCACCAGATTGTGGGAACTGGTCCCAGCTCGCCTGCCAAGGGTGCGATCTACCCAGATCACTGGCGTGATCAGCTAGAGCTCAACCAGCAATAACAGGCGCAAGAAGCTGTGCGCAAGGCGACGCTGAAGGAGAGGAGACAAGTGTCCCGCTCCGGAGGCACGGGAAAAGCTCCTTCCCTCCGCATTGAATACATGCCGCCTCCCTCCGAGTACGAGCTCCAAGAGGACACTGAAACCATTTTTGACCGTATAGGCTTTGTGGAGAAATTCTGGGACAGCAAGCAGCATGGCCGCGCCGAGTGGGACAGCGTGCACTTGAAGAATCTTGACACATACCGGCAAGCCTGGAACAGGGCTGATGTTGGTCCTGTTACAATGGCCATGACCTCCTCCAGCAGTATCCTGCCACACAAACTTTACATCATGCGCAAAGCTGCAGAAGACGTCGAGAACACCAACCGGGTAGGTGCTCTTTTCCTTTTCATCCGGATTTCTTCACTGCTTGCTTTCTTCCCCTTTACTCTTTTATCTTCTATCTTCTCTTTTATCCACTACCCAGTCCCCGAGATTCGGGCTGAGTAGATAAAGCTCAACCGAGTTGCAATTTACTCGGGCCAAATCTTCCAACGCACGGTAGTTTCTTCATCCTTGCGGGAGTGCACTCTGGCCCGGACCAATGTCTTTCGCCAGCTCCTCTGGTCACACAGGGCCATCCGGGATAGAAACCGGGAGCTGGAGCTCGAGAAGACCGAGAAGGACGTTCTGGAGAAGAATGCCGCGGAAACTGTCATAAAATTGTCCTCTGTTGAAAATAAGTAATTAGCATTTTTGGTCTGTGCGTTTTTTGTTTACGCCCGTTTTTTGCTTTTGCTCACTCTGTGTCTTCTCTACACGTGAACTCAAGGCTCTCGTCGAGAAGCACCAGGACTGTGAATTCATGGCTGTTTCTGCGCAAAGCAAAATTTCCTCTTTGGAAGGTGAGCTAATCCTTCTCTTCTCTTCACTTAGTTTCTGTTGCCTCTTCACCTTGCTAAACATGTGGCTTTTTCCTCAGAAGAATACAAAACCTTCCGAGAGCAGCACCTAGAGTGTCTCACCCCGGCTGAAGCGCAGCAGCAAGTGCATGTGAGAGAAGCCCAACTGCAGCAGGAACTAGACGCCGAGAAGGCTGAAGTCCAGAAGCTCAAAGTTGAGCTTACTGATGCCATCAAGACTGCGATTGAAGCCGGGAATGAGAAAACCAATATACTGAACCGGGCTGTCGCAAAGAAGCAAGAGCTCGAGAGGGAGATCAGATCTCTGAGAGAGAGGAATCAAACTCTCGAGGGCATGATTAATGATTCACGCCGTCTCCAATACAGGCACATCCGGCTTACTGATGACTGGAGGACCAAGCTAGGGGAGCCTTGTCCTGGAACTGAGCTGTGAGTTCTCGCTACTCTTCATTCTACTTGGTCTTTGTCTTTCTGACTTCTTCTATTTGGTTTCTTTCTTCCCGGTTTTTATATTCTGACTCAAACTAGCATGTCCTTCTCCAGATACCTTCCCGGATTTCAATGCTGCCGCGGAGATCGCTGTGTAGAAGGCAAGAAGAGCAAGGGCGTCTTCTGGCCTCAACACGGACGAGTCCGCCAGCATTGATGATCACCTTGAGAATATCAAGACCCGGGTGCTATCCCTCAAGGGCCTGGGTACCTCCATGATTTCTACCGCCATGAACCTGCACAAGCTGTTCTGGCCAGAGCGGTAGGTTCTGGATACGATCAACGAGATGGCCGCCAATCTGGACCATGTGAAGGAGGAGCTGAAGAAGTGGCACGCCTCCGCAGCCCGGGCTGGTGCGGATGAAGCCCTCCACTTCATTCTATCCTGGTATGAAAATCTTGATCTTGAGAGGATCAGCACACTCTGGAACGGCTCTAAGTGGACCGACCGCGACTCCTGCATCCTGCGCTGGAAAGAGGTCGCCTATGAGCTCGCTTCATACGCGGAAACACAGCAGTACATTGACGGCCCTACAGAGCCGGATACTGATGTCGATGAAGATGAAGATGAAGTTGAGGGTGATGGTGAAGCCGGGGAAGATGGCAGCCTTGGCGACAAAGAGGAGGAGCCTAAGGATGGTGGAGAAGAGGAGGCCGAGTAGCGCAATGTTGCTGAGGAGCCCGAGATGGAGGAGGACCCGGAAATCACCAAGCAAGGAGCTGGCTCTGACGAGGTCCAGGATGAGTCGCAGCCCGCCGCTCAGGACGGAGCTGTCACCACTGAAATGGTGATCGACACTCCCGTCCCCGAGTTGGGCGCAACTTGAGCCTCAACCGCGAACATCGCCTCCGAGCAGTACCCTCTACCCGGTGACTCCGCTGCGCAGGCCATCAACACTGCCTCTGAGCCAGCCTCCACTACTCCAACCTCCGCTACTCCAGAGCCTGCCTCTACAGCTGCTGCTACCGAGCCCGTAGCGCCTACCAACAACGAGATGGACTCTACCTCAACTGTTGCCTAAAATTCCTGCATTTTTTATCCTCGAATACTTATCAAATCCCTGGTATGCCGGGTGCAGATGTAATCAAAACTTTATTGCTCCTTGTGCTACTCAGATTTATTTAGTTCACTTTAGCAAGACTGGCTTAATGCCGGATTGCGTTAAGATGCAAGTCCCCGAGTTGTTGTTTTCATCCACTTAGTCTTTTTGTCTTTGCTCTTACCTGCCAATTGTGGCTTTTTGGTAGTCGAGTCACAAGATTTCAAAAACTAAGTTTCTGATACTTAACCACTTTGAGATTTGGATGTTAACGCTGCCCCACACTTAGCCGAAAAGAAAATAGATACAAAAGAACACCCTATTCGGTTGTTGTACTCTTTTTCCTTAGCAGTTTTTCATGTGTTCATTGACCTTTGGCGTGTTCTCTTGCTTGCCATGAAGCCGGGTTGCGGACAGCAGCAGAGTCAAAGAGTTGGCCCTTGGGTTTAGACACATTACTAAACGTACGCGTGAAATTTGAGTAGAAGAACCGAGTAGGCAAAGGAAGTACAGTAAATAACATAGAGCAAGTTTGGCACGGGCAGTCCCCGAGTTCGAATTCCGAGTGCCGACTAGAATTTTAACTCGGTTTTGATGAGATACATACAATGTTTGCTCATGAATGAAAACGGCGGAGTAGAGCTACATTCCAGGTACGTTTGGATTCTTCTTCGGATTGATCCGCCCTGTTCTTCTGTGGTGCATGTGCATCAATGAGATAATAGGCATCATTGTGTAGAGCTTTGCTCACAATGTAAGGCCCTTCCCACGGAGGGGATAGTTTGTGCATCCCGGTTGTGCGCTGCACGAGCCTGAGGACCATGTCTCCTTCTTGGAAAACCCTTGGGTTTACTTTCCGGCTATGATAGCGCCTCAGGCTTTGCTGATATATGGCCGAACGTCACAGAGTTAACTCTCTTGCTTCTTCTAGCAGTTCAACGTCATTTTCTCGGGCTTCTCTAGCCTCTTTTTCAGTGTAGAGGTTTACTCTAGGTGAGTCATGCTCAAGGTCAGTAGGCAACACGGCCTCAGCTCCATATACCAGGAAGAATGGTGTGTATGTGGTTGATCGGTTAGGGGTAGTCCTTAGACTCCACAACACCACCGGCAACCCGTCCAGCCAACAACCAGGGGTTCGCTGTAGTGGCTCAATTAGCCTTCGCTTTATCCCGGATAGGACCATCCCATTTGCTCTTTCAACTTGTCCATTTGATGCCGGATGCGCGACTGACGCAACGTCTAGCCGGATCCGCTTTTCCTTGTAGAATCTTGCAAATGCTCCCTAAGCAAAGTTTGTTCCATTATCTGTGATGATGCTGTGCGGGTACCCGTATCTCAGAATCATGTCTTTCAGAAAGCTCACAGCTGTGTTCCCATCACACTTCCGGATAGGATTCACTTCAATCCACTTGGTGAACTTATCAACCATGACCAAGATATGAGTCATGTTGCCTCTAGCTGGCTTGAAAGGGCCTACCATATCCAGACACCAAACGGAAAATGGCCAAGTAATGGGGATGGTCTTCAACTCGGATGTTGGTGTGTGTATCTTGCCTGCAAACCTTTGGCACCCGTTGCACTTTCTCACTAAATCTTCTGCTTGACGCAGGGCAGTGAGCCAAAAGAACCCATGCCGAAAGGCCTTGTTGCCTAGAGCCCGAGACGAGGCATGGTGCCCGCTTTCTCCTTGGTGTATCTCCCTTAGGATCTCTTCTCCTTCTTCTGGCTCCACACAATGTTGGAGCACGCCAGTAGGACTTCTCTTGTGTAACTCCTTGTTGATGATTGTATATGCCTTGGATCTTGTCTGTATTTGCCGGGCTGTGACCTCGTCACTTGGCAAGGTGCCATCCATCAAGAAGGACAATATGGGCAGAGCCCAGCTCGACGTGGGCCGCATAGGAAATATAGGTTCATCTACCTCCATTGGATTAGCCACCATTACTTGCTTCGAGTTGGGGACGAGTCCCCGAGTACTAAGAAATGATCCCCTCGATGAAGGCGACATCCCCCGAGTTAGGAGGGGCAGTCCCCGGGTTGCAGACGGCAGTCCCCGGGTTGGAGACGGCAGTCCCCGGGTTCTCCTTTGCACTTTCCCAGTCAATTTCCATGGGGACAGCCTTCGATCCTGGCAAAGATGGAATGAAGATGGATTCCGAGTTGGGTGATGGCTTGATCGATGGATTTCTCAAATGCTCCAAGGCAATCCCGGGTGGGATAAACTGCCAAGAAGATCCCAACTTGGACATGGTATCAGCTGCATCATTCTCAGCTCGGTGTATGTGATGGAACTCACACCCATCAAAGAATCCGTTCATGTTGTGCACTAGGAACCGGTAGGACGCCATGTTGGCATCCAAGGCATCCCAATTTCCCGAAACTTGGTGAACCACCAAATCCGAGTCGCGATAGCATATAATACGTCGGACTCCAATCTCCTTGGATACCCTCAAGCCATTTACCAGCGCCTCGTACTCGGCTACATTGTTGGATGCCGAGAAGTGGATATGCAGCACATACTTGAGTTGGTCTCGCTTGGGTGACATGAGCACCACGCCAGCACTGAGCCCTTCTTTTACTTTGGAGCCATCAAAATGCATCTTCCAGAAATTGGTTTCCGGCAAGAGAGGCTCATACGGCATCTCGGCCCAGTCCACCAAAAAATCCGCCAAGGTTTGCGACTTGATTGCTTCTCTTCTCACCTACAGAGGGGTGTACGCGGCTAGTTCAATTGCCCATTTGGCTACCCGTCCGCTTGCATCCTTGTTGCCCATGATCTCCGAGATGGGAGCAATGCTCACCACTATGATGGGATGCTCTTGAAATAGTGCTTGAGCTTCTTGGCACCCAGGTACACTCCATATGTCATCTTCTTGTAGTGCGGGTAGTTTTGCTTGGAGCTGGATAGCACCTCACTGAGATAGTACACCGGACGCTGCACAGTTTTGCCTTCCTCTTCTCTTTCTACTACCACCACCACACTCACTACCCGGTTGGTAGCTGCAATGTAAAGTAGCATTGTCTCCTTGGGCAGAGGGCTCGCTAGGATGGGAGCGCTACCCAGCATGGTCTTGAGTTCCTTGAAGACCACATCAGCTTGTGGTGTCCAGACAAACTTGTCACTTTTCTTCATGAGCTGATAGAGAGGCAAGGCCTTCTCACCCATCCTTCCCAGGAAGCGGCTAAGGGACGCCAGGCACCCGGTAAATTTCTGCACATCCTTCAGTGATCTCGGCAAAGACATGCTCTCTATAGCTTTTATCTTTGAAGGATTGGCCTCAATGCCCCGACTGGATACCAAGAAGCCGAGTAACTTGCCCGCCGGGACGCCAAATGTGCACTTAGTTGGATTCAATTTCATCTGATATTTGCGCAAACTGGCAAATGTTTCCTCAATATGGCTCAGCAGAGTGTGTTTTTCTTTCGTTTTGATGACAATGTCATCTACGTACACCTGCACATTCTTGCCTATCTGTTCATGCAAACATTTTTGCATGCACCTCTTATAAGTAGCCCCGGCATTTCTCAACCCGAAACACATAACACGATAGCAATAATCCCCGTACGGGGTAATGAAAGCAGTCTTTATTTGATCAGCCGGGTTAAGAGGGATCTGGTGAAAACCAGAGTAGGCATCAATGAAAGACAAAAGTTTGCACCCATCAGTGGAATCGATCACCTGATCTATGCGGGGTAGAGGGAACAGGTCCTTGGGGCAGGCCTTGTTCAAGTCGGTGTAGTCCATGCACATGCGTCGTGCCACCGCGGCCTGGGGGTCCTCCTTCTTCTTCTCCACCATGACCAGATTGGCCAGCTAATCTGGATGCAGTACCTCCATGACGAATCCACTTATCATTAGCTTCGTGATCTCGTCACCGATAGCTTTTCTTCTCTCAGCCGCAAAGGGGCACATTGCCTGCTTAACCAGCTTGGCGTCAGGGCGCACATGTAGCGAGTGCTCAACCAACTCCCCTGGGACACCCGGCAAGTCCTCATTGGACCATGCAAAGACATCCCGATTCTCACGGCGGAAGCGGATGAGCTCGCTTTCCTATTTCTCCTCCAACCCGGCGCCAATGATGGCAAAACGCTCCGGGAATTCTGGGTCAACCTACACCTTCTTGGTTTCCTGGGAGGCCTGGAACGTGGCTCCGTACTGAGAACTTGGCATGCCGGGCATACCGACTTGAGCTGCCTGGGCCATGGCCACCACTTCATGTATCTTCTTCTTCTCGGCAACAATGACCAGGGACTCGGCCAGCCGAGATCCAGCAGAAGCACAATCCTGGGAGTACTTGTACTCACCCGAGATGGTGATGACACCATTAGGACCGTGAAGCTTCATCTTCAGGTAGGACGCATGGGTTGAGACCATGAACTTTGCGAGTGCAGGCCTACCGAGAAGAGCATGGTAGGGGCTCTGAAGATCAACTACTTCGAACTGCAGGCACTCGGTGCGGCAGTTCTCCCTGGTGCCGAATAGCACATCAATCCAGATGCGGCCGATTGGAGCGCAAGACACTCCCGGCACAATACCATGAAAAGTGGTCCGGCTGGGTAGCAGCATGTTCTCGGCAAGGCCGAGCTTCTCCAAGGTATCTCGGTACATGATGTTGATGCTGCTCCCATTGTCAATCAGCACCTTGCTGAACTTCACGTTCTTCTTGGTCCCCAGGAAAGTGGGATCCACCACCAGCGCATACGTACCCGGATTGGGCATCATCCTGGGATGATCATATTTAGACCAAGTGATCTCTTGGTCGCACCAGTGCACGTAATTCAGCACAGCCGGCATTACTGCATTCACCTCCATCGCGCGTCTGCGCAGCGACTGCTTGTCATCCGGTTCAGTGGTGAACACCATGTAGCTCTCATGATGCTCCTGGTACTGGTTCCGGTCTCCACCACCATAGTTGCCATTGTTGTTGTTGCCATTGTTGTTGTTGTTGTTCCGGTTGTTGTTGCGGGTGTAGTAGTTGTAGTTGTTGCTGCGGTTGTTGTAGTTGCGGTTGGCTCTCTGAGCCACTTGATTCACATTCTCCCTCCTCGGGTTCTCGGCCGGCCTGGGAGGAGCCGCCCGAATAGGCTGCACATTGGAACTCGCAAGCGGAAGAGGAGGATGAGGAGGCAGTTGGCCAAAGCCTTCACTCTTGATGCGATCCCACCAGCTACACTGCCGGGTAGTGTGGTTGGCTGGCCTACTCGGATGCCGAGTGTGGAAACTGCAAGGCCCATCTTTCATGTTCTCAAAGATAAACCTCTGAGTGACGTCTCCGGCTTCCTGGGCGGCATTGTCCTGCTGGGGAGCATTGTACTGCCTTTTGAAGTTCTGGATGTGATTCTAGTTCTGCCTGTATTGGCTCCAGCTGTTTTTTGCCTTTGGCTGCTCTCGGCAGCCATAGTATCCTGGTTAACAGCATTCACCTGCTCCGAGCCATACCGAGTATCAGGGCGATCATCTCGGCACTTGTTGCGGAAGTCTTGGCGGTCATTGCGCCTGTTGCCATCCTGGTTTCTTCTTCTCGGCTCGAAGGAATCGAGTAGAGGCTGAGTAGGGTCACCGAAGTGCATACATATCAGCTATCCTTATTGTCTCGGCGAGCGTACTCGGCATCTCCCTCTGCAGCTTTTGCCACAGCATGCTGCCATGCCTGCAACCTTGAGCAAACCAGGCGATCGCCTGTGACTCGTTCACACCCTCGCAGGTGTTCCTCAGGGTGCTCCACCGAGTAAGATACTCGCGGTCAGTCTCCTCTTCTCGCTGCTTGCATGCCGAGAGCTGCTGCGGCCTATTCGGCCTCTTGTAGGTGCTGGTGAAGTTGCTGATGAAGGCTTCCGACAAGTCGAGCCAACAGTTGATACTGTCTCGTGGCAAGTTGTTGAGCCAGATCCGGGCAGGGCCCTCCAGCATCTGGGGCACGTACCTCACAGCCCATCTCCTGCTACCGCCACGATGTGCACAGCGGTGACATAGTCGTTCAGCCAGTCATCCGGCTTGGTGCTTCCATTATAAGACTTGGTCCCTCTGGCCAACTAGAACTTGGGTACAACACGTTCCCCCATGATCCTGAGACCAAAGCAGCTTGGACCGGGTGGGCCTCTTGCTTCTATCTGCTCAGACCGATGGATACGGTCCAACTTGTATCTTGCGTCACTGGGCTCCAGTACTCTGCCACCCAGGCGATCAGTAACATCTCTCGGATCGGAGTACCCGGCTAGCTCCATCGTCGAGTACCCGTCTTCGTAGCGGTCCTGCTGCAGCGGACCGGGTTGAGCAACCGGGTTGGCCACTTCCACAATTGCTTGCGGCTGCACCCTCTGCTGAACCGGGTTGGCAGCCTGGTGCCGAGATGGACCATCTTGGTTTCCTCCTTGTCCCTCGCGGCGATCTTTGGTGGATTGATAGCCAGCTCCTGCAGCATTGTGTTTCTGGCCGGGCTGCCGCTCTACAGTGGGCTGTTTTCCGGCGACAGCCGGGTCGTACACATGCATCTGTTTATTTCTCCCATAATTCACACTCTGGGCCCTCTCACCGCCGGGAAGTGGCGATGAGGCCTGGTCCACGGATATTGCCCCATGCGAGTGAACAACATGGGACGTACCTGCTCCCGGGTTGGCCTGCCGAAAAGCCTCATTCTGCCTGCCATCCTCTAGAACTAGCTCATTAAGCCACTCCTGCTGCCTAGCGCGAGCATCGCCAGTTAGATGCGGCAACTCGGCCGCGACTTACTCTACAGCCCTAAGTGTTTTGGCAGGGGAGCTATATTTTGGCCTACCAGCAGTGTTCAAACTAGCTGATTGAATAGCAGCCCTACCATCTCTAGCTAGCTCCGTGCCCAGGTTGCGGCGAATAGTACCTAACTTGCTAGGATGCCTAGAAACAGGAGTAAAGCCATGCGCCCTATTGTACTCGTTTTGATCTAGGTTAAGCTCAAGCCTAACCTTCTCCAGCTCCTGGGCCTCCTGGAGTAGAGCCTGGCGCTGCTGCTAGAGCTGCGCCCTCACCACAGCGGGATCCAAGTCCGTGGCGAGAGGCATACCCAGCTGCTCGGTGGCGCCAACGCGAGCAGCCGGTACAGCAGTTGACGTGGAAGGATCCACGTAGCCCGGCATCTTCTGGGGCATGTCGTAGGGCTTGTGGCCCCTGTGAGCAGATGGCTCCTCAATGACTTCAGGCGCAGCGGGCGCGCCTTTCCCGGCATCGATAGCCGGGCCCGTCATCATCATCTCCACGCTGCCCACAGAGCAGCCCGGCCGGCTTCCCGCGGACAGCGAGCACAGCGGGAGGATCATCAGCGACGAGTGCCTCCTCCGGGAACTCGCGGATGACGGTGGTGGCGACGTACACCAGATGTGCACCGAAGGAGAGGACGGATCCACCTGCATGCATGGGCCTGCCGCCGAAATTGCCGGCGTTGTCGGTGACGAAGTCAAAGGAGCCGAATATGTGGACAAGGCCACAAACCACACGCTCCCCCGACAGAGAAACGGGTCCCGTCTGAATATACACCCCAGCCAGCGCCGCTGCTGGCCCCACGGTGGGCGCCAACTGTCGTGGTGAGGTAAAGAAAGATGCCATAGGATGGCTAAAGATTGGGGCCGATGGACGATGTAGGTATTCGGGGAGGGATCGCACGCCAAGTAGGCGCGCTCAGGAACACTACAAACAACACAATCTACCCACGTTCGGGGCCCTCGTGTGGAGGTAATACCCCTACTCATGTCAATCTCTCTGTATATAGCTCAACCGAGTAGCCACAGTACAATCTCTACTCTCAGCCGAGTAGCCAGCTGCTAGCTCTCTCTCCCCGTGGTGCTAAGACTCGCAATAAATTCTCTCAGGTCCAACGTCCCTCGCGTAGGAGGGGGCTGGCCACCTTATATACTGGTGGCCAGCAAGTAAACAACACTTAAAAGTACACAAAGTGACAACACCACTGTGACAACGGCGCACGCCTCCGTGTTCCCGCTGACGCCGTTGCCGAAAGTCGCCGCGCCGTCCAGCTGACAGGTCTTGTCCACCCTGTCAGCCTCGCAGAGTAGGTCACTGACACGTCCTGTCCCCCCTGTCAGTGACAGGACATGACAGCTGCCTACCCGCACTGTGCCTCTATCTCTCCGTGGATAATCAGGCGCCTAGTAAGTTGAGCCGCACACCGATACGGCTCCGTGATATGCGGGATCTTCCCCAACGGTACCATTGACTTTGTGCCCGAGTAGAGATAGCCTCCTTTTACCCGGACCACCCGAGCTTTACCCGGTTGATCTAGATCGATACTCCTATTCTTCTCTTGTCCTTCTGTACTTCTTACCGAGTAGCGTCTACCGGATAACGGATACCCGGGTAGCCGCCTACCTGGCAAATCATACTTTGAACGTCGTTTACCACCAGTCTTACCCCTACTCGGGGGTAGCCCCCCGACATATTGGCCTACTCTCTTTAAAGACGCACGTAAATTTATTTTGTATTGTGATTAATGTCAAAGAGTGGGAAATATTTCTATATGTAATGAAATGCATATGAGTTATTCTCTTGCTATTGAACCTTTTGATTGTTGGGGATATGACTTTATGGGTCCTTTTCCTCCTTCAAATGGCTATACACATATAATTGTTGATGTTGGTTATGTTACTAAATGGGTAGAAGCTATACCTACTAAAAGTGCTGATGGAGAAACCTCGTTAAAAATGCTTAAATATGATATTTTTCCTAGGTTTGGTGTGCCTAGATATCTTATGACTGATAGAGGTTCCCATGTTATTCATGGTGGTTTTAGAAAAACCCTTGCTAAATATGATGTTAATCATAGAATTGCCTCACCTTATCATTCTCAAACTAGTTGGCAAGTAGAATTATCAAATAGAGAAATTAAATCTATCATGCAAAAGACTGTTAATAAATCTAGGCAGAATTGGTCAGATAAGTTGAATGATGCTTTATGGGCTTATAGAACTGCTTATAAAAATCCTATGGGTATGTCACCCTATAAAATGGTTTATGGAAAAGCTTGTCACTTTCGTTTAGAATTAGAACACCTTGCTAGTTTTATGAAACAGAGGTATGAAAAGTTTGACACTCCTCCCATCCATCTTACACAAACCATGGATAACCGAATCCTCGGGTGCCTGCCAACAATCGCATAGCATGGAGGAGTGTCTATATTTTGGGAGATGTATGCTAATGTCAACGAATGGTAATAAGAAAATATAGTACGTCAAAAGCCAACTAGATCTCACAAGAGCGGCTCCCATACGAAGGACACAACTGGTGTGGAAGGTTATCCCTCATTCTCTTTTGTGATCTTTAGCACGTTGCATCTATTCATGAAACTAATTTATGGTGTAATTGGTATTCAAAGAAATGGATTTTAATCCATATGATTCTATAGCTTTCACTAATGTTATTTTAGGTAAAATATCGCTTGTGTGGAACATAATTTGAAACATTTTAGTTTTTCTCGTGTAGTATTATGTCGACTCTAAAAATACCATGTCACATATTCTATTTCGATATTCCTTCTAGGTACTCTACGCTATCATTGACAGGTGTTCTGTAACATGTTGAGAAAGAATTGGATAGCACTTCCATCAATCAACAATATAATGCATGTCCTTTCCAAAATATATTTTATAATCCCATTGCTTTGCCAAAATCTTCCAAACCGGTTAATAATACTACTCTTTGTATCATCATACAAGCTATTTTAAGTCAAATGTGTTATTAACATTAATTGAAATATACATACTAATAAATACTATTACTGTTACACAACTTGTATTAGAAACTATGTCCGAAAATCACGGTTTAATACTCCCTCTGTTTTAAAATAATTGTCTTTCATTCGTAGAAATATGGATGTATTTAGACATGTTTTACCGTATACATACATATTTTGACAAATGAAAAACAATTATTTTGAGACGGAGATTAGAATATTCTGTAAAACGGCTTGACAAGGGTTCTGAACTTCGCTGAAACTAAACAAAATCACATACGTAAGTTCTGATGTCACTGACATACGTGATGTTCCTTAGTTCCAACCGAAACCCTCATCTTCATCATTTCACCGGATCACCACCGCCTGCAGTACCTCTTAAACGGTACAAAACGACGCTACCCTCAGACCCAGTCCAGGCGCCCTGATCCTCCGAGGGTGTCCATTCTGCATTAGTCAATCTCCGATAGTGTATTGGTATCCCCAAATACTTAATAGGAAATTCACCTTGCTCGCATCCGAATAGCTCGGCATATTGAGCAACAGCATCCTGGGCCTCGCCAAAACAGAACAATTCACTTTTATGGAATTTGATCTTTAATAACTGATTTTTCTATTACAGGAATGCCTTTTGTTTTAGGTGGACACGACTTTGTTGGTACCCCTCTTAAGTCACAATCATATATTTCAGCGAAGTTTATGTGCTGCAAGGAGAAAAAAGTGTGCACACAAGGGTGGATCAATAGTGCCGAAATGATGCAATGACACACCATTGACATATCCGATCATCAGATTTTTTTTATGGCCAAGAGATGTCCTATGCATAACCGAATTTTCCTTTATAGAAATACCTTTGGTTTGACCAGGAACTGACTTTCCTTGGCCCTCTTAAGTCACACTCGTACATTTCAGGAAAGGGTGTGCTGCGAGTAGTAAATGGTGTGCACATAAGGGTGGATCAATAGTGCCGAAATGAAGCAACGACTCACCATCAACGGTTCGGATCACAAGGATGATAGTCAGACAAGGAGGGAATACCATGACAACATTCTTCTGTAGGGATAGTTAGGAAGGTAGAAAAAATGTGAGCTAAGCGACATGTCCTTGGAGTGGCGAGACTATGAAGTATAGTGTCGGTGATGTTGTGGTGTTGTAACTAAGAAGCACAATGACGACGCAATGGTGATGTGGGAAAAGAGAAGGGATAAAAGGTGGATCATCGTCATGCCATTGCGATTCTATACTTCATGGGTGAGAGAAATAGATAGAGGAAGAGAAGAGCATGAACAGTGTCTGAGTAACCGGAAATATATACTCTGGCGCTGAAGCTGGAAACTGTCGATTTAAAATGTGTCTTTGTACACATCTCCACATCATGCGTGATATTCATATGAGCAACCGGCACTTAAAAAAATCCGTAGCAACGCACGGTCATTCAACTAGTATGTCTACAATAGACATAGTCTTATCGGATTTTCTTCTCAAATCAACCGCACACAACGTAATTTACGTGGGTGATTTTCTCCAGCCCAGCCCAGGATGTAATGGACGGGAGTCCTCCCTTCGTATCGCCGCCGCTCCTCCATTCCCTTGAATCCTCGAACCCCTCTCGCTGCTGAGTTGCAACTTTTGGCTACGAATAGCAGGCGGGAGATAGAAGGCATCATAAGGGAATACGTTCTTGATGTTGCGAGTGGTGTCGTCAACCTTCTTGAGCACCATGGATTCAAACCAAAGCATGAATATGCCGACCATGGTCTGTAGAAATAGTGCATCGCCCCTATCTGTAACCCCTAGGATCTTCACCCCTGGAGATGAGAACATCTCACTTAGATCCACTGTCTTTTGCATCACCCACGCATCATCATGGCGTGTCCAAAAACGCAACGTGAAACCCAGCACACCGGCGAGGCCGAGCATGCCTCTGTCAGTCTTGAATAGTCGGACATTGCCCCACTTTGGCCGTTGAAACGTGGTTAGACTCAGTTGGTCCATATCGAAAGACAGAACGAGATAGTCGAATAGCAGTTGGTACAAGGTATTTCCCACGATCACACAGTGCTCCGGACGGATTTGAAGTGTCGCCGGTAGCTTCACCGATTCTCTCCACAGACCGGTGCGAGAGAAGAAGATGGCGCCGTGCAAGGAGCCTGACTGAGAGTGGTTGTATACGACGGCCACACGGAAGTGGCTCGCGTGGCACGGCGTGCACCGGCCTAACATCCAGCCATCACTATGGCCACCTTCGGCACATTCACATATGAGTGCAGCACTAATCTGCTTTAGTCCAGCACTAATCTGGTTTTGTCTGACGGCTGCCCCTTTTTCTTGTTCGTAGTAGTGGTCACCGGTCAGGGGATGCCACACCATGAACCCTACGCCAAGATTGTAGAGGAGGACACGGCCATGGTGGCAGTCCATGAACTGCGACTTAATGCTCTGACCGATGGGGCGCTCGGTGTCGAATCTCACGGGGTCACCCATGCTGACAAACTTGCGCGAGAAATCATCAAGGTTATGGAAGAAGCCCAGAGTGACAGGTACCCCGTCGCGTGCACGGTACATCTCCTGGAGGAAAGCAGGATCGTTGATGGCGCGACGCCACTCCCTGCAAACAGCGGAGGCGTGGGCGAGCACCCCGGGACTCGGCAACAGGCGCTTGAGGATCTCGAGGTGGAGTTCCTCCGGCAGGCTAGTCATCATGGCGACGTCGTGGAAGTGGAAACTCCTACCTGGGCGGTGGCTAGCTGATGGGACTACGTACTGTTTGTTGGTGCACTATGAGCCGTGGTGTTAGCTCATATAGGAGGGAAAAACTCTTCTCCAGGTCGAACTCGGACTCCAAACTGCAAACCAATCCGAAAACAAACAGGCGAGTTGGACACGAGTTCGTATCGATATCCAAACGAGTTGGAAACAGAAATCTATACTCCGTATTATTACTTGAGAAGTTGAGATTGAGACCTAACGGTGAGGAAGTTCAGGAACGCGGATTTTGTTACCCCGCTATGGCGCGCGCGTTTCTTCAATTTATTCTCAGCCGTATCTTTTTCGTGTGGGTTCGATCCACCACAGGCCCCACGTCTGACGTATATATGCAGGGATGTCAGGTATTCGATTTTTTTAGCTCTGTATTTGCTCAAGATTTCGCCTTACGCCCCTGCGGTCCAGCCCATCACACTCACCATTGTACGGGGCATTATTCTGACCAGCAAACTACGGGTAACATATAAGAATATTTAAAATGGAGACAAATATGAGTTTCAGTTCAGGTACAGTGGATGTATATTTTGGACGCCGACTTAGACGAAAGAAACCCCATGCCCTTCGTCCAAATGTGCACTTCAGAGCTGGGGTCCAAGAAGGGGCTGTTTTACGGTACAACTTACTTGTCCCATGGGGCCGTAGTATTTTACAATATTCACGTTGATTGTTTGGGTGTCATGAGAATTATGTGTGAACTCATGAATTCATGATCAAAGATTGTTTTCTAAACGTCATGCCCAAAAAGGTTCTCCTTTAAATTTATTGTGATCACAATATCCTTCCAAAATTTGTGGACATATTAGTGGACTTTTCTCGCGACAATCAAATATACACGTAACACCAATGTTCTTCCTAATTACTGATAGAAGAATATCCATCTATATACATTTCTTGTGTTGGATCCCTCTAATATTGTGCAATTGATTTCAAATCTGATGGAGTCTAGCCATATCTTCGACTCTAGAGTTCCATTCGCTTTGAACCTCCTCTTTGTCCTATTACATTCTCATTGTGAGAATCCTCATATTTTCGAAAAAAAGTCCTTTGATCTACTCCCTCCGATTCATAAAAAGTGTCGCTCACTTACAAAGTTTGTACTAACTTAGTACAAAATGAGCGACACTTTTTATGGCTCGGAGGGAGTATTAATAATCATCAATAGTAATACAAAGTAATATAGTAGTAGTAACAATTACAAATAGCTTATTGAAACACCTAGCTGACGACCTACGTCAGTACATACTTCATGACTATGTCTTCAGGGTTTAAATGGTGTGCTGGGAATTAATGTCATATTGAATCTATATAACTCTTTGTTTTTTTTTGTATGGATAAAGGTTTTTCCTGCCGATTGCATCTATGGCTTCTCCTTTCGTTTTATCCTCCTCAGTTTGGCGATAGAGGGGTGACTGGACAGTTTGTCTTGCAAGGGTGCAAGCCTGTCATCTTAGTTTCAAATTCGTCTTTGGGGATAAAAATCTCGGGTCGACCTTAGGATGAACTCGCCATCAGCGGGCGCACATGTGGTGTTTCCTTTTTAAAGGCTTTGCTTAAAAGTTATGTCTTCTTTTTTATCGGTAGTCTAGCGGAGTAAGTGTGCGAGGCATGCGGACTCATATTTGTTTATTTTGTAATATTTCTATACTTTGCAATGGAAAAAAAAAGTTGTTTTCATCGTATTCATAAATATCTTATTTTATACTCTTTGAAAGGTCGTGCCGCCAAAACTGAAAACTGGTCTGGCCTTTCTTTTTGAGAAAAAGGTTTGGTAATTCTGTTTGTGAGTTGGAAAGAGCGCGAAGGCGATGGTGATGGACGTGAGCCACCGGCGACGAGCCCCGCTTGCCTGACTCCCGTTCGGATGGCGCCGGCCCCGTCCCCAGTTGGGGGGATGGCTGCTGCTTCTATCCGGGGGCGGCGGTGGGCTGACCTCGCTGACGAAGAGGACGAAGAAGCAGCAATGGCGGCGGAGCTCTTGGCCCGGTGTTCTATCCCTCCATCCCCGACCTTCGGTGACTTCCTGCTGGGTGCTAGACGGGTACCGAGGATGAGCCGGCGACGGGGTACGGTGCTTGGCCGTCGGCCGCGGGAAGCTCACCATGACCGGCCGGAGGTGCCACCGGCAACGGCGCTCGTCACAGCGCCTCTGAGCCAGCCGGGGAGGGGCGGGGGACTGCCCGTGGTCACGGGGAGAGGCCCTGGGTCCGCGGACGCGTCTCTCCCTCCTCCAGGCCCGGGGCGCGGCGACGGGGCGCTGGCCGGTGCGGCCGTACCGACGGCGGCGGCGCCCTCGCTCAACGAGGCTGCTCCTGCGTGCGGGGCGTGCCCTAGGCTGGATGGGCCAGATGGGCCAGCCCAGGCACTCGAGTGGAGACGGCCGCGGGCGGAAGGGGCCGCTGTACGCGGATGGGCCAGGAGGCCGGGCACGGGCCGGCCCAACGGGCCCTGGCTCTGGATCCCGCGGGGGTCTAGAGACCTTCAGTTAGGGTTTCCGGCCCCCGCTCGCTCTATCCGCCGTTACGCAGCGCGAGCTCGCACCGTGATTCCGACGCCGCCGCCGCCTCCCTTGACGCGCTCCTACGCCGTCGTAGCCGCCACCGACCCCATGAAGCGCGGTCGCCCGGAGGAAGACGAGGCGGACATCCATCCCCGTCGGCGCGCGCGGTCTCCCTCCCCCATCCCCGCCCCTGGTCGCCCCCGTTCCCGGTCTCCGCGCGACCGGACCTATCGCCCGCCGGCGCGGCGCTCGCCGGCGCGGCGCTCGCCGGGGCGGCGCTCCCCGGCGCGGCTCCCCTCTCCCCGCAGGTCCTCTGCTGCCCGGCCGCCTCCACGCACTGCCTCTGACCAGGGGAGGGGCCGGACGCCGCCTCGCTCGCCTAGGCGTGCTGTCTCGCCGTCTGGGGCTCGCCGGGAATCGGAGATGCGGGAGGAGCTGCTGCTCCGGCGCCAGGAGCAGGCCCGGTCGCCCCCACGTCGTCACGCGCTGCCATTGGCTCGTTCACAGGTCGGCGGGACGGGTCGTGAGGCTGCGCGCAGCTCTTGGAGGGGTGACTGCCTGCCACAGCACCCTGCTGGTCTGGGGCGGTCCGCCCAGGGTCGTGCTGGGGATGGGATGGACGCGGCTCCATCGAATGCGAACAAGAAGAAGGCTAACAAGAAGAAGAAAAAGAAGCCGCGACAGATGGTACCGGATGGCGTCGGAGGGAACCAGATGGGGTACCCACCGATGCCGTCTACCACCGTCTCCCCGGGAGCTCCGCGTGACTCGACCCAGACGGGGTTGGGTGCGACACACTCTCAGGCGGAGGGTGGGACTAGGTATCCGCGGCGGATCCAGTGCTTTAACTGTGGGATCTTTGGACACTTTCTGTCAGACTGTACCCAGCCGGAGTGTTGCCTGCGCTGCGGCGATCCAGGTCACCGCCTGACTATGTGCTCGGTCCCGGCTGGTCCACCGCGCAGGCCTCACCTTGAGCTCCTTGGTCACGGAGTGGAGTTGATCTTCTACTACATCGATCTAGGCGGAGTCCCGATGGTGGTCCCCGAGAACCTGGCTCGTGTCTCCGTGCTCCCTGACCAGCTCCCGTCTCTCGCTGCTGGCATCACGGTGGAGATCTTGCGTGATGAGCTGGCCCAGATCATGCCCGGCCATGAGTGGAAGGTGCGTGAGGTCTCACCCACTGAGTTTGCGGTGGTCTTCCCGTCTGCCGAGATGCTCCGACTGTGTTCCATGGGCTCGACCTTCACTCTTCCAATCAACAAGATTCAGGTGTCTATCAAAGCTTCTACTGCTGCTTCCTCGACGAACGTGCTTCGCTCCACTTGGGTTCGCCTGTTCGGTCTACCTGACGCGGCTAGGACCCCCGCGGTTCTCGAGCTGCTCTCCCAGGCGCTTGGCAAGGTGGATGAGATCGATGAGGCATCCCTTGCTGGCCCTGGTGCAGTTCGCATCCGCATCCTCTGTCCGGACCCGAGCCTCCTACCTGGTCTTCTGCCTCCTGTCTACTTTGGTGGACGAGGTGGGAACGAGGGGGCGACTGTGCGGGTGGAGCTGGAGGAGGACCGTCCCCCCTCCCCACCACCTAGTCGCCCCGAGGGGGGCCCGTCCGGGCAGGACGGCGACTCCTCGGACGCGGATTCTTCGGACGACGACGACGACGAGACCGGCCAGCGGGAGTCTCAGGAGCCCGACCCCTCGTCTGACGCTGCCCCGCCTGTGGCCCCGGCGGCCTCTTCTGCTGCGCCGCCACAGGGAGCAGCCGTGGACTCTGGGCTCTCTGTGACGCTGGGCGTGGAGGGTGCGCTCCCCAAGGCCTCCTTCTCTCAGTACGGTTCCAACTTTGGGCTTCCGGGTCTCGACGCCGCTGCTCTTGGACTGGGGGAGGGAGACCTGGAGGAGGACTGCGCCAGCGTAGGGCTGGAGGTGGTCCCGCCGTCCTCGTCACGCTCAGGCGGGGCCCTCTGCTACACCCTCTCCCCGGGTTCGTCCCCCACCTCTCCGGTGAGCTCCCCGCCCCCGGTCCCGGTGACCCCGGCGTCGGGCCCTTGCGAGCAGGTCACAGTCTTCCCCGACACCCCTGTGGCCTCCACGCAGGAGCCGACGCGGCGAGTCTCTAGGCCGCCTCCCCAGCCGTCTCGCTGCAGCGCTCGTCTGGCCCGGGCCAGGGGGTTCTGGACGGGCCAGCTCCTACTGTGGAGGCACAGGCGATTCAGCTGACGGCCGCGCGCCGCGACACCACAGGTACGCCACGCCTTCCCCCCCTTTGCTCCCCTCCCTCGGGCTCTAGATTTTCTGTCCTCGATGAGGTCCCCCTGGACCATCTGGCTCAGGTTGCCGCTGATTGTGGGGTGGTGTTCCGGGGGGAGAGAGGCCCCCGGTTGGAGCAGATCGCCGCTATAAAGGCAAAGGAGGTTTTTGAGGGGGCCCTGGCTGCCGCACGAGCTCAGGCGGAGCTTGTGCGGACGGCGGCCCCCTCCTCAGGTCCTATGGTGCAGATGGCCCCGGACCTGAGCAGTAGTTCCCAGATTGTGCCTAGTGGGACGGAGGCTCCTGCGGAGGGTGCCCGGACGGGGCGCCCACGCGGGCGGCCTCCCAAGGTCCCCAAGGCTTCGTCTCGGCCCTCGACCTCTGGTAGGGCCCGCTCTGTCCCCCGTAAGGGGACACCCCCCGATAATGTTTCCCAATGAGTGCTCCTATCCGATCATTCATATGGAACATGCGGGGTTTTGGGCGGGAGGGCTCTTCAAAGCAGCTTAGTGAATACATGCGACGTGAAGCTGTTGATATTGTCGGGCTTCAGGAAACGATTCGACAAGACTTCTCCATCCACGAGCTACAGCGCCTTAGCCCTTTCAAATTCTCCTGGCAATGGCTGCCGGCTATCGGCCACTCAGGTGGGATCCTCCTTGGTGCAAAGGAGGAGACCTTTGAGGTGGAGGACATGGACCGTGGGGAATTTTTCGTGAGTATGCTTCTTACTCATAGACACACCTCCTTTCAATGGGAGGTCATCATCGTTTATGGCCCCGCCGACCACAGCCGATCGTCGGCCTTTCTTGCCGAGTTGCGCGGCAAGGTAGAGAGATGCTCTACCCCGGTAGTTATTGCCGGAGACTTTAACCTCATAAGGTCTCCGGACGATAAAAGTTCGGCTAACGTGGATCATCGGCGGATTGACATGTTCAACGACTGCATCGCCGACCTTGCCCTTAAGGAAATTAGGCGGATAGGAGCTAGATACACTTGGTCTAACAACCGAGCTGACCCGGTCCGGAGTGTGCTGGACCGAGTCCTTGTCTCGGTAGACTGGGAGATAGCGTTCCCTCTGTGCTCATTACAGGCACTGACTAGGGTTGGTTCGGATCACACCCCCCTTTTGCTTTCTTCTGGCGGCACCATTCCACCGAAATTGAACCGATTCCACTTTGAAAATTTCTGGCTCTAGAAACCAGGATTTGTGGAAGCGGTACAGGCTCGCTGGACTGAGGCCGCGGCTAATCCACCTCGCATGTTTAATGCGGTGGACGCCTGGCATCACTGTGCCCAGATGTCGCGCAAATTCATGAGAGGATGGGGTGCCAACCTTGGCGCGGAGGTGAAGAGAAGAAAAGGTACGATCTTGGAGGCGATCCAGTCCCTCGATCGCACTTCGGACTCGGTAGGGCTAACCGCAGAGGAGTGGCTTCAGTGGTATGCCCTGGAGGACTCCCTTATGGAGATCTACAAGGGCGAAGAGGTTTTCTGGCGACAGCGGAGTCGCCAAAACTGGATTCTTCGAGGCGAGTCTAATACAGCATACTTCCACGCGATCGCTAACGGGCGTCGGCGGAAATGCTCTATTCCTTGCCTCTGGGAGGGCGATCGTCTCTTGGAGGAACCGAGAGAGATTTCCGCCCATATCTACTCCTTCTATAAGGAGTTATTCTCCGCGGGTCCTCGCTCGGGGACCTCGTTAGTCCAGGATCTGTGGCCAGTGGGGGCACAGGTATCGGATGCGGAAAACGCGGACCTTACCCTTCCCTTCCTGGAGGAGGAGGTGGCCCATGCGATCATGGGTATGAAGGCAAACTCGGCCCCTGGGCCTGATGGCCTTCCAGTGACCTTCTTCCAGAAATTCTGGGAGACGATCAAGGCGGTCATCATGCCAATGTTCCAGGAATTCTATATTGGAACCTTGGTGATGACCCGTCTTAATTTTGGCGTGATTACCTTGATCCCCAAGGTTGTGGGGGCCTCGGACATCCGCCAATTCAGACCGATTACTGTCCTGAACGTCATCCATCGAATCTTCTCCAAAGTTTGCGCCACCAGACTTGCTCCAGTTCTGGAACGCCTCACCCATCCGTACCAATTCGCCTTCTTAAAAGGACGGTACATCCATGATGGGATCCTAGCCCTCCATGAAATAGTTCACGAGGTGAAGGCACGACGCCAGAAGGGCGTCTTCCTCAAGCTGGACTTTCAAAAGGCTTACGACCGCCTGGAGTGGCCCTTCCTTCGCCTAGCGTTAGAGCGAAGGGGAGTGGATAACCGGATGATTTGCTGGATTATGCAATTGGTGATGAGCGGGAATACCGCCATTAACATTAACGGGGTAGTCGGCCCTTATTTTAAATCCACGTGTGGTGTTAGACAGGGTGATCCCATTGCACCCCTATTGTTCAACGCTGCAGTGGACGTCCTTGCAGAGGTCTTGGAGCGCGCCAAGACCTCTGGCCACATCTCTGGGGTGGTTGGACATCTAGTCCCGGGGGGGAGGGGTGACCCATCTTCAGTATGCGGACGACACCATGATCATGGTCGAGGGGTCGGAACTTGACATTATTAATCTAAAGTTCCTCCTCCTCTGCTTTGAATCCATGTCTGGCCTCAAGATCAACTTCGACAAGAGCGAAGTTGTGATTCTTGGCTACTCCGCGGCAGACCAACAGCGGATTGCCGATAACCTTAACTGTAGACTGACGCAGTTCCCAGTATGCTACCTGGGAATGCCTATCCGTGATTCTAGGATCCTTATCAAGGATCTAGACCCGCTAGTAGGGCGGGTCAGGACTAGATCGGAGCCATGGCAAGGGAGGTTCACTTCCAAAGGGAGTAAGACTATCCTTATCGACTCCTGCCTGTCTAGCCTCCCCATGTATATGATGGGGTTATACTTGCTTCCGGAGGGCGTTCATGCCAGCTTCGATAAGGAACTCTCTCGCTTCTTCTGGCAGGATGCGAAGGGTCACCAAAAGTATCATATGGTGAAATGGGCGGATCTCTGCGCCCCTAAGGAGTTTGGGGGCATAGGGATTTTGGCCTCTCGCCAGATGAATAAAGCACTTATGCTGAAATGGGTGTGGCGGATTTTACGGGACGACGGGGGCCTCTGGCTCCAACTCATTAAGGCCAAATACCTTAGGGGTAGTCCGCTCCTGGCTTGTGAGCGAAGGGAGGGTTCGCAGTTTTGGCGAACGATCCAGACTATCAAACATGAGATCCGCCGGGGGATCTCCTTCTCCGTAGGTGACGGACGAGGGATCCTGTTCTGGATGGATCCCTGGTTAGGTGCTCACCCCCTCCGTCACGAGTTCCCGGAATTATTCGGGATCTGCTCAGATCCGGGACTGTTGGTGGCGGGGACGGTCCAGAACGGGCAGTGGTATATTGGATTTCGCCGCACGTTTGGCCCGGTGGAGGCCGCTAAGTGGGAGCTGCTCTTGTCTTCTCTCCCCCAGGCCTTAGGTGCCAATCCGGACTCGACTGCGTGGTCTCTGACATCAACGGGTATCTTCTCGGTTGGATCGGCATACCGGGCCCTTTTTAGTGGGCCCAAGACTCCTTGGGCGATACATCTTTGGAAAGCTCCTATGCCATTGAAGATTAAGATCTTCACTTGGCAGTTACTGCGTGACCGTCTCCCTTCGGGGGTGGAGGTCACCAAGCGGTTTGGTCCAGGTGATGGGACCTGCCCTCTTTGTGCGGTCCCAGAGACGGGGACCCACATTTTATTCTCTTGCCCCGCAGCTCGCTTCCTTTGGAGCTTCATCGCCGAGGCACTGGGGCCCGAGTGGCGGGCCCTTGACCTCAGTGAGTTCTTGGAAGCGCAGGCAAACCGCAACGGGGGGAGGAGACGCCTCTTCTGGTTATTGTTTGCCGCGATGACCTGGACTCTATGGACTATTCGTAATAAGATGGTTATCGAGCATGTCTTTCTGAGACGGGCCTCTGATTCTGTTTTTAAATTCTTGGATTTCTTGCAGCAGTGGCACCCTCTCTGTAGGCAGCGGGACTTGGAGCGGCTGGACAGCATGATTCAGGACCTCGTCACGACGGCTCGCCGCCTATCTTCTGCTTCCAGCCGCTGAGCTTTGCTCTGTGTTGTATCTTTTATTTTCTTTTCCTCGTTGGGCAGTATTGTGCTGTTGCCCCAGCAGACTCTGGATTGCTTTCGGGTGTGTGTGTTTGGGTCCTCGTTGTATGACTGTTGGTTGCTTTATTTATAAAGCGGGGCGTAAAGCCTGTTTCGAGGATACTCTTTGAAATCAACATCTCATGTGATTATTCTAAGCTTGTGAGATTAATTTATCATTTGCAATTATGATTTTAATTTAGAAGTTTTAAAAAAAATTGTATACGCTAGGTGATAATTTGTATACACGTGAAAATAATCTTACTTGCTTAGAGGGATCTTCTTCATTTCTCTTGCTAGGATTCCACGATGTTCTACCGTTGTATTTGTGTTTCTGACGCACACTTTAGCTAATAGCAGATCGCACAGATAATCATTGGAGTTTTTTTTTCTAGTTGTAGCCAGCTTCCCGTTTGTATAGACCAGATTTTGATATTATTTTTCCGTCACTTGTGTGGTTTTGGAGCAAGGACATCCTCACACGTATGTTATCAAGAGGTAGCGATTCCATACATCCTATTGCACCCTGTGTAGTAGTCCGGAGCTTTCGGTGGTAAAAGACCTGCCATCACGCTACCTGTGTCCGTCCTTGACTCGTACGGATAATTCATAGGTTGTGTTTGGAGATTTTGTTCGCGAGAAACATTCTACGTGCCAGATGGTAAAAACCGTACCCTTTTTACTTTTTTTTTTGTCATCCATGGTACTACAATACAAAAGAAAGCCTTGGAGGGTGGAGGCATTAGGCCATATACAGGACGCTCATGGCGGGATGGCTGGCACTCCCGCCGGTGGCCGTTTCTGGGCATTGCTCTCTTACCATGAAGATGAAGATGACGGCGGCACTCCTCTCTCCACGGCGGCGTCGTCGACCTACTACTACAAGACCCCATCGCCTTCGACTTCGAGGGATATGGCGGAATGTAGACAAGGTAAGAGAGAGGAGAAGCGGAGACTGCAGCGTTTGGTGGCGATTGCGCTTGCCGTCTCGCCGTCGTTGTCCGAGTGTTCGTTCGAGTCGTCTCCTCGGGCGGCGGTCATGTCGAGAAGGGGAGCGGCCGGTTATCAAGGGCACCGGCTCAAGGTTCCGTCCATCTCCCCCCCCCCCCCCCCCCCCCCCCCACGACACACACCCTGTGCGAGGATGACCAACCATGGTTTCTCGTTTGCAAAGAAAAGGGTCGTCTAAAATCCGTCCTCGCTAGCGAACCGTCGCCGGCGCCGGAGGAGAACGACGGCCGCGGCAGATCTCGTGATTCGAAATTTGATCCTAACATTGCGGTGGGCCACACGGGTCTTCCACACCGACTCGTATTGGGCTTCTCGCGGATACCCAACCGTACGCGTGGCCATACGGGCCTACGCAATCGGATTCTGTGGCCTTATCGAAAAACGTTTCGAGGGCTAGGGCATACACAGCGTAGACCGCCGGCGCCTCTGGTCTCTGCGATGGCGAATCCTGGAGGTGGTCGGGGTTTTTACGGCGATGGTCGTGGTGCTGGCCGGGGCTATGGGGCGCCGCCATACCGTGGAGGGCCGCCGGCGAGGGGAGGTTTCGGCCCTAACTACTACCGCGGCGGTCCGAGCGGGACGGCGGGGCAAGATCAAAGGCAAGGGGACTTCGGCCCCGGCAGTGGTGCCCCGTTCGGTGGCTTTAACGCCGGTACTGGCTTCAACGGAGGGCAGTACGGCAACGGCGGAGGTGGGGGTGACCGTCATCGCTACCCTTACCGTCCCAACGCGGCGGGAGGTGGGCCTCTGCGCGGGAATTCGGCATCGAACTACAGAGGAAGGGGGCGTGGGCGCGGTCCGGTGGTCCCCCGAGCGACCACGGCGGCGGGCTCCAGCAGCGGGGGTCTCACTGAGGCGTCGGTGGAGGCCGTCGTGCGTAGGGTGACCGAGGCCCTCTGCGCCGCAGGGGGTCGCGACAGCGCAGCGGTCGTCGGGTGCTGCAGCGCCTCCTACCGTGGCCCTGCCACGGGTGCCCACTGCCCCTACCGCGGTACCAGTTCCGCCTGCCGTGGCGCCTGCGGCAGCACGTTTCCCTGCCGTGGCTGCCGGCAGTTCTTCGGCTGCCGTGGTGAGCGATGTGCCACTGCCGGTGACCGGACGGGATCATGCCATGCGCGCTGCTGCTGCTTCATCACCTGGTGGCATTGCGTTGCAACCCAGGGGAGTAATTGATGCGGCAGTGACGGGTGCTTCAACAGAGGAGGTGGATGATCCGAATGCTAAAAAGGCTAAAAAAATGATAAGGCAAAGTGCTTCCAATGTGGAGTGCACGGTCACTTGAGTGTTGCGTGCACAGAGGTGGTTTGTGAGTACTGCGAGGGCATGGGGCATATCCCAGATGATTGCCCTCTTCTGTCGGTGGCTAAGCAACAGGTGATTACGCATGGATTTCTTAATGAGGGGCTCATGTTCTACGAGGCAGTGCCCACGGCTTCGTATAGACCTAAAATCGACTCTGCACGTTTGGGTAAATTGAGTATCACGGGAGGATCGCTTTCTGTGGACGAGGTTATCACCCAACTTCAGAGATTAGTGCCTTCGGAGCAGTTCAAATGGGAGGTGGTTCTTGTGAGCGATAATGTCTATAAGGTTTCCTTTCCTACCAGGGCTGAGTTGGACCGTATGATCGTATTCGGCGCGTGTCATATTCCGAACAACAGCTGTGTTATTACTGTTGAGGCATGGGTTACGGAGATGAAGCATATGTGGCTACTTCCTGAGATCTGGATTAGAGTGTCGGATATTCCACCTAAGCATCGAGGTGATTTTCTTCTTCTCTGGAGTCTCGGTTCGTTATTTGGTAAGACGCTGAAAGTGGACATGAAATTTACTCGTAAGCATGGGGTTCTCCGAGTTCTAGTGGGGTGCATGGATTATACACTTATCCCTGATGGTTGGCCGGTGTTTTTGCGTGATGGTTTCTATGAGCTTAAATTTCATGTTGAGAATCCCAATTCTGATGATGAGGATGGGATGGCGGTTGATCCCAAAGATGATACTCGTGATGAGGACGAGGGTGATGGTTCGAATTCTAAACAAAAGGGACCGGCTGCTGGTAATATGGAGGTGGATAAAACTAGTGCTAACACTAGTGGATCTAGTGGGTCTTCGGGTGCTGATGGTAAGGCGACGGATGCTACCGGGGTGAAGAAAACGTTCTCCCCCGGGGTGGTTCTTTCGCCATCGGTGGCTGCTTCGGTGAGAGAGGCTCGCCTTCACCTGATTTCATTGAGCAAGAAGCATACTGAGTTATCGCAGCAGTCCGAGTCGGCTGTTATTGTTGCTGATTCCGAGCCTAGGAGGGAGACGGAGGTTCTGGCGGAGGAGCTAGTGGCGGCGGTGGCTTCGAGTGGTGGTTGTTCTCCGGCCGCTGCAACGGCGGGGGCTGGTGATACGCAGGTGGTCAAGGTATCAGACGGGTACCCAACACCACTTGCCACCTCGCCGGTGTGTTATGCGCACGGTGGAGGGGAGCATGCTATGGCGCCACGGCGCTTGGAGGGCGACTTCTACGGAGCTCAGACTCTCTCCATCCAACCAGGCGGGTTGGAGGGGGGGAGTGCGGCATCTTCTCCGACTTTCGCGGCATCACCGGAGGTGTCTTACACCCCACCAGGCGGGTTGGGTGTGGGGACGCCGGGTGCTGCCACGTTTTCATCTCCGTCGGATGTCCCCGCTTTGTTGGCCACACTCGGCTCATCCCAACCAGGCGGGTTGGGATTGGCTGCGGTGTTGGCCACTCCATTGCGACCTTCGATGGCCGCGGTGATGGCATATGGGGGCATCTCGGCGGCTGATTTGGAGGTCTGATCTAGCGCACGTCTACGGGCGAAACCGGATGCGGATCTCCCTCAAGAGCTGCGTGCTATGGCTCTTGCACAGCGCAAGGACTCGGCTTTTCCTCGAGGTACCCCTCTTACTTCCGTTGGTTTATCGCTTTTGTCTTTCTCTAATTCTGAAATTAAAAAGCGAGCTGATAAGCTAGGGGTGTCTTTGGGAAAGAATAAACATCAAGTGGATTCATCTATTTCTGGCTTGTTAGAACAGGAAAGAGTTAGATCACTTACTTTTCTTAAGAACAATATGAAGGAGAAGTTAGATGTTGATCCTTTTGATTCTCACTGTAACTTGGCTCTTACGAATGCGGTTAATCTTAGTGAGGATCTATGTGATGATGTTGTTGATGTCGAGGATGATCATACGGATTATCCAACACTCTCTAAGACGGTTAAACGTAACCGCAAAAAGGTTGTAGGC
Organism: Alopecurus myosuroides; assembly: GCA_028641055.1. Classification (NCBI taxonomy): domain Eukaryota; kingdom Viridiplantae; phylum Streptophyta; class Magnoliopsida; order Poales; family Poaceae; genus Alopecurus; species Alopecurus myosuroides. The sequence goes on from CM054057.1 coordinate 52,052,868, forward strand.
TCTTTTTCCAAGCCTAGGAGAAGTTCTAGACTAAAACATTTTAAAAAGTGAGATGAGAGGTTTAATTTGGAATAGTAACGGGTTTGGTGATCATGCGAAACATTTAGCGGTTCATGAATTTATTAAAGATCATAAACTGGATTTCATTGCTTTAATAGAAACTGGTAGATCCTCCTTTACCGCACATTTTTTGGATTTCCTAGCTGGGGGTAGAGAATTTACGTGGTTTTGTCTACCCCCTCATGGTCGTTCTGGCGGGATGCTTGTTGGCTTTAATGGCATTACTCTTTCGGCACAAACCGTTGTGTCTGGAGATTTTTGCCTTAAGTTTCATGTTAAGACTAAAGCGGATGGTTTTGAATGGGCTTTTGTTGTAGTTTACGGAGCTGCACAAGACTCAAAGAAACCAAATTTCCTTGCTGAGTTAGTCCGTATTTGTGATAACGAAACACTTCCGATTCTAGTAGGGGGGATTTTAACATCATTCGGAGACAGGAAGAAAAGAGTAATGATAACTTTAATGCGAGATGGCCGTTCATTTTTAATGCTATTATTGAGAGTCTGGATTTGAAAGAGATTACTTTATCTGGTAGACAATTTACTTGGGCTAGTTGGGGTGATAATCCGACGTATGAAAAGCTCGATCGTTTTCTTAATAGTATTGAGTGGGAGCAGAAATACCCTATGGTTACGGTGCATGCTCTGACTCGTACGCGGTCAGATCACACACCACTGCTCTTAGACTCTGGTATTCAAGCTCATGCGGGAAACAAGAGTCAATTCTCGTTTGAACTTTCTTGGATACACCAAGAAGGTTTTTATGAGTTAGTGTGTAAGGAATGAAGGTCAGTTAATTGTGGGCAAAACCCGCTAGACAGGTGGAAAAATAAAATAAGACATCTGAGACAATTTTTACGGGGATGGGCGAAAAATCAGAGCGGGGAATATAGGAAACTTAAAGATAAATTAACAGCCCTTATAGATATGTTAGATATTAAGGCGGAATCGACTCCTTTGACAGTGGCCGAGCGGGCTGCAAAAAAGGAGGCCGATGACTACTTAAGAAAGTTAAAGCGTGATGAGGAATCTAAATGGGCGCAACGGGCAAAAGTTAAACATATACAAGAAGGAGGGAATAATACGAAATATTTCCACCTGATTGCAAATGGCAAACATAGGAAGAAAAGGATTTTCCAATTGGAGCAGGACGAGGGAACGATTATAGGTGAAATCAACCTTAGGACCTTTATCTCCGAATACTATAAGAAATTATTCGGGGCACCGGCGCCGAGCAATGTTTCTTTAGTAGAGGAGATGACAGAGGACATGTCTCAAATCTCGCATGAGGAAAATTGTATTCTTACATCTCCGTTTACGGACAAGGAGGTGTTCGAAGCAATCTCTCAGATGGAACATAATAAGGCTCCAGGCCCGGATGGTTTCCCCGCGGAGTTTTATCAGAGATTTTGGGAGGTGATTAAGATCGATTTAATGGCTATGTTTGCCCAGCTCTACGATGGGAATTTACCATTATTTAAATTAAACTTTGGGGTTATCACGTTACTTCCAAAGAAGGAGGACGCGAGTCGTATTGAGCAATATAGACCCATTTGTTTGCTTAATGTTAGTTTTAAAATCTTCACCAAGGTGGGTACCAATAGGGTAACTTCTATTGCGAGTAAAGTTATCTGACCAACTCAATCAGCGTTTCTACCCGGTAGAAATATACTGGAAGGAGTGGTGGTACTACATGAAACTATTCATGAGCTAAAAAGGAAAAATTTAGATGGGGTTTTGTTTAAAATTGATTTCGAAAAAGCTTATGATAAGGTGAATTGCTCTTTCTTACAGCAGGTGTTGAGAATGAAAGGTTTTTCACCTAAGTGGTGTGATTGGATTGCTCGTTTTGTTCAAGGGGGAAGTGTCGGGATTAAAGTTAATGATGACATCGGTCATTATTTTCAAACGCTAAAAGGACTGAGACAGGGTGACCCGTTATCACCTATTCTCTTTAATCTTATAGCGGATATGTTGGCTATCCTCATAGATCGAGCTAAGGAGGATGGTCAAGTTGGAGGATTGATACCTCACCTTGTCGAAGGAGGGGTGTCCATACTCCGGTATGCCGACGATACGATTATATTTATGGAACATGATGTGCAAAAGGCACTGAACATGAAACTCATACTTGCGATGTTTGAGCTTCTGTCCGGTCTTAAAATTAACTTCCATAAGAGCGAGATTTTTTGTTTTGGTAAAGCGAAGGAGGCCCAAGATGATTACCGTAATATCTTTGGCTGCGAGATAGGAACGCTTCCCTTCAAATACCTAGGCATACCAATTCACCATAGAAAGCTTCTTAATAAAGAGTGGAAACCAATTGAGGATAGGTTTGACAAGAAACTCAGTTCTTGGATAGGGAAATTGTTATCTTATGGGGATCGCCGCGTGCTGATAAACTCTTTCCTATCCAGTCTACAGATGTTTTTGCTTTCCTTCTTTGAAATACCCGTGGGTGTTAGGAAACGCTTGGATTTCTATCGCTCACTTTTTTTTGGCAAAGTGATGTCAAAAGGAGGAAATACCGCCTTACAAAATGGAATATTGTTTGCCGTCCGAAAGATCAAGGGGGCTTAGGAATTGAGGTCTTACAGATTAAAAACATGTGTTTGTTGAGTAAGTGGCTTTACAAACTATTGTCTGAGGAGGGGGTGTGGCAGGAGTTACTCTCTAATAAATATCTAGGAGATAAAACATTATCTCAGGTAGAGAGTAAACCTTCGGACTCACCATTCTGGAAAGGTTTAATGAGAGTTAAGAATGAATTCTTTTCACGGGGCAAATTCTCTTTAGGTAATGGTCAGCAGGTGCGGTTCTGGGAAGATACATGGCTAGGAGATAAACCGTTATCACATTCCTATCCATCGCTGTATTACATCGCTTCTCATAGAAATGTTACGGTTGCAGAGGTGCTAGCCCATAATCCTCTAGACATTCGGTTTCGGAGGAATTTGGTTGGTCACAGAAGGGACCGTTGGTTGCATTTGGTTGAAAGGTTGATGGGGGTCTCCCTATCTAATCTTACAGATGTGTTCCGTTGGAATCTCACATTGGATGGGGTTTTTACGGTTAAATCTTATTATGCTGACTTGATGCATGGATCCACAAGATTTTTACGAAAATATTTGTGGAAGCTAAAGGTGCCATTAAAGATTAAGATCTTTCTATGCTTTCTTAACAGGAAAGTTATTCTCACTAAAGATAATTTTATAAAGAGGAATTGGCATGGTTGTAAAAAATGTGTTTTTTGCGATGCAGATGAGTCTGTCGAACACCTATTTATAACATGCCATTTTGCCCGTGATATTTGGCGTCTTATACATTTCACATACAGCATTTATCCACCTACTAGCATTGCGAATATGTTTGGTAATTGGTTAAATGGTATTGATAGAAAAACTAAAACACGAATACGAATTGGTGCGGCGGCTTTCCTGTGGGCAATTTGGAATTGCCGCAATGATTTGGTTTTTAACAAACAAACGAACTTTCACTTTTTGCAGGTTGTAAACAAGGCGGTCTATTCTATCCAGATGTGGGCTTTTCTTCTCCCCCTGGATCAGCGAGGACTTATGGATTCCGGCTGTGCTCGACTGATGGCGGTCGTTCGGGCTATTTACAGCCAGGCTGGGTGGTTTAATTCTAGGCGAATTAATGCGTAGTTCGTCTATGTTTCGGTGGCTTGTCTTTGTGGCCACGCTTTCGGACCCATGATTGTAATAAGTTACATACTCTGGATACTTCTCTTTAATTTTTAATAAAAAACCGGCTGTGTGCATCATTTTGATGCAGAGGCCGGGGCCCAGGCTCCCATTTCTAAAAAATGTAACATATTTTTTTTTATAAATATACTTAACAGATTTGGTAAAAACCGTACCCATGATATCAGGTAGGCTAACCTTCCTTGGGAGTCCACGTCTCCTATGCCACCACGTTCCATGCAGATATTTTTTTTCTTTTTATTATACGTAACACTCAAGCTAGGCATATTCTTTTTTTTTGGGTACGCATATTGCTTAGACGTGACGTTGTCAACATAAGTCGTGTCAAACCTGTTACGTAAACTTATGTTTATTTAAATCTTAGCCATATATTACACATCCAACTGCTCAAATCAATTTAGATGATGTGGATCAATGTGGTGACTCTATTCGACACCCGTATATTGCTTTTAGTATATAATAGATAGATTATGCTTTGACTGATAAATCAGGGGGGAAAATAGTGAAGAGATTTTATGTGTATTAATTTGGGGCTGGGCACCCCGCTGCCAGCTCTTCTATCAATTGGATGAGCGGATGAAGCCACTAGTCCATGGTGTGAAATCCAATCAACAAGTGAGATAAAGATTCTCTATTTACGTCCGCATGAGAAAAAACAGGAACACAAAGCAGGAATAATTTTGAAGGTTTTAAAGATAACACATGAGAAATTTACTTGCAGTGGGAGTTAAATACCACATGTACATAGGTATGGTGCACAAAATGGGGAAACTTAGGTTTTAGTGAGTTGGATGCATGAGTAGAATTCCATACTCAGTACAGGTGGAGGCTAGCAAAATACTGGTAGTGACAAATCAAGAGAGAATAAGAGCCATAATCATGCATAGCGACATAAACATCATTAATCAAAGCATAAGTGGTACCACAAGTTCAAAAACTAAATGATCATATAGGCTATTAGTGACTGGTTCATAGTCATAAACATGGTCTGAGCATGCGCCAAGTCAACCAAATAAAACATTCGAAAGGGAATACCATAAATTTATGCTTTACTATGACAAGAACAACTCATGATTCTTTCAATGGCACATTAAACACTCTCAGCTATTTCCGGCTAATCATGCTACTAAAAACCACAAGGCTTTAAAACTAAAATAACATCTAGCATGACATGAAAAAGTTCTAGCCACAGTCTGTACAAAAATTCTACTTCAAGCAGCAGTTTCTTTTCCCAACAAGCACCATACAAAATATGTTTAGGAAAACTTCTCTACATTCTACAGCAAGCAAACATGAGAGTAATCACATAACACTACTAAAACTAACAGCTCTGAACAAGAGATTCAATGAAAACAAGAGCCGAACAAGAATTTACGCAGTAACTAGAAGAAAAACCAAGAATACTAGCATAAAAAGTATTCAAATGAAAAAGCGGGCGCGTGTCTCTCTCATAAACAAGCATGCTATGTCCAATGATATTATTGCAGAAAGTAAAACAAAATAAAAACAAACAGACGCTCCAAGAAAACTTCATATGATGTGACCGAATAAAAATATAGCCCCACGAGGAGTGATCTGATAGATAGTTGATGAAGAAGGGGATGCCTTGGGAATCCCCAAGCTTAGATGATTGAGTATTCGAAAAATATTCTTGGATGAACCACATGGGCATCCCCAAGCTTTGACCTTGCAATCTTCTTGATCACATATATTACCTCTTCTCTTGAACCTTGAAAACTTACTTCACGCCATATACTCAGAGTAATTCGCATTAGAGGGGTTAGTGCAAAAAATAAAAATCCATGGGTTATGTGTGGCACGAGTTCTATTGATATGTTTAAACATTATCTATAGCCACTGATGTTTCGTGAAGCAAAGAAATCCACTTGGCATCGCAAAAGAGCAAATGCAAGAAAAATGGCCGAATCTGTCAAAACGAGAACAGTCTGTAAAGACGATTTTTTACGAGGCACTTCAGTTACTCAATAGAGAAACCTAGCGAACGTAAAAGTTTCGGAATTATCCCAGGAATAAGCAAAAAAAATTAGATCATTCTGATCTTCCAGGATTTTATACGATTTTTTACGGTGGACAGCATAATTGTGTTTTCCGCGCAGAAATCCGAAAACCAACTTCAACTCTCGTCAGAAAACTTACTTGGAACTACTAAAACATGAAAAAAAAAGATAAAAATGAGTTACTACAGAAGTATACAACCCCTTTACTCAAAGAAAACAGAAAAAACAAAGAAAATATAAAACCATGGGTTATCTCCCAAGAAGTGCTTTTCTTTAACGCCTTTTAGACAGGCCCAAGAAAAAGGAATCAAGTAGATGCTCTCATAAGAAATATGAATTAAAGAAAAATAGAGCATAAAGAAGCAAGTATAAAACAAATTTAAGTCTAAACCACTTCCTATGCATAGAAATCTTGTAAAGAAATAAATTAAAGAAGCTCAAATTAGAAATCATGGGAAGGTAGAACAAGAGCAACTTCAAAACTTTCAACAAAAAGAGAGGTGTTTTAGTAACATGAAAATTCCTACAACAATATTTTCCTCTCTCATAATAATTTTCAGTAGCATTGTGATTTATAACATCAAGTAACATAGGACCATCATCAAGAGCATTATCATATAAATTTTCTAAACAAACTTCCTCATTATCATGCATATCAATAGTTGGAATAAATAGAGAATTATCATAGGATTTATCAAAGTAGCTTGGATTATCATAAATAACAGTAGCAATATCATTCTCACAAGTTTCATTCATAGAAGTATCAAGGTCACAAGTATATAAAGTATCAATTTCATCAAAAAGGGATATTTCAAAAGAATCAATAGGATCATCATAGTTATGAGCTAAAGAGTTACTCTCATTTGAAGGTAGACATTGGTAGCTCCGTTCTCCCTCCTCTTGATACACTCTCCTCCTCTTTTTCATCCAATGAGCTTCCGGATTCAGCGATTTCCTCTTCCATAGGCTCCTGCAAGGCATTAGTCTCTTCCTTAGGTTGAGAGCATTTATTAAGATATTCCATTATGTAATAATTACAATCCTTGTAATTATCAAAGCAATATTCAAGTATAGCATAAATGTCATATTTATAAGGTGCATCATCAATACTTTCAAGCAAATAGGCAATTTCGAATGCACCCTTCCAAGCAATAAATTTCTCAATTTGTTCCACAGCATAAAATTCACGATTTTCCTTAACATAAGAAGATATGGTTACATTATAATTATACTCACATTGAAAAAGGAGGTGATTATACCTCCTACAGCAACGAGATTTATCAAAGCAATAAGTAACATTATAAGTAGAGCACAAGTTTCTAGCATAATCATGCAACTTATTAATTTGCTCCCATAAGTGAATCCCTTTTTGTGACAAGCGGTGTTTCTTATAATATTTTTTTTGTTCATCGGTGAACCCACCTTGACCATAAGATCTAGTTTCAAAGACATCAAACATTGATAGCAAGCATGATAAAGCAAAAATAACAACTAGAATAGGAACTTTTTTTTGTGTTTTTGATATAGAGAAGCAAACATGACAAAGTAAAAGAAAGTAAGCAAAACTAAAACAAAGTAAAGAGATTGGAAGTGAGAGACTCCCCTTGCAGAAATTCTCTTCCTCCCCGGCAACAGCGCGAGAAAATTTGTTGATGACTAACATTGGTAGACCCTAAGTGCAAGGTGTGAAGAGTGCGGCAGCAAATTTTCCCTCAGAAAAGAAACCAAGGTTGAATCGACCAGTAGGGGGATAAGAAATCTCTGAAGGTTGATGCAGCTGAGGTGGTAGGGCGCACTACCGAACGTGGAACCTACACAACACAACCAAATTACTTTCCCCCAACGTAGTAGTGAGGTTGTCAATCTCACCGGTTTTGCTGAACACAAAGAGATTAAACGTATGTGTAGAAAACAGTAGGAACAGTATGAGAGAAGAGTAGGTGATTTATCAATATGAGAAAAAAGGACCGGGTCCACAGTTCACTAGTGGTCTCTCTCCGTGGAAGATAAATAACATGTTTGGTGAACAAATTACAGCTGGGCAATTGACATAAATGAAGGTTGCACCGTACTGCTTATGCAAGACATAAAGATTACTATGTGATTCATGTGGGCATTACAACAAGATACATAGACTGTTATCCAACTGCATCTATGACTAATAATCCACCCTCCGAATATCATCTGAAAAAACGTTGGGTATTAAGTTGCAAGCAACAGATAATTGCAGTAAGCAAAGTGTGTAATGTAAACGATAACATCATCCTTAGACAAAGCATTGCTGTTTTATCTCTAATGGCAACAACACATCCTCCATGCGTCATTTTTCTGTCACTCGAGCACAGATGCAAAGGAGGCATGAACCCACTATTGAGCATAAATACTCCCTCTTGGAGTTACTAGCATCTACTTGGCCGGAGCATATACTAATAACGGAGAGCATGCAAGATCATAAATAACAAAATCATGAAGACAATATGATAGATTGATAATCAAAAGACATAGCATTCAACATTCATCAGATCCCAGCAAACTGAACATGTAGCATTACATAAAGATGAACTTGATCATGTTAGGAAGCTCACTAGATCTAAACATGAGGTACAAAGTGGAGAGAACAACCATCTAGCTACTTCTATGGACCCGTAGTCCAGGGATGAACTACTCACGCATCACTTCGGAGGAGGGCATGGTGGTGTAGACCCCTCCGGTGATGATTTCCCCCTCCGACGGGGTGGCGGGGAGAGCTCCAGAATCCTCCCGATCTCGGGATGAAGGTGACGGCGGCCTCAGGTGTTTCTTGGGTAAAAGTGGTATCCTCCTAGGGTTTATGCCTCAAGGGGAATAAATAGGCGAAAGGGCAGAGGCGGTGGAGGCCTAGGGGCCCCCACACCACCCCCGACGCGGCCAAGAGGGGACGCGCCACCCTATGATGTGGGTGTTGGAACGCGTAGAGATAAACGAAAACTTTTTCCTACGCGGTACTTCCAAGATCTAGCCGAGGTAGAAGGCCACGAGTATTACCACTAGACGCGCAGGTGCGGCTTATTGATGCAGCGCGTCGGGGCAGTGCAGTCCCACGATCCGATCCGGCCGATCCAATCCCTCGAACGTCGAAGTGCTGAACGTACAGCACCTCTGCCGGTATCCACACGTACGAGGAGGAGCTCCGACGGCAGACTGCTAGGTCTGGTGCGACGGCTGGACTGAGTGGGGCTAGGGTTCCCAACGCATGGGAGAGTGGACTGACGTGCCCGCTGGGCAACCTGCGCCCCTCTTTATATAGCGTATGGTAATGGGCTGCACAACACTTGTGGCCCATTTCCTCTGTGAGTCCGACTCACAAAACCAGTCCATTTCCGGTTCGGGTCCAACCCGACCAATACTTGCTCCCGCTCTTAAGTGTGCGACCCTGCAGGCTCATGGCGACTTGGACACGATTGGAGTCCAACTCCCAATCGATCAATCGGTAGCGGCTCCTAGCAGAACGTGCCGACTCCCAAGTACCATTGAGTCATGACGGCATACCTTTCAATGTCGAGACATCGTAGTAGTTTTCATAGACGGGGGTGCCATGAGACTACGGTAGAGACGTGGGGTAACGGGATAGCGTAGTAACACAGAACACAGGATTTTACCCAGGTTCGGTACGTCGCGACAGTACGACGTGCCTACTCCTGCACTTCTCACTAATCGGGACTAAAGCCCGTAAACAGGGTTACAATGTGAGGGTTTAGATCTAAGCTTCTCGACGAGGATGAGCTTCTCGGCGAGTTGGCGTAGAGCTTCTCTGTTATCTCTCCTTCGTTGGTCCTTTTGTTTATCTCCCGTCCGGCTTTATATAACAGCCGGATTAGGGCTTACAGAATAGGAAACCTAGAAAACTACGGTAACTAGTAACTTGGAAAGCAAGGAATCCGTCTTCTCCTCCAAGCCAGATCACATGGGCTGTGATCCGGGTTCTTCTAGAATCCGGCTTCTGCGCGTCGGATTACTGGGCCGCCTAATGGACCTAAGCCCACTACCACTTAGGCCACCCTGGTAATCCGGCACTTGGCCTACCATCTTCTATACCCCTATTTGGTATATATCCGACAGTAGCCCCCAAGAAGGATCAAAACTCTGATTCTCCGCCATTCGCCAAATATTCTTTGTCCGAGAAATATTGATTCAGCAGTCTTGATTCTTCTTATTCTTCTTTTGAAAAAGATGGTGGCATGAAACTCGGAATCCTGAAAATCCGGCTTTTCTCTCACGATCCTTCGCGGAGAAGAAACTTCCTACGTCAGCGCACTCAACTACGCTGACGTAAGCGACGTTTGAGGTTTACTCGGAAAAAACCCAGAAACATATCTCTGACAGATTCTCGCTGGAAACGAGGAGATAACCATCATTACCCCGTCGTTTCATTTCCCGGACTTTCCGGCGAGTGACACGCGGCAAACATCCAACGGTCAAAATAGCCGTTGGCGTGTATCTTGACGGATTTCTAGCTATAAATAGCCATCCTCGTCCTCAACAAAAACCTTCCGCACTCTCACCGCTCTCGCCATTGACACGCACAAGCTCCCAAGCGACGCACTATCCCGAGCACTCCTCACCTCCAAGCACCGGAAACGAACCGCGCCGCCCGAAAATGGCAGGCTCACCGTCTTCGCCCACTCGCGCCGCCATCAACGACATCATCAGCGACCTAGATCCCCAAACTGGGTCACCCAAGCACGCCGGCGACGAGCCGGAGAAATCCGCGGCCTCTGCGGCGGGCGGAGAAAATCTTTCCGCCGCCGCAGACATTGCGAGCGCTAGCTCCGCCACCTCCCCGCCGTTCGCCCCTGAAACGGCGGAGGAGAAGATCCAGCTCGTCGGTGACGAGCTCGCCGCCACAGAAGCGGCCACCGCCTCCGCCACCGGAGCAGATGAAGAGGCGGAATCTGCAGGCAACTGGGTTGCCTGCAGCATTCCCCCGGCCCTTCTTCCAAACTTGGAGAAAGAGGGCCTGATCCTCCAAGGGAAATGGCGGCTCCCCGAAGACGAGAACGAGCCGGCGCCAAGAGATGGCGAAAGGGTTCTCCTTTCTTCCCACCTTCTAAGAGGTATGGGGCTCCCCCCTTCCGCTTTTTTCCTCCAAGTCCTTTCTCACTACAACATCCAACCCCACAAACTGCCACCCAACTCCATTCTTTACTTGGCCGGGTTCCAGGCCCTATTCGAGGGTTACTTAGGTTTAGAGCCTAGGTTAGACTTCTGGATGTATTGTTTCGGAGTTAAGCGGAACTCCTCGGAGGGCGCACTTCCGACTTGCGGGACCATCTCCTTTACTCTTCGGAGGTTTAGGGAAGATTGGTTCCCCAAGATCAAGACATCAGAATCCATCAAATTTTGGACGGGTTCTTTCTTTTATCATCTCGATGTGCCTTTTCCAAAAAAGGCCATCGGGGTTCCACCTTTTGCCAACACCGCCGCTGTTCCCCAAGAGAATTGGGGAACAGAAGCCGTCCAAGTCCTGCCGCCTGATCTACTAAGGATCAAGCGGCGCATCGCCAAGCTCACCTCCTTGGATCCGCCTCTAACCGGCATGGACACGGTTCTATGCTGGCTAACTAGGCGAATTCAGCCATTGGCCAACCACAGTGGCCGTCTCCTCTGCGAGTACACGGGAGTCAAGGATCCGATGCGGACAACCACCAAAGATTGGCCCGCAAAGGAGCTTCGACGGCGCATCAACCAGTTGGTCGCATCACGCGACCAATATGAAGCGAGTCGGCCAATGTATACGGCCGACAACCCGGTTCCCAAGGTAATTTTTCAGTCATTTGGGTATAGTTTTATTTTTTTCTCAGATTTTCTAGCTTCTGATTCTGATCTTGTTTGTCCGACAGTTCGCGGATCTTCCAGATTCGGAATTGGTCTCCGAGGCTGAGCTGGACGCGCTGCGCACCGCCGCTACAGGTGGACGCAAGCGCAAGAAGATTATTTCCTCTGAGGAAATTATCGACCTTGACGGAATCCCCGTCGCCACTTCCAGGTTCTTTCATCTGGGTTCTTTTTCTTTCATGAGAACTTTTCATCCTTCTTCCGTGTTTTAACTTTTCCGGGTTTTTTGTTTTTTAGCCTACCTCCCTCCAGCCTAAAGCCGAAGAAGCTCAAGAAACACAAAGTTGTTTCCAGCCGAGGCAGCCAACCTTCTCCCGCCGTTGCCCCGGACACACCGTCCTCGATGGCGGAAGAGCACGCTGCAGCCCCCACGACCAGGCCGTCAGAGCCCAGCCAGCCCGTTGTGTCGGACACGGACACGAGGGAAAGGGCGGCTCCAGAGGTGGAGAAATTTTCTCGGACTTTCGACGAAGAAATTCCCACCTTTGACAAGGACTTCAAGATTATCAATGACGGCCTAAGCGCGACCGGAACTGCTTTTGCGGAATACGCAAAGGAGTTCAAGGAAAACTTGGCGGGTTTGCACCGAATGAGCCAGGTATGTAACTCTAGCCCCCAAGCATTAAACAAAATTGCATGCCTGTTTTGCTTTGATGCTTTTTGTAACCATTCTTTTCCTTGCTATGTTGCAGCAAACCGCCGAAACCATAAACATGGAAGTTTTCAACAAACTCACCATCAAGAATAAGGAGGTTAGAAATATCCTTTCTATTCTTGAGGAGAGAGAGGCGGAACTGGCATCGTCTCAGCTCGCTTTGTCGGAAACATCAGGTACACATTTTTCCTCTGAGGTTTGCGATTCAATTTTTTGTCTAAGTACTTATTCCGGAAATTTTCTAAACCCGGAATTTTCTTTGCTTTCCAGCTACTTTGGCTAAGGCCAAGCAAATGGCTGAAGATGCCGGCAATGCCGAGAATCTCCGAAAGGAGAATTTGGAGCTTCACAAGCATCTTGTGAAGGCTCAAAAGGATCTGGAGGCCAGCAACTTGGCCCTTGGAGTTGCCAACTCCAAGGCTTCTGAACAGGCGGAGAAGGATAAATCCACTATTCAGGATTTAGAAAATGCTCTGAACCTTCGCCTGGAGGAAATCTCCGAGATCGATAAGCTTATCGGTAATTTTCCGTTACCCTTTTTATCTTGTTTTTCTTCTCTGTTTTTTGCCTAACACTTTTGATTGTTTTGTCGGAAAAAACAGGAGATATCCCAGATGGTACCCGGCTTGAAGCGATCCAAGCCTTTGGGAAGATGTGGACTTCAATCCGTGCTGCTGGAATGCAGCTGGTGAACAAGTTTCTTCCCGCAAGGACTGGGGAGTTCTCGGAGGTTGAAAAACTTCCGGGAGCTATCATGGAGGTGGCGGAATCCAGGGATTCTATCCTGCGTTCCGCTGCACGGGGTGGTGCGCGTATGGCACTCGGCCTTATGCGCATGCACTACCCCGGTGCTAAATCCTGGCGTGTAGCGTCCGGTGTCCCTCAAGGATACACGGGTACTCAGCGAAATACCATCTTTGATGAAATCAAAGGCCACGCCACCCAGATTGCTTCCATGGTAAATATTTCCGTCAATTATCCAGAAGAGGAGATCCCTCCAATCCCCAAGGACGACAGCAGCGAGGAGGAATCAGATGCTTGAAGGGCTACCTTTGACCTGGATAGCAAAAATAGACAATAGGAGCATTACTGTTCTTTCAATGTAATCTACAATGTAATGCTTCTGTTTGTATGAATGAAAAATTCCGCCTTTTGCAATTTTTAATTATGAAATTTTTTGCAAGGTTTTTCGGATGTTATTATTCCTTTATCTTCTAAGTTTTCTGGCATATATGTTTTAACTGTCCTTAGTGTTTGAAATGGCTCAAATAGCAATATGAATCGTCATGCCGAGTAACTGGGAGTAACCAATCAGTTTAAACTCGGAAACATGGACCATGCTAAAGGCATTTTTACTAACTAGCTCCAGTAACCCAACACATACGCAATCAGATAATGCTTAGAGAAACAAGGAATTTTTTAACCGAAACTTGGGCACGCAGGCAATTCAAGTTTCCTTTAGCCGTTAGCAGGCTGAAAAAACATTCAGTTTCTTAACGCCGAGTACGCGGGCACAATTCGGGTTAACATTGAGTATTTTGTAAGATCATTGGGAAATAGAGAAGGTGGAAACATGCTTTTACTATAATGAACTTGTAAAAAACATGGATACCAGAAATCCAACAACTTTATTTCATGATCTCAAAAGATGTTTACATAGATATTGAACTAAGTATGGAAGAGACATAACTGCTATGTACTCCAAAGCTTTGCTATCCCCTTGACTTTGTCGGATGTCTTAATCAACTTGTATAGTGTTAGGATTTTAGCCCCCAGCCGACTAATAAATCTGCTAACGGCAGCTGCGGAACCCGTCAATCTTTGGACATCTTTGACGCAGGTAGGTTTTGTGATGTTCAAGATTGCCTTGATCTTTTCCGGGTTAACTTCTATTCCTCTGTGAGAAACGATGAAACCCAGAAGTTTTCCTGAGGGAACCCCGAATACGCACTTAGATGGATTCAACTTCATCTTGTAGGTGCGTAAATTTTCGAAAGTTTCTCGCAAATCCTCAAGGAGTGTATCTTTTTCCTTGGTTACGACAGCAATATCGTCCACATAAACATGGACATTTTTTCCAATCTGACTATGCAAACAACGTTGCATGCAACGCTGGTAGGTTGCACCTGCGTTCTTCAGGCCAAACGGCATGGTTACGTAATAATACGTCCCGTATGGGGTTATGAAAGAAGTCTTAATTTGATCTTCCTTTTTCATGCGTATTTGGTGGTACCCGGAGTATGCATCCAAAAAGCACAAAAGCTCAGAGCCTGCTGTGGCGTCTATTATTTGATCGATTCGCGGTAATGCGAACCTATCTTTCGGACACAATTTGTTCAAGCCTGTGTAATCTATACACATTCTAAGAGCAGTAGTGTCTTTCTTCGGTACTAATACCGGATTTGCGGACCAGTCAGTATGGATCACTTCCTTGATGAAATCCGCTGCTAAAAGCCAGATAATTTCCTTGCCAATAGCCTTCCGTCTTCTTCCGTCAAATCGACGGAGACCTTGTTTGACGGGTTTTGATCCAGGAATAACCTTAAGTTGGTGCTCAGCAAGTTCCCTGGGTACACCTGGCATGTCAGCTGGACACCAGGCAAAAATATCCCAGTTCTCACGGAGGAACTTGATGAGCTCGTCTTCCTATTTGTCAGTCATCCCAGTCCCTACGACGACAAATTTTGTCGGATCTTTGGGATCTAGGATTACCTGTCTTGTATTCTCGGATGCCTTGAAGCTGTCTGTTGGCTTCCGAGTTTCTTTTCCTGCCGGCATTTCTGACGGTGATACTTCCTTGGCTAATTCCTTCAGTTCTTCCTTTGCTATGACTCTTTGAGCGCAAAGGGCGTTTTCTTTCTCCAACTCGTTTTCCAGCTTGAAATCACCAGCTATAGTGATTACTCCTCCTTTGGGTCCTGGCATCTTCAGCTTCTTATAAATATAACAGGATCTTGCCATGAACTTGGCGAAAGCTGGACGTCCGAGTATTGCGTGATACACGCTTTCGAACGGCACTACTTCGAAGGATACTTTTTCCTACCGGAAGTGATCTTTATCTCCGAAGGTGACATCTAGGGAAATTTCTCCTAGGGATCGTGCTTGCCTGCCAGGGATGATACCATGGAAGCGTATGTTGCTGTAGTTGAGCTGAGACTCGGAAATCTTCAGATGCTTCAGTGTATCCAGGTACATTATGTTAATGCTGGATCCTCCATCCATCAGCACTCTTCTTAGCCTAGTATTTTGAACAATAGGACTTACAAAAAGAGCTTGTGTGCCGGGTTCAGGGATATTTCCGGGATGATCAGACTGATCCCAGATTATCGGCGTGCTGGAGTACTTCAAGAATTTCGGGGTTGCCGGAACAACCGCGTTTATTTCTCGAAGTGTTATTTTTGCCACCTTTGCTGACGGGGTTGCTAAGAAAGTTAGCATTGCTTCTCCATCAACTCTCGGAAACTTGGGTTCGCCTTTACGCTGTTGTTCCTGGATTTTTTCGTCAGTGTCCGATTCACTGTCTTCTTTGTCAGCTTCTGGTTTTTGTTTGGCGGGTTTCCTTTTGGAACCCTTCCCCTTGCCTCCGGCTCCTGCACTGCCTTTCATGTGCTTTTGCGCGTTTGTATGGGTGGGTTTCCCAAATTGCGAGTGGTGAACGCAAGGTTCTGACTTAATCCTTTCCCACTCGTCTGGAGTGTAATTGATTGGATCTGGGTTGCGTCCTTTCCACTTGTTTCCCTTTTCTCCTCCAAAGGCTATGTTCACCTCTTTGGGCTTCGTCGTTGTTTCTGGAGTGGCTTTTTTTGTCAGAACGAGGGGTTTTCTTGGCAAGTATCAATGATTCAATATTGCCTCCTCTTGCTCTGATGTCATCCTCGGCTGCGGCATGCTCATTGGCGGTTGTAAGCATGGATCCGAGATCCTTGTGCTTTTTGGAACCAACCATGAACGGTACGAGTCCAGGTTTTAGGCCGTTGACGAAAGCATGCATTGCTTGTACGTCAGTTACTCCAGAGCAACTATTCTTCATTGCTGTCCATCTGGAGATGAAATCCATGTATGGTTCATCCTCAAATTGCGTGCGACGGTTTAGCTGGTTGATGCTATTCGGGCGTTTGTATGTTCCCCGGAAATGCTGAGTAAATACTCTAGCCATATCGTCCCAGCTGTCGACTGTTCGTGACGGTAATCCATTGATCCAATCTCTGGCTCCGTCCAGCAGCATTAGGGGAAGGAACTTGACAGCTTCCAAGTCTGTCCCATTGTTGATCTGGACGGCTGTATAGTAATCCGAGAGCCAGGTATCCGGGTTTGTGCTGCCGGTGTATTTCTGGTACGTTGGACCGACCTTGGCAAAGCCAGAATGCAGCGTTATTCTTCGGATCCTGTCGGTAAAACATTTAGGACCAAAGTATAGATCATCTTTTTCTGCTCTGTCAATGTGTGCAGAATATCTTCCGGCTGAATGAACAGAAGGGGACCTGCTCCTTTCTCTTCCATTGTTGCGCGAACGCGCTTTTCCGGGATTGTTTCTATCTCTTCCGTGATCACGCCCTTTTGGATTAGGCGGAGTTTTACTCTTGTGCCTTTCTTTGTCCTTAGGCGGTGTCCGGGATCTCTCACGCCTGTGAGGTATATCGTATCTTCCAACTTTCTCAGCTGGGTTTCTCGGAGGTGGCATTATTTTGCCGTCCTTCCGGTGTTTGTCTTCCCGATCATGGGGTTTATACCCATCTTTCGGGAGATGGGATCCGGTCCTAGACGCTGCATCCCGGTTGTCGGGGTTTTTCTTGTCTTTTCTCGGATCCTCTTTTTTATCTTTTGAGTTGTCTGAATCCCCAGGTTCTTCCGGTCCAGGTGCTCCAGCAGCGCAAGTAGCTGTCTTGCATAGGGCGGAGTTATCATGCAGCCTCCCTGATCGCTCTTGGGCGCGCTGTTGTTGTTGCAATGCTTTTCCTAGGAAAGCATACACCCCTTGGAGTTTTTCCCCGTTGGAATACAGATCGTTGTTAAGAATCGCGAACGCTGCTTCCGCGTTTTCTGCTGCGGTCTTGTATATTGGTTCGCCCTTGGCATCTTTGTCGTTTACCTGCTTTTGCCAAGACGGGTTATGGAACCTTTCTTTTGGAGGCAGTTCTTCCGGTCTTGCGATTCCGGGTAACCTAGTAGGTTTTAACGCGGATCTATTCTTTCTCTCGTACTCCTCTATTTCTTCCTTCATGACCTTGATGTCATTATGGGTTTGTTGGAGATGTTGCCGAGATCTGAGTAGATGTTGCTGTTGCCGTTGGAAAGCTTGTCTCCTGGCTTCCAGCATCTCAGGGGGTTCGTCTGGTCCCACTGGTGTTTGCAATGGCTCTTGCTCTTCCTGTTCCGTCATTGGCGGAGCAGTGATTTCTTTGGATTTCTTCTCCGCAGTCTTTGTTTCGCTAATATCTCCAACTTCCAGGTTTTCATCAGCGAGATCGGCTGATTTTTTCTTCCGGATTTTGTATTGGAGTTTTTTAGCAGCACGGTGCTTTTTCTTGGAAGAGGGAGGTTTTTTGACAGGCTCATCTTCTGTCATCTCCTTGACACTGGGGAATACCGGAGAAGTTTCTCCGTCTTCTCTCTCTTCCTCTGGCGGAGGGGTTTTAGGGCTTTCCTGGCTGCCAGCGTCCGTGGTATCAGCCGGTTTTGCCATTAGAACTTCGTGGAATCCCTCTTGAAAGGACTTAACCTTTCTTACAAAGGCGTCCTCATCTTCATCTTCGGAGTCGAAATTATCCGATCCGGTTTCCGACTCCAATCTCGCCTCAATGGCGGCAAGCACGGATTCTGCTTCCGAGTTCACCGTTTTATTGACGGATGTCGGATCTTCCGCCTCTGTGACGGGTGTTTGATCTTCCGTCTCCGTGACGGGTGCGTTGTTGTCTGCCTCTTGCACGGGATTTCCGTCATCCATGTTTTCGGCGATTTCGGATTGCACCATGCCGATAAAGTGTGTATCACTTTTTTGTCGGCGATCTGAGCAGAATCCGGCATCGTAGTCATCTTCGACTGGGTATAGGGCGGGTGGGATAAATTTGCTTCCACCGCAAAACCCCATTGCTTCTTCAGTTAGCCCGACAAAGATGTTAGCAGATCCTATCGGTAACACGCAGGCACTTACCAGGTGGTTTTGCGCTGGTATGTAGGATCCGTTGTCGAGGAAGCGCCCGACGTCGTTGTCGAACTCCAAGCTTCCGACAGTGATTGATCTTCCGATTCCGCCAAGTATCCCAGATCGGAATCTTACGCCTGACGTCGTTTGCCCCACGGTGGGCGCCAACTGTCGAGACATCGTAGTAGTTTTCATAGACGGGGGTGCCATGAGACTACGGTAGAGACGTGGGGTAACGGGATAGCGTAGTAACACAGAACACAGGATTTTACCCAGGTTCGGTACGTCGCGACAGTACGACGTGCCTACTCCTGCACTTCTCACTAATCGGGACTAAAGCCCGTAAACAGGGTTACAATGTGAGGGTTTAGATCTAAGCTTCTCGACGAGGATGAGCTTCTCGGCGAGTTGGCGTAGAGCTTCTCTGTTATCTCTCCTTCGTTGGTCCTTTTGTTTATCTCCCGTCCGGCTTTATATAACAGCCGGATTAGGGCTTACAGAATAGGAAACCTAGAAAACTACGGTAACTAGTAACTTGGAAAGCAAGGAATCCGTCTTCTCCTCCAAGCCAGATCACATGGGCTGTGATCCGGGTTCTTCTAGAATCCGGCTTCTGCGCGTCGGATTACTGGGCCGCCTAATGGACCTAAGCCCACTACCACTTAGGCCACCCTGGTAATCCGGCACTTGGCCTACCATCTTCTATACCCCTATTTGGTATATATCCGACAATCTTAGTCCCTTTTGCCTCACGATATACCTTGTCGAACTATAGGCGATTTATCGTCATCCCTTAAATAGTTCAACTCTCTTCTCGATCCGTGATATGCGATTCATCTGACTAACTCTTAGTCAACCGACACAGTTAACACTTAACTGAGTCGCGCATGGCCATGCTTCCTGAATCATATCACTCGAGAGGGCCCAGAGAATATCTCTCCATTACGAGGGGCAAAATCCCATCTTGATTATCCACATCACGCAGCTTGCTTCTCATTCGACCCGAACTCTGCCTTTATAGTTGCCTTGTCACAGAACAACGTTTGACAGAACCTAAGTCGGTGATCCACAACTCGGATTGTGCGACAACCTCAGGTCTAAGGATTACATTGATTGAGACATGCAAATGACGACTTGATCGTTTGTCGGGGGGTTGCCCCCGAGTAGGGTAAAGACAAGTGGTAAAGGCGTCTTACAGAAGAGAGGCTTGGTCGAGTAGCCGACTACCCGGTACTCGCTACCCGGTCGACTGCTACTCGGTCTCACCTCAAGATGACCAGAAGGAGATAGCAATCAAGTTCTGTCCTTTCGAGTAGAGGAGTTGGCCCGAGTACAATTGGCGGGAACAATTGGCGGGAACCTACTCGGGCCAGAAAGTCAAAGGAGCCGTTCTGACACAGGATCCCGCGTATCCTGGGTCCGTACTTGGCAGCATTCGAACTACTGTTCATCTGGGACCGGCCTGCCTGACAGTGACAGCATGGAAGCAGGCCGTGGCAGGATAAGGGGGGCCTACTCTGTGTTTAGGTACAGTGATACCAGTCTGTCCCCTTGTTTTGCCCAACGACTTTCCAGATGCAGCCAAGGTTAGGAACCAAAGCTGTCAGCGGGAACCCGGAAGAAGGACGATGTGCACACTATGTCGACACTTGTCCATGTTTGGACGTATCCGGCTGGGCACCATGTATATAAGGTGCCCCGCCGCCTCCTGCGTGAGGATCGAAGACATCTTGACCTAGATCGCATACGGAAACCCTAGTTCATCATCTAGAGGAGAGTGGCTACTCGGTAGCAAGAACCTTGTACTGTGGCTACTCGGTGAGATACCAAAATACACAAAGAAAGGCAGGAGTAGGGGTTTTACCTCCTCACGAGGGCCCTGAACCTGGGTAGATCGTGTTGTTTGCAGTGTTTACGTCGTACCTCACGCGGCCACTCGTCGCGTGATCCCTCCCCGAGCACCTCCAGCGTCCTTCGTCCCCACATCTTTAGCCATCCCATGGCATCTGCCGTGACACCACCACGACATCGTTGCATCTCAATGTGGGTCAGTCCGAATTGCTAAACTCTTTAGCCAAGTCCGTGAACGTTGGAATGGCATCACCATGCCCATGACAAGTGGAACCGTGTCATCAGCCAACACTCACATTAGTCTAGGGTGTGTGTCCAGCACAACCTTAACGACCAAGGACAATTAGTATGAACAACATGAATACATAGTTCCACAATCGAATCACATATTCAATGACATATATCAGATGTTCAAACCAAAGGACAACTTAATAACTTTATGAATACATTGGGAATTACATCATCTATGATTGCCTCTAGGGCATATTCCCAACAGTCTCCCACTTGCACTAGAGTCAATCATCTTGGCATCATATGCCTAGGCATCTAATGCCCATACCTCTCGTGTGTGCCTCATGCTTAGGCTGTGGTAGCGCCTTTGTCAACGGATCTGCAATGTTTGCATCCGTGTGTACTTTGCATAACTTGATATCACCTTGTTCGACAAACTGGCGAATGAGGTGGTACCGCATGAGTATATGTTTGTTCTTCTGGTGTTGTCTAGGTTCCTTGGCTTGTGCGATAGCACCATTGTTGTCACAATATACGTCCAAAGGATTGGACGCGCCCTGAACCACACCAAGATCCATCAGGAGGTTCCTGATCCAAACAGCTTCCTTTGCCGCCTCTGAGGCAGCAATATACTCAGCCTCTGTTGTAGATGCAGACACCGTATCTTGCTTGGAACTCTTCCAGCTCACAGCCCCTCCGTTCATCACGAACACGTATCCAGATTGCGAACGAGAATCATCCGAGTCGGTGAGATAACTCGCATCCGTGTAACCCTTTACACTGAATTCCTCATCACCTCCATAAACTAGGAACATTTCCTTAGTATTTCTCAAATACTTAAGAATGTTTTTAACCGCTGCCCAGTGGGCTTTGCCAGGGTCAGCCTGGTATCTGCTCGTAACACTTAGAGCATAGGAAACATCTGGCCTAGTACAAATCATGGCATACATGATGGATCCGATTGCCGAAGCATACGGAATCACACTCATCTGACTTCGCTCATCAGTCGTCGAAGGACACTGAGTCTTGCTAAGTTTTATGCCATGGGACATCGGTAAGAATCCCTTCTTAGACTCTTCCATTTTGAATTTCTTCAAAACCTTGTCCAGATAAGTACTCTGACTCAATCCAATGAGCCGCCTTGATCTATCTCTATAGATCCTGATTCCTAATATGTAAGTTGCCTCACCCAAATCCTTCATTGAGAAACTCCTTTCCAATGACTCTTTGGTTTCTTGCAACATCATGACATCATTTCCAATCAGTAATATGTCATCCACATATAAGATTAGAAAGTTTACTTTGCTCCCACTAAACTTCTTGTATAAACAAGAATCATGATCACTCTTGATGAAGCCAAACGATTTGACTACCTCATCAAAGCGAATGTTCCAACTCCGAGATGCTTGCTTCAACCCATAAATGGATTTCTGAAATTTGCATACCTTGTTAGCATTAGCTGGATCGACAAAACCTTCGGGCTGTATCATATACACGTCCTCAGTTAAATTTCCATTAAGGAAAGCCGTCTTGACATCCATCTGCCATATCTCATAGTCGAAATAGGCTGCTATGGCTAACATGATCCGAATTGATTTAAGCATCGCTACGGGCGAGAAGGTCTCATCGTAGTCAACTCCTTGAACTTGTCGGAACCCCTTCGCGACAAGTCGTGCTTTATAGACGGAAATATTTCCATCCATATCAATTTTCTTCTTAAAGACCCATTTGCACTCGACGGGTCTTGCACCGTCAGGCAGATCAACCAAATTCCAAACTTGGTTTTCATCCATGGACTTTAACTCGGATCTCATGGCTCCAAGCCATGACTCGGAATCAGATCCCACCATCGCTTCCGAATAAGTTGCCGGCTCATTACTGTCTAACAGTAAAACATCTCGAGCACTCTGTAATCTGGCAGATCTCCGTGGTTCAGGTGCTGTTACCGGTGTAGGTACCACGACCGGCTCAGCCTCCAAGGCGTTCGCCGACTCGCCCCTAGCCGGTTCCTCTCGAATTTCTTCGAGTTGCACTGTGCTCCCACTGACTTCCCGACTGAGAAACTCTTTCTCAAGGAAGACACCATTCCGAGCGACAAACACTTTTCCCTCTTCCCGGTTGTAGAAGTAGTACCCCAAGGTTTCCCTCGGATACCCCACGAAAATACACTTATCCGACTTGGGCGTGAGCTTGTCCGACTGAAGTCGCTTGACAAATACCTCACAACCCCAAATCTTAAGAAAAGACAAACTTGGCTTTTTACCAGTCCACATCTCATGTGGTGTCTTCTCTACTGACTTCGATGGTACTCCGTTACCCGGCCACCGTAATTCCTGAAGGATCCATTTGGTTCCGGCACATAGCTGCCGGAGAACACTCTTCATGGTTTTCAGCTTTGCGATGTCATCCTCTTCCGGCATGGTTTCGTCCGGGCCTGAAGAAGTGGAAACGTAAGTCGGGAAAACCGTTGCTATCTATCAAAAGGGTAAACCCGGAGGAGGAAACGTACCAAGTAAAGCACGATATGTGTCTGATATTTGGACGGAAAGGCTTGTTAGATCATCTTCTGCTTTGTGAGCCCTTTTCCTATATTTCCTCATTATCAGCCTATTCCTCCTGGCCTCAGCTTCGGCTGCTTCACGCAAAGCTACCTCCTTTTCGATGAGCTTGGTGGCGTCTGCCAGTTTCTCCTCAGATTGAGTCACGAAAGACTGAATGCATGCAAACAAGGGTCAGTCGGGTAGAGAAGCAAGTTATCAGTCGCTTGTATAATAAAGTCCCAAGCAAATTATGAATCAATTCACTTGGAACTTGGGGACTGGACAAGGGCACAAGCAACATTAGTCGGATTTACCTCGTGTTTGGCTATTAAAGCCCCCAAGATGTTTTCTTCATTAGCCCTTAAAGTGCGCAGGGTTTCCAGCATCTGGGCAAACGTCAGTTCTTCGGATCGAGTACCGGAAGAGCCGGCAGCTTGGTCACCTGGTGGGGGGGCTCTCCCCGCCCTTGGAGTCGAGACCCGGACAGTTTGAGTACCCGGGTTGGGAGAACCCATCCTTGTATCTAGAACCTCGATCTCCTCGTCTACTGGTTCCAATGAGGAAGGAGATCCGGCGGCTCGGGGAAGCGGATTGTTCAGAGGGCCTTGTTCCTGGTTATTCGCCGCATCACCGCCAGTCGCGGTGTCTGCGTTATCAGTCGGCTTCTCCACCCGATGGTTATCTGTTTCCGCGTTTTCCGGGTCACTGACGGTGACTTGAGTGCTGAAAGAAAGATGAGAAAAGGCAGTTATTAGTGATGACGGTGGCTTGAGTGGAAATTTGTCAGACGTAAAAGGAAATCATGTAGCAAAAACTTACCCGGCATTCACGGTGTAGTCCGACGGGAGCTCGCCGCTAGAAGCAGATGAGGTCGTCACAGGGACCACTAATGGAACCCGGAATTGCCCGGCACGTGGATGGTTAGGAGAAGGGTGGCGTTGAGGAGAGTCGGAAGGACGAGACGGAGGAGCGCTGGCACGAGGGACCGAGGGGGTAGAGATGCCCGGGTTAAGGGGATCTTCACCCGGGGAGCTCCGAGTTACTCTGCGTTTGGCTGGGAAAGAATCCTTCAAGCACGACGAATTTGATAATTGATGGTTAAGTCGTCGCATGGCGTCAAAGGAGTAAGGTTCAGAGGATAATGAGGAAAAAGGAACCTTGGACACTGTCCCCCTGGCCTTCCTCTTGCCTCCAACTGTTGCCTCTGGGTCAGACTCGGTTGCCTCCGGGTCATCCTCGTTGGTCTCACCTTCGTCCTCCAGCCCTGCGAATCGGATGTGTGTTCGTTGGAAAAAAGGTAAATGGAAGGAAAATAATACAAGTAAAGATATACAAATTCTGTGCGAATACCTTCACTATCATCAGCCGGCTCGTCCTCTTCTTCCGGGTCTCTGGAGGGGGGGAGGGTTCAACTCTCCAGAAAGGGTCATCAGCCTAAGACAAAAGAATGAGACTAAGGGTTAGAAGCTGTATCAAGTCAAAATGTGGAAATAAGTTGTGAATATCGGGTATTACCGCCGGAGCCGGGTTCTCTCGAGTAAACGGGGGTAACCCGGTGATGCCCTTTATCACCTCCAGCTTTTCTGTTAAGAAGCCTTTGATGGTCTTGTTGGTATCGCCGGTCGCAAAGCTCTTGGTGGAGTATCTGAGTGCATCTGTGGTGTGCCCCGAATACTCGCACATCAATTTGGTGCGAATGGAGTTGGGTTGGATCCGAAAATCAACCCATGTTTTTACTAAATTTAGCCCGAGGAGGCCTTGGGCTGAGAGGATGGCTATCTTGGCTAATGAGGGAAGGATCGCCTCCCTGTCCAAGTCTGGTGCAAAGGCGTTGAAAGACTCGGAAGGTTCAAGGAGGTTTTCCGAGTAACCCGGCAGTTTGTTTTCGCCGTCTGGGGAGGTATCGTGGCAATAAAAGAAAGACAGCTGCCAATGTTTGACGTGGGAGTTTAAATTGAGGGTTGGCATCGGTGAATTCTTGCGGCGTTGGATGGATACCCCGCCACAAGTAAGAAGTGCTCCGTCACCACTTTCGCGGCACGGCTTACACTGGAATAGTTCGATGAAGAGAGTCAAACTTGGCGGCATGCACAAGTACGACTCGGATAGAACGATGAAGTGGGTAATATTCAACATAGAGTTAGGCCCTATGTTGAATACCCGGAGGCCATAATGGCTTAAGACCTCCCTGAAGAAAGGGTGACCCGGAGGACGGAATCCCCGGGTCACGTGCTCTACGAAGCAGATTACCTCGTTATCAGCAGGTGTGGGCCGGGTCTCGTTGCCCGGCGCCCTCCAGTGAATGTCCTTCTGAGAAGGGAGAATTTCTAATTCGGCTAGCTCGTCCAACTTGGCCTTTGTAGTTGTGGAACGCCCCCAGTTGGCGGATATGGTTTGGGTAGTCCTCGCTTGAGTCGGCTGTCTTCCTTGTCGTTTGGGAGCCATGGGATCAACCTGCAAAACACAAGAAAAAGAGGCATAGAAAATAAGACTCGGGAGTATTGGATTATCCGAGTATAAGGTAACAAGAAAGTATGAAGCTAAGAATTATCCGGGTATCATGCTATGAAGTGGAGATTACAAGGTATCCGGGTGTTAAGTACAATTGTGGAAATTATTGGTCACTTACGTATGGAAAAGCATTTGAGGAAGATGGATGGTTGCCCATGTGTATACCGCAAGCAAAATAGCTGGAAAAGGAGGATTTTCCGGGTGTTAACGCGATGAGCGGAAAATCAAGGAGGAATGGATCTAGGTAGGAAAGTTTGTGAACGATTTTGCAGAAGATTTGGTGGTTAGTAATGGTAGGAGGATGAGTTGTAACTATCTAGCAGGTGGTTAAAGGAGTTGGCGAGCATCGAATCGATCTAGCTTGATGCAATCGGAAAAAAGACTCACGGGTTGACCTAGATCCGATCCTGGATAAATTGAAAAATTGCGGGGCTAAATTAAACGGCTGCAAGAGGCTTACCGGAGAGATTGGAGTCTAGCGCGACGGCAGCGAGCGGCGTGGCTCGAATGCCCCTTTTGCGGCTCTTGGCGCGGGGAACGAAGGTGCGACAGTCTAGCGCGACGGCGGCACGAGATGGCTCGAGGGCGAGCGCGGCCGGCGGCGGCTTAGCTTCGATGGCGAGCGCAAGCTCCTTGCGGTGGCGCTATGAGGGTGTACGGAGCGATGAAGGAAAGGGGAAGCTGAGGCGTAGTGATGGGTTCGGGGTTACCCTCTGAGTACTATTTATAAGGCGAGGGTGGTTCTATCTCAACGGCCAGAAGCCGGAAATCGTGGGCTGATGGTTATCCACGGGGATTCTGCAAGATATGCGCCAAGGATTGGGCAAAGCATCTGGACAAGAGGAAGAAGGAGATCCACTCCGTGATATCAGGATCGATTATCGAGTATAGGGAACTTGGCATTTTTATTAGGGTTTGGACCGGGAAAATTGAACCAAAGTGTTTGGAGGAAAAACCCAGGTTACTACATGGCCGCCATGGAGTAAGGCCTAACTGAATATTAAAGCACCTTAACCCGGCCTCCATATGCATGTGTGTTAGATATCTTTGCAGGGAATAGCGAGCGCTTCAAGGAGGATCCATGAAGCCCAGGCTATTCTGGGGACTACTGATGGGGGGATGATAACCCGGTAGGCCAAACTCCAAGGAGTAACCCGGCCCAAAGGACGCTGTGCAGGATCCGGCTAAGGATAAGGAAACCTGTGAAGGCCCAAGCTTGTAGGCCCGGTAACCCGGATTGTGGGTTACTGTAAAGGAAAGTTAGGGTTTGTGAGCCGTGTCCGGGTAGGATCCAGGATGCGCCTTGGAGAATAAGCCAGGGGGTACGGGTGCTTTATAAACCGACCCCCAGGTCTAGTTTAGACAGAGATCTAAGAACCCTAGCAATATCGCTTGATATCGAGCATTTAGTGTAATCCCAGAGTTGAGTTGTTGTATCAAGATCAGAGACTCGGCGACTTTGATCGCCGGCTACCAGATCGAATTGCATCATGTTTTCCTCTGAGCTAAACCCTCTCCCAAACTCCTGTGTCGTCTTGCCCCAAGATCAGTTACCCCCGGTAACGTCTGCCGTGATTATCCCACGACAAAGCCCAAAATGATAAAGGTAGATCTGTCCGACTCATCATTGATCGTACCATGTCCAACAAGGTCCGATTTCTCCGTTACGATACACCGCTTCTCTGCGGTGTACCCGGCGGAGTGAGTTGAGGAACTATTCCACAACTCTTTAGATGATCATCAAACTCATGGCTCATGTACTCGCCTCCACGGTCCGACCGTAGAAACTTTATTTTCTTGCCGAGTTGATTTTGTACCTCACTCTGGAATTCCTTGAACTTTTCAAAGGCTTCCGACTTGTGTTTCATTAAATAGATATATCCATACCTACTCAAATCATCAGTGAAGGTAATGAAGTACTCATAACCACCTCTAGCTGTCGTGCTCATTGGTCCACATACATCACTATGTATTAGTTCCAACAAGTCGGACGCACTTTCACAACTCCTTGCAAAAGGTGTCTTGGTCATCTTGCCTAGTAGGCATGATTCGCATGTCTCGAATGACTCTAAGTCAAACGAAGTTAGAAGTCCATCATCATGGAGCTTCTTCATGCGCTTCCAACTTATATGACCAAGCCGACAGTGCCAAAAGTAAGTCATATTCAGATCATTTGGTTTCAACCTTTTAACATTTATATTATAGACGGATTCACTATCAAGATTTAAAATAAATAACCCGTTCTGAACGGGTGCAAAGCCATGAAACATATCTTTCAAATATAAAGAACAACCATTATTCTTAATATTCGACTCATAACCTTATCTCATCAAACATGAGGCGGAAATAATGTTTCGACTAAGCGCTGGAACATAATAACAATTATTTAGTTTCAAAATAAATCCTGAAGGTAAATGAAGTTGCATCGTGCCGACTTCCAACGCAGCGACTCTCGCCTTGTTGCCGACCCGAATGTCAACCTCTCCTCTTGCCACGCTCCTAGTTCTTACCAGTCCCTGCAACGAGTTGCATATGTGAATAACTGATCCGGTATCATATACCCAAGAACTATTAGGTGCATCAGCAAGATAAATGTCTATAACATTGCACACAAGCGTACCTGAGTTGGAAGTCACACCTCCACTCTTGGCTCTGTCAGCCAAATACTTGGTGCAGTTCCTCTTCCAGTGGCCATCTTGCTTGCAATAGAAGCAGTTGGCTCCGGCTGTAGGAGAAGGTTTAGTCTTTGAGGGAGCACTCTGGACAGGGCCATGGGTGCTACCTCCTGACTTATCCTTCTTCTTCTTAGTCCAAGAACTCTTCTTGAACTTAGCCTTATTCTGCACCATCAACACTTGACTGGTGCCTTTCTTGATATCAGCCTCTGCCGTTTTGAGCATCCCATGTAATTCCGTGATACTCTTATCCATACCATGCATATGGTAGTTCGAGATGAACGAACCATACGCACTAGGAAGAGAGTTCAGAATTATATCAGTAGCGAACTCTTCGTTAATTGGGAAGCCCAGCCGATCCAATGACTGTATGTAACCAATCATCTTGATTACATGCGGACTCAGTGGATCGCCGTCTTTCAGCTTACAGCCAAGCAAAGCTTGAGAGACTTGATACCTCTCAGTCTTTGCTTGAGCCTGGAACATACTTTTGAGGCTTTCGATCAAATCGTAGGCCTCAACATTCTCGAACTGCTGCTGCAAGTCCGGTTCCATGTGTGCAAGCATAAGACAGCTAATTTCCGTAGACTCATCTCTAGCCTTACGGTAGGCATTCATGACAGCGACAGTCGCATCGTCATCAGGCTCATCAGAAAGTGGAGTTTCTAGAACATGTTCTTTCTTGTCATGCTTGAGGACTATCCTCAGATTACGATACCAGTTGGTAAAATTAGTTCCATTAAGCTTATCTTTCTCTAGGATTGACCTCAACGCAAACACGGACAACTGAGGAAGGTTGCTAGGTGCATTGAATCTACAACAGAAAATACGCAAAAACACTAAAGACATGTATTCATAAAAGAGCAGGCATATTAAACGCTTTAATACTTATGCTCCCACTAGAACCAACATCCCTCCGATGGTTGCAAAGTGATTCAAGACCCTAAATAAGCAAGCCGACTAGTGAGCTTTAGCATTCACCGCTAGCCGTCAAGTGATCTAGGTAGGCAAACACCTTGCCAATCGTATCCAATACGACTCCTGTTAGTTGGGTGACATCACATGCCCCGGCTCCCAACCTACCTCGCCCCGAGCCCCACAACCGTTGTGATGGACTCGTCTAGATTACCAAGTGCTTCTGCTTGTAAGAGACCGACTCAACCCACCTAACCGGAAAGAATTGGTAGAACCTCAATTTTATGAGCCCACTACCAAGAATGTCCGACTTGTGATGGTGCAACACTGGCGGGGCGACCGACTAGACCTTCTTTGAGGGATTAAAGAATCTACCAACTATCTAAATAGAGGTAAATAGAGACATAACAATAACACAAATAAAGCAATTATAATGTGAAATGGTATGGCTCTCTTCATGGTGATCTCCATCTCCACGAAGCTTGCAAGTCGACTCGTGCCAACTCTTGTCACGTGCCATCTTGCTCCATGTAGCCGACTTGTACATCGACTTGCATGCCTTCCGGGTTCTCCAACAAGCTACACTAGCTAGTAAATCAAAATTTACATAGAGAATCCGACACGCAGGCCGGTATACAATAAAATGACAGCACCTAGGCTCCAGCCGGCTGACAAAAACATGATACGCAGATCATGTATGGATTACACACATCACATGCACATAAGCCATACCATTCACAACTTCCTGCAAAAACAAGTTATGCATAGATACGATATCTACCGGCGTTGTGAAACTCGCAACGACATCTAAGGCGCTACGACAGGGCGAAGCCGGCGGTCCCCGTAAACGATTTTACCCGAATCTGATCCGTATTCCGATTCGACCAAACTCTTTGATCTTCGATCACCGCAACTGGATTTATGTGTCACGGTATACCTCGATGGCGGAAACCGACCGGTAGGGGTAAGTTGTTCCACGACCTTAGCAGTATGATCACGGAAACCAGATCATCCATTAACCCCGAGTACGATTGATCCAATCAACCTTGTACAAAACCGATCTATCTCATAGACCGACCACCAAAACAGCAATTAGATCACATCTAACGCTAACTACATATCACATATGTACGGATCTCGGGCCTAATACCAGAAGCTACCGCTCTGATACCACTGTTGGAACGCGTAGAGATAAACGAAAACTTTTTCCTACGCGGTACTTCCAAGATCTAGCCGAGGTAGAAGGCCACGAGTATTACCACTAGACGCGCAGGTGCGGATTATTGATGCAGCGCGTCGAGGCAGTGCAGTCCCACGATCCGATCTGGCCGATCCAATCCCTCGAACGTCGAAGTGCTGAACATACAACACCTCTGCCGGTATCCACACGTACGAGGAGGAGCTCCGACGGCAGACTGCTAGGTCTGGTGCGACGGCTGGACTGAGTGGGGCTAGGGTTCCCAACGCATGGGAGAGTGGACTGACGTGCCCGCTGGGCAACCTGCGCCCCTCTTTATATAGCGTATGGTAATGGGCTGCACAACACTTGTGGCCCATTTCCTCTGTGAGTCCGACTCACAAAACCAGTCCATTTCCGGTTCGGGTCCAACCCGACCAATACTTGCTCCCGCTCTTAAGTGTGCGACCCTGCAGGCTCATGGCGACTTGGACACGATTGGAGTCCAACTCCCAATCGATCAATCGGTAGCGGCTCCTAGCAGAACGTGCCGACTCCCAAGTACCATTGAGTCATGACGACATACCTTTCAATGTGATATTCATCTTAGTCCCTTTTGCCTCACGATATACCTTGTCGAACTATAGGCGATTTATCGTCATCCCTTAAATAGTTCAACTCTCTTCTCGATCCGTGATATGCGATTCATCTGACTAACTCTTAGTCAACCGACACAGTTAACACTTAACTGAGTCGCGCATGGCCATGCTTCCTGAATCATATCACTCGAGAGGGCACAGAGAATATCTCTCCATTACGAGGGGCAAAATCCCATCTTGATTATCCATATCACGCAGCTTGCTTCTCATTCGACCCGAACTCTGCCTTTATAGTTGCCTTGTCACAGAACAACGTTTGACAGAACCTAAGTCGGTGATCCACAACTCGGATTGTGCGACAACCTCAGGTCTAAGGATTACATTGATTGAGACATGCAAATGACGACTTGATCGTTGCATCTCAATGTGGGTCAGTCCGACTTGCTAAACTCTTTAGCCAAGTCCGTGAACGTTGGAATGGCATCACCATGCCCATGACAAGTGGAACCGTGTCATCAGCCAACACTCACATTAGTCTAGGGTGTGTGTCCAGCACAACCTTAACGACCAAGGACAATTAGTATGAACAACATGAATACATAGTTCCACAATCGAATCACATATTCAATGACATATATCAGATGTTCAAACCAAAGGACAACTTAATAACTTTATGAATACATTGGGAATTACATCATCTATGATTGCCTCTAGGGCATAATCCCAACACTGGGCCCCCTGAGCCCCCCCCCCCCTCCGGGTCTCTTCGGGACTCCGTGGAACCTCCGGTATTTCTAAGACTTACGGCCTTCGAATTTTCCAATTCCGAGAATATTTCCAGAACAACGTTTCCGAAACTAAAAATAGCAGAAAATAGGGAAGTGGCTCTGTGGCATCTTGTCAATAGGTTAGTCCAGAAAATCGATAAAAATGACAAAGTGTAGAGGAAACATGTGGGAAATAACATGAAAACAAACATGGAACATGAGAAATTAGCGATACGTTTACGACATATCAGTGAGAAAGTTTTATTGTATCGGTCTTGTCTTAGATTTTTTTGCAGTAAAATTACTCTCCAGATGGGAAGGACCTTATATTATTGAAGACGTGTATCCTTCAGGGGCAATCAAAATTGCTTCCCTCAAGGATAACACTACTCAAGTGTTAAATGGGCAATGACTCAAACATTATATTTCTGGGGATTCTTATGATGAAGATTATGATGTTAATCAAGTATTGACTCCGGAGAAATTCATTGGAGGGAAGATTCCAGAATCTGCAGAGTATGTTTGGGAATAGGTAACATTTCTGTTAAGAAAAAGTTAGCGCATTACCTTTTCAGTTATTAATTATTGATTTTTGGAAAATATGAAAAATACCGAGATGAGGAGGAGTTGGAGATGGTGCACAGAGGCACCACGCCATATGGGGGCGCGAGCCCACCCTTGGTCGTGCGAGGATATGGTGTGGGAGTCCTGGAGGCCCTCTCCGACTCGTTTTCGACCTGGACTTTCCTTTTGTTACGTATATTTTTGCTATATAATCCTCTGGATCCCCCAAGGTCCAGATATCATTTTCTCGTCGTGTTTCTGTTTCGAGTTGTTTTTGCCAGGGTCTATTTTCAGTTTTAGAAGCACCATGGTCTCCACCAACAATAACAAGGAGAAGGGACCGAAGGAAGAAGATCTCCAAGACCGGGAGCCAAAGAAGGAGATTGATAGTGGAGCTGAAGGAGATGTACAAGAAGACTTACGAGTACGTCCACGTGTCACCATCGCAAGCATTGGAGTGGTTTCAAAACCTCGCAAGAAAAGATCGAGGATGAGTACTGGAGGAAAGGCCCCACTTCACTGTTTAGCTTCAAGGACACTAGTCACAGGAGAAGGAATCTCTCGATCAAAGGAAGCAAGGAAGGAACACCTATATGGCTGGGATTCACCGTCTAACAAGCACGCAAACAAAACTGAGATCAATACGGAGGTGATGCGTAGGCTTATGTATGCACTGGAATATTTGAAGGATTCAATTGATAAGCTCATCGAGAAGGATTCACCACCACCACCGAAGAATTGATTCTTCATTGGTATTGGCACCCCCTTGGTTTGTTCTAAGCATGGGGGAGTGCCGCGGTATCACCTTTATCTTTCTATTCTTTTTATCTTTTAGTAGAGTCATATCATGAGTAGATAAAATATCATATAGTATGGTTTGCGGTATGGAAGTCTCACTCCTTAGTTGGTTATCGTTGAATCCCTTGGTTTGAGTTGCCGTAATGAAATATTAATGAGAAGTTTCATCATCTACTTGTTCTACTTTATTTTAGTTTGCAATTTTTGTTATGTGGTTGATCTTGTTATCAGTATTGGTATCAATGTTGGAGCTTTAAGATAATCTAGTTGGTTTTGGCAAACTTAGCATTGGTCAGTAGCAACAATACGTCGAGACTTAAGTAGAAAAGAGGGAGTTGCATGTAGATATATTATTCCATGATCTTTCTTTCTTGTTATCTCATAAGCTTAGTATTCTCAAATAATTTTTTTTGCACCTTCAAGTAAGATTGCATGATTGGCTTTATCATATATGTTTTTGTTTGTTTTACTTTAATTCTTATGCTTGCTACCCAACCTTGCTAGCCAAAGACCTGTACTGAGAGGGAATGCTTCTCGTGCAATCCAAACCTTGAGCCCCAAAACCTTGCCATTTGTGTCCACCATACCTACTTATATGTGGTAATTAACCGCCACTCCAAGTAAATTGCTCATGTGCTACCTTTAAAACCTTCAAAATTAATTCTGTTTTGTGTTCCTGTTTTTGCTCACGAGGACGTAAATAAAGAATCTTTGTCTCACTTGTTGATTGGACTTCACACACCTGGACTAGTGGTTTCATACGCTTATCCAAATGCTAGAAGAGCTTGCAGCGGGGTGCCCAGCCCCAAACTAATACACAAATTATCTTCACTATTTTTGCCCTGATTTATCAGTCAAAGCATAATTGTGTAGACAAAAGAGAAAGATGGATGACCTTCTACACCAGTTGTGTCCTTCATATGGGAGCCGCTCTTGTGAAGTCTAGTTGGCTTGTGACGTACTGTATTTTCTGTTTACCATTCGTTGACACTAGCATACACCTCTCAAAATTAGACACTCCTCCAAGATTTGTGATTGTTGGCAGGCACCCCGAGACTTCGGTTAGCCATGGTTTGTGTAAGATGGATGGGAGGAGTGTCAAACATTTTACACCTCTGTATATTAAAATAAAAGCTCTAGCACATGAGTGATCCATGCTTCCCTCTGTGAAGGGCCTATCTTTTACATTTATGTTGAGTCAGTAAACCTATTTCCTTATGTCTTAAGAAAGCATTTGAATTGTTGTGATTCATCCAACTCCATGTTGATTTACTCAATCATGTTCTTTGTTCTTCCTTGTTTCTACAAATGCTTTTATCTGTTTGAATACCACTTAGAAACTTACCAATGTTTGCAAAGAGACCGTTATAATTGAGCATTATAAACTCTAAAATATAGCTCTAGTATAAAGACTCTGATCAAAACATGAGTACACTGTTAATTGTTCTCTGACCAAGAACGAAGTTTGCCTTTGACAATTTTGATTTACTTTTTGCACCATTATTGTTCCTTTGCTAGTTTCAAGTTTCATTATATGAGAGGAAGTTGCTATCTAAAATGACTTGTTCTTTGTTAGATGTGATGCCTCTTGTCCGTATTTTATTTATCGATACCTCACTCCATAAACATGTGGTCATGTTTATTGAGTTCAGTTTCGCTTGGGGACAAGCATGGTCTAAGCTTGAGGGGAGTTGATACGTCCATTTTGCATAACTGTTTTATATTGTTATTTTCTGTTATTCATCAATATATTTCATGTTAAGATGCATTACTTATGTTATTATATCTTATTTTGCATGTTTCATAATTTTTGGAGAATAAACACCGGGACGAAAATTCTGATGGAAAAAACACCGTCGAGATACGATATTTCAGAAGATCGGAAGAAGAGGGGAGACACCGAAGATGTCTTAGAAGTTCATAGCAGGAGTCCAGCCAAAAGGGGACCCAGAGGGGGGGGCACCAGGGGCCCACACCATGAGGTGGCACGCCTCCCTTGGCCGTGCCGCCAGCTGGTGTGGCCACCCTGGCCCACCTCTGGTCGACATCTTTCGCATACTTGACCGCCATGGAACCCTAATCCCCATACCATCATCTAAGAATTATTCCGCCGCCGCCTCGGGGCGAAAAACACCCGAGAGAGAAAAACTCTCCAGCAGGGAGAAATCTGTCAGGGAAATTCCTCTCCGGAGAGGGGAAATCATCGCCATTATCACTCCGGGCATCATCAAGATCGTCATAATCATCATCATCATCACCAGCACCATCACCCTCATCATCCACCTTCATCCCTCTGTAAACATTAGGGGCCTCTATCGTTGTTTTACATTAGATCTCTCTCTCGGTGTGGATTACTTGTTAGTAGTTGATGCTTGTGAGATTTATCGGTGTTAGAACTTTATGACAGATTGTTATTATCTATTATATCACCTCTGTTTATGATCCATATGATGTCTTGTGAGTAGTTCTTTTAGTTCTTGAGGACATGGGAGAAGTCATGATGCTAGTAGTGAAGTTATGTTGAAGTAATATCTCGTGGTTCGGTATTTAAGTTGTGGTGCTATTCTTCTAGTGGTGTCATGTGAACGTCGACGACATGATACTTCACCTTTATGGGTCTAGGAGGATGCATTGTGTATTTGGCTAATAATTGTGGGGTTGCCACAGTGACAGAAACCTAAACCCCCGTTAGGAAACCAATGCACGAGGGAGCGTAGAATCCCGGAGTTTTAAGTGTATGGTTAGATTTATCTTAATTACTTTCTTGTATTTGCGGATGCTTACGAGGGGTATAATCACAAGTATGTATTAGTCCTAGTTGGTCGGTACATTAGCATAGGTTCACCAACACAACACTTCACGAACCAATGGATATTAATCATCTGTAACGAAGCGAAAGCACTTGATGAAATTCCCATGTGTCCTCGAGAACGTTTGGTAGACATAAGTAACTCAAGCGGATTTTCCTTTGCTCTCAAAAGGATTGGGCCACTCACTGCAATATTATTTACTGCTCTTTATTTACTCGCACTTTATTTATCTGCTATATCCAAAAAAACCAAAAACCCGTTTGCTAGTGTTTATAGTGAATCCTATATCCAACCTTCTTGTCAACACCTTCTGCTCCTCGTTGGGTTTGACACTCTTATTTATCGAAAGTACTACGACACACCCCCTATACTTGTGGGTAATCAGTTGCAATTTGAAATTATGTGAAGATGCATATGCAAGAAGGATACAAATGGACTCAAGGATATCCACGGGAGCATAGGTTTCATCAAAGTCGATGCCTTCCACTTGAGTGTAGCCTTGAGCCAGGAATCTTGCCTTGTTCCTTATGACAACATAATGGTGCAGATCTTGCACTCGTTGGGATACCCCAAGAGGAAGGTGTAATGAGAACAACGGTAGGAGTTTTCCCCTTAGTTAAGAACCAAGGTTATCAATCCAGTAGGAGAAAGAGAACCTTCGGAAGGTTGATGCCACTGACGGTGGTGATGGCGCCTCACCGGTGTCAGCAACAACATGGAACCTGCACACAACACAACCAAAATACTTTGTCCCAGCGGTATAGTGAGGTTGTCAATCTCACCGGTCTTTCTGAAAACAAAGATTAGACGTATAGTGTGGAAAATGGTGTATGCTTACAGTGAGTAAAGAAAGTAGGGAATTGTAGTGGTTTGTTTAACAATGTTAGAAAATGGACCGGGGTTCATAGGTTCACTAGTGGTGTCTCTCCATAAAAGATAGCATGTTGGGTGAACAAATTACAGCTGGGCAATTGATAAATAAAGGTTGCACCGTAGTGCACAATACATGACATGAAGACTACTGGCATTACAACAATATACATAGACCGTAATCCAACTGCATCTATGACTAATAATCGACCCTCAGGTTATCATCCGTACCCCCTTAGGTATTAAGTTGCAAGCAACAGATAACTGCATTAAACAATGTGTGTAATGTAAGCAATGATTGTGCACACGGGCACTCACACCGCTGTTTTCTCCCTAGTGGCAACAACACATCCTCCCCCGTCACTTTTCTGTCACTCGAGCACAGGCGAAAAGGAGGCATGAACCCAGTATCTAGCATAAATACTCCCTCTTAGGAGTCACTAGCAACTACTTGGCCAGAGCAAGCACTAGCAACGGAAAGCATGCAAGATCAACAATAACATATGCAATAAAGACTATAGTCAACTTGGCATAAGTTCAATATTCATCGGATCCCAACAAACAAAGCATATAGAATTACATAAGATCAATCTCGATCATGATAGGCAACTCACGAGATCTAAACATGGAGGCATATGAGGAGAAGACAACCATCTAGCTACTGCTATGGACCCGTAGTCCAAGGATGAACTACTCACGCATCACTCCGGAGGCAGGCATGGTTATGGAGAAGCCTCTGGTGATGATTTCCTATCCGGCAGGGTGCCGGGAGACAACTTCAGAACCCCCCTAATCTAGGGTTGACGACGACGGCGGATGCGAAACTTTTGGGGATATTTGATCAGGTGCCTAGGGCTTTCCATCCGGGGGGAATAAATAGGCGAAAGGGCAAAGGCGGTGGAGGCCTGGGGTGCCCACACCACCAGTCGGCGCGGCCTGGGGGAGGGCGCGCCACCCCATGGTGTGGAGCCCTGGTGCTCGTCTCGACTCTTCTTCGGTCTTCTGGATGCTTCCAGGGAAATAGGCACTTCGGGCTTTGTGGGGTGCAATTCCGAGAATATTTCGAGAACAATTTTCTGAAATAAAAAACAAGCAGAAAACAGGGAAGTGGCACTTGGCATCTTGTTAATAGGCTAGTCCTGGAAAACGTGTAAAAATGCTATAAAGAAGGGAGAAAACATGTAGCAATTGGCATAATATTATCATGGAGCATTAGATATTATAGATACGTTGGAAAGTATCAAGCATCCCCAAGCTTAGTTCCTACTCGTCCTTGAGTAGGTAATCGATAAAACACAATAATTTATGAGGTGACATGCTACTATCATAAACTTGTAAAAGAATATGTATACTGAGATCATAGAACTTCAAACTCAAATATGATAAATAGAACTTTAATAATAAAGCATAGAAATCACTTTGCATCATGAAGAGTATCTTAAATAAAGGATCACTTTGCATTCCCATGACTCTGGCACGGTTGTCAAGAGCATTCTTTGTTTGCGCTTGGAAGGAGCTAATTTCTTGCATCACTTGGGTTGAGGTCAAAGATGCAAAGTCATGTCTTCCTTGAAGACTCTTCAAGTCCGCGGGCTCAAAAGGCATGAGAGAGCTTATGTACTTCCTCTTGATCCGAGCATCATCAATATACTTGGAAGCAACATTATTGAATGCGGTGGCAAGAGTCTTGAGCCTCTGATACATGTCTTCATGGTTCTCACCATCATGCATATAGAATCCTTCGGCTTCATTGCTCAAGGTATCATACCTATTCCTCTTCATGCTATCATTTCTCACAAACATGACGACAAGAGCATCCCATGTTTCTTTGGCGGTGGAATATTGTTGAAGATGATGATGCATGTGGTTTGGACCCATGGCTTGTTGAATGATGGACAAGGCGGTGTAGTTGAGTTGACAATCTAGAGCTGCTCTTCTTGTCAAGTTCTTGAGGTCATGAGGCTTGTATCCATATCAAGTGACCCTACAGAGTTCATTACAAGAAGAGTTTAAGTGAGTTTTCATGTAATATTACCAATCACCAAAAGAATGTGCATCAAGTTTAGGAGGTTCTCCTCTAGGAATTATATGAGGATGTGGGACGAGAGGATCAGGAGAGTAGTATCCTTCGACGGAGTGGTAATCTCCTTTTCCTTCCGTACCCTTATCGGTGGAGTTTTAGCGGAAGCACTTTTATGTGTATCACAATTTGCCTCATTCTTGCCACCCTACGGATTTTCATCCGGAGGAGGTGAATTGGACGTCTTCGGTTCCTTGGCTTTGATGAGTTGCAACACGAGTGCTCGCAACTCATCAATTTTCCCTCCATGGATGAGGTCAAGGAATTTTGCAAGTCCTTGAGATCATCCATAGTGACTTGTCCCGCGGGACCGGTGACTTCCCTATCACCATCCATACTATACTCTTAGGCGGTTAATCCCAAAATAAGAGCCAAGGCTCTGATACCAATTGAACGGATAGCATGGGCACCTAGAGGAGCGGGGGGGGGGGGGGGGGGGGGGGTGTGAATAGGTGCTACGACCAATTTTAATTTATCTTCAAATTAAGGCTTGAAACAAAGGTAAATTCTCTAGATAATGCAACTAAGGTGAATTTACCTATACGACAAGAACAACAATAAATACAATACAAGTAAGGTAAAGGAGAGGGAACGAGGTAACCGATAACAGAAGCACGCGAGACACAATGTATTCCTGACTTCCTCTTGTTAAGGGAGTACGTCTCGTTGGCGAGAAACCGTTTGATCTGTTTCTGAGAATGTCACACCGGAGACTCCGGTCTGAAAGATTCCGGATAGCCTCAGACCGGAGACTCTGCACCTGGGAGACCGGAGACTCCGGATAGTCTCCGGACTGTCTCCGGAGACACCAGTGGATGACACCATCTTCACTTCGCGGTTGGGAAACGTCAAGTACGGAGACTCCGGTCTGCCAGACCGGACACTCTAGTGTAGACCGGAGAGTTGGCGGAGATTTCGCCTTTTCTTCGTCTCCTTCACGCAGAGTGTGTCTGAGGTTGGTAAAGCTTGCTGGGGCAGGAGGTAGTCTGGAGACTCCGATAAGTCTCCGGACAGTCTCCGGTGTGTGTTCAAGGGGTGACATCATTTGTGCAACTCTGGCTTATCTTAGGAAAACCTCATACCGGAGACTCCGGCCTGGAATAAATTCCAGCACGTTTCCCCACATGGAGACCTCTTTGTCCTTTTTGTTTCTCACACCACCATTTGTAATAATATCAAACGACGCTGAAAATATCAACACTTAAATATATACGTATGTTGTTAACAAACCCCCAAAACAAGATTTAGGCACATTTGCGCTTTCAATCTTCTCCATAACCTAAATCACTTTTGCTCGGTTCCACATATAACATCCATTCTATTGGTCAACTAACATTTGCATAGCAGTACATCCTCATGATTTTATGCAGTGCAACTCGTTACCCTAGCCGCACCTAGTACACCTCACACTCCAATTGGTACAATGACAAGAGCCCAAGTGGATGGACTTCGAGATAAGGTGAATTCACTCCTATTCTTGCATGATTTCACACACTCGGTGAATGGTTTGCTACCTCATGTGCATACCCTTTTGTGTACTCAGGTATGAACCCCACATGGTGATGGAGATGCCCCGAAAGATGAAAAAGACGATGCCCAAGAAGATCGCCAAGAAGCTAAGAAGAAAGAAGAGTTAGAGGAGAAAATACTTAGAAACTGGAGCCGTCGGTCCATCTGTCGCACATCGCCGGACCATCCGGCGCCTCGACACCGCCAGTCCATCAGGCACATTGCATGGGACGATTCGGCGTCTGAAGCCTGCATCCCCAGGCGCAACTCCCAAACGTAGGTCCATCCTAAGCTAGGTGGTCGGACCATCGGACGTGGCAGATGCCTGCCGGTAGCTTTGCAGCCTCCCCCTTCTCCACATGCACTTGCTCGTGGATGTGCTACCGATCCCGTCTCAGTTTTCGAGCGAGGGTCTCTGGCTCCACCTTAGACACTGGATGATGCTCAACCGATTCGGCCGAGGAGCTCTTCTCTACAAAATCCACGTGCACATCCGTCCTTTTTTTCTCAGGGTGGTGTCGACTACAGACAAATACATGCACATGAGATTTGCGCGCGGGAGGGGGAGGGGCAGGAGAAATGAAATGGGAGTCGGGAGGGGCGACAGATCAAGGTGATATTTGGGCGAAATTGGGTGCGTCTAGCATGTTGGATCCGATGTGGCGGACAAGACCGGTCACGCCCGAGCAACCATAGATCCTCCCCACGTATGGGCTGGGTTTGAGAATTGCCGAACAACCTAGACATATGAGCTAGGTTTGGCAATTGCGGTTGGGTGGTGTTTTCTGCCTGGGCTGTCCGCCCGGGCATTTAGGGGGGGGGGGGGTTGTGGGAGGCCGGTTCGAGATGCTCTTAGAGGCAGGACGGTGTCATGACACCGATGGAGGAAGCCAGGTATACGCGGGATTGGGAGCCGCCTTTTTGGTTTCCTGCAAAAAGAATATGATTCAATACCTTTTCCTGTATATCTGACTGGTGATGTTTTTTTTGGGTCGATGGCTAATTTTCCTTTTGCGGAATGTTATCGTCTTAGAGAAATCCTAGCAGATCCCAAATAAACCGAAACAACAGAACATGTTTCCAATGCCCCCGAAATCAATTTTATCGTATGGTCCGTAAAACCACACTATAAAACATATTTCTTTCATTTCTTGGTCTTTTCAAACGAGTCAATCTGTTACGTATGAACAAAGTGTCGCCGGATGAAGCGCTCCAGCTCCCATCGCGGCCCCCGCCTGGCTCGGACCCTCGCTTGGCCCTTCCAGCTCTAGCCTCACCCAACCTCGACCTGCCTCCTCACGTGGAGGTGCTTCCATGGGGATGTGAGCATGGCTACCCCCGTCCGGCTCAGTCCATCGCTTGGCTCTCCTAGCATTGGCTTCCTTCGACTCGAGCCGCCTACTCTTGTGAAACCGTGGAGGTGCTCATATGGATAAACTTGGCCATAGAGGTGCTTTTATGGAGGCACTCGAACGGGCCATGATTTCCGGGAAATCTATCGACTCTCCCCGTCGTGGAATCGAACTTAGAGAGTCGCCGACATCAATGCCAATGGGAGAGTTGACTCATTTCGTGTTCACCAAAAAAATCGACTCCAAAACTGGTTAGTGGGTGGAGGTGATAATACCGAGGGACCTGAGTTTTGTGAGATCTATTTGGTGACTTTGTTTTTTACCGTAGCTACAATTTTCTAGGCCAGTATGTGCGTAGAGTTTTTTTTTGTTTTGAAAAATTTAGTTTTTGTGTAGAGTTGCTGGAAGGGAAGCGAGGGGAGAGGAGCATGACTCAGAGTTAGACACGGCTAGGACAAACACGCGAAGCAGCCACTGGATCTGGTGGTGGATCCGAGCCGGAGCAGAAGACAATCAACCGTGAGATAAGTTTCCACGTAGAACTCGTGTCACCATAGACCATATACCATCGCCGCGCGGAAAGACCAAGCTACCCCTGTCCGCCCCAGCTACCCCTCCAATCTCGCTCCGGTCCCCCTCTTCGTGTGCTGTCTCCCTGCTCGCTCTATTCCCCGCTCTCCGGCGCCGCCCACGCCCACGCCCACGCCCACGCCCCCCACGCCGCCCTCCCCGCGGAACTCCCGCGCCGTCCAGGCACGAATACGCCCTTACCCCGGAGGCACGGCGCCATCAGGCTCCCCGCTTCCCTCCCCGTGGAGCCCCGGCGCCGCGCGGCTTCCCCGTCCCCGGCGCACGCGGCCCTTCCCTGGGAGCTCTTCCGACGCTGACCTACGCTTCCAGGTGCCGGAACTTCTCCCCCAGTTTATGCTCCGTTGCGTGATTTTTGCAGTCCTTTAATAAACCCTAAGTTTTGGGGTGGAGGTTGATCGGAGGCGTGGAGGGGATGAGATGCTGCTTTGTTTCTGACCCGTAGACTTATCTCGTCGACTCCTGAACTTTCTGTGGAATGCGACTTGTCTCTGTGAGAGGAATCAGTGTTTTAGAATGTGAATTTATTCGTGAATAGTCATCACAACTTAGTTATGCCCATAAGCTAACATAAAAGCCGTACCGTAGAGAATCCTCTACCTGCTTTCTTTAAAAAAAAAAGCTAAGGTACTCTTTTTGTTCTCCGATCAGTTGATCTGTTCTTGTGTTAAGTAGAGAGATCGTCTTGGTTGTCTAGCTTTGGGGGAACTTTGGTTTTGATTCGGAGTTAGTTAGATTCATGGACTTGCTCTTGGGGAAGTGATGTACTCAAGCTTCATGACACTAGGCAAGCAACTTAGCAAGCAGAATTTGGTTCTCCTGATATTTCCTGGTTTGGGTATCAGGAGAAGTGTTGCGCTTTAGTGTTTACAACATTGCTTCTCTGGCTGTTTGTTTTCATGCCATGGAAGGCTAAGCGTCTTCGGAAGAAATCCTCATCGTATAATTGAAGTGTCCTGATTGGATGGATTAGGAAACTCGGTGTATCTCAGTCTACACAAATAACTGACCGGATGGATTAGGAAACTCGGTGTATCTCAGTCTATACAAATAACTGTGCGTGCAAGTTCCAGCATCTTTTTGAGAAATTTACCTTTTTTGTTACAGCTGCATTTGGGATTTTGCTTTGCCACTGAATTTAAAGATTTTTTTTTACACAAATCCTAAAGAAAATTAGTTACCATGAGCAGGGGCCAAATAATAAAGAACAGTAGGCTTGTCTAATGATTAGGTCTAGCGGAAGTTAGTTCACCAAGATCTGTTCCCACCCTGATTCTGAAGCCAAGTATTTAAAACCCCAAAGGAAAACATCCACTTATTGCTTTTCCGCCCAATTAGTTCAGTTCCATGATTTGTTCAATACAGTTTTTTTTTGCTAATTATGAATGCCACTGTAAATCTATGATCCACGTAAGATACCATTTTAAAGGCCAATGAAGATAGGCAGAGCTCTGTTCGGTTATGTTGCAGTGGAGCCTCACACTGACATAGTGAACATGACGTGTGGTGGCATAGTCAACAACAATATGCATAAACAACAACAAATAAAAAAAGGAAATATAAGAAAACAATGATTAATGACATACCATTTTGTAACAAGTAGTGGATGATTACGAAATTATGAGCATAGTGGATAATGTCAAGCTATGTGGCCATTGGCACCAAATCTGTATGGATCAAGACTAGGATCAACCCAGGAGAGAAAGTAAAAAAAATCCCGTTATTAGTTATTAGCAGTTATTATAAATAATCTTTAGTCTTGACCCTTTACTTGCTTTGAAGTATAATTCTTGCTGCTTTTACGTGACCAATTTTGAAATCAGTATTTCTGATATGTTGTTCTGTATCTGCAGGTTGGCTTTGACCAAGGGAGATGGAACTCCTTGCATGTGAACTGCTGTGACACATCGACTTAACTGTGAATCTACTGCGCCTTTAGTGAAATCATGGCTCGAAAAGGAAGTCAAAGTAAAAGTGGTCTGAATCACGCTTCGCCTAACCGACAAAATACAACTAATGGTGATATACTAAA
Source organism: Alopecurus myosuroides (assembly GCA_028641055.1). NCBI lineage: Eukaryota > Viridiplantae > Streptophyta > Magnoliopsida > Poales > Poaceae > Alopecurus > Alopecurus myosuroides. The sequence continues at coordinate 52,097,208 of CM054057.1, forward strand.
TAAACCAGAAAGAGATGCCGTGCATGGTGAAGATCCAAGTTCACATCTTCAAGGTAAATCAGATGGTTCTGGAGGGAACAGTGGCCAGAAAGCAAGAAGCAACAAGAAGGATAACAGAAGCAATGGCTCCTCCTTGGGTAAATCTGAGGACATTGCTTCATGTAAACAGCAACCAGTGGATAGCAGTACTGATACGAAAAATTCAGAAGAACATGAGGTACCTTTCAACACCACCAAATTAAGAAGAGACAGCAAGAAATCCTCACGGCGTGGCTTTGGTAAAAAATCATCGGCAGTACAGACTTCATTGCATATTTTGACAGAACAAATCAAGGAGAAGACCAGGCAGGTTGCTTCCATAGCTGCATCCTTTTTCAGAGCCTCGATGACGTACGTGATGGAAGAAGGCAAAGTATTGGTTGAGAGAAATAGGCCAGCTATCACAGCTTTCATGGCTAAGACAGAGAAAGGGCGTGCCTATGTCCATAGCAAAACTGAGTATATTTATCCTATTGTTCGGGCCTGGATGCTTAGTGCCGGCAAGTTGATGTTGCTCCTATTGACTGTTTGGTTAGACTGCAACATAAGGGGCTTCGATTCTTTGCTACGTCTGGGGACAAACTCCCTTCTCGCAGTGCTCTGGTGCAGCATGCTGTCAATTTTTGCAATGATTGGGATAAAGAAAATGCTCATGTTCGTGGTATGTCTAAACTATCTTTCTTCCTTTTAGTTGACTTTCTGACAATTTGAATGTGTATTAGGTTATTGCTGACAGTAGCTTTTGCTTGGTCAATATTTATTTTCTGCGCTTCCCTCTCATGAGTGTAAATGTAGTTTCAGTATTCTGATCACTAGTCTGTTTCGTCTATGTACCATGTATGGTATTCTGCAGGCGGGCGATGCCTTTTAAAGTTTTTGACTGAACTCCCTTGCTTGAAACTTTTAATTTTCAATGAAAGCAAATGTGCTTAATGTCTTGGTGATGTTTTCATCTTTGCTATTTTCTCTTTGTGATCTAGGTGATTGCTGGTTCTGTGGCTGCCTTTGTTGGCCTTGGTTTTGCTGTCTTGATTGTCGCTGTACTTGCGGTGGTGGTTTTGTGGCTGTATGGAAGCTTTTGGATAACAAGCACTGTAATAATTGTTGGAGGTCATATTCTACAACTTATTTACTATTTCTCTGGAACCAGTCTTACTAAACATTTCATAGTGTGCAAAACTCTCTAACATTGCTTAAAATACAGGTGCTTCCTTTTTGTTGAAGCATGAACGATTTGCTCTCCTTGTGACCTGCCTATATTCAATGTATTGTGCAAGAAGCTACATCGGATGGCTTGGTTTACTATTGAGCCTGAACCTGTCTTTCTTTTCAAGTGACGTTCTAGTCCAGTTCCTGAAGAAAAATGTAGACAATGAAAAATCTGATGGCTCTTCAAGGAATTCCGAGCAAAATTCAGACAGATCAGGCAACTTCTTCGGGGGATTTCAACAAACATCAAAAGATAGCACCTCACAGTCTGGATATGGCCAATCATCTGATCGTGGCCCAGGTGATCCATCAACAAGCGGGGTTGAGAAAGAGTTAACTTCTGACGATGAAGTGGCACGTTTATTGAACTGCACCGATCACTATTCAGCATTTGGATTCCGTCCCTATGAAATGATAGATGTGTCATTACTCAAGAGAGAATACAAGAAAAAGGTGATGCTAAATATAAACTGATGTGAGCTGTATGAGTGCTTTTATTTCCCCAAATGATGTATTTTCATTTGAATATTCATCCGCTGCAAGGTTTGGCTGTATCTTTGTTAATTGTGATTACTGATTTTGCAGGCCATGTTAGTCCATCCTGATAAGAACATGGGCAATGATAAAGCTGCCGATGCATTTAAAAAGCTTCAAAACGCATATGAGGTTTGCATACATTCCTTGTTGAAGTAGTAACATATCCAATCAAAATGCATATATTTGTAAGAGATCATGTATTCATGGGGTCGCAACTCAACACACAGGTTCTTCTTGATTCTTTGAAACGGAAGACGTATGATGATGAGTTAAGGAGAGAGGAGCTATTAAACTACTTCAGGCGGTTTCAGGGTGCTTCTCAAAAGGTTTCCTATTTTCTCTTTACCAATAATGTTTCACATTTACACTTTGCTTGACATCCTTGTATCTTTTTTCTTGAAAGTACTACCTGGCATCATTTTTGTAACTACCTTCACCTGCTGCTAGTCCATCCACACTAGTTGGTTCCTGTTAGACGAACGGAACGGTACCAGTTTAGGTGGACTGAAAAATCACCCAATTCTGATCTATTTTCAATTAGTTTGACATGCTTTCGATTTGAAGTGCATATGAGAAGTTTTTGCATTGGAATCATTCAAATGCATGGTAGTTCATGTTTTTTACTGTAACATGGAGTGAAACTGACAGAAGTGACTTGACGACTTACCAGCGGAATCAGGCTTTAGGTTATTTGTGGTTAGTGGTTACTGGATTTGCAACATTGCAATGAAGTTTTTTCATTTGGTCTCAATTAGTTTTAGGACCCACTTGAATTTTGAAGGCCCGACCCAGGAATTGTCATAGTTATAGTTAGTGAAAGTTGATTTACCAAGGAATTTGTATGGATTTTAACGGTCAGTTTGGTCAATTTAAATGTTTTTGTGTGCATGCATGCCATGTGTTGGAAAAACATCATATTTAGCTGTCCTATAGCACTGATATATACATGGTTGCTGGATGGTTCCGATGGCAACACTTGCTCAATTGCTTTGAACATGCGGTAGTTTCCTTGATTATTCGGATGCAAACATGCAGTTTGCATGACGGTTTTGCCACCATGGTTTTGATGTGAAAGCGACTTAATACATTAGACAGTTTGAGTTATTGTATATAAAAATAAAATCATGTTCTAGATGAACGCGCCATAGGTTTATATGTTCTCTGTACAACTTCTTTTCTGCAGCCTTAATAGTTGACATTTGTAATATTCTAAATAATTTTATGTTAGAATTTTGCAAATTTGCCACCAATTGTTTATGTTTGTTTAGTGTTTGCGAAATGCTTATGTTGGTTTAACAACCCATACAACCCATACAAGATGGTGTTAGATTATATAAGACAATAATATCTATATAGTATCTACACAACAATATATATATAGTATCTACACACTAATAAAGCCTCGTAGTCTTCACAGTTTGCTTTAATTTAGCCTCCTTGCAGAGAATCAAATATGATTTATTCATCTGATAACCGTCATTTGTTTGCTGTTTTATTTTAATTTTCCTAGAAAGGAGGACATGGCACATTCCAACAAGGGTTTAGCCCTTCTGAAGGTGTTGATGAAGGACCTTCTGGTCTATCAAGAAGAATAGCCTGCAAGAAATGTGGCGATTTCCATCTGTGGATTTATACAGGAAGACCTAAGTTGCAGGGTAGATGGTGTCAGGTATATTCTTTTGTTATATGGTTGTGGTTGTTTTGGATTCTGTGCCACTAGTGACATGGTCTGTAAAAGTTATTTTATTTCCGGTGTCACAGGATTGCAAAGAGTTTCATCAGGCTAAAGATGGCGATGGATGGGTTGAGCAGGCATTTCAACCTGTCTTGTTTGGGATGCTGCACAAGGTAATGCCAGATTATTGAAACTCATGATGTGAACGCTTACAAAAAAAATTAGCCATCACAATGACTGACTTGTTATAATATATACTTTTATGCAGCCCGATTCGCCTCATGCATTCGTTTGTGCTGAAAGCAACATTTTTGATGTGACCGAGTGGTTCAGCTGTCAGGTGATTCAGATCTTTGATGAAAATTTATATGTTTCTCTGTTGTAGATAGAATGGTCATTAATATGGTCTCTGGTCAGTACATATTCATGTGTCATGACTTGTGAGGCATGAATACTATTCAGTATGCTAAATGCCTACCTATTTCAGCCACTAAAATCCTCTGCTAGGTCACCAGAACTGTGACCAAGGGCTTCTTGCTAACTCCTGCCTTAATTTCAGTAAGGAGACCAGTTGCCGATGTTAGTTGCATCTGGGTGGACTGGCTCCAGTTCTCCATGTATTATTATTTATGAAGATAAAAAAAATGCACCATGGATAGGAAATCAGTAGACCGATTATAATTGCAACTAGAAAGAATTTGCGTATTATCTCAAATCTGAGGTGTACACTCCCATGCGTAGATGCAATTTTGCACTCTCCCTAGTGAGTTTTCTGAACTGACATATCCAAATATCTGTTTTCCCCATCAGGGAATGAGATGCCCAGCCAACACCCACAAGCCGAGCTTCCATGTTAACGCGAGCCTGGCGAAGCAAGGCAGCGGCAAAGGGAGCTCCTCGGGGCCAAGAGGTGGAGGGTTCCCAAACATGGACGCGGGATTCGACGAGGAGTTCTACGAGTGGCTGCAGAACGCTATGCAGTCTGGCGCGTTCGAAACAGACCCCCCATCTCCGGGTAGCGGAAGCAACGCAAAGAGCGGCGGTGGTGGCAGTGGCGGTAACAAGAAAAAAAAGAAGGGCAAGAAACAGTGGTAACCGGATGGTGGTCTGCCGATTCCTCTGGGCAGGGAAGAGATAAATAAACGATTTTGGGTAGACCCACGCAGGACAGCAGCTGGTATGTTGAGAAGCCATTGGTCATCTGGGTTCAATTTGGTAAGATTTTCAAATTTCGAGAATCGAAATTCAGACAAAAAGAAAAGAAAGATCATGTATGCGTAGCGGTGCTGGTGGGGCATATGACTTTCTTACCTACTTGTTGAAGCACAGAAATGTTATTTACCCTAAGTTGCAAGAAATATATATGTATCATTATCCGCAAACTTATCTGTTCTTTTCTGGGCAAATTTGCAAAAAGAAAATGGAGTTCGCTGACGCGTTAGCGCTGGAACCAAAAGTAGTAGGCCTTTTATAGCTTGATTGATTGACTTGGCTATACTTGTCATCATAGTTTTATGAGTGAACATGATGAATGCTAGCTGCTGAAGTCTCAAGCTGTACGGCGACGTCACCCATCAGTGCCATTATTAAGCCCACCGGTCAGTGGCGGAGCAAGCTCCACGGCGACGTGACGTGTCTCTGCTTGGCCACAACGGCAGTGACGTGCCTCTACTTCAGACGATACTTAATTACTAAACTATACTTCCTCCGTTTCAAAATGTAATCTTTTTTAGCATGCTAAAACAGTTTGCTAAAAAGGCTTACATTTTGAAACGGAAACTTAAATCTCTTAACATCACCTGGTATCTTCAGCATCAAGAATGTCGTTCATATCTAAATTTTGAACATCTTCCTAGAACGCATTCGGTCGTTCTCACCCCTCTCACTTTCGAAGCATTTCTAGTTGGTGTTGGTGTGCATCATTCAGATTTCTCGTCCGCTCGATCCTAACGCATGCACCACAATTGTTCTTATGACACCGTCTGGTTTTACACGATACTGTACTTCGGATGAAAATATACTTGGTAGTAGTACTCCCTCCGATCCGAATTAATGGTCGGAGGGCTAGCCAAAGTTTTGCCTAAGCCTTGTGTGAATGTGCGACCATTAATTCGGATCGGAGGTAGTACTAAATTTAAATTCTAATAGACATTGGGAATGTAATTTTTAGCTTTACTTTTTTTTTTTGAAAAGGGAAACCCGGCCTCTGCATCGTGTGGATGCATACGGCTTTTATTAAACAAACATCATCCAAGATTAAACTTACAAAAGAGGACCACTCTCAACGAGTCTCAATAGCCCTAGAGAGGGAAACATAAGAACACAATGCGCATCATGATAACTAATGGCCTAACCCCATCAACATGAGACTACCCATTACAAATTCGGCTACTACGCAACCAGCCACCCTTGCTGAAGATAGCCTGAACGACCGCCATCATACGAGTGCAACCACCATCCAAACGAACACGCTGGTCCTCGGATAGCAGATGAGACCACTGATGCATCTAGTAGTTGGCTTGATGAATGACCTGCATAAAATTCCCAACTTTCTCATTGTTAAAAATAACCCCATTTCTGTGGTTCCAAACGGTCCACAAAAGAGCACAAACCCCAATACGTAACAGTGCTTTAGTATCATGATCAACTCCACATAACCAATTACCAAACAAATTTGGAATATTAACAGGAGAGGAGATACTAAAAGTAAAATGCACCAGTCTCCAAATTTTTTTAACAAACTCACAAGAAATAAAAAGATGAGAGACTGTTTCATTAACTCCACAGAACACACACTTTTTACATCCATCCCAGTTTCGCTTAGCTAGATTATCTTTAGTCAGCAATTCTTTCCTGGATAAAAACCACATAAATATCTTTATTTTGGATGGCACTTTTAATCTCCATAGGTATTTATTAAGGAATCTAATATCCTCATTCATACACTCCGCATATAAAGATTTTACCGAGAAAATTCCAGAATTAGTGAGTGTCCAACGACACCCATCCGTGACATTAGTCAAGGAGACATCCATTAAACGTTCCATTAGATGTAACCATCTATCCCATTTGTCTCCAACCAGAGCCCGACGAAAATGCAAAGCATGAGGTAAATGGCCGAGCACGCTGGACACCAAAATATTCTTATTACTCACAATTGAGTATAACGAAGGGTATTGGATAGCAAGAGGTACATCCCCTAGCCAACGGTCTTCCCAAAATCTAATACTTTCACCATTACCAATATTGAATCTAATATGTTTGAAGAAATCTTCTTTAACCCGTAAAATACCTTTCCAAAAAGGTGAATCAGTGGGTTTAGCCTCCAATTCGGCCAGGGTCTTATCCCCCAAATACTTATTAGTCAACAAATCATGCCAAATCCCTTGCTCAGTTAATAATTTAAACAACCATTTGCTTAAGAGACATTTATTTTTAACTTCCAGAACTTCTATACCTAGACCCCCTTGGTCTTTAGGTCGACAAACAATATTCCATTTTGTCAATCTATATTTCTTTTTAGCATGAACACTCTGCCAAAAAAACCGTGATCTATAGAAGTCTATTCTTTTCCGTACCCCAATAGGAACCTCGAAGAAAGAAAACAAGAACATAGGTAAACTAGAGAGCACCGAATTAACTAACACCAGCCGATCCCCATAGGATAAAAGTTTTCCAGCCCAAGAACTGAGTTTCTTTTCAAAACGGTCCTCAATGACTTTCCATTCCTTAATCAGTAGTCTCCTATAATGAATTGGAATGCCAAGATAACTAAAAGGTAGATTACCAACCTCACATCCAAAGATGCATCGGTAATCATCCAAATGATCACGAGCTTTGCCAAAGCAAAAAACCTCGCTCTTATGAAAGTTAATCTTGAGCCCGGACAATTGTTCAAAAATAGATAAAATTAACTTCATATTGACAGCCTTATCTAGATCATGCTCTAGGAATAAAACCGTATCATCAGCGTATTGAAGAATCGATATTCCCCCTTCCACTAAATGAGGCACTGAGCCACCTACCTGATTATCCTCTTTAGCTCTATCAATAAGCACTGCCAACATGTCTGCGACCAGATTAAATAAAATAGGAGACATGGGATCTCCCTGTCTCAGCCCTTTAAGAGTTTGAAAGAAATGACCAATGTCATCATTAACTCTAATACCAACGCTCCCACCTTGCACAAAACGAGAGACCCACCCACACCAAGTTGGGCTAAAACCTTTCATACGCAAAGTTTGTTGAAGGAAAGCCCAATTTACTTTGTCATATGCCTTTTCGAAGTCAATTTTAAAGATCACCCCATCCATCTTCTTCCTGTGAAGCTCGTGGATGGTTTCATGTAAGACAACAACACCCTCAAGAATATTCCTACCAGGAAGAAAAACTGACTGGGATGGTTTGATTACTTTCTGAGCAATATTAGTCACTCTATTAGTACCTACTTTAGTAAAAAATTTAAAACTAACATTTAACAAACAAATAGGTCTGTATTGCTCTATCCTACAAGCATCTTCCTTTTTAGGCAATAAAGTAATAACACCATAGTTAAGCTTAAATAACGGAAGATTGCCCGCATACAACTGTGCAAACATACCCATCAAGTCAACCTTGATAAACTCCCAACAATTTTGGTAAAATTCAGCTGGAAAACCATCAGGACCTGGAGCCTTATTATGCTCCATACTCTTAATTGCCTCGTAAACTTCTTTTTCCGAAAAAGAGGAAGTTAAAAATTGATTTTCTTCTAGAGATACTTGAGGTAAATCCTCAGTACGAGTTTCATCTAGAGAGAAAGAAGATGGGACCGATGCCCCAAATAAACCCTTGTAGTATTGTGAAATAAAAAATTTAAGGTTTTCTTGGCCCACAATGGTACCTTCATCTTGTTCTAATTGGAAAATCTTTTTCTTCCTATGCTTTCCATTAGCAATCAAATGGAAATATCTAGTATTACTCCCTCCCTGTTGGACATGCCTCACTTTTGCACGCTGAGCCCACTTGGACTCCTCCTCTCTACGAAGTTTAGTCAAGAAATCATCTGCCTGTCTCTTGGCCTCACACTCCTCTTCAGTAAGAGGAGACGTTTCGGCTTTGATGTCTAGTTCATTAATAAGTAACAAAAGACGATCTCGCTGAATTTTATATTCACCACTAATATGTTTAGCCCACCCTCTCAGAAAACTCCGTAGGTGTCTAATTTTGGATTGCCAAATTTCAACAGGATTCGACCCAATGGTCACTTTATTCCATCTATCTTTAATCATGTCCAAAAATCCCTCTCTCGCAAACCAAGCCAACTCAAAAGAGAATGCCGATGAATTCCCAACATGAGCAGGTAACCCAAAGTCAATAAGCAAAGGTACATGATCAGACTCTGTCCTAGTGAGAGCCCGAACCGACACGAGAGGGAATTTTTGTTCCCACTCAATTGAAGCCAAGAACCTATCCAACTTCTCAAGAGTAGGGGTAGGGTGTCTACTCACCCAGGTATACTGGCGTCCAGACATCTCTAAATCTTTCAAATCCAGACTCTCTAAAATAGCATTAAAAATCACAGGCCAACGTGCATTGAAATTATCATTATTCTTATCTTCCCTTCTCCTAATAATACTGAAGTCACCCCCAATCAACATTGGTAGTGACTCCCCCTCACAAATACGTACTAGCTCCGCTAGGAAAGCCGGTTTTTTATCTTCTTGGGCAGCCCCATAGACCACTACAAAAGCCCATTGGAAGCCATCTTCCTTAGATTTTAAATGAAACTTAACACAGAAATCCCCTGCAACTACAACAATAATCGAGATAGTAGCAGGATTAAAACCTGCTAGGATGCCTCCCGATCTCCCATGGGGTGGTAAGCAATACCAAGTAAACTCCACCCCCCCCCCCCCACAAGATGACGCAAGAAATGAGCAGAGAAGTTTGATCTCCCTGTCTCCAATAAGGCAAAGAAATCAATACTATTTTCTCGAACAGATTCATTAATAGCAAGATGCTTAGCCGTTTCTCCTAACCCATTTGAATTCCAAATAAAACCTCTCATCACTCCTACTTTTTCTTTCTACCGGTGTTTAATCTGGCACTACGCCTAGGGAACAGTCCAGAAGACACAACTGTCTTAGACTTCTTACCACGTTTTAAAGAGATAATGGGAATGTCCAACGCATTCTCATCCTCAAGATCGTTTTCCAAATCAATGTCCTCACACAGGTTTTGAGCTCTCTGTAAAACTAGACTAGAAGTAGAGGTAGGTAACTCGGAATTTAAGTTATTTTGAAGAACCACATAGTTCCTTGCAGATTCTATTTTTTCAGAGAATTAACCGCTGTATTAACTTCCTCTACAGATTTCCCTAACACCACACCCAATTTAGAAGCACGAGAAATTATAACTTCATTCGGTAAAGAAGCAAAAGTTTTTGCCGAAATACCTGTGCTATAATCATCTCGTTGAGCTGTACGTAGAGAAGCCCTCTCTTGGACACCAATATCCGCGTCCGGTTGAGCCCGAATCCTAGCACTTGAGCGCAACCCCGCCGATGAGGGGTCAGAAATCCCGCCAAATGCTATAATCTCCTCGCGAGAATGCCTCACAAATGACCCAATAGTCGGAGATGTAATCAGATCCTCCGCCTCTGAAAATAGGCGCCGTGCAGCAGAAGAACCCCTATGAAAATCCGAAGAAAAGCCCTCAGCCTTCGTCCTCAAGACCGGAACAGATGCAGCATCCATAGCAATGTCAATCATTGGAGATGCCACACCTAGATCACCCTGCTGGTCAACATTTTCCTCAAGCAAACATGAACCAGATACATCAATCGAGTTCGTAAGAACCTCCATCCTCTCTTCCGAAATAGCTGCGGGCTGAGGTACAACCGATGCTGCAGGCAGACCCACGGCAGGAAAAGTGACCGCGGCAGCCTGCCTTGGCACCGCGGCAGTCTGCCCCGACGACGCAGCAGCAGCAGCCGGCAGCGCACCCTCCCTCGCAGTGAAAACTGTATCCAGAGCGACCGAAACCCGAGGATCAACAGAGTGCAAAGGCTGATCAACCATAAGACCAACACCCGAGGTAAACACATCAACATGTGTATTCGGAATAGAAGAAGAAATCGGTGTGGCCTCCTGAAAATCCACAGCGGTATCCAGTACTGTATCAACACCCGAACCGAAAAGGATATCAATTTCAGTTCTTGCTTTTGCAAAATATTCCTTCACTTGAGGAGAAAAAACCACTCCTCTTTGCTGTTTGTGATTCCCTACAGAACCACCACCCTGATCAAGCATAGGATCAGAGCTAGCATCAACATAAGAACTCACTCCCCTTGATCTTTTCTGACTTGCCTCCTTATCAAGTGCATCCTGGAAATCATCCCCAAGACCATCATCATCTTCCTTGGCATTATCATCATCAGCCATAACAATATCATGAATAGTGTGATCCTCCCCCTCAACCTCAAAAGCCAACCTATATAATCCATCTTTAATATAAAGAGGAAAAGATGTAGGTATTTTAGTATAATCAAGACAACCAACAAGAATTCTCAGAATTTTCTTCTCTCTAGTAAATTCCATGTCAATGCTCACTGGTTTTCCCAAAAGAAAACCTACTGACCACATAGCAAGATAATCACCAAGATGATCCTCTGGAATACCTGATACTCTCACCCAAAAATTTGGTAAAGTATCTTCTGGCTCTATCTTTTTGGACCACGCCTCCACAGTCAATTTACAAGGACTATTAGGCACACAAAATGTACCAAATACCTGCAACCTCTCTAGCTCTTGCTTAGAAGGAAATTGTACTTGAAAAATATTGTGCCCTTTCCTAGTGACAGCCCACTGAAAGTTACCTCTTGGAACTAGTCTTTGTAATTGAATAATAATTTGTGGAATGCTTAGATCCCCTCCAGTCACCACCAAAGAAGCCAACCTATGATTCAATAGCTTAGGTCTATATGTCTGTGAGCATTGCACTCCAAAAAACATGAGCTCTTCATGAGCAAACCCATATTGCATAAGAGGAGGTTTTGGTGCCGAAAGTAGTTTGCAAGAAGCATCGACATGCTTCCTATTCTCACAGACTAGGCACATTTCAGTATCACAGACATTACTATAGCGAGGCACAATGACATTCGAGCATTTTTTCCCCTTTGATGAAGGATACATTCGAAAATTCGAGCCAAGTAGTAGTACTAATACTAGTTAAGAAAAACTGGTATACCTTATATCTGTGACATTTGCACAAATCACTCGGGACAACGCAAGATTAAATAAAACAACGGAGACGCACGTGTATGCACTGTACAACAACATCAGTAGCGACGAGAACAAACTTGATTGTGGTACTACCACTAGTCGTCAATGTGTAAATAGCCTTGTCGGCATCGGCAGCGATTATGAGTTCTTCTTGCCGCCGGCGCCGTTGTCGGCAGCGCCGACGACCCCTTCGTTGCCGGCGAGAATGAGGTACTTGTCCCTCCTCGTCAGCCCGGTGCGCTCGTACCCGAGCGCCTCCGCCACCCGCCGCTGCACCTCGTTCGCCACCGCCCGCGCCTCGTCCTTCCCGGCGACATCGTCGCCTGTACCGACGACGGGGTCGAGGAACTGCACGAGGTAGCACGGCACGGGGTTCATGAGCAGGTACAGCGGGTCCAGCATCTTCCTGCCCCCCGCCGTCGTGCCGTGGAACATGTCCACCGCCAGGTGCAGCGCCACCGGCACCACGTCCACGCCGCCGCCGGACGCCAGCTCCGCGAACAGCGGGCTGAACCGCAGCAGGAACGGCTCCCGGCACGTCGTCCCCTCCGGGCACACCACCAGCCCGCCCCCGCCGCCGGGGCCGCGCGAGAGCTGCGCCTGCATCGCGGCGCGGTCGGCGGCGCGGTCGCGCGTGAGCCGGAACGTGGGGATCGGGGAGAGCAGCTCCGACAGCCGGCTGATGCTGTAAGTGGCCGCGGCGAGGTCGCGCCGGCCGGCGGCCGCCGACACGCAGAGCGGGTCCAGAAGCGACCGGTGGTTGCACGCGAAGAGGCTGCTGCTGTTGTTCTTCTTGTTACCTTCGGCCGCGGTGATCGCCGGTGAGGACGAGGAGGCGATCATGCGGTTGTGCATGCCGAGAGCGGCGAGGAGGGGCACGGAGAGGGTGAAGGGGAGCAGCAGGAAGACGGCGGTGCGGAGCAGGGCAAGCGGCGCGCCGAGCGGGAGCCACATGAACATGGAGAGCGTGGCGGTGGGGGTCGGCCGGAAGGCGGTGCGGCCGTCGTGGAAGACCAGGGGCTTCGGGTACCGCTGCGGGTGGAGCGCTCCGCGTCGCCGCCGCGCGGACTCGGTGGGCACGTACACCTCCTGCATGCGTACGCGCAATACATTGTTAGCGACAGTTCACCCAGAAATTCCCGGGTGATCGAAAAAGTAGTTAACGAACAGTAGTATACTGATTACTAGTGAAGATATGCTCAATTTCTGACGAGTCAAAAAAAAAAAAACTATCTTCCATCCAGGTTCAGATTTTGAACGAAATTTCGGCAGATAAACAAGAACAACTTTACCTTGAAATGTCGATCTAGAGTCAAAATAATTTCAAACTAAAACCAAAATTCATAAATTTTCATCAAACTGAAATTGGACGATAGTTAGACAAAAAATAATTTCGTTTTTTGTTGGTTGAAAATCAGAGAGGGCGGGGTTAATTGTGGCTTTGAAAATTTAACCCTGGCCGGTGTTCAATCCAAAATATAGACACATGCACCTTAATTTAACATTTCTCAGTTTGACAATCTAAAAAACACCAAATTTAGTTTCAGACAGAATATCCTTTTATAATGTACATTTATTTTCATGCGAGACAAAGCGTGTTGCAGAAATCGATCGATGGCCGAAATTAAAGACTGGATGTGTATATTCGGAAAGGCACGATATTTCAACCTTCACAAAAATGTTGATTTTTTTTAGATATATATGGTCGAGTCAAGGGACCAGATGTCGCTAACACGAGTAGAACCAGGTAGCTGTAGAAGTCATTTTCCAGTAGGCGTTGAAGAACCAGTTATCTCTAGCTTTCGTGTACTGATGGAGATCGACAATACTGTTGGGACAGCATACATGCACCGAACCATGAGTGTGATCATCACACAATATGACGTTTACTTTCTTCTGTTTCTGAAAGCTGACATTTCCGACAGCCGTTCGCAATCTCTGCAAAGAGATGCAATGCAACTGCATGCGACATCTACGTACATTCGCTTGCAAAACACGGTTAAAACTATAAGTGGATAGCAAACTAAAATACAGTAGTACTCCCTCTGTATCAAAATGTAAGATATTTTAGATTTTCCTAGACAAAATGTATCCAAGACATGTTGTGTAGTGTAAGATGCATATTATGAGTGCTTGAGTATGTAGTTCCTGAGAAATGGCGATACAGCAGCGAAGTTACAAGAAGCCTCTTAATTAATTTCTGGATCTTTCTCATTCGAATTAGAAAATGTTTTGTAGCTAGGTGGCACGATCACGTACAGCTCTACTCTATGAACTCTACACGCACTGTAGCCGTACAGTGGCGGCTAGCTAGCTGCACCTGCATGGTGGTTTGCAATTACTGATCGAGGTGCATGTGGAATTCAGACCAGAGGAGACGTCTGATCCATGCAGCTCACGGTCGATCGACGTGGACACGTACCGGGCGAGTTCATGCAACCACCAACTATTATTTATCTTTATTTTTATTTTTATTTTTGCGAGAAAGATCAATCTAATTGAGCTACCAGAGGATGCACATCCCAATCAGAAAAGCGCCCCTGGAAAGGCTAGCTAGCCATAGTTCGCTGAAAAGAAAAAAAAAGAGAGGCTAGCTATAGGAGCATGTAGATTGATGGGGTTGATTGGTGCAAGACATCCACGGAGAATATAGTATACCTACATACTTGACCGATTGAAGTGGACGCAAAACTAGCTAATTAACGCCACGGAGAACCTACACACATGACTACAGTAGTACTAGTAGCTTCAAGGAAACTAGCTGAAATAAGTACTTTGAGGATTACAAAATGTCTTTTCGTCGTGATTTTTTGTTTGTTTGCGCCGATATGCACTTTTCATATGGACACCCAAACTTTTGGTTCAATTTTTTTTCACATTTTAAAATACATTAAACATATTTTGCACAACAGGTGCATCTGACTTCTTGTCGCTATTTTGGCTTCTTGCGCGAAAAAAATCGGGCAAACCGAGAATTACCAATATGCAAACATAGCAACCTAGAGTGATCTGTTGCTAGCTAGGGATGTAACAACACCGACACTATTTTTACAAAATTCACTCTTTGCATTGCTACTCCCCTCTGTTTTGGTGTTTTAGTGGCCAAGTTAGTCAAAACATACCCCACTACCACAATCGACCACTTCCTGATTTTCCGCCCTGATTTTTTGGCCACATTTAACTCGATTCTGTAGCTCCCTTTGCATGCGGCCGGCTGGGAGTTCAATCCATTGGCTAACATGTTCAGCTGGCATGCATGCATAGAGACGTTAATTCACCACGATTTACGAGAAGGTGTGTGGTTTTAAGAGGGAGAGAAAAACGAGGGAATTTAAAACACCACCGGCCGGTCTTCCATATTCAAAGTTTCAAACTAGTAACAATACAGGGAGTTTCAAGCTAGACAGCTAGTCTTACTTTTGCATATTTTTAGCGTATCTGATTCTTATCGTATTCATTTGATTAGGACACCTGATTCCGTAAGATTCAAGGGTTTTCACATTGTGTTCTGGAAATGCAATTCTATGATATCTATGCGTTTTATTATATACATAAATCATATGAAGAAATTATTTTCGTCTTCAAGATAAAAAAAGAAGTTTGCTCACCTTGCAGTACTTTTGGAAGAGCTGCTGAAACGAGCACCCCAGCCCACCAATGCCGACGACGGCGCCGCCCTTGACCGCGATGACCTCCTCCACGTCCATATTCCTCACCACCTCGCCCTCGTCCTCCACGAGGCCCAGGTAGTACCCTCCCAGCTCCTTCAGGTCCGGAGCCACGACGGCGTCGACGGCGAGGTACTCCCTCAGGAACGGCTCCACCATCGCCCTCGGCATGCCGCTCACGCACACGCACCGCCTCCGCCGTCCCCGACGTGCCGCCACCGCAGATGACGTGGCCGCCTGGAACACCTCGGCGCTCACGTCCTCAAGGAACAGCTTGGGCATGACGGCCATGCCCAGCCTGCCGAACGCGTCCTTCCGGAGCCCCGCGAAGGTCACCAAGATCATGGCCTTCGTGGCGAGCTCGTCTGAGAGGAGGCGCAGTAGAGGGTAGAGCGTGAGGAGGAGGAGACCCCGGAGGAGCCCTCCGGCCTCGAGGGCGACGAGCATGAAGTACGGGAAGGTGGAGGCGGACATGAGCAGGCCGCCCTCCACCGCGCAGACCACGGTGCCGGCACCGGCGCCGCTGTCGACGTCCGTTGTCGTATCCGGCGCCGTGAGCGCGTCAAATGGCGGGGGCGGCGCCGTGGACGACTCGCGCATGTGCTGTGGTGCATGCCTCCCGGTGGCGGTGGCTGACATCAACGGCGGCAGTGGCGCGCGGGTGATGAGGGACCTGAGCCGCCGGACTAGGATCTTGTTGTAGAAGAGGAGGGACTTGGTGAAGGTCTTGGACATGGCGGCGAGAGCTAGCGTGAATGTTGAGGCGGCTTAGCTAGTTAGCTAGTGTTGAGGTATATGGTGCATAGAGAAAGCAGATGCTGCATGTGTTTATATAGATAGGAGACACAAAGAAATGCCACGTCACGTACTGGTACCGTGTAGTACATTTATTGGGTTAACATGCATCTGTGTTTTGTCCTTCTGCAACTAGTAGAAGCATGAACACATAACACGGTCTTTGACCAACATTTACCCTATTAATTTCGATTGATGTGATATAAAATATGTCTTTGTGTTATATCTTTGGACGGATGAAAAACCCTTAGACCTCTGACATCGCATAGTGTCATGATCTATCATCATTAGTGCGTGATAGTACTAATTTAGTGTCAGTTGTCACATTGCATGGTATCATACCACCACCTCATTTATTCATCTGTAAGCCAGATCAAGCAACACTATTCCGTCTAGAGCTTACCTTGTTGTTGATCGTCATCGTGCACAGTACAGGCATGTTGATTATAATTGAAGTACCACATCAACCGATCCATTTAAATCAGAGATAAGTTTATTTTCTGGTACTCAATTATTGTCACAGTATAGCTGATAGCTTTCGTATCTGTGTTCACTTCATCCTTAAATTGTCAGTACTTTGTAAGTTTTGACACCGACACACCAGTCAACCATGGTCAAAACTAATGTAATGCTCACTTGGTATAATTTTGATAGCAGCATTGTCTAGCAATTGTGGAACCCATCAACAAACCCACACTTACTCTTTCTCACCAGTACGGAATGATTATATGGACACATGTTTTCCTTGACGATGGTCAACATAGCCAATAGTTGAAATCATATCACTCATCTTGAGGGCTCGTCAGCAACCACTACCGGAAATTAGCCAGTGTTTGCCGAGTGCAACTTCGTGTGGTACTCGAAAAACAGTTAATTTTTTAATTTTTTTCTGTTATTAATAAATATTTATAAATATTCCTACTTTTTAATCCCCGCTCACTCTATTTCCCGCCGTAGTTTAAAGGGCCGAAACCCCGGTCTATACATCAATAGATGCACACAACCATCTTTATTAAAAGGTCTCGTGTATTATCATATTGCATTTCATAGGTAACTATAAATATCAACCACCGGTAAAAATAGAAAAAACGACAACTCTATGCATCACGTAGTCGATTACTGGACAACCAACTAGACCGACTAAAAATATCTTGCAGAACTGTCTCCATAGAGTTGCACCCATACTCCATGTGTTTGTGCTCCTCCTCCCGGTGTAGAAAGGACCACATAGGGATCCAACGCAAAGCTATATGGATAATAACCTACAAAAGACGAACAACCATAGTCTTGTTAAAAATAAAATTATTGCTCATCTCAGATAGCTCAAATTATAATCACAAACATCCGCTCTAATTTTAGTCTTAGTTTTGTTATCAATCCCTCCCACCAATTTAGTATAAAAAATGTAATATTAGTTAAATCAGTTATATTAAAACTTATATGCAACACACACAAAATTAGATTTGCAAACGGACTGCTAGCCATGTTATGCCACATGGGTGTGGGTATCGGTCGATCGTCAAATGACTACTAGTCATGTTATGCCATACAATGACTATTTCAAATTCAATAATCCAACTTTTTGCCAAATTAAGAAGAAGTTCCATCGATGCTTCAGGATGTGAAGGGATGTGTTCATGCTTCTTGTGCAAGTTGTGAGGCACTATGATGACTACTGCATGCTGAACGCAGATTGCACGAGTAAGCTTGGGTTCTCTTCTATTCAAAAATGCATGATTGCTATCTAGTGTCTTGCATATGTAGTTCCTAAAGATTTGGTTAGCGAGTATCTTGGCATAACCGAGTCCACATGTCTTGAATCCATGCACAAGTTTAATGTAGCGGAAATGTAGGTGTTTGGACCATTATCCTTGAGAAAACCATATGCAAAAGACTACTAACAATTTGTACAATAAGAGGCTTTGCTAGGATGCTGCAAAGTATCGATTGCATGCATTGAGAATAGAATAATTTTCTATTTAGTTGGAAATGGCAATACAAAAACCATGTTGAAGCGTGCACTATCGTGCTCGAATGTAAAAGATTTTGACCCGTGAATTCGGCACACTTTTTTCGGCATGGCAGGATCAGGATGAAATGAACGTTTTGGAATGCTTTCCCGTGTTCGTAAGACATTCCAAAGGCTAGGCTAAGAGTGCAACTATGAGATTAGTGGCCACCAATACACCAAGAGGTATTACCAATCTGATGGCATCTATCCTTGCGGGCTATATTTGTGAATAAAATCCCCAACCCCCACGTAACACATGACCTTTATTTGTAACGAATAAGAGGGTTGTAGGAAGGATACAGAGCGGCCATTTGGAGTGCTCGAACCTCGTTGGACTATTGTCCACCACTTTGGTTGAACATGGTTGTTAGTTCAAACGTGGGATGTAATGAATGCTTCTATCATCATGCACAATATGATCGTGGATAATGAGTGTGATTATCAGGAGTGGGACTTTATGAGTCATCTTGGAGAGCCAAATCCTGGCGTCGTAGCGGAGTTCGTTCACTTCCTCGGCATGCATCAGAAAATTTGCGATGAAGTTGTTCATAGGAAACCACGTACTAGATGATCTAGTTGAGAACATGTGGACACGCAAGGAAACCAATGATTTAATTGTCATGTGTTGTAGTGGATTAAAATTATACTTTTTCTAACAAGCTCGATTTAGATATATTTCTACCGAGTATTGTGCGTAATTTCTTTGTGCTTTGTTCGGTGGCAACTTATTGGCTCCCTACACTAATTGGGTATTATGCATGTGTGCTTTGTTCTACACTAATTTTACCATGAGCAACTTTCACTTAATTCGCATGTGAAGTTCATCTGGAAATATCGCATGCGTGCTGCATGCAGGAAATTATGTTCGCATGGTGCTGAAGTGAGAGAAATATAGTAAAGTATCTTCGAACAAAGTTCGTATTACTCTCCCCGTTCCGTATTACAGTAGATGATATTAAAATGGATAAATATTGACATTTTTTAGTTTTAGATATTTTCACTGAAAATCATCTAAAATATATGGGACGGAGTGAGTACAAGCGAATCAGATCGACACTTGGCCCAACCGCGGTTAAAGATGGTACAGTCACAAACACGTTCAGTCGGCTCCTCGCAGCCGATGATGCATCACTAGTGGAGGGCAGCTCTTTTGCCCCGGTTGGGGGGGGGGGGGGGCTTACGCACCGGCTTCCCAACCGAGTTTCGCAAACCCGGTCTAAAGGCCCCCCTAATGACCCGGTGGTTGATACCAATCGGGGTAAAAGGGGTTCCCACGTGTGCTCTGCGCAGCGTGCAGGCAGGCACCCTTTTACCCTGGTTGGTAACACCAACCAGGGTAAAAGGTTCTCTGCCGCGGCAGAGCTTTGGTACATGTTTCTTTTTGGGGTTGTTTTTGGGGTGTTATTTCTGTGCTGTTTTCTTTTCGGTGAGGCTGTAAATGACATATTTTTTGCACATCGATAGTTATCATCATACAAATCATTGCATGCATTGATATCATCAAAAAATAATTACATTGATCTCAATTAGATCATTACATCTGAATAGAGTTATACACATTGAGATCATTACATGCAGATCATTGTTTATACTTAACAATGCAACGTTCCATTTTGAGCTATGACCTCCTTCATCAGAAAACCCGCCAATTCCTCTTGAAGTGCTTGTATGGGGTCTGCCGATAGGAGCTCCCTCCGGAGATCGTGGAGCGTTAAATTTGTCCTTATTCTTAACCTCTCATTCACGATTCTCCTTATGTTCTCAATGACATAGAAGCCACATAAATTTGTTCCCTGTGGCTGCTGAGGGCACTTTACGAGAAATATAATTGAGTCAAATAATGCTCCAGGAATTAAAGAGAGATGCGTGAATGTAGCAAGTACTACTTACGATGAGTGTGTCAAATCGCATATTCAACTCCATTAAACCGGGTTGTTGCTTCCTGAACGGCTTCCAAGCCCTGTCCGGGAAATAAAAAAAGAATATATGGGTCATCGTACGATAATGATTGAACAAATGGGGACGGTGTAGTGTGACAACGATTGAACTTACTTTGTGAGCATTGAAATAATGGGCTTGTACTCCTCTTGGCCTTTATCCATAAAGTCCATGAGATCAACTATCTGATAGTCATACTCATTCCTAGGCCTATAGTACTCCGACTCGTAGTCTTCGTAGTCGCCGTCGTCGTCGTCACTATCGTTTCCCTCTCGGTTCCCCTTGGTTTCCCTCGGTTCCTGAAATTTGTGCTTGTTACGAGGTAGTACACGTGATGGCGATGCGGGGGAAGGAAGGGTTTCTTGACTTCTTTGAAAGTAAACAAAATCATATATGTAATATAGTGAGATCCGAAAAAAATTGGACACTTTTGTGCACATCCATAATGGCGACATTCTTCATAACCCCGGACGGGATTTCTGAGGAATGTCACCATTACGAATATGTACCAAAGTGTTCAACTTTGTTCGGATCTCACCAACCATATAATATTACATATGTGACGTTATTTAGTTCCAAAGAAGTCTAGAAACCCTCGCATTCGTTCCTTTCCCCGGATCACCACCGCATATAGTATCTCTTAACAGGAACAAGATGATCATCGGTCTGTGTGCCTCATATTTAGTGTGGACACATACAAGCATACTTGTTACACTCCATTTTATATACACAATATTACAACAAAACAAAACTATCTAAAATAGCTACTGGTACTAGAAGGGTAGATTTTTGCCAAAAGGGTAGATTTTTGCTAATTCCGGGGACTTCTAGACGGCATCGAAGCTTCACTATCGGTATGTTTTTAGGTTCTAATTCTGCCAAAATATTTTTATGTTTCTATTGTACAAAGTGGTTACATTTTGGTTCATATAAAATATTAACACTAAAAAGAAATGTTAACACTAAAAAGAAAAATGCTTAAAATAATTATGGTTCTACTTCTGCTAAAAGCTAATTTTCCTAATAGCTAATTACCCTAATATAGCTAAAAAAGTGTTAACACTAAAAAGAAAATGCTTAAAAAAAATGTGAGGGCGCGCGGCCGGTGAGGGTGCTTACCACGGGGCGCAGCGGCAGAGGCGAGGAGGAGACCGGCGGCGAGGTCCGCGGCTGCGCGGAGGAGCACGGCGGTGAGGAGGGTCGCGAGGAGCACTGCGCCGCGGAGGAGCACGGCGGCGAGGAGGGGCGCGACGGCGCGGAGGAGCACGGCAGCGCAGAGGGGCACGACGGCGAGGATCTCCGGCGGCAAAAATCGGACAGCCTCACGGCGTCGTTCTGATTCTCGTCGTCGGGTACTTAGGAATTTCTGCGCCTTTACCCCGGGCGGAGCAACCGCCAGGGGTTATATAGGTGGGGCTTTTTGCTCCGGTTGGTAACACAAACCAGGGTAAAAGGCCCAACTTTTCGTTTTTTGGTGTCGTGCCGCCATTTTTTCTCCGTGCCTTGTTTAAATACTTTTTTAAATGTTTGTTCATATACATTTCAAATGATTTTGAATTAGGAGAAACTTTCTATATGAAATGTGTTTAAAATTGCATAAACATTTCAAATACATTTTCTGTTTATTTTTTTATTCTAACTATTTAAACTAGTAACAATTTTTGAAATTTCAAACATTCTAAAAAACCTAATTTATAAATGGTTTTGAATTTGGAGAAACTTTCAATATGAAAAGTGTTTAAAATTGCGTAAATATTTCAAATACATTTTCTGTTTAAAAAAATAGTTATCCTAACTATTGAAACTAGTAACAGTTTTTGAATTTTCAAACATTTTTAAAAACCTAGTTTATGAATGGTTTCGAATTTGAAGAAACTTTCAATATGAAAAGTGTTTAAAATTGCGTAAACATTTCAAATACATTTTTTGATTTAAAAAATAATTATTCTAACTATGAAAAGTGTGGCGCTGGAGTTGTGCCACGTGGCAAGGGAGTTGTGCCGCATGGCCGCGAGCGCGCAATATAAAATGTCGCGCCTCGAGAATCTTCTTCTCTCCACGCGTCCACTCCTCTCTCTCTCCTCTCCACGAACCGCCACGCCACCGCCATGCCTCCGAGGAGGAATAGCACCACCGGCTTCCGCTGCGTCCGAGCGCGGACAAACGGAATGTTCACCTCGGAGATCCGCTACGGGGACGAGCGCATCCTCCTTTGCTCCTTTGCGACGGCGGCGGAGGCCGCCCGCGCCTGGGATGCGGTAGCCTGGCGCCTCAACCGCCTGCGGTCGCCGATGAATTTCAACGACTGCCACACCCGCTGGGAAGCGGAGAACAGGGCGCCGACGCCGCAGATTGTCACCGCCACCGACCACGGCCACCTCCGCCACCGCGCGTTTCAGTCCCTAGTCGACGACAGGGATGAGCGCGCTGTCCGCGAGTATTACTGGAACAATCCGGAGAAGCAGCGCGCCGACGAGGAGCTCTGGCAGACCCGCGCGGCTGAGGTATCATGTCACCTCATAAATTATTTTGTTTTATCGTTTTGCCTACTCGAGAACGAGTAGAACTAAGCTTGGGGATGTTGATATGTCTTCAACGTATCTATAATTTATCATGTTCCATGTTGTTTTCATGCCAATTGCTACATGTTTTCTATGCATTTTACATAATTTTTATAGATTTCCTCGGACTAACCTATTAACAAGATGGCACGGTGCAAATTCCTGTTTTCTGCTGTTTTTGGTTTCAGAAAAGTTGTTCTGGAAATATTCTCGGAATTGGACGAAACAAAAACACAGGACCTTAGAATTTTGTCACGCACACGGAGTCCGGAGGAGACCCCGAGGGGGGCCCTGGAGGGCCCACATATTAGGGAGGCGCGGGTCCCCCTAGCCGCGCCACCAGGTGGTGTAGCCCCCCTGGCCAACCACCGAAGTTGTCCATTCTCCTATATAAGCTCCTCGTCGGGAAAACCCTAAACGACCGAGCCTTTTCCACCAAAAGTTTTGTTGCCGGCGTCGTCGTCAACCCTAGTTCGGGAGGGTTCTGAATCTCTCCCCGGCACCCTGTCGGGAGGGGCAATCATCACCGGAGGGCTATACACCACTATGCCTGCCTCCAGAGTGATGCGTGAGTAGTTGATCCTTGGACTACGGGTCCATAGCAGTAGCTAGATGGGTGTCTTCTCCTCTTTATGCATAATGTTTAGATCTTGTGAGATGCCTAACATGATCAAGATCATCTTATTGTAATGCTACATGTTGTCTTTGCTACGATCCGATGAATATTGAATGCTATGTCCAGTGATTATAATTCTATCATGTTTATGTGATTTATGATCTTTCATGCTCTCCGTTACTAGTAGATGCTTTGGCCAAGTTGATGCTTGTAACTCCAAGAGGGAGTATTTATGCTATATAGTGGGTTCATGCCTCCCTTTTATCCACGCTCGAGTGACATAAACATAACAGATGTGGGATGTGCTGTTGCCATTAGGGAGCAAACAACGATGTTTACATTGTTTACATTACACACTTTACTTATTGTAATTATCTGTTGCTTGCAACTTAATACCCAAGGTTTGATTGTATTACGCTCCGAGGGTGGATTATTAGTCATAGATGTAGTTGGATAACAGTCTATGAATTGTGTTGTAATACACGCATGAATCACATAGTAATCACCATGTCATGCATATGCACTACGGTGCAGCCTTTATATGTGTCAATTGCCCACCTGTAATTTATTTACCCAACATGTTATCTATCTGTTTTAGAGAGACACCACTAGTGAACTATGGACACCGGTCCTTTCTTTTACACTGATAATACAACCTACTTCAAACACTGTTTCCTTTCATTTACTGCAATCATTATTCTCTGTTCATTTACTGCAAACAAATACTGTTTTTGACACTATACGTCTAATCCCTTGTTTTCAGCAAAACCGGTGAGATTGCAACCTCACTGTCTTGTTGGAGCAAAGTAACTTGGTTGTGTTGTGTAGATTCCACGTTACTGCTGAACCGGTAGTGCGCTCTGACAACATCAGCTGCCAATAACCTTCAGAATTGATTACTTTGTCCTACTAGTCGATTAAACCTTGGTTTCTTTCTGAAGGAAAACTTGCTGCTTGCTCTTCATAGCTTCCTCTTGGGGTCTCCCAACGAGCGTACAATCTACGCGCATCAAGCATATTTTCTGGCACCGTTGCCGGGGAGACAGAGGATTTTTGCAAGGGGAGTCTCTCACCTCCATCTCTTTACTTTGTTGTTGTTTTGCTTATTTTATTTTATATTGTCTTGTTTTCTTTTTTATATCGAATACACAAAAAATAGTTATTATTCTAGTTGTTATTTTTTATCTAGCTTTTTATCGTTCATCATGCTGCTCCCTAAGTTCACCCTGAAAGATCTACCAGTAGGTAGTGGTTCTATAATGGGAAAATATAACATCAAAGAATTCTTTAATCATGTTAGTAAGCATGAAAATTTTGAGGATAAATCCATAGTGGAACTTGGGCGAAATTCTGAAACTGCTGTAGCCGCATTAGTTCAAATGCTAGAAGCTAGGTTTGTTAACCTTCACCTCATAATGCAACAATTGTTTCTCAACTTGAATAATATTGAGGATATTGAAAAAGAAATTTTATCTTGGAAACCTTGTTTAAATAATTTGGTTATGTTGTTATAGAATCTAGGAAAGTTTTTGATCGTTTTAATATGCTAAGCTCATGTGTAGATGTTATTGGCGATCTGAAAAAACTAGACAAGACCAAACCTAAAAATTAAAAGGAAAGCAAAATACCAATACCCTTTAAACTCGTAGCACTGCATGAAGCCTTGGAATTTTTTTTTTGACTGGATTGTTTCTGAAAACCTATTTGATGAAAGTAGTAAACCTAAAAGTGTTAAGAGAGATACATCTAAGAATCATTTAGATAAAATAAAATGCATTGTTGAGAAGGTTTCTGATCTCAATTTGGATGGTTCTTCATTTGAAAACACTTGATTCTCTCTTTCTATGCCTAGCTGAATGGCGTTAAAGAAAAGCACTTCTTGGGAGATAACCCATGATTTTGTTTTTGAATTGTTTTTTATCTGTTTTTTTGTGTCAAGGTGTTGTTTACTTCTGTAGAAACTCGTATGTATCTTTATTTTCTCGTATTAGCTGTGACAAATAAAGTCTCTAGTGAAAATTGGTGTTAGATTTGGATTTCTGCACAGAAAACAGATTTCTGCTGTCTACTATTGAATTCGTTAAAAAATCCAGATAGATCAAAATGAACTGAATTTTTTTTCTTAATCCTTAGCTATTTCTGAAACTTTTTCTAGTTTTAAGTTTTTCGATATGAGCAACTTAAGTGCCTCGAAAAAATTCGTCTTTACAGACTGTTCTGGTTTTGACAGATTCTGCCTTTTACTTTCCATTCTCTCTTTTACTATGTTGAGTAGATTTCTTTGGTCCATAAAACATCAGTGGCTATAGCTAATGTTTAAAAAGTTTTAATAATTCTTGTGTCCATGCAGAACATGTGAGTTTTTGATTATGCACTAACCCTCTAATGAGACTTACTTCGAGTTTGGTGTGAATGAACTTTTCAAGGGTCAAGAGAAGAGGGTGATATAATATGATCAAGAAGAGTGAAAAGCCTAAGCTTGAGGACGCCCCCGTGGTTCATCCCATAAAAAATCCAAGAAGACTCAAGAGTCTAAGCTTGGGGATGCCCAAGACATCCCCTTCTTCATCAGCTACTTATTACCTCACTTCTAGTGAAACAATTTTTTTTTTATCACATCATATGCACTTTACTTGGAGCGTCTGCTTGTTTTTTATTTTGTTTCTTTGTTTTCCTTGCTTCAATAAAGTTAGTTGGAACCCAGCATTCTTGTGTGGGAGAGAGAAACACTCCGCGTTTTCATATGAATACTCGTACTACTCATTATCATGCTCGTATTGTTCGTTTTTCTTCTATCTACTTCAACTCCTCATGTTTTTAGCTCATGTGTTTTCATACATCTATTTTTCAGAAAACTTAGTTCTTGTAGAGTAGTGCTATTCTCTTGTTTCATGGCTATATTGTATGAAGAGTTTTTGCTTAAATAATATGATGGTGTTGGAAAGCAATAAAATATTTCATGGTTATAACGGTGCAAATAGAATCTTGTTTAGACTGTGGCTAGACTTTATCATGTCATGTTAGATGTTATTCTAATTCTATGCCTAGTAATTGATGTAGCAAGACTTGTACTAAACATCTGAGAGTGCTTAATGTGCCGTTGAATGAATCATGCGTTGTTTTTGTCATCTCAAAGCATAATATTGTGGTATTCTCCTTTGAATGCTTTATTTGGTTGACTTGGCGCATGCTTACACCATGTTATGACTATAAATCAGTCACCTTTAGCCTCCTTGATCATTTAGTTTTTGACTTGCAATAGCATGTATGCTTTGATCAATAATGTTTTTGTCGCTATGCTCTCTTGATTTGTCGCTCCCGGTCTTTTGCAAGCCTCTACCTGTACTGAGTATAAGCTCTACTCGTGCATCCAACCCCCAAAAACCAAAGTTTGCGAAATGTGTCCATCATACCTACCTATATGTGGTATTTAACCGCCACTCAAAGTAAAATTTCTGATGTGTCTTTAAAACCTTCAAATTTACACCTGTTTTGTGCCCCTGCTTTAGCTCGTGAGGACGCAAGTAGAGAATCTTTATGTCACTTGTTGATTGGACTTCACACACCTAGACTAGTGGCACATCCGCTTATCCAAACACTATAAGAGCTGGCATCGGGGTGTCCAGCCCAAAAATGTGGTTATATAAATTCTATTCACGATTTTTGCACCTGATTTATCAGTCAAACCATAATTGTGTAAGGAAAAGAGAAGATGGATGATCTACTACCCCAGTTGCGTCCTTTAATGGGAGCCACTCTTGTGAAGTATAGTTGGCTTGTGACGTACTGTATTGTCTGTTTGCCATTCATTGACATAAACATACACCTCCCTCAAAATTCTTTTCAATACCCCTGTTTAAAAAAAAATAAAAAGCTCTAGCACATTAGTTAATCCCTGCTCCCTTCTGCGAAGGGCCTTTCTTTCATTTTTATGTTGAGTCTTCATCTTCTAACTTTATTCACAGTTAAGAGAGCGTAGTTGCCATTCTGAGGTTAATGTGGATTTGTCCTAAAGATTATTATTGATTGATTCATGCTATGTTATAACTTGCTCTCGAACTATTTATTTCTAGTCACCACTTGAACTTTGAAGATGTCCTCACATTTATGTTTTTCTCCACTTTTAAGGACAAGCGGATTACCAATTAATTTGCTATGCTTTGTTTTTGCTCGAAACAAACATATAACATTCAAATGCATTATTATTCATGATCTTTTGTTTGTGTTAATTTACATGTTGCAACATGGTTGCGAAGTTTCATTGTTAGAATCATGTCTATCATGCCCGTGTTTAGAGTACTATGATCTTAGCTTTACAAATTCTTTTACAATTATGACGATCAAAATTATGTTGGTAGCATGTCACCTCAGTTTTTTTTTATCGTTTTGCCTACTCGAGGACGAGTAGAACTAAGCTTGGGGATGTTGATACGTCTTGAACGTATCTATAATTTCTTATTTTACATGTTGTTTTCATGCAAATTGCTACATGTTTTCTATACACTTTACATCATTTTTATGGTTTTTCTGGGACTAACCTATTAACAACATGCCACAGCGACAATTCCTGTTTTCTGCTGCTTTTGGTTTCAGAAAAGTTGTTCTAGAAATATTCTCAGAATCTGACGAAACAAAAATACAGGATCTTAGAATTCTGTCACGTACACGGAGTCCGGAGGAGACCCTGAGGGGGGGGGGGGGGGGCTAGAGGTCCCACACCATAGGGAGGCGCGAGTTTCCCCTGGCCGCGCCACCAGGTGGTGTGGCCCCCCTGGCCACCCACCGACGTTGCCCTTTCGCCTATATAAGCTCCTCCTCGGGAAAACCCTAAACACCCGAGACTTTTTCCACCAAAAGTTCGTAGCCGCCGTCATTGTCAACTCTAGTTTGGGTGGGTTTTGAAGCTCTCCCCGGTACCTTGCCGGGAGGGGAAATCATCACCGGTGGGCTCTACACCACCATGTCTGCCTCCGGAGTGATGCATGAGTAGTTGATCCTTGGACTACGGGTTCGGTTGTCTTCTCCTCTTTACACCTCATGTTTAGATTTTCTGAGCGGCCTAACGTGATCAGGATCATCTTATCGTAATGCTACATGTTATGTTTGCTGGGATTCGATGAATATTGAATGTTATGTCTAATGATTATCAATCTATCATGTTTATGTTATTTATGATCTTGCATGCTCTTCATTACTAGTAGATGCTTTGGTCAAGTTGATGCTTGCAACTCCAAGAGGGAGTCTCTATGGTAGATAGTGGGTTCATGCCTCCCTTTTATCCACGCCCGAGTGACAGAAATGTAACGGATGGGGGATATGATGTTGCCATTAGGGAGAAAACAACGATGTTTACATTGTTTACATTACACAATTTACTTAATGCAATTATCTGTTGCTTGCAACTTAATACCCGAGGTTTCATTGGATTACGCTCCGAGGGTGGATTATTAGTCATAGATGCATTTGGATAATGGTCTATGAATTGTGTTGTAATGCCCGCATGAATCACATAGTAATCACCATGTCATGCATATGCACTACGATGCAACCATTATATATCTGTCAATTTCCCAGTTGTAATTTTTTTTACCCAGCATGTTATCTTTCTATTTCGGAGAGACACCACTAGTGAACTGTGGACCTCGGTCCTTTCTTTTACACTGTTAATACAACCTACTGTAAACATTGTTTTCTTTCATTCACTGAATCATTGTTCTCTTTTCATTTACTGCAAACAAATACTGTTTTCCACACTATACGTTTAATCCTTTGTTTTTTCACCAAAACCGGTGAGATTGACAACCTCACTGTTTTGTTGGGGGCAAAGTAACTTGGTTGTGTTATGTAGATTCCACGTTGCTGCTGAGGCGGTAGTGCGCTCTGGCAACATCAGCTGCCAACAACCTTCAAAACTGATTTTTTCTCCTACTGGTCGATTAAATCTTGGTTTCTTTCTGAGAGAAAACTTGTTGTTGTGCTTTTCATACCTTCCTCTTGGGGTCTCCCAATGACCGTACAATCTACGCGCATCAAGGGGTACGAGCCGCCAGACGAGGAAGAACCGACACGGCCTTCCTTTTTTTCTTCATGGCCTTCACCTCTTTGAGAGGCTTCATGGCCTGAGTATGTAGGATCCATCGCCCGCTTGCGTCGTCCGGTTCAATAGTAGGGTGCCCCGTCGTCGCACCGTGATCTCTTCGACCTTTCCACTGCGATTGCAGGCCTTGGTTGGCCGCACCATGTTTTTTTTTGTTCCCAACCTATTTTTGGCGCCGACAGGGCCGCGTGGGTCGATTCCGGTGGAGTAACGCCGACGTTAGTGAACGGTGGGATCGAGGAGACAAGCCACGGTTCCATTCTGGCCAGAATCGTGGCAATTGGTGCAGACACCGAGGAGATTGGGCGGCAGTGTTAAGAAATGGCGGGGCTGGGCGGGAGGAGGAAATGTTTTTCTCCGGGAGGCACCGATCTAGTATATTTGAGAGAGTTGCGCAGAGTTTTGAGGACACCTCTTATAATTATTCTCCTCTAACCATTTCAAGGGTTCGGCTAGGCGCGCGTTATAGGAGAAAATCAATTTCTTTTTCCTCTTTTTCACTGTATTTAAAGGATCGGCTAGAGATGCCCTAAGACCGTCCGTCTATATATCTGCTGTGTTTGTTCTAGTTTTGATTATGTACTTTCACCCGCATTTGTCCCGGCCGGTTTCAATGAAATAGAGCAGCACTTGCTGCCTGTGAACAGCTGTGACTAACTGCTAAACCATGCATGGTCCTGGGGTTATTCTGACGAGCTTATCAACTGATTTGTGCCGACTGATTCAGAGAAAAATCGAGTCTTAAAAGCCAAATCACGGGAACCGTGGTTACTTTCATCGGGCCTTTTGATTTTGTCTGGAGTGATGGAACAGTTGCCTCGCTGCTGTCGATCTCAAAAAGATCTGGCGCCTGCTAGCTAGCTAGTCCGCGAGGCCGAGGCACCGGTTTCTGCTGCCAAACCCGTGTGCGATGCACCAACAGAGAGCCAGGCATATATATTTTTTAGGGCCTCTTTGATTCATAGGAATGCCATAGGAATTTTGTAGCATTAGATCCTATAGAAAATTTTCCTATATTGTTTGTTTGATTCAAAGGATCATATTCTATAGGAAATATTCCCATAGAACTCTTGTAGTAAAAATCCTATAGGAAAAGAATATGAGGTCCAACCTCATGAAAAAATTCCTTCACACAATCAAAGGAAAATGCTCTTCTCATAGGAATCATTTTGCCATACCATACCAATTCTGCAAGTTTTCTATTCCTACACGTTTCCTATCATATGAATCAAAGAGCCCTTAACGAGAAAACAGAAATCTCGACGAGTTTGCATGCACGCACATGTAAACTGTATATGTTTGCACTGCATCAATCTCAATCACGGACGTCCCGTAGTTCACGTACGGCTCTCATCTGCACGTGCATAGCTGTATAAACACACACGCAACTTGTGAACGCCAAGAACGTCAGACACCTCAAAGTCAGGATTTTTCATGTAAACTACTCCACTAGCGTGGAGTACATGGATATCGTAGCGGATGAATACTCTATTAAATTTCCAGTTGCAAAGGCCCATTTCTCAAGTTGTTGAAATCAGCTCGCCCCAACGGTTCGCATTCACTGCACACCGTCCTCCCAACGGCAAGGCACAGAGAAATGAACGGTCGGAGGAGCGCACGCAGGTACATGTAACATCGGCCATCGGCCCGTGAGCGAGATGGATGCAACGCGATCATGCAGACATCCAGAACTCGAAGCTGCTGCCCCAATCCCCCATACTTTCTTTTTCACTGCAAACATCGGAGCAGCTTGAAGTTTTTTTTTTCTGGACAACGGCAGAGTAGCGTCTGTATCCGTAGGTACATTCAGCCTAGTTATTGTGTGACGTTCAAGTCTCGTAGTCAGGACAGTGAAAGAAAAACCAGCAAGCTAACTGCATTGCAGAGAAACGAAAAGGACAATTTGGCGTTGAGAGTGGCCATGCTGGGTCGAACTTATAGCTCAACTTCTATTTTGCTAGGGTTCACAGTTCTTTCCATCTCTCTTGAGCTGCATGCTAGTTGAATATCAATGTCAATTTCTATGTCATGGCAGTTCGCATGTTCTCTGTACTACACGCGCTCGAGTTTTTTTTTGTTTTTTTTCACAACTTCAATACTAGGGTGATTTTGAGATGGGGAGTACCATGTAACGGTACATATACACAACATAGTAATATTTACAAGGTTCAACTTAAAATAATAGAAAGGGAAAAAAAGGCAACGAGCTAAACAACACACTAAAAAGGAATGCATTACTAAACCACCATCCATGTCAGCGGTTTGTAGTTTTGTGTGTGTGGCTTTTTGTTAGACAAAGGAGGAGTAGCTTTTCGTCTACATTTAGCCTAATTATTGTATGACGTTCAAGTCTCATAGTCATGAGAATGAAAGAAAACCCAGCAAGCTAACTGCATTCCCAGAGAAACGAAAAGGACAATTTTGCGATGATAGTGCCCATGCATGTGTCGAACTCATAGCCCAACTTGAATTTGCTATGGCTCACAATATATTTCTCGACTTGCTAGTTGAATATCAGTGTCAATTTCTATGTCATGGCAGTTGTATGTTCTATGTACGTGCTAGATTTTTTTCACAACTTTAGGGCATCTCCATTCGTTGCGCCCCCCAGGTCCCAAAACGCCGCCGTTTTGGGGCCGCCGCGGCGCTAAACGACGCTACTCTGGAACCGGGGGGGGGGGGGGGGGGGGGGCAGGCTTCCCAGTTGCTCCCCGAGCCCAAGATTCGGCCCAAAACAAACGCAATTTGAAAACTAGGCGATTTTTATTAAAATTTGCGAAGTGCGTACATATTCGGCGCGAATTTAAACTAGAACTGAAAATTTAAACTAGAAATTTAAACTAAACTAGTTAAGGCCGAGGCTGGCGGCGATAGCCTGGCTGTAGTCGTCGTCGTCGTCGTCGTCGTCGCCGGGACGCGTGCTCGGCCCCTGTCCCTCGTGGCCGCCGCCTTCCCACCTGCTCGCCTCGAGGGCTTGCTGGATCACGCCCTCGTCGTCGGAGTCCGGGTCGAGAACGATGTAGACGTTCTCCTTCTGCGGCGGCGGGGGAGGGACGCGGAGGCGGGCCGCGTTGGCGGCGGCCTCACGGTCGCGCGCCGCCTTGCGCTGCTCGGCTTCCGCCAGCAGGCGGCGCTGGAGCTCGAGCTCCGCCGCGGTGTTCTCCCGACGACTCCACACTGCGGCGGCGTCATTGTCGAGTGGTTGCAGCGTGTCCAAGGACAGCTGCTCCACGACCTTCTGGTCGGGCCACTCGTCCTCGTCGTCGCCGCTGTCCTCCGTCTTCGGGCGAACCACGCGTTCGAAGCGTGGCTCGTCGATGCGGAGCGCGCCGCCGCTGCGCCTGCGGGCAGGCGCGCCGTCGTTCAGAAAGGGGGGGGGGGGAGGTGGAGACGGACTGCCCAGCGGAGGAGCTGGACGTCGCGGACGACGAGGAGGCGCCGGTCCGCCGCGCCACCCACGGCTGGGCCTGCAGTGGCGGCATCTCCAGGCGCGGCTGGTCGCCGGCCTGGATGTGGTCGAGGACCGCCTCCAGGGTCCTGTTGGGGGCGCTCCACCAGCGGCGCCGCCCGTGGGCGTTGAAGCGCCCGTCGACCGCCCCATTGTCGTTGTTGGAGGCGATCTCCCGGTCGCGGCGGCTCGTGAGCTGCCCCCACCAGAACTCGTCCACGCCCGTCAGCGGGAAGTTCTCGGGGTTCTCCATGCCATCGCGCATCTCGCGGATGGCGCGCCGGAACTCTGGGTCAGAATTGGGGAGGGGAGGTACGGGGACACCGCCGGCGCTGAGCACCCAGCGGCTCGCCCCCGCGGTGGAGCTAGGGAGGCGCACGTCCGGCGGGCAAGGGTAGCCCGCGCGAAGGTTATGGCGCGGGAACCCATTGGCCGCAGCCCCGTCCTTGTAGCCGGCCATTTTCGTGGAGAGAAGAGGGGAGGAGAGCGTCGAGAGGAAGAAGAGATGAGAGAGCTCGCCGGTGGAAGAATGGCGGGGCGCGGCGCGCGGCAGGGGGATTTTATAGCGCGGCGAGCGGCCGGGCATTTACTGTGCGCGCGCGTCCCTTCGCTGCCGCCCGCCACGCCATTACGCCGGCAGCCTTTGGGCGGGGCGCATGCACTGGGCGGCCGCCACGCCATAAACGGCGTCAGCCTTTGACCGCACGGAAGCCGAGAAGACGATCACGGGGCGGTTCTGTTCCCGCGCTTTCTCGTCGCGTCGCTGACTGAGCTGGCCCACGCGCGCGGCCGCGCAGTTTCGCCCCCCCAAGACCGAACCCAGCGGGCTGGGTTCGGCCTGGGTGCCGCGGCGCGAAATAGCGCCGAAACGGCGCTATTTGGGCCTGGGGGGGGGAGGGGGGGCGAGTGGTGAAGAAGCGGCGCTATTCGCCGCTTCCGCTGCGAAAAAAGCCCCCTGAGGGATCTGGGGGGACGGCTGGAGATGCCCTTAATTGGGTGATTTTGAGAGTGGGAGTACCAGTAACGGTATGCATGCACAACATAATCATTACACGGTTCAAGTATTCAAATCCTGAAAAACAAAAAAGATAAAAGGCAACAAGCTAAAAAAAACACAGTGGAAGTGCATGCATTACTGAAACCACCATTCAATGTCAGCGGTTTTGATTTTTTTTTTGGCTTTTATTTTTTTTTGATAACGGAGGAGTAGCTTTTTGTCTATATTCGGTCTAATTCTTATACTCCTTTATTGGAGTATTTAGCATAAAAACACCACTTTAGTGCTCAAATTTCGAAAAACCACCACTTTAGTGTGTGATTGCCAAAAACCACCACTCTAGTACTAATTTTTGTCAAATCGAGCCAAATCTTGATTCAGCACGGATTGACACCGAAACTGACATATTGGGCCCACTTGCAGAGATGACGTGGCTTTTAAGCCCAATTAAAAACACTAAAGAAAAAAAATCAGCTCTATTATCGGCCAGGCCTCGCCGACGAGGCAGTCCTCCTGGTCGCCGTTCTCGTCCGTGCTCCATGGCTTGCACGAGTTGGAGACGACGCGGACAGAAGAGGATTGGGGCAGACGCACGGCTCGCCGGCGTGCTGGTCACGCGCGAGGGCGAGGCAGGCTCGCCGGCCGGTGCTAGTCATGCGCGAGCTCAAGGCGAGGAGGCGGTGGTCGCGCTGGACGGGGCAGGACCGGGGCGCAGGACGGGACAGGGGCGGGGCCGGCTGCGAGCGAGGCCGGAGAAGAGCCGCCGCGCTCCTGCGCGTGCCGACGTGCAGCGAGTGGAGGTGACCGGAGCACGGGGCGGGGCCGCCGGTGGGGCAGGGCCGGAGAGGCGGGGCGCGGGGCGGGGCTATAGGTGGGGCAGGGCCGGAGAGGCGGGGCGCGGGATGGTGGCCGGAGAGGCAGGGTGTGGCCGGCCGGAGATGCAGATGGCCGCCGGCCAGGAAGAGGTTCCACTCAGGACAAATCCTCTCCTGTTTTGTTTGAGCTCATAAGCCACGTCATCCCTGCAGGTGGGCCCCATATGTCAGTTTCAGTGTCAATCCGTGTTGAATCCATATTTGGCTCGATTTGACAAAAATTAGTACTAGAGTGGTGGTTTTTTGCATCTCACACTAAAGTGGTGGTTTTCCAATATTTGAGCACTAAATTTGTGGTTTTATGCTAAATACTCCCTTTATTGTCGTGAGTTTGTCAAAATATGGATATTGATAAAGGGAAGTATATTAATATCGCGGAGATACAAATTATACCCGGCATCTGCAACAACGCAATGGATGCACACAGCCGAAAGAAAATAAAAAATAAGAAACAAAAAGAAAAGTCCCGCTACAGAGTTACAGTCCTCACGGTATCCGCACAACCACCACCTAAACAACAACTGATGTCCATCTCTTCGAAAACAATGTCTCCAAGAAGAACGGTTCCAGGCACAACCAATTAAGGCCAGACCTTGGGTTTTCACCCTGAAGATAATCCTCGCTCTCAAAGCAACGTCTCCATGAAGACAAGTGCCAGGCACAACCAATTAAGGCCAGACCTTGGGCTTTCACCCTGAAAGGTAGAACTTTGGACTTCACGCATGCTGTCGCCCCCTCTTACATACGCCTGCCACGAATCTTGTAACTCCAACCCAGTTCCCCATCGATGCAAAGACTCCGATCACCGTTGCTAATCCTCCAATCTCACCTTCGATGACTGAGCATTGTGACCGAATTCCACCGATCCAGCAATCTCCAGGCATCGCCCATTGGAGTTCGCCGGCGGAGCCTTTCGGGTCGACACCCCGGCTTGATCAAAGAGAACCTACATCAGGATCTTCATCTTCGCGCGATGGGAAACCCAAGGATCACCTCTTTTATTCTGATGTCTCGCAGCCCCGACGCCGCGAAACGACTCCCAACAGGGACATTTGCGGGAGGTTCCGCATCCGCCGCCACCGGGAGCCCTGCCGCCGACGGTCCCTAGCACCACCGCCTCCCAGCGCCAAAGACAGAGGAGGCCGGACCGCCCGGGAGCCAAGCCGATGGCGCCCCTGCCGCCAGGCGGCCGCCGCACCATGGCCGAACCACCCCAGATCCCATCGGCGGCTCCACCCAGAGCCACCCCGGCCAGCGCTGGCTGCCCACGCAGACCCAGCCACTAGCCACCGCCAGAAGAACCAGGGCCGCCGCCCCGGTGTCCGTACTCCGCCGTCCGCGCAAACCGTCCAGGGCAACCAACGCATCTGGCCGGAGGCCTCCCGCCGCGTTTGTGCTGAGGAGGCGAGGACCCTCCAGCCACCGTCCACCACGCGGAGGGTTGTGCCCCCGGTGGCTTCCTCCGGCGGCGGCGGGTGGAAGGGGAGGAGGGGGTGTGGGGGCGGCGGCGGCTAGGGTTTCGACCGTGCCGCCCCCTGAGAGCGACGCGTGCGTTATCACGACCTTCCCTCTATTAGATATGTAACGAAAAGGACAATTTTGCGTTGATACATGTCATGGTCGAACTCATACCCAAATTTCAATTTGCTATGGTTGGCGACACATTTTCTCTCTCTCTCTCTGCTTGTTGATCGAATATCATTGTCATTTTTATGCCATGGCAGCGTGTGCTAGATTTTATTAAAAAAGTCAGAATTTTATTAGGTGATTTTGAGATTGGGAGTAACACGAGCGCTACGAGGATCGGAGCACCCCATACGGTCCTCCCGGTCTCAGTAACCATATGCGTACACAACTTAAATCTTCTTTAAATAAGATTAGCACTATGAAGAATGAATGCAATGGATGCAAACCTCGAGTGTTTTTGTATTTTCCCGAAAAACTAGCAGAAGGTCTCCACCATCCAATCTAGATTTGCTTGAAGTAATTAACAATAAATAGGCGATTTCTCATGACATCGTCAGCCAAGAAATCACTTTGGAGGAATTTGTCGCCCACTCAGCTGTCCAAATGGGCCATCCTGTTCGGACAAGCCTCATTTCACATCCAGAAAAAACAAGTCCAGCCCCCAACACCGCCGCCACCTAGGTGTGGTCAAGGGTGGCCCCGCCGTGTCAGCCACCGAAGGGAAATCAAAGCGGCACGGTCACCGTCTTCACGTACCGTGCCTCGCCTTCTCCCAAGGCGCCATAGCGAGTTGCCTCGTCGCCCTGCCTCCGCCGTAGAGGCGCGTTTCATCACGCGCACGCGGCGGGCGCTTCGTTTTCCCATGCGACGGCGTTAATGTGCGCCACCTCACCTATTAAAGCAGGTCGCACCCGCCCGCCGACGCCGCATTTCCATTCCGAGCAGGCCGCACTATCTCTCTCCCCCACGGTGGGCGCCAATATCGACGTTATAAATCAATGGTATCATCCAACGACGATTAAGCGGGGATAGGGCCCGCGTGGAGATCGTCAATGTGGGTTAGCACAAAGTGAGACAAGATTTATACAATTTCAAGCACCAGGAAACATCATCCGGTAATAGCCCTACATGTTGTTTGGCCCCGGGAAACATCATCCGGTAAAAGCCCTACATGTTGTTTGTGGCTACGTCTTATTCCGTATGCCCATGAGGGAGCCGCTGGTGTGCCGCCTCTCCTATAGTTGTGTCTAGCCGTAGAGATTCTTTCTTAGTCTCTCTAAGTCTGTCCTCTTGGGCACCCTGCCCCTCCTTATATATGTGAAAGGGTCCGCCTTACATGTAGAGTCCTAATAGAATACAAACTAGTCTCATCTTCTACCACAAGTCAGATATCAGTCCGGTTTCTACTCAGACTCCTTGAACCGGCCAGCCGGGCTGGTTCACATGATAGGTCATAGCCTTCCTCCTTGTGGGTACCCGTTTCCCATATCCAATAAACCCCCCCCCGGCCTTGCCGTGCTTCTCTCGCCAACCTTGCAAGCGATTCGTGGTACCCATGCACGCCGGACATGCGCACCTGGCATGGGTTCAAGCTGGGGGTCGCCGGTGTCCCCGTCCCCGACACAGACCGCGTCCATGTATGCACACTACTACGAAGCGCTGAACGACGAGCACTGTGTGCTACCGGAGTGGGATCTGGCGAACGCGGAATGCTATGCTGCCGATTTCTGCCGTCTCCACCACGAGCGTATCCAGCCCTGGGACGGTCCCGACCGTGCGTCGGCATTTTCGGAGAAGAACACCCAGGGACGTTGCTTCTTCTGGAGCGTTTCAGGCCGTACCCTCGCGTACGTCCTAGAGCACATCGACAACAACGACCAACCGCGCCTCCAGTCTCACTCCTCCTCCCATTCCTCCTCATCGTCGGCGCCGCGCTCCTCCAACACCGTGCCTCCATCGACGGTGCGCTAGGCGCCGCCGCACCTGCGAAAGTCTAAGACGGAGCCAGGAGCCTCTTCCCTCTCATCCAATTAAATCAATGGGCCAGAAGAACAAGAACAAGAAGGCGGGCCAAGGCGCACTCCCGGTGCTTTCATCATCGGATGCAGCGCCTCCAGCTCAGCCGCGCCGCAACTTCCGCCAATGAAGCCAAAGAAGGAGGTGCCATCGTCCACCTACGCTGAGATGCTGGCCGCCCAGCAGGTGCTCGTGACCGAGGATGACCCCGAGGGCGTTGGCCTCGCCTTCGAGGGCTTGAGGAACATGCTCGTCACCTTCCCCAAGGGCGCGTCGTGCGCCTAGTGTTAAGAATTTAGGAACATGACGTAAACATACTGATATTTAACCATGTTCCTGCATACTAGATTTATACTAGATAAATCTACGCAAACTACTAGTGTTCCACACATGGAAATAATAAGGACAGGGATAAACGTGTTATACCCTGTAGTTGGCCAATTGGCAGTAGCCGTAGCAGAGGCGGCAGCCGCGGCGACGGTTACAGCAGCGGTGGCGGCAGCAGCAGCAGAGGCGGCCTCGGTGGCAGAAGTGGCGACAACAACATCGCGTTCAGCTTCGGTGGACATGTTGACGAAGAGGGTGACGCGGTAGTAGTCGAAGTAGATGCACAGCAGCGAGCAGTCGCGTAGGAGACGCTCCCCAAAAACCTAATCGCCCCTCTCCCGTACAGGATCTGGAGAGGCGGGGTTTCGGAGGCCTGCTCTCCCTTCGGCCGTGTACGCGGTATACGGGATGGGATCACCGGTGGCAGCAACAGGAGGTGGAACGACAGTGGGCGCAAAGAGGCAGCGTGTATGAGTTGTATTTTCTGTGTCCGCCTGAGTCTCCAATTTATAGGCACGACCGAGTTGGAGAACGGTCAATTCAATTGGCGTTTACTACAGCCGTTGGCATTTTACTGCGCGCGGTTATTACACGCGATCAATACGGCTGTTACCAAAATAAATGTGACTCAATTAGACAACAATCAATATGACGTCTCATATTATTGCCGTGTCTGTTGACTCCCCGTTTCCGACTGCCAAAATAAAGGCATCGGCTCGGCTCATTCCCGCAACCCGCGGCGCATCGTGACGTGTCGTGACGAGGCGAGGCGTGGCGAGGCGGGCGGCGGAGGAGCGCGCTTGTGGAACACCTCCACAACTCTTCTCTCTTCATACCAACTCACACTAGTGGGGAGAGAGCTCACCTTATAAGCTGGTGCAAAACTCTCCCAACTAGCAATATGAGACTAAACTCCCACCATTTGATATGGCTGCATGGGCCTTAGGGATTAAATAGGAATTGCCTAATAGCCTAAAAGCCTATCCCAAATTTTAGCAATCCCCTACCAGATCCCGAAGACCCATGGTGTTGTCCTCTATTCGATTCACTGTTTTTATATACCGGCATTTTCAGTGTAGACCCGTTAAGGTTGAACATCACCTAGAACAAGTAGCTACACTACATCATAACTGAACAATGGACTATGCCTTGAATTGTCAGTTTGGCGTAAAATAATTTCACTAAATGTCTTGCCAGTACTAGGCTGCCGAAGGCTGACCCCTCGGGTGGAGCATATTAGTCATACTCCTGGCCTATTCATGAACTTATTAGAGATCACCAGTCTCATAGACTGTGACCAACAGTCAGGCTCATATAGGTGTGTTCCTCCAAAGATCGCTCTGTAGGATAGCATCTTGCTTATACAAGCCTTGGAACACATTAAGACCAAAGTCAACCTGCCATACAGTGGAGTGGGTTAGTAAAAATTACTCTCCTCAATTAACCACTAGCTTGTTTTCCCAGATCCCACTTCACGGGATCTCCGGTCACATAGGTTGGGTTACTACCATGGCAACTCATGTGGGTCTCATACCCATCTCCCCCGATGCACTTTCTATCACAACACGTAATAGCTCTTTAGTAAAGGGATCTGCCAGATTCTTGGCCGAATGGATATAATCCACCGCTATCACTCCGGAGTTTATTAAATGTCTGACAACTTTTAATCTCATTTTTATGTGCTTTATGGATTGTGCATTGTCCTTTGAACTCTTCACCTTGACAATTACTGTTTGATTGTCACAGTTCATAAGGATAGCTGGTACTGGCTTTTCAACCACATGCAAGTCCATCAAAAGATCTCGAAGCATCCTGCTTCGACACTAGACATGTCTAATGCTGTTAATTCTGCTTCCATTGTCGATCTCGTTAAGATCGTTTGCTTGCAAGACTTCCAGGAAACAGCACCACCTCCTAGGGTAAACACATACCACGTTGTGGCTTTCATCTCGTCAGCATCAAAGATCCAATTCGCATCACAATACCCTTCAAGTACCGAAGGATATCCACTGTAGTGAAGTCCATGGTTCACGGTACCTTTCAGATAGCGCATAATTCTTTCTATAGCATGCCAATGCACATCACCCGATTGGAAACAAACCGGCTTAGTTTGTGTTGGAACGCGTAGAGATAAACGAAAACTTTTTCCTACGCGATGCTTCCAAGATCTAGCCGAGGTAGAAGGCCACGATGATTACCACTAGACGCGCAGGTGCGGATTATCGATGCAGCGCGTCGGGGCAGTGCAGTCCCACGATCCGATCCGGCCGATCCAATCCCTCGAACGTCTAAGTGCTGAACGTACATCACCTCTGCCGGTATCCACACGTACAAGGAGGAGCTCTGACGGCAGACTGCTAGGTCTGGTGCGACGGCTGGACTGAGTGGGGCTAGGGTTCCCAACGCATGGGAGAGTGGACTAACGTGCCCGCTGGGCAACCTGCGCCCCTCTTTATATAGAGTATGGTAATGGGCTTCACAACACTTGTGGCCCATTCCCTCTGTGAGTCCGACTCACAAAATCAGTCCATTTCCGGTTCGGGTCCAACCCAACAAATACTTGCTCCCGCTCTTAAGTGTGCGACCCTGCAGGCTCATGGCGACTTGGACACGATTGGAGTCCAACTCCCAATCGATCAATCGGTAGCGGCTCCTAGCAGAACGTGCCGACTCCCAAGTACCATTGAGTCATGACGACATACCTTTCAATGTGATATTCATCTTAGTCCCTTTTGCCTCACGATATACCTTGTCGAACTATAGGCGATTCATCGTCATCCCTTTAATAGTTCAACTCTCTTCTCGATCCGTGATATGTGATTCACCTGACTAACTCTTAGTAAATAGACACAGTTAACACTTAACTGAGTTGTGCATGGCCATGCTTCCTGAATCATATCACTCGAGAGGGCCAAGAGAATATCTCTCCATTCGGAGGGGCAAAATCCCATCTTGATTATCCACATCGCGCAGCTTGCTTCTCATTCGACCCGAACTCTGCTTTTATAGTTGCCTTGTCACACAACAACGTTTGACAGAACCTAAGTCGGTGATCTACAACTCGGATTGTGCGACGACAACCTCAGGTCTAAGGATTACATTGATTGAGACATGCAAATGACGACATGATTGTTGCATCTCAATGTGGGTCAGTCCGACTTGCTAAACTCTTTAGCCAAGTCCGTGAACGTTGGAATGGCATCACCATGCCCATGACAAGTGGAACCGTGTCATCAGCCAACACTCACATTAGTCTAGGGTGTGTGTCCAGCACAACCTAAATGACCAAGGACAATCTAGTATGAACAACATGAATATATAGTTCCACAATCGAATCACATATTCAATGATATATATCAGATGTTCAAAACAAGGACAACTTAATAACTTTATGAATACAGTGGGAATTACATCATACATGATTGCCTCTAGGGCATATTCCCAACAGTTTGCACACAGCAAACATGATGTCATGCCTCGTAGCGCTCGCTAGGTACATGAGTGAACCAATTACTTGAGAGTACCTCAGATGTGCCTTCGAACTTTCGAATCCGCACACTAGGATCATATGGTGTTGGAGAAATTTTGCAGTCTGAATATCCAAAACGACTCAAAACGTTCTCAACATAATGGGATTGCAGAAGTGTAATCCCACCCTCATTGTCTCTCAATAGCTTGATGTTCAAAATAACATCAGCCACACCAAGATCTTTCATCTCAAAGTTCTGGGATAGAAATGACTTAACCTCATTGATTAATTTGAGGTTGGTCCCAAATATCAGTATGTCACCAACATACAAACACAATATAACTCCTTCGCCCCCACCATGGCGATAGTATACACATTTTGATCTTCATTAACAACAAAGCCAACAGTTGTTAAAGTTGTATTGAACTTCTCATGCCATTGCTTAGGTGCTTATTTCATCCCATATAAAGATTTCAGTAACTTGCACACCTTTCCTTCTTGACCATCTAACACAAAGCCATCTGGCTGTTGCATATAGATTTCCTCGTCTAACTCTCCATTTAGGAAAGCCGTCTTAACATCCATCTGATGGACGAGAAGACCATGTGAGGCCGCCAACGAGAGTAATACTCGAATGGTGGTCAGTCTGGCCACAGGTGAATAAGTATCAAAGAAATCTTCATCTTCTTTCTGGGAGTAACCCTTGGCCACAAGTCTAGCCTTGTACTTTTCAATCGTACCATCAGGCCTAAGCTTCTTTTTGAACACCCACTTACATCCTAATGGTTTACAGCCATAAGGACGTTCAGTGATCTCCCACGTTCCATTAGCCATGATAGAAT
Organism: Alopecurus myosuroides; assembly: GCA_028641055.1. NCBI lineage: Eukaryota > Viridiplantae > Streptophyta > Magnoliopsida > Poales > Poaceae > Alopecurus > Alopecurus myosuroides. The sequence goes on from CM054057.1 coordinate 52,140,059, forward strand.
CCATCTCGCTACGGACCGCTTCTCTCCAGTAGTCAGCATCTGGAGATGCATAAGCTTCTGAAATAGAAGTGGGAGTATCATCCACAAGGTACACAAGGAAATCATCACCAAAGGACTTTGCAGTCCTCTATCTCTTGCCCCTACCAAGGGTTTCCTAGTCATCCTTCTCGGGATTCTCATTATGTGTTTGTTCATAATATTCCATAGGAATGGCAGGCTCAAGAGTCTCCTCTGATTCCTGTCTAGAAGTGCTTTGCATATCTCTCATAGGAAAAATATCCTCAAAGAATGTAGCATATTTAGACTCCATAATCGTACCGACCTTCACGTTAGGTACCTCAGATTTCACTACTAGAAATATATAGCTAACACTATTCTTAGCGTATCCCAAATTAAGCAATCCACGGTCTTTGGTCCAAGCTTACGTTCTTTGGGGATCGACACATTGATTTTCGCCAAACAGCCCCAAGTACGTAAGTACGAGAGTGTTGTTTTTCTCTTCTACCATTGCTCATAGGGAATGACCTCATTATCTTTCGTCGGAACTTTATTCAGGACATGACATGATGTCAATATAGCTTCCCCCCACCATGCCTTGGATAAACCCGATGTATCTACCATGGCGTTAACCAAATCTGTTAGAGTACGGTTTTTCCGTTCGGCAACCCCATTTGACTGAGGTGAATAGGGAGGCGTCCTCTCGTGAATAATACCATGTTCTGCACAGAAAGAGTCAAACTCATTAGAGAAATACTCTCCACCACGATCTGACCGGATTCGTTTAATTTTCTTTTCAAGTTGATTCTCAACTTCTGCCTTATAGATTTTAAAGTATTGAAGAGTCTCATCTTTAGTGTTTAACAAATATACATAGCAAAACCTAGTGGAATTGTCTATTAACGTCATGAAGTATCTCTTTCCACCTTTAGTCAACACACCATTCATCTCACAGAGATCAGAATGTATGAGTTCTAATGGCGCCAATTGTCTCTCCTCCGCAGCCTTGTGGGGCTTACGAGGTTGCTTTGCTTGCACACACGAATGGCACTTAGAACCTTTGGTTAAAGTGAAACTTGGAATTAAATTTAATTTTGCTAACCGCGTCATGCAACTGAAACCAACGTGACAAAGACGTGAATGCCAAACTTCTTTTTCATCAACACTCGAATGAATATTGTTCACGACTTTATTACAGAAATCAGCGAGGGAATAGCGGAACAGACCTCCGCACTAATACCCTTCTCCAACAAACAGTCCATATTTCGTTACAACTACTTTATTGGACTCAAAAACCAACTTAAACCCTTCTCTACATAGAAGGGAGCCACTAACGAGATTCTTCTTGATGGCGGGGACATGCTGCACGTTCTTGAGCTGCACGATACTTCCCGAAGTAAACTTCAGATCGACCGTGCCAACACCAAGTACAGAAGCACTTGCGCCATTCCCCATCAATACGGACCCGTTCCTTGTGACCTGATAAGAAGAAAACAATGAGATGTCAGCACACACATGAATATTTGCACCTGTGTCAATCCACCAATCAGTAGACTGACAAACTGAAAATACAGTAAACAAATTACCATACCCAGATGCCCCATTCTTATTGTTGCTCACAATCATGTTGACAGCCTTGGAATCCTGTCCTGGCTTCATGTACTTCTTTGCACACTTCACAGCCCAGTGTTCCAGTGAACCACAAGTGAAGCAGCCATCTTTCTTCTTATTCTTCTTGAAGGTCTTCTTAGCCTTCTTCTTGAAGTCAGTAGACACCAGTCCTCGCCTTGTTCTTATGAGAGTTGTAGTTCTTCTATACCATATTGGCCGCAGAAGTCCCTTCGTTCCCTTTTCCATGCGAGTCATTTTCCCTTGTATTCTGCTCAACACTAAGATGGCCGATGACATCCTCTACTGAGAATTCACGCCTATGATGTTTCAGAGTAGTGGCAAAGTTCCTCCAGGAATTAGGAAGCTTGGCGATTATGCATCCCGCCACATACTTGCCCGGTAGCACGCACTTGAGAATTTCAACCTCCTTAGCGATACGCTGGATCTCATGAGCCTGCTCCAATACAGAACGGCTTTCGACCATTCTGTATTCATGGAACTGCTCTATACTGTACATCTCGCTGCCAACATCGGTTGCGCTGAATTTGGATTCGAGCGCTTCCCACAAGTACTTGGCAACCCGCATATATGTAAATATGCGTCAACAAATTTATCTCCGATCACGCTTAGAACGCATCCAACAAAGACGACGGTGGCATCCCTAAACGCCTTCTCCTGTTCAGGAGTAATCGTTCCCATGGGAGTGATACATGTGACCCAGAACACGTTCATAGCCGTGAGCCATAAGATTGTTTTGGTCTGCCAACGCTCAAAGTACGTCTCTGTAAATGGGTCCGGTTTCAGTGTAGTAGCAAAACCATGAATCGAAAATTGCCTACACATATTAGGTTTTTGAATTGTTAGGAATTTAGGCAATTTACTAATTAAATTAATCCAAGTATAAATCATGAACATGACGTAAACATACTAATATTTAACCATGTTCCTGCATACTAGATTTATAGTAGATAAATCTACGCAAACTACTAGTGTTGCACACATGAAAATAATAAGGACAGTGATAAACGTGTTATACCCTGCAGTCGGCCAATTGGCATTAGCCGTAGCAGAGGCGGCAGCCGCGACGGCGGTTCCAGCAGCGGTGGCGGCAGAAACAGCAGAGGCGGCCTCGGTGGCAGCAGCAGCGCGTTCAGCTTCGGTGGACAAGTTGACGAAGAGGGCGACACGGTAGTAGTCGAAGTAGATGTACAGCAGCGAGCAGTCGTGTAGGAGACGCTCCCCAAAAACCTAATCGCCCCTCTCCCGTACAGGATCTGGAGAGGCGGGGTTTCAGAGGTCTGCTCTCCCGTCGGCCGTGTACGCGGTAGATGGGATGAGATCACCGGCGGCAGCAACAGGAGGTGGAACGACAGTGGGCGCAAAGAGGCAGCGTGCATGAGTTGTATTTTCTGTGTCCGTCTGAGTCTCCAATTGATAGGCACGGCCGAGTAGGAGAACGGTCAATTCAATTGGCGTTTACTACAGCCGTTGGCGTTTTACTGCGCGTGGTTATTACACGCGATCAATACGACTGTTACCAAAATAAATGTGACGCAATTAGACAACAATCAATATGACGTCTCATATTATTTCCGTGTCTGTTGACTCCCCGTTTCCGACTGCCAAAATAAAGGGATCGGCTCGGCTCATTCCCGCAACCCGCGGCGCATCGTGACGTGTCGTGACGAGGCGAGGCATGGCGAGGCGGGCGGCGGAGGAGCGCGCGTGTGGAACACCTCCACAACTCATCTCTCTTCATACCAACTCACACTAGTCGGGAGAGAGCTCACCTTATAAACTGGTGCAAAACTCTCCCAAAACTAGCAATATGGGACTAAACTCCCACCACTTGCTATGGCTGCATGGGGCTTAGGGATTAAATAGAAATTGTCTAATGGGCTCAAAGCCCATCCCAAATTTCAGCACATGGGACTACGCAGAGATGCCCGTCGTACAGATCTCCTCCTTCTCCTCCTCCGACGACGGCCATGGCTACTGCGCCAACGACCACGAGACGGGGACGAGCTACGCTGTGAAGGAGAAGTGGGACGTCTTCAATGGAGGCTACAAGTTTAGGTTCTTTTAAATGTTATTTTCATTTTGTTCAAAACTATGTAAAATTTCAAAAATATTTGAATGAAATTAAGTTTATGATAAATTTTAAATTTTCAAATTTATTTAGTGACGGTGACCGGAAAAAAGCCACCTCCAATGGCGCCTTCCCATCCGAGCAGCCCCGAATCGCTCCTTGGGCGCCAATCCGGACGGGCGAATGGGCGCACCAAGAGGAGATGCTCTCAGCTAGAAAAAGTACAAACAGTTTGTACATTGTTTATTTTTGTGGGAACCACGGTGACTTGGATGAAAAAATGCAGCAGACTAAGCTGGGAAATCTAATCTGATCGAGCCAAGCTAGAAAGTAGCCGAAGCAGCCTGAGTGCACACGTACCACAGGTCAGAAGTGCGAGCATCGTTAGCCTTTTTATTTGTTTAATTTTTTATGATGGTTCCGAGCGCGGTTAGCTATTGCATCACATCAGTGAGTTGGTCCACCGGGCTTTCACAGGCTTCCACCACCTCTTCCTCAACGGGCTTTTCCTATTCTTGACGTCGTGGGCCAGCTCACCTTGGCAGCCCTCGTCGCCTGATCTCGGCGAGCTCCTATTCTGCAATAGTTGGCCTCAGTCACGGATAGGAATGTAACGGATCGGATCGGATGGTATTTTGTCCTTATCATATCCTACGCCATATTTTTTTTTCGTTGAACGGACCGGATATTGACCGGTCTGTGGATTCGGGTGTGGATGTTTGTAACCGCGGATTCAGAATAGAAACGGAACAGATTCGAGGCGGAAATAAAATAAAACAAATATGTACACGTAAATTATATCATCAAACCATAGAACCACTTTTTGTTGTACTCTATAATACGTTTAATTACTATGTAAGTGAGTTGTTGTTACACGGCGATAACTCAATAACTACAAAATGTTCTCCATTATGTTAGACATTTCGATAGAAAATCAGATTATTCGGATTAAAACCATCAAATTATCCTATTTAATTTTCTGATAATATATATTCGGGTGCTATATTACATACCTTATCCTATACTATATCCACGTGTCAAGTTCGGACTAAGATATTCTTATCTGGCAGATTCTTTCAAAGTGGATATAGATTCTTTAAAACGGTTTCAAAGTTATAGAGGCAGCCTTTGCAGCCAAATTGTAATAACATTTAAAATCGTTAATTTTTTTTAAATTGTCTGTGGATTTGAAAATATGAAAATGTTCAGATGTTTGAAGAATACGATTTTTATTAAAAAGAAATCAAATTTTTAAAAATCTTCATATTTGGAAAACTTTTTGAACATTTTTCAAAAAATGTTCAACTTAAAAATATAACGGATTAAAAAAATGTTCAAATCATAAAAAAAATAGATTTGGAAAATGTTCAAATAAAAAATGTACATTTTTTAAAATTTTGATATGAAAAATGTTCATATTTTTAAAAAGAAAAGAAAGGAATGGAATAAAAAGGAAAAAGATAGAAAAACCGACTGAACAAACCAGTAAAAAAAGAAGGAAAAAACTGAACTAGGACCTACAAGAGAGTTCCCAAAACCAGAAGCAACCATAACTACGCTGGTCCCCTAATGAACGCTTAAGGCGTCAAATAGGCATTGCCATGATTTCGTCACCGCTGCGATCCGGCCGGCTATGTTGCCATCATCGTCGCACCTAGGCTCGACATCAAGGCGTGTTGCCACCACTACTCAATTGTCTACAAATATATATTTTGCTCGACCCATAGTAACATCATTGTGATCTTTGGACAGTTGAGCCTCCCCTTTCTGTTCAGCAGCTAGTTGAGGCTCCGACAAAATGCACAAATGCACAATGCAGCTGCCTAACCTGCGGTGCCTCTTGGTTGTGCGTGATGGGCCGAACCTGGCGTAGTAGTATAATCCCACGCCCACTCCCACACCCATGTTGGCACTGCCCCTCTTCTTTCATGGCTTCGAGCTGCACAGTGGCTTCTAATCGTCATCGTGATGGTACGGGGGAGGACATTAGACGGGCGCACTGGCCGCTGGCACAACCATCCCTTACCGTCCTTCTTCTTGCATCTCCACACCCGGGCTCCTGCTCCTCCTCCTATGTGGTCGCTCTCCTTCTTCGCCCGTCCAGACTCTTGTTCCTCCTCTCCCTACGTGAGTCTCCACAAATACCTTTCTCTTTTCCCCTCCCGCTTCTTTGTCTTTGGCTTCTTCTTTCTCACTGTCTTTCCCACGGTGTTCTTCTTCTTGGCAACACACACGGTTAAAGGATAACACCGTTGACCATGTCCAGGGCCATGTCCACTCCCCTCCATCTCTATCCATCCGGAAGCTAGAGAGGTCGCGGCGGGAACATCGACGCGGGAGGGGTAGCAACTAGCAAGGGTGGAAGATGTGCTGCGAAGCGCGCTGCGTGCAAATACTCAAGGACAACATGGAGCAATGAGGCGGGGGGAGGGGGGGGGGAGTTGATTACATGTGGATCTAAGCCGTCGAAATGGTCCATGAGTTCCATGGTGAGAAGCTTTCCTTGCAGGGCTCCGGCGAGGAGGAGGATTAGTATTGCATGCAAAGCCGGCATCGGATTTATCGCCTCATGGCGCCAACTAGACCTCGAATCTTGAAGATGGGGGCAGTTCGAATCATGGCGGACGGAGACGGGGAGCCAAGAAGGCGAGAGGTAATCCTACGGATCCGCATGGTGGTGCTGCTCGTCACCTGGTGGAACAAGGAGCCGGAGGGATCTGGGAGGTAGCTGTGAGCTAGGGTTTGGGATTTGGGGGTAAGCTGGATGCCTTAGGGGTGCACTAGTAATATCGCGACGAGGCAACACATGACAAATAAGCTAATGTGATGTCGTGGTGAGTGGCTCCACTGGTCAAGCGTGGAGCCATTTTTCTCTCGAGAGAATGAGTTACGGACACGTGTACATATGGTCGAAATTTTTTGTGGATCGATCAACATGTGCGGTGACTAATTCTACTCACTCGCGGCAAGCCGATGCCTAATTCTTAATAAAAAATAATAATCTGAATTAACCAAATCCTCAATTACTAAATATTTCTTTCCCTTAGGTAAAAACCGGTAAATTTTCGTGGTCAAATTTGGAATCAAAATTATGAAAATTAATCCCTAATCTCTTGATACAAGCAACTAGATCTACATCTTAGCCAGTCGCGTTCGCAGAATGAAATGATCTTAGTACATTTATTTTGTGATGAAATATCTTCCATAGATTAGTTTCAACTAAAAAACAAAAACATTCTACAGAGTTTTCAACACGTCATAGAACTAGTATCGCCCAAACTTATCATAGTTATTCATGCAAGAAGAAGCAATGAGGATGAGCAAGCTACATATAACATTCAGATAGGCAACGAGGATGACCAAGCTACATACAAGGACAAATAATTCTCTTTTTAACTTTAGGACTTGTTTACTTGTTGTATATTTGGAGTGTATTTTAGGAGATGTGGATATTATCTTAGATCACAGAAAATCCTAAATACTCTGTTCATAGCAAGCGTCTAATTTTTCCATATATTAAAACTCTACATCATGCTAGTTTCTTGGGATGAAAAAGTATTTGTGCGGATTGGGTGACACCATAATTTTCACCAAATCCCCTCCCATCTCCAATCCCCTTGGGGATGAAATTACACCTAGTAAACAAGACCTCAAAGAAATCACATCATGTGATATGTTCCGATAGCTCCGAGCATAGGCTGAGTCGGTCATTTAGGTTACATCTACACATAGCATTACCACTTAGTAAAATGGTAAATGTTGAATAAAAAGATATGTTGCTCAACCCATTTTCAAAAACCAATCTATGTTCCTCACCTCCCAAATCACCCAAATGATTGTTGAAATATGTCCACTAACGAGCCTCTTTTTCTTTGCTTAAAGCTTCTGAGAAAACAATTTAATATATTTGTCATATTTCCTATTTCTAGATTCCAAGTGGGAAAAAGACCGTGGGATTTATCACCATCTTTTTATGTTGAAGGGAAATTTAAAAATCCAATAGACTTCAATTTGAATCAAACATTTTATTAAAATGAGTTTTTTTGGATATAATCTCGAACTAATGTTGGTATTGAAAGCCTCTTATAGTGGACCAACCATGGTAAAAATATATGGAGTCACATAACAGGGATTCGAGACAATATTATTTGTTTGGGATCTAATTTAGAAGGTCGAGTGTAAGAGAGAAAAAAAAGAACTTGATAGGACTAAAACCATCAATAAGCGAGTCAAAATGGGGTATTCACACTGTTATGTTGCATGAAAGATATGGACATAGGAATGTACAATGGCTTAAGGAATGGGTTGATAACACAACTTCCTCATGTTGTGGCTAATGCGAGAAAAGAAAATCTGTCATTTATTCCCTATAGATGATGATCAGTTATATATGTTAAACAAGAAACTATGAGAAACATCAATGATTTCAACAAACCACTCTTTGGTAGGAAAGAGAGATGAATAGTAAGGTTACATTTATATGTTTGAGCAGTCCAGTTAGAAAGTTTTTGCACAATACAATGTAATGTTGACCCGACCTTTTATCTTGGAGGATTTGATATATAATAGCATCAAAGACATGAAAACCAATTCCCTAACTGGTCAAGGTTTTTTCAATTGTTATTCTATTTAAGATTTTGTGGCTTGATTAAGGATCATCTGAAGCGGAAATTAATAAATACAATATATTATATTTCAAAATAAGTAGTTTGTTAAAATGAGATATATGGAGATGATTTATAACAAATAGTTGGATTTAGCCTATAGTGGTACAAACATTGTAACTTTTCTTTTGGAATCATTGTAACAGGGTTTGAGAAAATTCTTAAAGGTTTGGGATCTAAGTTAGAGGGTCACGTTTAAGAGAGAAAAACAACTACCTGAGAGGATCGAAGCCATCTATTACCAAGTCGAGATGGAATCTTTAAACTTTTATGTACCACAAGAGATATGAACATAAATTTATTGATACATATATATGTGATGGAATAAGTATACTGAGGGACATGAAACAGGGTACAATGGATGAAAAGAATAGGATAATAACACAACTTCCTTTCATGTTGTGGCTAATGGGAGAAAAACGAAACACACCATTCATTCCCTGGGCATTGATGAGAGAGTTATATATGTTAAATACAAAATTGCGAGAAAACCTTATGATTTATTTAAAATACCCTTTGGCAATGAGGATAGAGGAATGACCAAATTATCTTTATCTTTTTTGGGATTGCAATTAGAAAGTTTTTATAGAATATGATGTGATGTTGACCCAAACTTTTAGCTTGGAGGAGTTTGATAATGCTATCAAAGACATGAAAACCATTTGCGCACCTAGTTAGAAATTTTTCCAATGTTATTCTATATAAGGTGTTGGGGCTTGATTAAGGATCTGGTAAAGGTGAAATTAAGAAATACAATATATTTTATTCTGAGAAACAATAGGTTGTTTAAATTAGCTTTATGGAGATGATTTCAACTAGAAGGTTTGAGTTAAGAGATCCGGTTATAGTGGTTCAAAAATGGTAAAAATATGGAATCGTTGAAAAATGGGGTTGGTAAAGCCTTAAGAGCTCGGGATAGAATTTACAGGTTGAATTAAGTGACAAATAACAATATGAGAGGATTAAAGAATCCGATTAAGTTGAAATGGGGGTCTTTACACAGTTATGTGGCATGATATATATGGACATAAATTTCTTGATACATGTCTATCACATGGAGTTAGTATACTCAAGACACATGGGGCGTCCCCAATAGCATATGAAATAGGAAAATAACACAATTTATTTTCATGCTGTGGACAATGGGAGAAAATTTAATATGCAACTTTCCCCTAGACATTGATGATGAAGTTATATACATTAGACAAGGAATTGTGAGACACATTTATGATTTCTACAAAACACTAATTTGTATAGAAGAAAGAGGTAGTTTCAATCCTCTATTTTGAATACGATAAAGGCCAAGAAGTAAATTAAAGAAAATTGAGTTATAACAGCCACACTAAAAATGTATCTAATAAAGGTAAAACATTACGTAATGAACAATGCTTTCTTCTCAATGTACATTCAGTCCAAACTTATAAAAATAAGGGAGAGACTTCAGATAATGCTAATGTTGTTCATATTGATACTTTTGAAAAAAATTCTTTTGAGCAAATTAGCTACAAATAGATATGTTAAAAATAACTTCATAGAATAGAATGTTGTGTGAGGCTTCGGATATTAATTGACCAGGATGCTATTACAAAAATTACTAGGCATTGGTCATGATTCAGAACCAAATGGAACATGTGACAACTCTGCAGGAAAAACTTTGTGAGAATGTTTTCAGATGAAACTTACAGGCTTATGTTGACTACTAAGGGAGGTTCTAATACTTAATATTCTTGTTTATGTATTTTCTGTAGAAACAAATAAGTAATCTATTTCAAAACTATCGTTGGGTGCGAGTGTATTAGCATTTAGTGACACACATAGTTACAATTAGGTAAACAACTCACTTTTCTTGCACAGTTCGATAATTTAGGTATAATACTTAACTTGAAAGTTACTATGGTGATCTGCTCTGGTGATAATGAAATTATCATCTATGAAAGTAATCCAATTATATATGTATTGGTGGACCTTCATAACTTTAATATATTCCATACTATATTTCAGGTGTGAGCGTAAATGCATTTTGTGACACACATAGTTGCAATGTTAGTAAATGCCTTTGTTTCTCTGATTCGATAATATTGGTCTAATACTTATCTTCAAAGGTACTATGATGACATGTGAACTTGATATAGTCAATCATCCTCTAGGAACATAATATAGTTATATGTGTAACTATTGGACCTTCAGAACTTCATTCTTAGCTATGATATACGTCAGAGACTATGGTTCTGCTTCTCAGAATTTTGCATCTTTCATATATTGATGATGGTCTAGTCACGATTGTGTATTGGGATGCTTAGAATTTAAACCTATACCTATGCTACACATGGATCACAAAAAGTAGTTGAAAATTTCGAAATGGTATGATAGAGTTAACAATACCCCTATAAATGAACGAAAGGAATTTTCAATCCTCTATCTTCCTGAAACCAAAACATAAATACTTTACCTAGCCTATTGTGAAATTGTGTCCTAGGCGATTTTGGGAATGTTGAACTTCTCCCTTCTATATGAGGTTCATTGGGTCTTTATTTATGGAATGGTTCCCTTTCTGAAGCAAAATTGGATTTTGATTATCATTCTCGCTATCCATCCAATTTAGCAACCTATCAAATGAGTCATGGGTATAGGCCTTGCCAAGATGAACATAATGTTGTTTTAATTGCATGGTTTTCCATTATGAATATTAACTGATCATATTAACTAGTTAATTATGGGAGATTTTAATTTCATCTGATCCCATGATGACAGAAATAGATGTGGAGTGGACTCAAATGAAATATTGTTTTTCAATGACGCTACCAGTAACACCAAGATAGTGGAACTACCTCTAAGAGGTAGAAAGTTTACCGGAGTAATATACAAAATAACCTTATTTGGAAGGTTTCACTGGTATTTTGAGTTCCAATTTCTTATCCTGTAATTTTTTTATCCTTAGTATTAAAACATACTTCAGACCATCTCCCATGACCGGTCCAAATTACCACAAATATTTTTGGGTAAAAGTTTTCAGATTGAAAACTATTAGTTGAAGCACAGTTGTTCTAAAAAAGTTATTCATAATGGTTGGAGTATTCATGCTGGCTTTGCACTCAAAGCAAAGAATATTAACATAAAACTAAACAATGTCAAATGAAATCTGGTATAAGAGGTCATGTTGCCTCCAAGTTCTAGTTGCCTCTGCCAAATGAATGCTACGATGGATCATTTTTAGGAATTTCTACCGGTATCCATATGGATGGATTTCCATAAATATTCAAAAGAAACATCTTATGAAATTTCTATGGAATCTAAGAACTTATTATAGGAACAGGGAAAATGTAAAATGGAGGAAAAGGTACAAAATACCATGTTATTTCACAAAAAAGGCAGCAATAAAGTATGTACAAAGTTACATTAATGTGCTCAAGAAGAATAAACAAGATGAGTGCAATGATCATGATGGAAATTAGGTTTGTATTATATAGGAATTATTGAAAGGAATAATAGGTTATGTCAACCGTCCTAATATAATTTCAGTTTATCTCTGAACTCTTGACCAAAATCTGAATCTTGAAATCTATAGACAACTTGACCTACCTTTCTGAGAAGAAGAAATTAATATTATTGTTAGATATTTACCAAATGATAAATTTCATGGGCTTGATGTTCTCAAAATGAGTTAAAAAAGACATGCTGGGACATGATTTTACTTGATATTGGAGAGCTTATCTAGGAATTCTTTGATGAGAAAATATCCTTCTAAAGTGTACCCTCATATGTCATCACCATTGTTCCTAATGTTGCTGCTTCAATTACACAAAGTGATTTTGGAAAATTCTCCATGCTAAATAGTGTTTCATGATTCTTGCCAATCTCTTACCAAGTAGGTTATAAAAGATCATTTTTCTCATTGTTCATCGAAACCAATGTGGCTTCTAAACATAAGACATATCCAATATAATTTGGATTGGGATTTTGAATGGTTATATCAATGTTGCAAGTCTTTTAGTGAAATCATTACTCCAAAATTATACTTTGAAAATATTTTACGAAAATATAGCTCAAAGAGAAACTTAATATGCTAGAATAGATACTGTCTATAAAATGGATAATAAAGTTGCTCCCCATTTGTTTTTAAGTTCTAGTACAACGTATATTCTGTTAATTGGAGTGCCATCAGGAAAATAGTTATTGCAAAATAGATGGAAGACAAGGGGAGCCCTCTTTCTCCCATCCTTTTTGTACATGTTGCTGATGTACGCAAACAATTGTTAATAAGGCCACTCACCAAGGATTTCTTAAATGCCCGTAAAATATATTTAGATGCCTTGATTTTCCAATAATCTGATATGTTTATGATGTTTGGTAATTCTTCAGATAGATGGCATGCTTTTCATATACCATAAAGCATCTTTCCACTCTTTTGCCATATCAACAAGTCCGACAGTTAATTATCACACCTCAAACATGATTCCTATAAATTCAGAAGAGCAAAAAATCCAACATTTTGCTAGTACCATAAATTTAGCTTAGGATCCTTACCTTTTACATATCATGGATAAACTTTGGGCATAACTGCACATAATGGATTGGTTCTTGCCTATGGTTCAATCGAGGGAACAATATTTCCTGAGACTGACAATTTTCTTATGGTGGCATATTGTTCATGGCGACATCAATACTTCCCTCTTTTCCTATTTTTTAATGTGTAGAATAGATATCCTGATGACTGTTTAGAACCAACTGGATAATATATGATATAGTTTTATGGCAATGATATACCCTTCCGCACCTACTCCTGTTACTTAGTACAAGGTTTGGATGCCAGCAAATCAAGGTGCATTGGGTGCTAAATATTGATGTGCAGAAAGGGACCCTAATTATCAAAATCCTTCACAATTTCTTTAATGGATCCCTAGGTCAACTTGATATATATTAAACACCTACTATTCTATTGGTAAAGTTCATGGAATTCACAAGGTGGGCTCCTTTAGGTGGAAATAAAAAACTAGACCCTCTTGACATGCACAAATCAATGGGGAAAAGTCCAACTTAGGAGAATGAAAATCCAAAAAATTATCCCCTCCCCCATGATTTGTTTATTTGCTAAAGATAAGAACCTCACATTCCATCAAGTTCTCCAACATGAGTTTCTTGATTATTTATTGAACTTGACTCTTTGTACTGAAGCTTATCAGGAATTTCATGACATGGAAAATATTTGTGACCACGTTCATAATCTAGGCCATGGACAAGAATCTTCATGTATGATCCTATATTTTAGGAAATAAAAATACTCCTCTATCCAAACACATAGGTTCTAACTCGATATAGTCGACTCTTCTCCATTTTAGATGGATTTGGGAAAGTTCCTACCAACCTAAACATAGAGGTCTTTTTCTTAATCCTGGTGCAACACTAGAAACCTATTAGAGAGAGAAAAAACAACTTACACATAATAATTTTGCAACTTTGCTTTTTCCAAGAGAAGCAGATCCCAATTCATCTTTTTCAATGCTACCCTTTTGCTACAAATAGTTGTGGTTATGTCCTAGAAAAGGAAGTGATCTTTCCCCTTTGGAAGATTTTTTCTGAGACCAAGGAGAAGCTAAAAGAAAATTTCCAATGAAGATTACCATTTTAGCACCGTGGGCCATTTTGATATTCAGAAATATTAAGATTTTAGATTTGAGAAACCTAGTCTTTAGAGATGGAAAGCAGTTTTACTTACATGACCTAACTATAGTTTGTGAGAAACCTAGGAAAAAATATGCTCAATATATATTTAAGTGAGTGGCTAAGTGGCCTTCAATGTGTTTCTTACTTTCATGTTTCAACATTCTTGCAACACTTTTAAAGATTTTCCATCCATTACAAAAGGAAATTTGAACTATCTGTTCCAAGTGTTTCTCCATAAGAATTCCACTTGAAAACAGATTACAATAGTAAGGTTGATGGAAACTTCCAGTGTTTTTTTTAGGAAAACATTTGCAGAAGCTCTGGCTTTCAATTATAAATATTTGCAGGAAATTTAACAGTAACTGAGCGGTAGCTCGTGACGTTGTGCCCCGAGAAATTGCGAGCAGTTTGCCACAACCTTGCCACACTTTTGGCTAGGAAAACGTGCCACAATATAAGGCTTCGCTTTTCTTGACCAAACAAAATGCCTGCGCGCGCAACGATCCACTCCACATACAAAGTACGTACGTTTGAACTTATGGCATGCAATCAATTTAACAATGGCTGCAATGGAGTACATCACGATTAAGAGAATTATCTCAGTTTTCTAACGGCCAGTACGTCACCTAGCACGGCGGCAGTTCAAGCATACCAAAAAGTACAAACATTGTCATTAAGGTAACTTATCCCAATAAATGGAACAGACGAAGCTTACTGAGCCAACTTAGGAGACAGAACTGCGCGCGCATGTACACACACGTGCGAGTGTGCACGTCTCACATGAGTGAGTTGATTGATCGGGCCTTCACAGGCTTCCTCCACCTCTTCTTCATGGTGCTCTTCCTCTTGATGTCACGGGCTGGTTCGCCGTCGCTGCAGATCATCTCATCGTAGCCCGCGATGCCGGCCATGTCGATGTCGTCACACCTAGGATCGTCGTCGACGCGCGCTGATTGTACCAATTGATTGTCCGCGACATCAGCTTGAGCCTGAGCTGGAGTAACATCAATGTGCTCTTCGGGAAGCAGTGTCACTTCTTTCTCTTCGGCATGCGGAGGTTCCGGCACACCGCGGCTGCTTGATCCGCGGTGCTGCCTCTTGCTGCGGGACGAGAATCCGGCGTAGAAGTAGAACGCCCCGCCCACAGGGTCGCGAAATGCAGAGACCCTCTTCCTTCCCGGCTTCAAACTGCCGGGGAGCTTTTGGTCAGACTTGCCATCGTTCTTCTTGCACGTCCAGACTTCTCCTCTGGCGTCCGCGTCCGCGTGCCTCTCCTCTGCCTTTTCCTTCCCCTTCCTCATCTTTGGTTTGCTCTCGTTTTCCTTTTTCGGGGCCTTTCCTGCAACCTTTTTCTCCTCGGTGAGGTGCAGTTCATGGATGGCCTCCTCGACCATGTCGACGGCCACCTGCTCGCCTTACTAGAGGCACGGTGTGTTCCTCCTCGAAGCGCTGCACCTCCTGAACGAGATGGAAGTTCAGAAAATATGTACACGTTAGCAGCACCTACGTACCCACAGTTAGTATGCATGTTGAAGTGGGCCGTGGAAGTGTCAGGTAGGGTTGGACTGGCGGACGACCTAATTTCTGTCACTAGCGACGGCCTAATCCCTAGATGCAAGCGCTGGCCGGCGATTTCAGCCCTAGGCGCGGCCGCAGTTTGTCGACGACTCTAGAGTTGCACGACAGGACACCAAACCCTAGCTAGCGCGGGTGCGCCAGTGTAAAGACCGGGCGGAAACCCGGAATAGAGGTATCTTGTGATCCAGGCGGATACCCTGCTCTGCAGAGCCAAGCGGCGACGTGCAATCGTACGAGCATGGAGCCAGAAGAAGCAATGGGAACTGATTACGTACCTCGGGATCCGAGAGGTCGAACTGGTTCATCAGGTCCACTGGATTCAAGCATGTCGGGCAAGGCTCCGGCCCAGAGGAGGAGGGGGTCTTGGACGCGACGCCGGCGTGGGATTCGCGGGCTGGCGGCGGGGGCAGCTCGAAGCGGGGCGAGGGGGGCGCCAGCTCGAATCGGGGCGGCGCGGAGACGGGGACGGCGGCGCCGAGCAGGCGGGAGGTGCTCCTGCGGATACGCATGGCTCGTCGCGTGGGGTGGGACAGAGTGGAGCGAGGAGGGTATGGAGATCTGGACAGGTTGCAACGAGCTAGGGTTTGCGATTTCGGTGGAAGGTGGATATATGGTCGAGGCAAGGCAGCAGGACAGGAGGAGGCAGCGGCTGTGTCAAAGTCGTGGAGGACCCACTTGCCAGAAAGAGTGCCGTTTTCTTTGGGAGAGAGTGAGTCACGTGACAGCTGTAGGACGACCGAAACTTTGTGCGCACCTGATGAATCGGTCAATCAACGTGCGTGCTTCTTTTTGTTTTAAATATATAGAATAAAACAATTTATATTTTTTTCCGGAAATTCGGACCCCACATGATCTAAACCTTGGCCACACACTTTCACAAATAAAGTAACAAATGAAAACAGCTAGGAGTAGATAATTTTGTATGGAAGTGTTTCCAATAATTTTCATTAAAAGAAACTAGAGTTCTCGCTATAGAGTTTCTGACGGAGCAATACCAATATCATCCAAACTGATCATAGCCATCTGCAAAAGAAAAAAAACAGCAACTTGAACAATCTACTTAAAACATTCAGATAGTACACGGGACCGAATCATGTTCCTTCTGACTTCAAGGTTTTACCAGCTCTGGTATGTTCCAATTAGTATAGTGGTAAATGTTGAACAAAAAAATGCTTCTCAATCATCTTTATGAAAACCATATATCTTTCTCGCCCTTCATATCCCCAAATGATAGCCGAAATCATGACGACAACCGGTTTTTTTTAATTTACTCGAATAGTGATGCATCCATTCGATTTTCTATTTTGTGGAGTCCATGTGGACATAATAATGGTGTTTGATCCGTGTCTTCTTGTGATATACATTGGTGATGGGAAAATTAAGAAATCTAATAGAATCTATTTTGAAATTCAGTGGTCCATTAGAGTGTGTTTAGAAGAGATAATTTTGAAGAAATGATTGAATCTAAACGCCTTTAGTCATGCTGCAACCATGAAAACAACTATTTGAAATCATTGCAATTAGGGACTAAAGTAAATTCTTAAGAGGTTGGGGTGCCAATCTTTGAAGTCGGGTTACGACAAAAAACAACAGACACTCAACCATCTTATGAAAGTGAAAAGTCAGTTGGGAAAAGGTTCGCCGCCCTAAAGCTTCAGGGGGGTTGGGAATCCTGCATCTTCAAAAATTCTCCCGCACCTTACGTCTGCGCCGGCTACGGTCTGAGTGGGTCGCTCCGGACAAACCTTGGGTGGGCTTGGAAACTCCAATCGACTCCTCAGACAGGGAGCTCTTCAATGCGGCCACTAGGGTTACTGTTGGTAATGGCATGCAAGCGGCATTCTGGACCTCTTCTTGGCTGAATGGCTCCACGCCAAAAGCAACCGACCCCCTTATCTTCAAAGCCTCCAGGCGTAAGAAAAGAAACGTGAAAGATGCCCTTACAGATCTTTGCTGGATCCCTGACCTTGCTGTTGAAGATTTCACGCCAGAGCATTTCACGCAATTTGTAACCCTTTGGGAGCTGCTTCAAGAAATCACTCTTAACCTCGATGGCCAGGACTCCATACATTGGACCGTACATCCTAGTGGTTCCTACACTGCGGGCTCTGCTTACAAGGCTCAGTTTCTCGGATCCACTGCTTGCTCCTTCAACAACGTGGTCTGGAAGGTGTGGGCTCCCCTAAAGTGCCTTTTTTTCACCTGGCTGGCCGTGCAGAATAGGCTTTGGACTTCGGGCCGCCTTGCCATCAGGGGATGGCCTCACACTCCACTTTGTCAGCTTTGCAATTGCGAGGTCGAAATGGCGAGACACATTTTGTTTGAGTATCGCTACTCTAGGCGCGTTTGGAGGGCAGCGGCCTCCTGGCTCGCTTGCCACTCCGTGATGCAGGACTTGGGATCAGGTCGCCCCACTGTCCTGCAGTACTGGCCCTCCATTGCTAAAACTCCCTCGAACAACCCAAAGGGCCTCAATACGGTGGTTACCCTAATCACTTGGGAAATTTGGAAGGAGCGCAACGCCAGAGTCTTCAACATCGACGCCACTAGACCTCCTTTACTCCTTCAGAAAATTAAAGACGAGAGTATGAACTTGATTTTGGCTGGAGCCAAACATCTAGCAGAACTGGTGCTTTGATCGTGTGTGTTCTGTTTTTTCTTTTTATGATGGCTTAGGCCAAACCATGTTTACTCCTTCTATATCAATATTAAAAGGCAAAGCTTTTGCTTGCTAATACCAATATCATCCAAACCGTCCAAACCTGATCATAGCCATCTGCAAAAGGAGAAACAAAACAGAAACTTGAACAATCTACTTAAAACATTCAGATAGTAAACGGGACCGAATCATGTTCCTTCCGACTTTGAAGGTTTTACCAGCTCTGATATGTTCCAATTAGTATAGTGGTAAATGTTGAAAAAAAGGCTGCTCAACCATCTTTAAGAAAACCATTAGAGTGGGTTTAGAAGAGATAATTTCGCAAAAATGGTTGAAGCTAAACGCCTCTTATCGTGGTCCAGCCATGTCAACAAATATTTAAAATCATTGTAAATAGGGGACTAAAGTAAATTCGTAAGAGGTTGGGGAGCTAATCTTTGAAGTCGGGCTATGAAAAAAAACAATAGATGCTCAACCATCTTCTGAAAACAATATATGTTCTCGCCTTCCAGATTGCCCAAGTAACAACTGAAATCTATGCTGAAAATTGGCTTCAGAAAGGCTTTTGACAAGGTGGAGTATACCAATGTTATTGCTATGATAAAATTGAAGCAAGACCAAAATGGACTACTGTGATCTCTACTATTTTAATAAACTCTGCTTGAACCTTTTATTTGTTGAATGGTCTCCCTGGAAACAATAATCAATAAAAGCGAGGCCCGACATGGTGCAGTACATTGATAACACTCTAATGATTATGAAAGCAATTTTATTTGTAAATACTACATACTTACTTCAAGTTGTAGTTAATGATGCATTGTACATAAGCAATTTGAGTTTACGTGCTCCTAATGAATTAGAAAAAAATACTCCATTGTGCAGTACGTCGATGACACTCAAATGATTATGACATCAAACCAAAATCCTGCACCTGAAAGGCGTTCTCACTGAATTTAGCTCGTTTATTGGGCTGCATGTCAATTATCTTAAAACTTCTCTGGCTCCTATCAATATCGATGATGATCAAGCAAAAAAAAAGCTAATACATTTGGATGTAAAGTTGAGAGCCTATCATTTACTTATCTTGGGCTTCCTTTGGGAATAACCACGACATCTATTGCAGACTGTATGACTATGTTATCCAGAGTTGGCAAAACATTATCTAGCATCTCCTACCTATTGTCATACAGTGGCATACTTACGCTAGTAGATTCAGTGATCATATCTACATCCATGTATGAAATGTGCTCTTTCAGTGTCTCTATCACCATATTCTTCCATTTCGAAAATAGCGGCATAAAATTCTTGTGAGCTGGAAAGGGTATTTATAAACATAGTAAATGCTTAACATGGTGGGAATTGTTTAAAGGCCCAAGGATCAAGGTGTCATGGGAGTAATCCATATTAAATTACAAAACAAATTTTTGCTGATGAAGAACCTCAAAATGTTTAATAACAAATATGACAAGAGATGAATCAACTTGATTGCCAAGCATATTATAATAACAAAGTTATCCCTCATGATGTGAGTTCCAAGTGATATTTTTGGTGGAGAGACTATCTATCTCAAAATGATATCTATAGAAAAATTTAACCTCATGTATTTATAATAATGGTATGAGAGGCTTACTATGGAAAGATAGTTGGAATAAGGAAATTAGAGAAGATTTATCCATGGATAATTCATGGAACAATATAAATGGGAAGTTCTGCTATATGTTCCAAGTCTCACTATCTACTGTTTTCCCATAAGGAGCTGCCTGATATTAGAGATGAAATCATATTTATTAATTCCAATGGAAATGATGCTGAGTGGACAATCTTAGGAGGTGAAATACATTACCTAGCCAAAATATTTTTTAGAGCTATGATTAGACTTTTACTCCTCATCCAATTATGGATATATAAGATACACAATTTTCCAAGACAAAAATTGTTTGGGTCGATATTGTTACATGGTAGACTAAACTCACAAAATTTTATGAGGAGAAATAAATTTTTTCCGTGGAATGTTCAGATTGCATCTTATGTGACTCATGCTCTGAATATAGTTTCCTTCATTTATTCTTCGAATGCAGCCTCGGCCAAAGCTTCCCGCGGGCTATAGGATTTGAATGACACTCATTTTGACATTACTAATATGATCAAAAGTCCCAAATAAAATACTCAATCAATTTTTTGAAAGAGAATATGAGTACAAGATGTTGGAGTCTTTGGGACCAAAGAAATGATGCTACGTTCAAGTAAATGATCATTTTGTTTAGAAATCCTGAACAAACTTTAAATATTTTCTACCATTGAATATGAATAGAGAAAACCCCAGACTTAAGGAAAGCATGGTGATAAACTTTACGAGATATTCTAGACATTTCAGATTTGCACCATGTAAATATTCCCTCAATTTTATAAAAAATAAATGACACATTAGGGAGTTTTCCTATTATATTTGCGTAGAAAAAAAATAGCTGTAATCCCGATAGCTATCAAGACTATTCAATTTATTGAAAGATTTCAAACAAACATATACGAATTCATTCAAATTCTATCTCTGTATAGTCGAAGGTGAGACAAGATTAACTTCTGATCTCCTCTTGTGATATACTCCCATGAAGGGAAAATTAAGATATCCTATATATCTAATTTTGAAATTTAGTGGTCTTCATTAAAGCGAGTTTACTATTTTTTTGAACAAATGGTTGGTGCGGCAATCCTCTTATAGCTCATCTTGTCCTTAGCAGCAGGTGAAATTCTAGTTTTATTATTCAAAATAACTCGTGGGTACAATTACCAAGGTTCTTTCTGGTCCATGGAGCGATCATTCCATCAACTGTTATTAGCCTTCGCGCTTCTTAAACCGTTGCACTAAAAAAGGTTTCCAGAGCTGCTTCCGAAAGATTGGAGGGATACGCACAAAGAAAACTGAAATCCATTGCGATTAGAAACCAGTGACTCTACAGCCAGGGCTTGATGGCGATGTAAGATAGAAAGAATGGGGAGTTAGGGCTTCAGTTTCCTGTCCAGAATGAGGGTGTTCACGCCATTTATTTGGGATGAGAGATATGAACTCAAATCAAATTATACATACTTATAGCATGAAAGATGTATATTGGAGGTATAAGAGTCATGTACAATGGCTAATGGGAGAAATGAAAGATGTCATTTGTTCTTTCCACGGTTATGAGGGATGTGACGCCCCGAGATCGGGCACTATGCAGATTTCAGCATTTCCGCCAAAATCCACATAATAACCGATTTCAGGTTGCCACTTGTGATAACATTACAACAGTTCACGAATAATCCACAACAACAACAGAAAAGATATATACAAGACGACTCAAACGAGCAAGGATACAACCGAGACAATACAAAGATCCAAATAACAGCGGAAGAAACAACATAGTGTCCGACTACGGACAAGATACAACTTGGACTAAGAGTCCTGAAGATAACCGAATGCGTCCAATCCCTGCCCAGGCCAAGCCGGAGGGATTCCCAAGCTAACGTCGTCAGACTTCAAACCTGTTGACTGCAATGTGGAATATGCAGCCACGAAAAGGATTCGTGGGTCAGTACGGTTAAGTACTGGCAAGTGGATAAACCATACTCACAAGATACCGGCGTAACCAGTCATCACAAGATACACATACTTTGGGTTCAACGGAAAGGAAAGGATTATTGCAAAGAAGCGGCAGCGGGCTGCACTAACTAACTACAGAGACTCAATACAACATCCGGCTAAAAGAGGGGGATAAGATAGCGTATCGTAACCAACTACAACTAACATCAAACAAACCCATCCTGGATCTCGCCCCTTATCCAAAGAAGCAATCCGAGGATAACTCACACAGTTGGATTAATGCTGGTTCAAGTTATTGTGTCAATAAGACTATTACTAGTCAAGTTATCATTAGTTAGGTGTAAGTTGTTCTGAGTATTTGTTAGCCAGTACTTTCACCAAGTCATCCATAACCGCGGAAAACACGGCTTCTCGAGAAGATTTAACCCTGCAGGGGTGCACCAATTTGGCCGTACACGTAAGAATATCCCGCCAGACGGGGATCAAACCCACCAAGCGAGGTACTCAACACAACCCAACTCTTCTTCGCATCAAGCCCAAAGAACCCCGTGCAATTGAGCGCACGGCTAATCAAGCCCCACGAAGAAAAGGGGACCCTCATAGCACTCTAAGAACGTGTCTCCCTAAATGCCGACTACAAAAGTTCCACCCTGGCGCCAAGGGTTCGCACCTGCATATGCATGCGGCAAATGGAAAAACCCGAACTAAATGAGGCGATTTGGACGAGATGCGAATCGAATCAGAATTGCGGGGGGCGCCCATACTCGCTTCCCACATGCGGTTAGTGCGCTCATCATGGATCAGTAGACAAGACCCTTTTCCTAATTAGGATCGACACTAGCAGGCCTCAAAACCACGCCGGGCCTCCTGCCGATGCCTTATCATCAAATTATTATTACCCAAAAACATTAACATGTTGCTGATTGAATTTAAACCCAACTATCAAACTAAACAGGTGATAAGACGGACAACAAGACTTGAGCGCAAACAACACTAAGCATGCAACTACGACACGAGGGCCAACAGGGTAAACAAACAACAGTTAATAGGAAGTGGGAGGAAGGCTATATCATGGCTGCAAGGTAACATATGATAGGATCGAGACACAAGCATCGAATCAAGGCTAGAATAAGAACAACGGAAAGAATCGGCAACAAGTGATGAAAGGCAGCCATTTGGTAGCAAGTGAGTATACTTGCCTGGAATCCAGCAAGTAGAGGTACATCCGAAGAACTTGTCGTTGCTCACATCATCTCAACGTCCTATCCGCGAAGAAGCAACGAACCTCGAACAAACACCGGATGCAACAATTACTACTACGGCAAAAGATCCAGCATGATCAAGATATGGATGCATGACAAGTTTAAGGATGCATCAAAGATAAACTAGTTGACATGGAAACATATTTAAATGGGCCCATATGCAATTTGGATTGCATATGGAAAAGTCCATGAATTAATGTTGAATTAAATGATCTACAAATAACCATCATGTGAAAGTTGATTAGAATGATGCATGGATGACGAAAACAATAAGAAAACAACAATAGCTTCAGTTTGATATGTTATTTACCAAGTTTGGAATTTTATTTATTAAGTTATGAAATTTGGCTTCTTAAATGATTTACACAAGCATTTGTTGTTTTCACCCATTTTAAATGTTCAAAACAGATAACCAAATTTATATTTGGAAAGAACACAAAATTTTAGATGGAATACATATTTCATTTGTTGAATAAAGAATTAGAATGAGTTAATTATGAATTAAACAAGTTTAAACAAGATTTAAATGAATTTAATTCAAGTATGAATTTATTTGAATTTTTATTTGTTCAAAACATTAAATAAAATTCCTATTTGAAAAGTTTATACTTTTCTGGTTTGAAAACATATTTTATAAGTTCAAAAATAATTTCATTTGACCAAGTTATGAATTTAGCAATTTAAAATGATTTAAACAAGGTTTAAATTATTTAACCAATTTTAATTATTCAAAACATGAAATAAGGTTTATATTTGGAAAGGTGGTTCAATTTGGCATGGAAAACATATTTTATATGTGACATTTGAAATAAATTTGAATTAGTTATGTAATTAACCAAATTTGTAATGAGGTGTTTGAATTTGAATTTTGAAAACATTTGGGTTGTTCAAAATAGTAAACAAATGATTTAAACAGGTAGAGAATTAAATTTGGTTTGGAAAACATGTTTTATTTATTCCATTTGGATTTGATTTGAGGGATTTATGATGGTTTGAATTTCAGGGATCAAACTGTAAATTGCAGGGACCTGAAAGAAAGAAAAAGGAACGCAGATGGGCCCCTGGGGCGTTTTTCACCCAGTGCACCCTGGCCTGTGCCTCTGTAGTGCGGGCCAGTGCCACCGTGGCGTGTGCGGAAGGTGAGGTGGCAGTGGGGGTCAATGACGGGTGGGTCCTGCCCTTGCGCGTAAATTGCCAAAAAGGTGGGTTTTATTCCCTCCGCGGGGGATCGAACCTGAGACCGAGGGCGTGCGCGCGGGTGGCCTAGCCACTGCGCTGAGATTCGTTTGGTGATACACGAGGGAACTGACAGAAGATAACCTATCTATTCGATGTTAACTGAACTTTGACAGACAAAGTTCAGTCCTTGGAATACGGGAGGGAGACAGAGGACGGTGACCGGCGGCGATCACGAACTGCTGTTGCTCGATTCGCGAGCGTGCACGCGCCGTGTGCGTGTGGGGTGTGCAGATACAGGAGGGATAAGAGGGAGGAGGAAGGGGGATGCTCACCGGCTGCCGTCGAGGAAGCAGAAGGCGGCGATGGTCGTCGTGCAGCAGCGGCCGACGGCGGAGGCGTGCGCCCTCCTCAGGCCGCCTCACGCCTCCAGAAGCGGCACAGAGGACGCTGGGACGGTGGCCGTTCCATTCCCGCCCCGGGGAGGGCTCGATGTCGACGGTCGACGCTGCTCCGCGGCGAGGTGCTGACGGGAAGGCTCCGACAGCGCAGGTTCAGAGAAGGGAAAGTTCAGAGAGGGATCAGAGAAGGAGGGGTAGGAGGGAGATGGCGGCGGGAGAGTGAGAGGTTAGGGTCTAGGGTGAGCAGAGGGGGGAGGTTTTTATGGGGGGATCTCGAGCTCGTACGGCAGAGCATCAGAGGGGGGGAAGAGGAGATCAGCTGTGGTGGAGGTGGTCGTACCGTTGCTGACGTGAGGAGGAAGAGGACGAAAGGGGGTGGGCTGGAGGTTGGGCCAGAGAGGGGTGGTAGGTGGGCTGCCCCTTGTGGGCTGGCCTGCCTCCCCCAGCCCAAAGGGTTTAGCTTTTTTTTATTTTTCTTCCTTTCTCTTTTTTTTGGCTTGTAGGAAAGAAGAGAGAGAGAGAGAAAAGAATAGGGTTTGGGGTTTTAACTTTTTTTTGTTTTAGGAAATAATGTTATTAATTTCCAAAACAGTAATGTCAAAGCAATGTTAGCATTAATTTCAAAAATTGGAAATATTAATTTGATTTTAAATTTTTAGTTGAATCTCAAATAGGGTTTCATTTGGATTTTTGAAATAAACAAGTTTTATTTAATAAGCTCAAACACTATGAAAACTTAGTGAGTTTAAAAATGTTTTCAAGATTTTAATTTTTAAACCACAATTGGATCATGCTCATTATAAATGATTTGATTTGAAGTTGGATTGGAATTTACCATTAGGGTATTAATTAAAGGGAAATTTATTAACAAGCAGTTTAAATAAATCAACTTCAAAACTATTGGAAACAAGTTGAGTTGTTTAGTTTGCAATTTTCAATTGGAAATTTTGGACATGTTTTGAAAGTTTAAATTGGTTTGAACTTTTCAGTTGTTTTGAAAACATGGTGCAATGCCTATGATGCATGTGATGCAAAGAAAAAGGAAAGCAACCAACTTTCTACTTAGGGGGAACACCCCAGGTGTTACAAGGGAGTTATATATGAGGGAATATTGAGACAAATTTACGATTTCTAAAATACCCTTTGGTAGGGAAGAAAGAGAAGAGTTAGATTATCTTTATCTACTTAGGGAGTCCATCAACCAAATTTTGTGGAAGATGATGTGATGTTGACTCAGACTTGTAGATTGGAGGAGCTTGAGAATGCGATCGGGTACGTGAAAGACCAATTTCCACCTAGTTTAGTTTTCTTCGAGTATTATTCTGAAAATGAGTTGGGGTTGACTAGAGATCTTGTGAAGGGAATTTTGGATGATATGTATAATAGAGTGAGAGAAACACACAATAGGCCTTTGGGATTATCTCTCTCTGTCTCTCCCCCCTCTCTCTCTAAGTATCTCTCAAAATTAGAGATCTAATTAGGGAGCCTGTAATTAAATTAGAGCCTCTAAATGGAACCTCTCTAATTGAATTTGAGCCTCTAATTAAAATATTTCTAATTGGATTAGGGTTTCTTATTAGAGACCCTCTAATTTGTTTAGGGATTCTGATTAGAGACCCTCTAATTTGTTTAGGGCTTCTTCTAATTGGTAGATGATGATCATCTCTCAATTATACCTAGCTCTAATATCTCTCCTAGTCTTTCCCATGTGTTTGGATCTCTCTATCTCAATCGTGAACCTGCGGCGCCTAGTCTTGGACGGCGAAGCGCTGCAGGACTTTGACAGACGTATTCGTGCGAGCTCTCAGAGGGGCAACACATCATACCCTGACTCTGCTTGATCAAGAAGGCGAGATACGAGGAATCAGCAACAGTTCCAACGCTTGGCTTAGCCATGAGACTACCAAGCATCACAGACATCGTCATCGACACTTGTTCCGCGCTTCAGATCTATCCACGCCTCTACCTCTATAGTAGATCATATGTGCTACGTAAGTTGGAAAATTTTAAATTCTTATATGTACACCAATAGGTGGCGAGTAATCTTCCCTACTGGACTCGTAGCTAGAACCCTGGTTGTTCCATCCCTACTGTTGTTCCCGCATGGCTACATTAGAGAATGCGAATTGTAGAGGGAGGGTGTGCGCAAGGAAGAAGATGGCCAGATTGAGGAACTAAGCAGCAGGGGATTGGATTTATTTACTCATTTTGGCCAGTTCGTATTCCAAAATAATTAGTTGCATCCGGCTCCAGGACTTTGAAATCACGTGGTTGCAACTACATTCCAGTTCTCCAGATCATGTGCATGCCAAGTTCGCACACAATTTTTAGTTCTTACAGCTTCCTGAACAACACCTCCGCATTTGTTTGTATGGCCCGAATATTTGCATTGTACAAACAAAAGGGTAGCACAACAGGGCTCGCGTTCAAACCAAGACCCAATATTCAACGTTTTTCTAACCAAATTTTCTCTAAAAATATTCTAGTATGAGCGAGGCGGTTTTGTAGGCCTACGCAAGAAAATTATAAGTCCTTCCTTAATACAAACCGGTTCCGATTATGTATGAATCTGCGCCCATTATATTTCGCAAGCGTCTTATGGATTTTAGGAGGCGAAATTTATTATGACCGGTCACATATTACATCTTATTGGAGCCAGGTTTTTTTTAGAGGCGGTTTATGTACACAAGCCGGCTGTGGAGTTACCTGTCCGAGCATGTTCTATTTTTCACGGGTAAAACTGTCTATAGTAACACTCTCTAATACTCTTTTCTACAAATGTTATGAAGTGCATCAAAACATGCGTGTGGTTATATTCCACGATTGTTGATGATTCGGAACTAAAATGTACTCGATGCTGATTCCCGTAATTAGTATAAGTATATTGTGGGCCTTTACCCACCGCTCGGCTGGATGTACCGGTGGATTACATCATTTGCCTTGGGTGGTGCGATTACTAATAGAGAAACTTGTCTTCTCAGAAATTAATAGGTGTTATCTTACAGTTGTGTGTATCGGTCTCTGCACTGGATGGCTTAGCGTTGCATGCCTCCGTACATGATTTTCATAGTAGGATTAAAAGGTCGCGGCCTCTGCTTGAACCTCATGCTCTAGCTCAAGTCTTAGGATATCATACGGCCGGAATGATACAAAAAAGATATTTCAACGATAGTGTTCATTGTGGAAGATGTTTGAGTAGAGTTGAGCAAACAAAAAGTTTCATGTTTATCTTCAAGCAGGCCATATGAAATTCATCAACCTATCATATGTTCATGTATTTTGCTCTTCAACTTGTACATTTCAGTGTGCTTTCAGCATATAGTTCCCCGGAGCACCATGTATATTCAATTGATCAATT
The DNA here is from genome assembly GCA_028641055.1 of Alopecurus myosuroides. NCBI lineage: Eukaryota > Viridiplantae > Streptophyta > Magnoliopsida > Poales > Poaceae > Alopecurus > Alopecurus myosuroides. The sequence continues at coordinate 52,168,092 of CM054057.1, forward strand.
ATATGTTTCCGCCTTGAGTTCTCGAGGTTTTGATGTCTTCAAAATGGTAAAGACAACTTGTGGGATTGTATTCATGTATAATAAGATAGATAAACATGTTAGTACATTAAGTCTGTCATCATCAATCATCCAAAACCTACTTGGATAGATTTTTTTCCCTTTTATGAACTTTAATATTCTTTTTTTGTTAGTAAGAATTGTTGAGTGAACTAAGTATTGCTTCTATTATGATCCTGTTTTAATGTGCTTGTTTAATTACATTCTCTGTCACTCGAAGAAGAGTTTACCTCATCCGACGTATCGCCCACAAGCAAACACAAGTGAGTGCATTATCCACGTCGTAGGAAGCGAACAAAATAGTGGTCTTCTCCTTTTTCCTCCATGCAGAAAAAGGCCTTGCAGGAAACCAACCACGATCCAGAAGGCAGCTTGGCTGCATGTACCCACCTAGGCTTTGTTGGGCCCGTACATATGAGACCAAGAGAAATGAATGGGCACTCAAAAACTCCATAGCCGCTAGGCCTAGATTTATTATTATTTTTCTCCTTAGGTGAAATCGATTATTTAGATGAGATGCTACACATGAATGGGTTGTTCCAAATTTATTCGCAAAGTCTCCTATTAAGATATTTCTCCTTTGTGGGACTAGCACTAGAGGGCTTTCTTGCAATGACCCCTAATACAATTGGATAATTATTTTGTAGAGGATTTTTTTTCCGAAAGAGTGCAAATGCAACAAAGAATCATTGTTAGGTAATTTCATTGCCAGCATTATTATGTGATTTGAGAAAATGATATTGCATGGTATACCTGACAATATTCAGATCTGTTGCCTATTGTCGTGATCAAATAATAAACCTAATCGTGGGCTGACAAGTGGGTCTAAATTCCATAATTCCAATTTTCTTCTGAATTAATCTTGAAGAAGGTGCGCAACTTGGTATATGTTCAAGGGGCGTGAATTTCTTTTGTTCTAGCCGTGGTATCTTGGTAGGTTTTACATCCAACTCATGAGAAAATCTTTCTAAACTCATGAGCATCACAATCAGACACAATACCGAAGAAATAGTCAAAAAAAACACAAACACAACGAAAAAACTTATTTTCTTTATTCATAGGTTACGCATAATAATATAGTAAATTCTATTTTGATCAAGTAGAGAGAGCACATACATCTATATTAGGCATGTATTTTGATGGTGCATTCCATCTCTATTTTGTAACTATTCTTGTGTTATTTAGGCAACAGGGCAGCAACACTCATCGTAGGAACTGCAATGTCCTCCAACATTATTGCGAAATTCTTGCATGTTTTCTCCGTGCAGTTAGGTAATTCTATCCCATAGCACTTTGCAGGTAGGGGGAGAGCATCGATTTGTATCTGCACCAAATCAAGACATCTTTTGAGTCCAATTGTGTGCAAGATAGTTTGCCATCTTATATTTCAAAATTGCTTAATATACACTATTTTTTTTTTGGGAGCTCAACATTCCAAAATTCACATTAATTTATGATTGCAGGAGGCAAGAATGGCATGGAAATAACATAACCTCGTTGTTCGCATCACATGAAGAGATAATGGTAGCCAGGACCACGATAGCAACCAAAATCATGGCACATGCTTCCTTCTTGAAGATAGCCATTTGTAGAGGCTACATGCTCCTACTTTATCTTAGTTTGGCACAAAAACCTAGTACGTTTTCTATGGTGTGTGATCTTATGGTATACTTTTTTTTTGCTTTTGGTAGTGTTCACCTGTCCCACTATTATATAGATGTATATGGCGGTATTTTTTGTTTCCATGTGTTCTATGGTAATTAGTAATATCTTTTAAATCCATTTTTAATATAAAATCTAGTTGGAGAATCAAACTTGTTGGTACTGGGATGCAAAAAATATAATATAATATATTACTATTGATATGTTTTTGGGTGTAAATTAATGCATTATTAATTGTAATAAATAAATATCACATCCTTATATTTTCAAATATAGCGTTAGTTGGGTACATTATCGATACAATGAATATTTCTAAATATATAACCTTATGTTATAAAAAAAAGCATTGACATTATAAATCAATAAAGAAATTGTCATGATGATATGGCCCAAATATATTCCCAGCTAGCAAGAAAACTAAATCATATGTGTAACTTCATGTGGTGATATATACTCCTCTAGTATGTTCAGTTAAGCATATCACTAGTAGGAAAAGGCTTACTAGTGACGAACAAAATAGTGCTACCGCTGGCGAACAGGTGTTCGCCAGCAGTAAGCCGCCAGTGGTAAGATGTTACCGCTGGCGAACAAGTCTTGTTCGCCAGCGCTATCTAGTTACCGCTAGTGAGCACCAGTTTTGTTCGCCAGCAGTAAGTTCGAAATTTTGAAGTTTCCAAAATAATTTTTTTCGCATTTTTTTTTTCAAATTTTCAAAACAGTTGAATTTGAGGAACCTTTAATCACGGTGTAGATTTTTTTTCCTATTTTTTGCTTTATTTTTCAATTTTAAATGTCCACTTCCCGCTCGATCACCCATCCTTCCAATACTGTAGCCCCAGCACGCTTAACTTCTTAGTCCCATCCCACTTCTCTACCTAGGAACACTTCATTGTACTATCAATCCTCTTAACTATTGCACCATATCTACAAATCTGTAATTCCAAATTTGACAAATGATATGTCTAAATTGATCATAAGAATACGATGAATCCAAATATGACATCCTTATTATCTTTTCTTAAAAAAACATATTTTTTTTGAATTTTGTTTTTTTAATTAATTTGATTTTGTAGGAAAATTTAGTCTGTCTCAAATAACTTTTTTTTCCTTATGGAATTTTACGATTCTAAAAAAACCTCATAGGCCAAAGGACAGTGAGGTTGGATTGGAAATTTTCTCATGATTTTTTTGATATATTAAACGCGTATTTTCGACGTCGTATGTAAAAATTATGGCCGTTTTACGTTTTATTTTTGAATTTTGCATAAAAGGTCAAATGGAGTATTTCAAATTTTCTATAAAAGGTCAAATTTTTGATATCTACTAACATATAAAAGGAATTTATTTTTTGAACATTTTATCATTTTCGTTTCTGCTTTAGAAAAGTAAAAAAGGCCGTCCCGGGGGGGGGGTGGGGTGTGTGGAGCGAAAAATTGAAAAATTCAAATTTTAGCGCTGGCAAACAAGAGAAATGTTCGCCAGCGGTAGTAGGAGAAATAGCGCTGGCGAACCGTGCTACATGTTCGCCAGCAGTACAGAACTTACCGCTGGCGAACATGTAGCACGGCTCGCCAGCGCTATATTGCGCGGCAGGGGGAGGGGAGCCCAGCGTTAGCGCTGGCCAACACGCCCGCCGCTTCACCATCGGTACTATCTTAGCGCCGGCGAACACGGTTGCTGCTTCGCCAGCGGTAATATCACTGGCCAACACCAAAACGTGTTCGCCAGCGCTAAGCTGGTGGCTATAAGCCTTTTCCTACTATTGTATATATGTGATAACCTCCAAATGCAGGGTGTACTATTGTGGTCCGACATGTGGGCCCGAAAATGGACACACCTCGCTAAGATGATAGTACCTCGAGGTTTCCATGCCCGAAAGAATCTTCGAGAAGGCGAAGAAGACGACGTAGCATTTTACCATAACGTAACTGGGAAAATTGTTAATACTTTCCTAGTCGAACCTCGAGTCCTAGTAGAAGTCCACCTGAAGTCTTGTAAGGCCCTGCGAGCCACCGTGTATATAAGGGGGTCGAAGGAACAAGTAGAGGATAAGAAAAATATACAAGGTAGATCTCGATAGACAACTTGCCTAGAGCGCTCATTGTAATTGAGACATCACTGATAATTGGAAGAGCGAAGCAAGGTAGGAGTAGGTCTTTACCTCGCTTCGAGGGGCTGAACCTGGGTACATCATGTTTACTCGCATCAACTTCTACCTCTGTGAGTCCTAAGTTGCACAAGACCTACGAACTCACAAGTCATCCTCCAATGACTAGTGCCCTAACAACCCCACAACACTTGGCGCCCATCGTGGGGCCTGTGACCAATGGGCCTATTATTCGGGTCGATGCGTCCCCAAATATCTCCATGAGAGGAAACCACATAATCGGGTGGTTCAACCAAGTCTGCGGGATAGATATCGTCAAATATCCATAGTGGTATTCAACCACCAGAGCATTGAAGCCCGGTTACGTAATACCCATTGGCGATTTCAAGGTCATCATAGGGATCATGGATCCCCAGACAACAATGCCGAAGCCAACGAAATTCAACACTAAGGAGCATTACGGTTCAGATTACCAGTCCCGGATGGATGAATACAACTCAGACACGTCAAGAACGGACAATATTGGGTCCACATGGAGGCTAAAGAATAAAAGGAAGCGGCTACAAACAAGCCACATGGATTCAACATGGCGGGGGTCCTGCGATAGATTGCCACCATCGTACCAAACCAAACAGTCCAACGGACCATCAACTTAAGGATTGCTTTGACAGTTGGCGGCAAGTTATATGGAGAACCCGCAAGAACAAATCTCAATCGGAAAAGAGCATGACTAGCTTGCACCATGCCGAGGCAACCCGCAAGACCCAGCTTCATCGCAGATCCTAGAGAAGGAATACAGAAACAAAAGGAAGTTACAAGGAAGGATATTATGTTAGCCCTTTGATGCGCGTGTAACACACATTCGTTGGGAGACACCAAGAGGAAGGTATGAAGAGCACAGTAGCAAGTTTCCCTTAGAAAGAAACCAAGGTTGAATCGACCAGTAGGAGGAAGGATTAACTTCAGAAGGTTGATGCAGCTGAGATGGCAGAGCACACTACCGGTTCAGCATCAACATGGAACCTACATAACACAATAAAATCACTTTGACCCAACGAAGCAGTGAGGTTGTCAATCTCACCGGTTTTGCTGAACACAAATAGGTTAAACGTATGGTGTGGAAAACAGTATGAGAACAATATGGAAACAATAGCAGCAGTGTGAAAAGAGTGGAAATAGTGTGTGTATTATCAATATGAGAAATTGGACCGGGGTCCCCAGTTCACTAGCGGTGTATCTGCATAGAATATAAATAACATGTGTGGTGAACAAATGATAGATGGGCAATTGACAGAAATGAAGGCTGCACCGTAGTGCATATGCAAGACATAAAGATTACTATGTGGTTTATGCGGGCATTACAACAAGATACATAGACCGTCATCCAACTACATCTATGACTAATAATCTACCCTCCGAATATCATCTGAACAAACGTTGGGTATTAAGTTGCAACCAACAGATAATCGCAAGTAGCAAAGTGTGTAATGTAACAATGTAAACGAAGTAAACATCGTTGTTTTCTCCCTAATGGCAACAACACATCCTGCATCTGTCACGTTTCTATCACTCAGGCACAGATGCAAAGGAAGCATGAACCCACTACCGAGCATAAATACTCCCTCTTGGAGTTACTAGCATCTACTTGGCCAGAGCATCTAGTAATAACGGAGATCATGCACGATCATAAATAGCATATACATGAAGATAACATGATAGATTGATAATCATAAGACATAGCGTTCAACATTCATCGGATTCGAGGAAACACAACATGTAGCATTACATAAAGATAATCTCGATCATATAGGGCAGCTCACGAGATCTAAACATGAGGCATAAAGTGGAGGAGACAACCATCTAGCTACTGCTATGGACCCATAGTGCAGGGATTAACTACTCACGCATCACTTCAGAGGAGGGCATGGTGGTGTAGACCCCTCCGGTGATGAATGTCCCTCCCGACAGGGTGTTGGGGAGAGCTCCAGAACACTCCCGATCTCGAGATGACGATGAAGGCGGCCTCGGTTGTTTCTTGCGAAAAAGTGGGATATATTTAGGGCTCACGTATCGAGGGGATTATATAGGCGAAAGGGCGATGGCGGTGGAAGCCCGAGGGACCCACACCACCCCTAGGCGCGGCCAGGGGGCGTCGCTCTTTGGTGGGCCCCCCTGTGGCCCCTCTCCGGGACTCCGTGGAACCTTACGGAATTCTAAGACTTCCGTGCTTCAAATTTTCCAATTCCGAGAACAACTTTTCTAAGACAAAAAACAACAGAAAACAAGGAACTAGCTCCGTGGCATCTTGTCAATAGGTTATTCCCGGAAATCGATAAAAATGACATAAAGTGTATAGAAAACATGTAGGAATTAACATGAAAATAACGTGGAACATCAGAAATTAAGTATATGTTTATGACTTATCACCCTTCCGATTTTGAAGGTCAACTACTGGCCTTCAAATCACTACTTGCGATACTGCCACACAATACATAAATTCTTTAAGGAAACCACACAGGACAATAACTCAGATAAGGAATAAGAGGGGGTCAAGGTGCAGGGCGGGTTAAGGCTACTGACATGCCTTCACAGCTTCAACATCAACTCTCTCCGAAGCAACCAAAGAGCAGCAAGCTAGAGGTAGGCATGGTGGAGTCATCTCAGCATGACTTCCTAGACGAGCAAAGGATTACCTAGGGCAAGGAGGATTGCCCCCAACTCTATTATGACTCAGGAAAAATCTCTTTGGTAGAATCGACGCATGTCGGAGGCTATATGCCCGATAGGATCGTGATGAACATAAATAATTCCAAAGGAAATTCAGTTTTAGTAACATTTTATTAATATTTTCCAATGTGTTACTGTCGTGGGGTTTTCACGGCAAGTGTCCTCATCTGAGAACTAGATTGTGAGGCCATTGCTACTGAGCGAAGCCTCGGAAGGGTTAAGGTGGAAACAAGGGACGCGAGATTACCCAGGTTCGGCCCCTCTATTGAGGGTGATGACTCACAAGCATAGGGGGTCTATCGTCGAACCCAGCGAGGAGCAGAAGGTGTTGACAAGCAGGTTGGATAGAGAATTCACTGTAAACACTAGCAAACGTGGTTTTGGTTGTTTTGGATATAGTAGATAAATAAAGTGCGAGTGAATAAATAACAGTTGTAATAATTTAAGCAAGTGGCCCAATCCTTTTGAGAGCAAAGGACAAGCCGGTTGTTCTACTTATGATTGTCAAACGTTCTCGAGGACACATGGGAATTTCGTCAAGTGCTTTCGCTTCATATAGTTGATTAATATTTATTGGTTTGTTAAGTGTTGTGTGGGTGGACCTATGCTAATGCACCTCCCAACTAAGACTAATACATACTTGTGATTATACCCTTCGCAAACATCCACAAATACAAGAAAGTAATTAAGATAAATCTAACCACATCCTTAAAACTCCGGGACCCAACACTTCCTCGTGCATTGGTTTCCTAACAGGGGTTTATGTTTCTGTCACTCCGGCAACCCCACAATTAGTATCCAAATACACAATGCATCCTCCTAGGCCCATAAAGGTGAATTTTCATGTAGTCTACGTTCACATGACACCACTAGAAGAATACAACCACAACTTAAATACCGAACCGGGAGATATTACTTCAACATAAATTCACTACTAACATCATGACCTCTCCCATGTCCTCAAGAACTAAACAAAATACACACGATACATCATATGGATCATAAAAAGAGGTGATATAATGGATAATAACAATATGGTCATAAAGTATAAACACCGATACATCTCACAAGCATCAACCACTAACAAGTAATCCACGCCAGGAGAGAGATCTAATGAAGAGAAACGATAAAGACCCCTAATTGTTACAGCGGGATGAAGGTGAAAGGTGGAGGTGATGGTGCTGGTGATGAGGATGATGATGATCATGATCTCGATGAAGCCCGGAGTGATGGCGGTGACGATGGCGACAATTTTCCCCTCTCCGGGGAGGAATTTCCCCGGCAGATTTCTCCCCCCGAGGCGGCGGCGGAAAAATTCTTCGATGATGTCCTGGGGCTTAGGGTTCCCTCGGGGTCACAATAACTCAAATGCTTGCTTAAGACAGAAAGAAATATGTTTACTGACTCAACATAAAAGTACAATATAGGCCCTTCGCAGAGGGAAGCATGGATCACTCATGTGCTAGAGCTTTTATTTTAATAAACAGAGGTATGAAATGTTTGACACTCCTCCCAACGATCTTGCACAAACCATGTGTAACCGAATCCTCGGGTGCCTACCAACAATCACATACCTTGGAGGAGTGTCTAACTTTTAGATAAGTGTGTATGTCTATGTAAACGAATGGCAAACAGATAATATAGTACGTCACAAGACAACTAGAATTCACAAGAGCGGATCTCGTTGAAGGACGCAACTGGTGTAGAAGGTCATCCATCTTTCTCTTTTGTTTACACAATTATTCGTTGACTGATAAATCAGGGAAAAAAAATAGTGAAGAGAATTTGTTCTATTAATTTGAGGATGGGCACGCCATGGCCCGTTCTTCTAGCATTTGGATAAGCGGATTAAGCCACTAGTCCAGGTGTGTAAAGTACAATCAACAAGTGAGATAAAGATTATCTATTTGTGTCCTCATGAGCTAAAAAAGGAACACAAAACATGAATAAGTTTGAAGGTTTTAAAGGTAGCAGACAAGCAATTTACTTAGAGTGGCGGTTAAATACCACATATTGGTAGGTATGGTGGAGACAAATGGCACGGTTTTTGGGCTCAAGGTTTGGATGCACGAGAAGCATTCTCTCTCAGTACATGTTTTTGGCTAGCAAGGTTGGGTAGCAAGCATAATAGTTGAGGGAAAACAAACAACCATATATATGATAAAACCAATCATGCAATCTTCCTTGAGAAGTACAAACAATCTGACTTGAGAATACTAAGCTTATGGGCTAGCAAGAAAGAAAGATCATGGAACAATATATCTACATGAAACTCCATCTTTTCTAATTAAGTCTCAAAGTATTGTTGCTACGGACCAATTCTAAGTTTGCCAAAATAAGCTAGATTAACTTGATGCTCCAATATTGATACCAATACCAATAACAAGATCAAGCAAATAATAGAAATTTCAAGCTAAAATAAAGTGTAGAAGATGATGAACTTCTCATTAATAATCCATTAGAGCAACTCAAACCAAGGGATACAACGATAACCAACTAAAGAGTGATACTTCCATAATGCAAACCATACTATATGATATTTTCCTCTACTCATGATATGACTCTAATAAAAAGGTAAAAAGGTGAAAGATAAAGATGTGATACCGCGGCACTTCCCCAAGCTTAGAACAAGCCAAGGGGATGCCAACACCCATGACGAATTAATTATTCGGTGTGGTGAATCCTTCTCGATGAGCCTATCAATGGATTTCTTCAAATCTTCAATTGCAAACATAAGCATACGCATCACCTCGGTATTGTGCTCAATATGGGTTGCTTGCTTGTTAGACGGTGAATCCTAGCTATAAAGATCTTTCTTCCACACTTCCTTGGGTCGAGAGCTTCCTTCACCTGGGACTGGTGTCCTTAAAGCTAAACAGTAACGTGGGGGCCTTCCCTCCAATGCTCATCCTTGTCGTTTGCGTGAAAGGTTTTGCAACCAATCCAATGCTTGCGATGGTGACGCATGGATGCACTCGCGAGTCTTCTTCTACATCTCCTTCAGCTCAACTATCAATCTCCTCCTTCGGCTTCCGGTCTTGGAGATCATCTTCCTTCGGGCCCTTCTCTTTGTTGTTGTTGGTGGAGACCATGGTGCTTCTAAACTGAAAACTGCTCTTGGCAGAAACATGTTGAAACAGAAACACGACAAGAAAACGATATATGGACCTTGGGGGATCTGGGGGGGTTATATAGAAAAAATATGCGTAACGAAAGGAAAGTTCAGGTCTAAAACGAGTCGGAGAGGGGCTCCGTGGCACCCATACCATAGCCACGCGCGGCCAAGGGTGGGCCCGCGCCCAGGTATTGTATGGTTCCCTCGGGCACCGTCTCAAACCCCTCTTCGACCCGATATTTTTCAAAACCCAATTTTTTTAACTTAAAAGGTATTTTGCGAACTTTTTCTTAACATATCTCTTACCTATTCGAAAACGGACTCTGCAAATTCTGGAATCTTCTCTCTAATAAACTTCTCCGGAGTAATTATTTGAATAACATCAACATCTTCATCATAAGAATCCCCAGAAATATAATGTTTGAGTCTTTGCCCGTTTACCACTTGTGTAGTGTTATCTTTGAAGGAAGCAATTTTAATTGCACACTAACGATACACTTCTTCAATAATATAAGGTCCTTCCCATCTGGAGAGTAATTTTCCTGCAAAAATTCTGAGACGAGACCGATACAATAGAACTTTCTCACTAACATGAAACTCTATTTTAAGGGTCCTTTTATCATACCATTGTTTAACTTTATCTTTAAAGAGTTTAGCATTTTCATAAGCTTCACATCTCCATTCATCTAAATGATTCAAATGAAGCATTCTTTTCTCACCAACAAGTTTAAATTTTTATTTAGTTCTTTCACTACATAATAAGCTTTGTCTTCTAATTCTAAAGGCAAGTGACAAGCTTTTCCATAAACCATTTTATAAGGGGACATACCCATAGGATTTTTATAAGCAGTTTTATAAGACGATAAAGCATCATTCAACTTATCAGATCAATTCTTCCTAGATTTATTAACAGTATTTTGCAACATAGATTTAATTTCTCTATTTGATAATTCTACTTGCCCACTGGTTTGAGGATGATAAGTTGAGGAAATTCTACGATTAACATCATATTAGCAAGGGTTTTTCTAAAACCACCATGAAGAAAGTGAGAACCTCCATCAGTCATAAGATATTTAGGAACGCCAAACCTAGGGAAAACAACATATTTAAGCATTTTTAACGAGGTTTAACCATCATCACTTTTAGTAGGTATAGCTTCTACCCATCTAGTAACATAATCAACAACAACAAGAATATGTGTATAACCATTTGAAGGAGGAAAAGGACCCATAAAGTAAAATCCCCAACTATCAAAAGGTTCAATAGCAAGAGAATAACTCATAGGCATTTCATTACGTCTAGAAATATTACCAACTCTTTGACATTCATCACAAGACAAAATGAATTTACGTGCATCTTTAAAGAGAATAAGCCGATGAAAATCTGATTGTAGAACCTTTTGTGCGGTTCTATCTCCAGCATCATGTACTCCATAAGCACTACCATGGCACTTCTTACATATTTCTCGTTATTCATGATCTAGAACACATCTTCTCATAATACCATCTACTCCTTCTTTATATAAGTGTGGGTCATCCCAAATAATGCCTCAAATCATAGAATTTTCTTTTTCTTTGTTGAGCTGTAAATGTTGGAAGCAAATACTTGGAAACAATAAAGTTAGCATAATCAGCATACCATGGACTATCTTGGGATTTTACTTCTATTGCAGCTAGTTGTTCATTTGGAAAACTATCATTAACAGGTATAGGATCAAAACTAATGGTTGCCAATCTAGACAAGTTATCAGCAACATGGTTTTCAACACCCTTTCTATCCACAATATGCAAATCAAACTCTTGTAAAAGCAACACCCATCTAATAAGCCTAGGCTTAGCATCTTTCTTTTCCATAAGGTATCTAATAGCAACATGATCAGTATGAATTGTAACTCTTAAATCAACAATATAAGGTCTAAACTTATCACATGCAAAAACTACAACTAAGAACTCTTTTTCAGTAGTAGCATAATTCTTTTGAGCAGCATCAAGAGTCTTACTAGCATAATCAATAAAAATCAATTTCTTATCTACTACTGTCCAAGAACAGCGCCTACAGAAAAATCACTCGCATCACACATAATTTCAAAAGGTAAATTCCAGTCAGGTGGTTGAACAATAGGAGTGATTCTTGTGTTGGGTTACCCCAAGAGGAGGGTGTGATGAGCACATCGGTAGGAAGTTTTCCCCTTAGTTAAGAACCAGGGTTATCAATCCAGTAGGAGAAGGAGAACCTTCGGAAGGTTGATGCCACTGACGTTGGTGCTGGCGCTTCACCGGTGTCAGCAACAACGTGGAACCTGCACACAACACAACAAAAATACTTTGCCCCAACGGTACAGTGAGGATGTCAATCTCACCGGTCTTGCTGAACACAAAGATTAGTCCTATAGTGTGGAAAACAGTTGAATGCCTGCAGAAAGTAGAGAGAGCAGGAAATTGTTGTGGTTTGTTTAACAGTGTGGAAAATGGACCAACGTTCATAGGTTCACTAGTGGTGTCTCTCCCTAAAATATAGCATGCTGGGTGAACAAATTACAGCTGGGCAATTTACAAATAAAGGTTGCACCGTAGTGCACATTATAACATGATGAATACTATGATATTTAGTGTGTGCATTACAACAATATACATAGACCGACATCCATCTGCATCTATGACTAATAATCCACCCTCAGGTTATCATCCGAAACCCCTTAGGTATTAAGTTGCAAGCAACAGATAATTGCCATAAACAAAGTGTGTAATGTAAGCAATGAATATACACGCGGGTACTCTCACCGCAGTTTTCTCCCTAATGGCAACAAAACATCCTCCCCTTCACGTTTCTGTCACTCGAGCAAGGCAACAAGGAGGCATGAACCCACTATCAAGCATAAATACTCCCTCTTGGAGTCACTAGCAACTATTTGGCCAGAGCAACCACTAGAAATGGAAATCATGCAAGATCAAAAATAACATATGCAGTAAATACTATGATCAACTTGGCATAAGTTCAATATTCATCGGATCTCACCAAACACATCATATAGATTTACATAAGATCAATCTTGATCATGATAGGCCGCTCACGAGATCTAAACATGGAGGCATATGAGGAGGAGACGACCATCTAGCTACACCTATGGACCCGTAGTGCAGGGATGAACTACTCACGCATCACTCCGGAGGCAGGTACGGTGATGTAGAAGCCTCCGGTGATGATTTCCTATCCGGAAGGGTGCCGGAAAACAGCTCCAAAACCCTCCTAATCCAGGGTTGACGGTGACGGCGGCTTTGGAACTTTTTCGGGGATTTTGATTAGGTACTTGGGGTTTTCCATCCGGGGGGCTTAATTAGGCAAAAGGGAAAAGGCCGTGGAGCTCCGGGGGCCCCACAACCCTAGCTGGCGTGGCCAGTGGGAACCCGCGCCAGCCCATGGTGTGGGCCCCCTGCTTCCCATCTTCGACTCTTCTTCGGTCTTCTCGATGCTTCCGGGGAAAATAGGACTTCCGGTCTTCGAATTTTCAAATTCCGAGAATATTTCCAGAACAACTTTTCTGAAACTAAAAACAACATAAAACAGGGAACTGGCTCTGTTGCATCTTGTCAATAGGTTAGTCCGGAAAATCGATAAAAATGGCATAAAGCAGGGAGAAAACATGTAGCAATTGGCATAATATCATCATGAAGCATCAGAAATTAGGGATACGTTTATGACGTATCAAGCATCCCCAAGCTTAGTTCCTACTCATCCTCCAGTAGGTAAACGATAAAACAATAATTTTTGAGGTGACATGCTACTAACATAAACTTGATCAATCTAATGTAAAAGCATATGCACGGTGAGATCATAAGACTTTAAACACATGCATGATAAATAAAACTTTAATAATAAAGCATAGAAATTACTTTGCATCACGAAGAGTAACTCAAATAAAGGATCATGAATAATAATGCAAAGAAAGGTAGACGTTTGTTTCAGGTATAGAGAAAGCATGGCAAAGTGGTATTTCGCTAGTCCCGAAGAGTGGGACAAAACATAAATGCTAGGACACTTTCAAAGTTTAAGAGGAAGACTAGAACACATAATTTAAGAGCAAATAATATCACATCATGAATTAATTATTGATGTTTATGGGACAAATGCACATATAACTCAGAATGGAAAAAATGCTCTCTCAACTATGCATAAAGATAGAAGATGGAGACTCAACATAAAAGTAAAAGAAAGGCCCTTCGTAGGGGGAAGCAGGGATCAACTCATGTACTAGAGATTTTTATTTTATAAATCAGAGGTATTAAAAGTTTGATATTTGTGGAGGAATGTCTATATTTTAGGAGGGGTGTATGCTAGTGTTAACGAATGGTAAACAAACAATACAGTACGTCACAAGCCGACTGGATTCAAGAGAGAGGCTCCCCTGGTGAAGGACGCAACTGGTGTAGAATGCCATCCCTCTTTCTCTTTTGTTTACACAATTATGCTTTGACTCATATGATCTGGGGAAAAATAGTGAAGAGAATTTGTTTGTATTAATCTGGGGCTGGGCACCCCGCTGCCAACTCTTCTATCATTTGGATAAGCGGATGAAGCCACTAGTCCAGGGTGTGAACTACAATCAACAAGTGATATAAATATTCTCTATTGACGTCCTCATGAGCAAATACAAGAACACAAAGCAGGAATATTCTTGAAGGTTTTAAAGGTAACACATGAGCAATTTACTTTGGAATGGTAGTTAAAAACCACATGTAGGTAGGTATGGTGGACACAATAGGAAAAACTTTGGTTTAAGGGATTTTGCTTGCACGAGTAGAGCTCATACTCAGTACAGGCGGAGGCTAGCAAAAGACTGGCAACGACAAATCAAGAGAGCATAAGAGCCATAATCATGCATAGCGACATAAGAATCATTAATTAAAACATAAGAAGTATCACAAGTTCAAAAAACTAAGTGTTCATGGAGGCTATTAGTGACTGGTTTGTAGTCATAAACATGGTGTGAGCATGCGCCAAGTCAACCAAATAATACATTCGAAAGAGAATACCATATATTGATGCTTTACTATAACAAGAACAACTCATGAATCTTTCAAAACAAATTAAACACTCTCAGCTATTTAAGGCTAATCATGCTACTCAATAACCACAAGGCTTTAAAACTAAAATAACATTTAGCATGACATGAAAAAGTTCTAGCCACAGTCTATACAAACTTGTACTAGTATTGTTATAAATTCTACTTCAAGCAGCAATTTTATTTCTCCCAACAAGCACCATACAAAACATGATTTAACAACAATACTCTTTATGATATAGAAAGAAAACATGAGAGTAATAAAATAATACTACTAAAACTAACAGCTATGATAAGAGATGCATGCAAAACAGGAGCTGAATAAATGCAGGAGCCAAACAGAGACTAAGAATACACCATATTCTCATGAAAAAGCGGAGCGTGTCACTCTCCAATAAAAGAATGCTGGGTCCAACCAAGCTTATTATGAAAGTAAAAACAAACTGAAAATAAAAATAAAATACCAAAGCACATAAAATGCGACCGAAGAAAAATATAGTTTCACTAGAAGTGACCTGATAATTTGTTGATGAAGAAGGGGATGCCTTGGGCTCCCCATGCTTAGACGATTGAGTATTCTTGGAATTTAATGGGATGTACCACCGGGGCATCCCCAAGATTAGGATTTTCACTCATCTTGATCACTTCATATCATCCTCTTCTCTTGATCCTTGAAAACTTCCTTCACATAAAAAATCTCACAATCTTCATTATCAACGTTAGTGCAATCAAATAATAAACTCACATGGTTCAGTTTCAACACAAGACTAGCAATAAAAAACAAATTAGCTACTATCACAACTTATTTTAAAACTCTTTTTCTCAAAAGAACACCAAAAGAAAGAGATTAAGATGCAAATGCAATAATCGGCAGAAATCTGTCAAAAACAGAACAGCAGGCAGAGATCGATTTTTTCGAAAATCTTATGTTGCTCAAAAGGTGGTCAACTAAGAAAAGTTGAATTTTCCGTGTTTTTAACGGAATTAACAGTGGACAGGAGAAATCTGTTTTCTGCGCAGAAACCCGAAATATAGTGTCAGCTTTCCACTAGAGGCTTTACTTGGCTCAACAAAACCACAAAAGAAAATATACAGAGGGGTTGCTAAGGAAATAGAAAACACCCAGGTGCAAAGCACACCAAACAAAACAAAGAAAAACAGAATGAAAACAGAGAAATAAAAACGGGTTTTCTCCCGGTAGCGCTTTTCTTTAACGCCTTTCAGCTAGGCATAAAAAATCAACTCAAGTATTTTCAAGTGAAGAAGAATGAACATCAATACCAATAACTCTCTTTTTACTCCTCTTACCCTTCTTATTGGGTTTGGGGAATGTGTGCTCACATGGTCTGAAGGGAAATTTTAATGTACCATTCCCCACATCTATTACTGCCCCCGGGAGTTTCAACAAGGACCTTCCAAGCGTAATTATTCCTTCTCCTACACATTAAATAACAAGATAATCAGTGGATACGGTACTTCCCATGATTTTAGTAAACACTCCCTCAGCTATCCCAATGGGAAAAATAGTGGTATTATTGATAAGGGGTATTTCTTCTCCCCCTTAAGAAAGTTTCCAAAGATTCAAAGCCTCGTAGATTTTTCTAGGCATGAGACAAGATTCAGTCATAATATCGCAATGAGCATAAAAAGTTTCATCATTTATAACTAATTTTACTGTGGGGATCCACATTGACGGTTCAGAGTTTATGGGCACATAATCATAACAAGCACGAATCTAGTTATAGGCTTCTTTTAAACATGATATATCTGTTGCAAGAGTATTTAATCTAGCCTAAAAACTCACAAGGGATGAATCAATTTTACTAATTGAGCTAGAAGTTGCAATCAATTTTTTATGGCATTAAGAGCTTGATCCTCATCACTACGTAGGAAGTCTCCTCCTACTGCAGAGTCTAAAGCATATCTATAACAAAGAGTCTCCTCACTACGTAGGAAGCTTCCTTAAAACTCTCCTCACTATCTTGCTTGAAAGTGAAGATTGTTTCTTCCGGTGACATAGTGATAGAAACAAAAGTAGACATAAAAGCAAGCAAAGAAATAACAGCTATGACGTAAACTAATTTTTTTGTGTTTTCAAAATAGAGAAAAAAAACAAGACACAAATAAAAACAAGACAATAAACAAAATAAGGTTGAGAGTGAGAGACTCCCCTTGCCAGAAGACTTCCTTCTCCCCGGCAATGGCGCCAGAAAAGGTCCTTGATACTTCTGTTGGGATACCCCAAGAGGAGGGTGTGATGAGCACAGCGGTAGGAAGTTTTCCCCTTATTTAAGAACCAGGGTTATCAATCCAGTAGGAGAAGGAGGACCTACGGAAGGTTGACGCCACTGACGGTGGTGCTGGCGCTTCACCGGTGTCCGCAACAACGTGGAACCTGCACACAACACAACCAAAATACTTTGCCCCAACGATACAGTGAGGTTGTCAATCTCACCGGTCTTGCTGAAAAAAATATTAGACATATAGTGTGGAAAACATTTGAATGCTTGCAGAAAGTAGAGAAAGCAGTAAATTGTTGTGGTTTGTTTAACAGTGTTGAAAATGGACGGGGGTTCATAGCTTCACTAGTGGTGTCTCTCCATAAAACATAGCATGCTGGGTGAACCAATTACAGCTAGGTAATTTACAAATAAAGGTTGCATCGTAGTGCACATTATAACATGATGATTACTATGATATTTAGTGAGGGAATTACAACAAGATACATAGACCGTAATCCACCCTTAGGTTATCATCCGACCCCCCTTAGGTATTAAGTTGCAAGCAACAAATAATTGCATTAAACAAAGTGTGTAATGTAAGCAATGATTATACACGCGGGTACTCTCACCGCTGTTTTATCCCTAGTGGCAACAGCACATCCTCCCCCTTCATGTTTTTTCACTCGAGCAACGCAACAAGGAGGCATGAACCCACTATCAAGCATAAATACTCCCTCTTGGAGTCACTAGAAACTACTTGGCCAGAGCAACCACTAGCAATGGAAAGCATGCAAGATCACAAATAACATATGAAATAAAGACTATAATCAACTTGGCATAAGTTCAATATTCATCGGGTCCTAGGAAACACAGCATATAGAATTACATAAGATCAATCTCGATCATGATAGGAAGCTCACGAGATCTAAACATGGAGGCAGATGAGGAGGTGACAACCATCTAGCTACTGCTATGGACCCATAGTCTAGGGATGAACTACTCACACATCACTCCGGAGGCAGGCATGGTGATGTAGAAGCCTCCGGTGACGAGTTCCTCTCCGACAGGGTGCCAGAATACAGCTCCAGAACCCTCCTGATCTAGAGTTGACAGTGTCGGCGGCTGCGGAACTTTTTCGGGGATTTTGATCAGGTACTTAGGGTTTTCCATACAGGGGGCTTAAATAGGCGAAAGAGCAAAGGCGGTGGAGCTCCAGGGCCCCACACCGTAGCTGGCGCGACCAGGGGGATCTGCGCTTGCCCATGGTGTGCCCCCTGCTGCCCCTCTTCGACTCCTCTACGGTCTTCTGGATGCTTCCGGGGAAAATAGGACTTCCAGGCTTCGAATTTTCCAATTCCGAGAATTTATCTTGAACAACTTTTCTGAACCTAAAAACAGCAGAAAAGAGGGAACTGGCTCTGTGGCATCTTGTCAATAGGTTAGTCCAGAAAATCGAGAAAATGACATAAAGAAGGGAGAAAACATGTAACAATTGGAATAATATCATCATGGATCATCAGAAATTAGGGATATGTTTATGATGTATAAATGAGCAGTAGTTAAATTCTTATTTAAAGTTTCAAAAGCTTCCTTGAATTCATCATCAAAACCAAAAGGTACATCGTTTTGAAGAAGATTAGTAAGAGGTTTTGATATTCTAGAGAAATCTTTAATAAACCTCCTATAAAACCAGCATGACCAAGAACACTACATATACCTTTAAAATCCCTAGGATAGGACATTTTATCTATTGCTTCCACTTAAGCTCTATCAACTTCAATGCCTCTTTCAAAAATTTAATGTCTAAGAACAATTCCTTCATTAACCATAAAGTGGCATTTCTCCGAATGAAGAACCAGATTAGTTTACTCACATCTCTGCAAAACTTTATCAAGGTTGTGCAAACAATTATCAAAAGAAGTTCCATAGACGGAGAATAGTTCCACAATCTCTTCACAAAATCCATGAAAAATGGCAGACATGCATCTTTGAAATGTAGCAGGAGCATTGCATAAACCAAAAGGCATACGTCTATAATCATAAGTTCCATAAGGACAAGTTAAGGTGTTTTATCTTGATCTTTTTCCCTAACAACAATTTGAGAAAACCCAGAATAACCATCAAGAAAGAAAAACAGAGTTTTCTCAGACAACCTCTCTAGCATTTGATCAATAAAGGGTAAAGGATAATGATCTTTCTTAGTGACTTTATTAACCTTTCTAAAATCAATGCATATTCTATAACCAACTACTACTCTTTGTGGAATAAGCTCATTATTTTCATTAGGAACAATAGTCATTCCACCTTTCTTAGGGACACAATGCACAGGGCTTACCCATCTACTATCAGCAATAGGAAAAATAATACTTGCATGAAGAAGTTTTAATACCTCATTTCTTACGACTTCCTTCATCTTAGGAATTAAACGATGTTGATGTTCAACAACTGGCTTTGCATCAGGTTCAATATTGATAGCATGCTGACATATAGTGGGAGAAATCCCCTTTAAATCATCCAGAGTATAACCAGTAGCTCCACGAGGTTTCTTCAAAATTCCCAATAATCTTTCCTCTTCTTCACCTGAAAGTTTAGCACTAATAATAACAGGATATATTTTCTGATCATCAATATAAGCATATTTAAGATCACCAGGAAAAGGTTTTTAATCAAACACAAGATCCTCCTTGGGTGGCAATGTGGTACCCAAGTCTTCCACAGATAAATTTTGTTTCAGTATCACCGGTTGACGAAGAAGTATATCGGCAATCTCATTTCTCTCTTTCATAAAGACCTCACTTTCACGATTCTCCAAATGCAAAGCATTGTTAGGATCAAGATTAATAGGAGCAAGTTGTTCAACTCTAAAATTCTCATCAGGTAATTTAAATTCATAAGGTGCTCTAGCAAATTTGGATAAATTGAACTCATAAGATTTTCCATCAAATTTAGTCAATATCTTCTCTCTCTTACAATCTATAATAGCACTACAAGTGTTCAAGAAAGGTCTACCAAAAATAATAGCACAAGTTTTACTAGCAGCCTTACCAAAAACTAGAAAATCAGTGGCATATTTAGTTTTACCACATAAAACTTCCACATCCCTAACAGTACCAATCGGAAAGACAGTTTCTCTATTAGCAAGCTGAATAACCACTTCAATGTCCTCAAGTTAACAAGAACTAGTTTCATACATAATTTCTTTATAAAGCTCATAAGGAATAGCACTAGAACTAGCACCAATGTCACATAAACCATAATAGAAATGATCACCAATCTTAACCGAAAGCATAAGAACACTAGTTTTCTTAGGTCTATGAGGATGGGAAACAATATTAGAAGCATCCTCACAAAAGACAATGTGTTCATCCTCTACATTTCCACAAACAAGATATTTTACTATTGCTACAGCAGGTTCAACATTTATTTGTTCATCACGTTCAATAGATTTCTTAATGATCTTATTAACCACACTAGCTAAAATAGAGTGTTCTTCACTTTAGCAGGGAAAGTCATTTCTTCAATATATGGCTCAGGAACAGCAGGATTAACAACATGCACTTCTATATTACTAGCAGGAACAATATCTTTATAAGGTGCATGATATTTATGATAATCTTTTTTAGGAATATCAAGATAGGAGGCAAAAGCTTTAAGACAATTTGCAAATATTTGAGAATCAAGACCACAAACATTACTAATAGTATAGAAATCATCGATTTCCATAAATGATTTAACGTATTCATAATCATAATTTATACCTGACTTTCTGCCTTTGTCATTATCCCATCCTTCAGTGTTCTGTTGAATACATTCAAGTAGATCCCATTTAGCTTCTTCCTTCATACGTGTGAATGATCCAGAAAAAGAACCATCCAATAAATCCTTACCATGAAGAGAAAGCCTTGCATAAAAATTATTGATAACAATTTTACGCGGGAGCTCAGGAACGGGAAATTTGACGATTAATAACTTAATTCTCCCCCAAGCTTGGGAAATATTGTCTCCATCATGAGGCCAGAAATGATATATTTGATTCCGGTCTTTATGAATATCACTAGGAGGATAGAATTTAGAATACCTTACGGCGATAAAGTAATAATTTACTTTTAACTTGATCCATAGTAATACATGCACATTTGAATAACTCGCATAATTCATGTATAAAGAGCAAATGATCAGCGAGATTGACAGTTCCATCTCCATAATAGCAGTTACCCATAACATGTCCAAAAATTGTCATATGTATTTTATAAGGATCTAATTTAGGAGATAACAGGCCACCTACTACCCTAGCAGTGATAGAAGTAGTACCTCTAAACAGAAAATCAAAAGTATTCTCCATAATGAAATAAAACAACGGACAGAAATAAAAACCACACTCACAGTAAAAGTTTCTCTTACCAATTCCACTTATCAATAACACTTCACTCCCCGGAAACGGCACCTGAAAATAGTCTTGATGACCCACAAGTATAGGGTGTGTATCGTAGTACTTTTGATAAATAAGAGTATCAGACCCAATGAGGAGCAGAAGGTGTTGACAAGCATGTTGGATAGAGAATTCACTGTAAACACTAGCAAACGAGTTTTTGGTTGTTTTAGATATAGCAGATAAATAAAGCGCGATTGAATAAATAACAGTAGTAATAATTGCAGCTAGTGGCCCAATCCTTTTGAGAGCAAAGGACAAGCCGGTTGTTCTATTTATGATTACCAAACGTTCTCGAGGACACATGGGAATTCCGTTAAGTGCTGTCGTTTCATATAGTTGATTAATATTTATTCGTTTGTTAAATTTTGTGTGGGTGAAACTATGCTAATGCACCGCCCAACTAGGACCAATACATACTTGTGATTATAGCCCTCGCAAGCATCCCCAAATAAAAGAAAGTAATTAAGATAAATATAACCACAGCTTTAAAACTCCGGGACCCAACACTCCCTCGTGCATTGGTTTCCTAACAAGGATTTAGGTTTCTGTCACTCTGGAAACCCCAGAATCAGTAGAAAAATACACAATGCATCCTCCTAGGCCCATAAAGGTGAAGTATCATGTAGTGGACGTTCACATGACACCACTAGAATAATAGCACCACAACTTAAATACTGAACCGAGAAATATTACTTCAACATAACTTCAGTACTAACAAAATGACTTCTCCCATGTCCTCAAGAACTAAACGAACTACTCACGACACATAATATAGATCATAATCAGAGGTGACATAATGGATAATAACAATCTGGTCATAAAGTGTAAACACCGATACATATCACAAGCATCAACTACTAACAAGTAATCCATACCGGGAGAGATATCTAATGAAGAGAAATGATAAAGACCCCTAATTGTTACATCGGGATGAACATGGACGGTGGCGGTGATGGTGCTGGTGATGAGGATGATCTCGATGAAGCCCGGAGTGATGACAGTGACGATGGCGACAATTTCCCCGGCAGATTTCACCCTGCCGGAGAGCTTTTCTATTATGGTGTTTTCCGCCTCGAGGTGGCGGCGGAATAATTCTTCGACGATGTCCTGGGGCTTAGGGTTCCCTCGGGGTCAAGTACGCGAAAAGGGGCGCCCAAGAGTGGGCTAGGGGCGCCAGACCAACCCCAGGCGCGTCCAGGGGGCGCCGCCTATTGGTGTGGGCCCCAGATGGCCCCCTTCGGGTGCTCTTCTGGCTCACTTCCTCCTCGGAACTTCTAAGACTCCTCCGGTATTCCCTCTCTTCTTCCGATCTTCTGAAATAGGGTATCTCGATGGTGCCTTTTCCATCAGATTTCTGGTTCCGGTGTTTCTTCTCCCATTATTATTAAACATGCAAAATAATATGAAATAACATAAGTAATGTATCATAACATGAAATATATCGATCAATAACAGAAAATAACAATATAAAATAGTGATGCAAAATGGGCATATCAGAGGGTAAAACCTACTCCCTTATTACTATTGGGAAATCAAGGTCTCGATTACAAGGAGCTACTCTAGCTTCTGATGTCTTGAGTACCTTTGCTATCTGCTAGAAATTTTCTTTGTACGTCCTAGGGTCTCACCTTATATACTGGACGAGTCCCTTAGGTTAAATGATAATCTAGGTGATACCCGTTGTCAGAGTCTAAGCGAAGTCCGGTCTTCAAGTTACTCGCGCCGGTTCATATTACGAACGAGAACTTCCTGTCGGGCCTTTGGCCATTTTGCCGGCCTTGGGACTCCGCGCTCATCTCCTGAGCCCTGGACCGAGTTATCTTCCGCGTCTAGATTACGTTGAGATTTTCTGTGTCTTCCTTTGTCTTCGAGAGCTCTTGCTAGCCGGCTATGCCCAGACATAAACCAGAAATGTAAGGTATCCCGTTATCTATTCCCCCAACATTAGCCCCCAAGATAACGCGAATACTTAAGCCATATCTTACGCTGTTCATGTTGAGGTTCTAGAAAGATCTCAAATATGAAGTTATTACTTAAAAATAAGACAACTGAATCTCTCATCCGGATTTGGCGGGGATTATTTTCCTTTCTTTTTCCTCACTCTTTATCTCCAAGATCTAAACCATATGTGTTTAAACCAGAAAATATCTCTGCGAGTTTATCTCCAAGATTTCAGGAACATGAAATAATTCAGTTTATCCTGGATTTTCCCCGCGCATTTAATGTGTTTATTCGGAATATCTTCAAACCACCCATTTCTGTAGATCCAATCTCCTCAAAGTTTTTGGAAATATGTTAGTCCATAGGGGGCTTCGTGAAAAATAGCAACCTAACCCTAGGGTTAGGGCTCCCTTCTATAAATAGCCCGAGGGTTTCCATCGGGGTCATTTGCCTCCAGATCCTCCCACTTCGTCTTCTTCATCCAGAAAAAGCTCGAGAGCTCGCTCTCTCAGGCTCGCACCGCCGCGGCCGGAACATCAACGCCGTTTGCCGCATCATGGTGAAGGATAAAATCTTAGCCAGCAAAGCCGCGCGAATCGACAAGAAGGAAAAGGCCGGCGGCGCTTCCGGTTCTGCCGCTGGTTCTGTTGCTAAGTCAAACAAGAAGTAGATGCAAGTCAATTGGTTGAAATCTAAGATCACTCAAGGACGCCTCCAGGAGATGGAAGAATCCAATTTACTTCCAAGTGACATATCTTGGATGCACCCGTACATGAGATCCAGCCTTATCCTGGGCCGGATGAGTTAATAGTTTTTGAGGCTCAAATTATCTTTGGGTTTCGCCCTCCCTGTTCTTGTTTCTTTTACCGGATCTTAGAGTACTACATCCTATACCTTTAAGATCTACCGCCAAATGGAATCCTCAATGTTAGAAACTTCGTATTCCTCTGTGAGGATTACCTACAAATAGAACCTAGCTTAGATATTTCCTTAGAGTACGTATACCGCAACAAACACCCTTAAGTTGATGGGGGTGAACTGATCCAGTGCGGTGGCATGTATTTACAGAGGCGTAAATACATATCTTATCTGGGTAACAAACTAGCCAGCCACCTCAAACTTTGGCAAAAAAAAATTCTTCTATTGTAAAAACACTTCTCCTAAGGTTGAACCAGTTTTAACAGGGTTACCATCCTGAACGTCTTATTTATACAAGCATCATGAACTCCTGTGCTAAGCAGTCTGCTCGAGTAAAGGTTAAACCCCTTCTGAAACCCGTGACCTCTTTGATAGTACATGTAGTAAATAGTTTAGGCATAACCCAGACTCGGGTAAACTGGCGCATCGAGCCTCTTAGCATTTGGAACCGATTATTCCATCAATATTATGGTTTATGTGATTGAATGAGGTAGTCTGTTGCTCCTGTTTCCAAATCTTATATGATGGTCAGTTTAAAAAAATCTAGTTGGGTTAAAGAAAGAAAGGTTTCTTGATGTTGGACTCCCACAATTTTCTTCTGCTAACCCGGATCCTCCAGTAAGCTAACCTTTCATGATTTGTTTTTTCTTTTATAAACGGTAAGTTTCAATGATGTTGACCCGGATTTTTCTGGTTTACAGGCTTCAGATGCTTTCTGGGTTATCACTGAAGAGCTTGGTACCTCTCCTGAGGATAAAGATGATGAGGAGCAAAGTGACGAAGAGGAAGAGGTTTCTGAATTTGACTCTCTTGGTCACTTGCATAATCAGTTTGCTGATGCTGGTTACTCGCAGGATGAATCGGGCGAGCAAGAGGATGTCGGTCTAGAGTAGAGAGGCGCATCTTAAGAAGCGTCAGATCACAACACTCCGGAGCTTAATCCAACCACTCCTATCACTAGGCTCCAATGTGGTTGTTGAGAAAGAATCCTCTGTGACCAACAAGGGAAACCGGTAGGCCATAGCAAAGGTGCCCTTGTCTAGACTGCTCAAAAGACCTTTTACCCCTTCCTCACTTATGAAGAAACGCAGGTTGACAAAGATACCTGCAAGAGGAGGAGAACCCATAGCTATGGCTCTAGTGATTTACAAGTAGGTTTGCCTGAGAAAAATCCTTCCTAGATGGTCTCTAAGGCTCCAGTTTCCCCTACTTCTTCTCACACGCTTTGGTAGGGAAAATCCGGCCTGAGTTGAGTCAAACTTCCATACAAATTCTCCAAATTCCAGTTCCTCCCATTTTAGTGGCGCCAATGATTTTTCATCTACTCTGGGTAAGTTGGTTCCGAGTTTTTAGCCCTGACTGTAACCAACTCTTTAATTCTAGTTTATAACCTCATACTTATTGATTTTATAGGGATCAAGCTATGATAAAAGTGACTTCAATTTCAGTTATACTCCAGCAGAAAACTTGGATAAAACAGTTGTTGAAGAAACAGAGGATGAACCGGCTGAGCGAACGCGTGTCATGATGATATTTATAAGACTGCCCAATAGATGGATGTGGAGGTGAATCCGGATGATAATGAGCCGGATAATGATCCTCCAGTTGCTGACCCGGATGTGGTGATCACTGGTGTAGCATCCCTGATTTTTGGAAAGTTGAAAAATCACAAAAAATTGAAACCTTTGTTTTCATGATTAGCAAGTCACCAAAAACCAAATGAGATGCAAGAAACAAAAGGAAACAATACATATTGCAATGAAATTGAAATAACCAATCCAATTATACCTCTATTCCATAAACCCTAAACCCTCTCAAAATGAATTTTCCTTAGATAAAGGAAACCATTGTATCTTTAGCAAACTTTATTACATAAAATGTTTTGAATTCACATATTACTTTGAAAATATTTTATGGCAACAAAAATCAAAGATTTATAACCCTTAATAAAGTTTAAGCCTAAAAAATATTTGATGAGAATAAAAGATTTTAATAAAAAAATTAGTTGTAATTCAATGTTTTAAACATAAAAGCTGTGAAACTAAAATGCATTGCTTAGAAAATAACATAAAAGAGGACATTGAAAACAATATTATGACTAGTGGTTTTATTCTAAATTTTAAGCCACTTTAATAGTTATTAGTTTTTCTATTTAAAAAATGGCATTAAGTTGCTATTAATAAATTACTTATATCTAACAAAGTATAAAATAGGAAAATAAGTTCTAATGAGCTTCAAAATTAATATTCCACTTATAGAATGTTAGTGAAATTTTATTTGAATAAGTTTTACCTTTTATTATTTTATATTTTGGAAATAACATTAAGTCACTATTAGGGAATTATTCAAATTTCCAAATTAAAAAAATGATTTGGCTTGAAAGATATGGAAATTTAAAGATTTTAGAAATTTATTTGAGATCATTTGGAGTTATAAAACAGAAGATATAATTAAATCAAATAAAGAGAAATAAAAAGATTTTTTTTGATGACGTCAGTGATGACGTGGTCTTCTTCAACCTCCCTCTTCAATCCCGTGACCGTTTTATCCGGATTTTAATCCCTTTAATTGCACCCGATTAAATCCCTGATTGATTGCGTCGTTTCCTTCTACTTAAAGCCTTCTTCGGCTCTCTCTTTCCCCTCCCTTTCTTCTCGAATACCATGCCCTGAGGGACTTCAAATTTCTCGCAGGAGTCCATTTCTACCGCCACATCATTATTTCCATTCCGGGGAGCTGAGCCACTCCGTGAGATCAAGAACCCTTCTAAACGAACCACCATACTCACGCGCACCTTTCTCACTTCTCCCCTTATTTTTTTCCCCTAGGAGCCACGTGCACAAGCACACCGGAGCATCATCGTGGCTTCCACCTCAGAAATCATCATGGCCCGCCGTTTAGAGCACAGTCGAAGGCTTACGAGGACACCATCGGAGTCATCGCATTCCGCCGATCCTCTTCCTGGTTGTCTCGAGGCCAGGAAACCCCCACATCCTCGCCGTCGTTAGCTCCCGTGAGCGTTGCGCCGCCGTCGGCCATTTTCTCGCGAGACAAGCCGATGGTAAGCCCCTTCTCTCCCCCTCTTTTTATTTCGTCCGTCAGATCTAGATCTCGCAGCCTAGATTAGACCACCTCAATGAATCGGTATCATCCAATAGCGTAGCGCCAAGTGGCACTCCAGTCAGCCGCACGCTCAGAACATGTCTGTCACCCAGCGCAGCGAGTAACCAGCCCAGGGAAAATTGTTATTTGTCGCCCCGCGCGATAGATAAGCACTTTTTAGCCCAGCTCGTCTCTGGATTATTTTCCGAATAAAAATAGAATGATAGTTTTGCATAAAAGCCCCTGCATCTTAGATCTATCATAACTTTTGATCCATAAGCCCGAATTTATCAAACATGGACTTTTTGAAATCAGAACAACAAGTAGAAACTTTTGGCACTGGCCAAATTTAAAGTTGACCATTTAAAACTTGTTCAATTTCAAATATGCTTGTTTGATGAATTTTGGCATAATTCAAATTCTATAAATCCAAAAATTGCAAATAAAATATATTTGGAAACCTTAGGATGTGTAATTTCATATCCTCTGTTCCAAAATTATTTTTTGAACAAGGTAAATTTGAATTTCGAATTAAGTGGTATATTTGAGTATTTTTTTATGTAGATTTAATTCTATAAATATTTTAAATATAGTTCCTTTTGCAAATTTGTTACATTAGGTAACCTTGAACCAGTGACATCATTTCCTAATACTTTTGGACACCCCTGGACCATGACCATGCATTTTTAGCCAAACTCCCATAATAGTGGTCCACATAGTTGATAAACCATGAAAATTGTGCTATCCTTGTTACCTTGGTTGTTATGGCTATTTTGGAGCCAAGACCAAGTACCTAGAATGTCAACCATATAAAAGACCTAGTAGTGAACCTCAAACACTAGTATCATAGTTTTCTATCTACTTCTCCATTCCCCTATTCTTGCTTCAAGAATCCTTCAAGTTAGCAAAATAGAAGACAAGACTCAACCACAAGAAGGCACTTTATTTTCAACTTGGTGGCAACATGGAGATCTACAAGGAAGATAATTGAAGAAATTACTTGGACTCCACAACTTGAAGAAACTCAAGGAAGTACAAGTGTCAAGAAATCCAAAAGAAAACATCGCCCTCTCTCTTTCCATCATTCTTCTCATTTCATTCCAAATTGACTTAGTGCTATTTTGTGCCCTTCCTACCTTGTACCAACTAGTGATGAGAGATAAGGAATTTATTAAGACCAAGAGAAGGAATCCATCCAAGGAACAATACTACAATATAAGCATGAAGATAATCTTCAAGAAGACAAGCATGTGAAGACTTTGAGCCATCCACACAAGTTGAAGAATAACAAGTTGTTTTTGTCCAACCCTTGACCCAAATAGTGAGATCAACTTGGTGAACTCTTGGAACTTCCTCGACAAGTATGTTTATAATAAAGTTAGATCACATCAAACTCAACCTAGTCCATCTCAAGTAAACCCTTGGAACTTCCTTAACAAGTATGGAACCAAGAAAGAGTAAATCTTTCAAACTCAAACCTTTAACTTGCCCTACCCAACTTGGTTACATCCATTTTTTTCCATGATGGCTGCTTTGTATGTTTTCTTCACTTGTATGTTTCTTTGATAACATGTTTGTTTATTATGTTATTGTGTTTTCGATGAATAGATTGTATGGAGAGCCACGATATTTTGTGAAGAGAGTGTGATTTATTCACCAACTTCAACAAGGCAAGTAACACACCATCAACTACCCATTATTTTTTATATGCATCATTAGATTTTTCAATAGTATGCATGATATGAAATTTTACTAAGTTATATTATGCTATGCTATTATCCTAGTAGTGTGTAGCCATATCTTTTACCCTTGTTATTTTGATAGCCTTAGAACTTAGTAGATGCTATTCAATGTTACAAATTGTTTTACTAGATGTTAAGAAAAAATTCCATGGTTATTCCACTTGAGGTTGTCACTTGTGGATGGCCACCCAGGAAGAAAGAGTTTACTATGTACCTCTAAATCTAGTAGCTTCCCGTGCAACCTTTTGACATATGGGCTCTGTCTTCATCAACTAAGTTGTGAGGGTTCAGCCCAGGCTTGATAAGCATATCTAGCATAACTATAGGTGCAACGGGTATTGCCGGTGGGTTGAACTCCTTCTGAAAGATCTCGTCTCAATTCTCTCATTTCCATGATGCACTCTGTGTGTATAGGAGGTTTGGGCTAATTGAAGACAAAGGGTGAAAGTGCATAACCTCTGTAGAGTTGGAAACTAAGATCTTAGCCGTGTCCCCGGTTATGGACAACTATGAGCAACTGGACAAGGAATGACAGAAGAATCTCATCACCAATTTAAATAAGTAAAATTTTGACCAAGTGAACAGTATTGTGGTGCTTGGATCTTAATCCAATATTGCCACCCTTTGAAAATAAAAGTTTGTTTTACAAAAGGGATAGGAGAAAACTAGCTTTATGCAAACTTAGCAAAAAAACTCCATTGAGCCAAATAAGCATGTAGTATTAGTCTTGCCATTTATATCCACCATAGTGTTACTTGTCAATACATTAAATTGTATTGACTCCCTTGTGGCTGCATATTACATCCTGCAGATGAATCTGCAGATGGGTGAGGATTTCGTTAAGGATCTCGAGACTATCACCGACATGTTTTGCATGTGGCATATTTCTTCAAATACGGCGGGGATGAGTGCATTCATCTTTTCCCCCACCATTTTCTCAATCTTCTTCTCCATGTTTGTTTCCAAGTCATGGACCTTCTTCTTCAGCTCCTCCGTCTCCTCGCTCTTCTTCGCCGCCCGCGACTCCTTAGTGCTGGGCTCAGCCAAGCCATAGTTGGCGTGCTTCTTATTAAGTCCGCCGCCGGTGATACGGCCTAAGTGCGGCCTTTTCAGAGGGTCCTGGCTCTTTGCCTTGTTGTACCCCCTGATGAAAGGCTTATCCCACGCGACTTTGGCCGTCGACGTCTGCGACGAGGAAGATTCAAGTTGTTGTTCTTCTAGCTGCAGAAGCAACATATAAACGGTTTAGAATTGGTTTCGTACTAGAATGAAATCATGGACTTGATGATGATGAGTTGCATGAAATGGTAAATTTCTTACCGCTAGCTTCTCAACATTCTTCACGCTATCGTCCGTGACCAAAATAACACCCTCCACCATCTTCGGGTCCGAGACAAGTTCCCCGGTCGGAGTTACTTTTCTGTACCTCGACCTCATGAATTTCTGGAATTGCGGGTCATGGGCATACTTGGCGTAAGGGTTCTCAATCCCTTTTTCAATGTAGGCCTGGTCCTCTTTCGCCCAAACGGGCTCCTTCCCGTCGTAGCCACGACAGCCGAGATTGTGGTGACCGATGTTCTTCGACGCTAGATCCTTCCCCCATCCCGTTTGCTTCTTAGTGACATCAAGCGACTCGTTATTTAGGAAAGTGTTGAAGTCATCGGGCGTAATCCGCGGGAAGTGGCGATGGATCTCTTCGAATGGTGTCGATTCCCTAATCATCGCCCTCACCATAGTCTTGTAATTGCTCAGGGCTTTGGTGAATCTAGTGAGGGCGAGTTTGTTCACGAGGTTGCCCTTCAGATTCTCGTTGTTGTAGGGGGGAGGGAACTCGTACCGCGCGTGCAGCCTCGATATGAGTTGGGCGCGCAAAGTTGGCTTCTTCTTGAGAGTCGGCTCGTTGACATTGACGACATCTCGAAGTATCGCGCCAAGTTGGAGAAAGTACCCCTTCACAAGGTCCAATGGCATTACAGGCGTGCCACTGGAAGGGTCCACCTCCGTGAATTTCTCTCGAACGGTGCCGACCTTGTTCAGAGCTCGCTTCCGACGCTTGTTTCCCGTCGTGCTGCTCCCTGAGGGACCCCCGGCGCCACTATCAGTGGTTTCCTCCTCGCCACCGGTGAGCCCGTCATCATTGTGGGGCTCGACATCATGGTCAGTTTGTGTCCGATCTTCCTCTTGCGACTCTCGGGCCATAAGGATGTAGTGGTCCAATAAAGCCGGATCCGTAGTAGAAGAAGACATGCCCTAGCTAGCAGTAGACAAAACATATACTGTTAGTCACCGGAAAAATTCGGCGTGACCTCGGCTATAAATGGTCATGACGGAGTGCCAGAAATTCGCCGGAACGGAAATGAATCAACGTTCCGACAAAACATTGGCACTCAATGTACCTGCAACATAAATTGAATGCACACATGCATGGCCACAAAAACAGTTCCTTGCATTGCTGTCATCACATGGCACAAAAACTCCCAGGAAATTCATATATCATGCCAAAAAAACCTCCATATATATTGATCAAAGTAAAATACTGCACTTAATTAATAACAAATCACAGAGAATTCTAGCAGTGTCCAAAGCTTCAGTGTTCTATTCACATGTAATTAGTAGGTGATTCAGCTAGTGTAAGAAATATAGCATTTATATTATTGATTTTACGTGTCTTGAAATTTCGTGGCAACCCACGGGCATTCAGCTAGTGTCTAAATTCGTCTGACGATCTTGCCATATCTCAATAGGCGATGTTCCTATCTGCATGGAAATCCATTCAGCCCTAACCATCTCAAAAAACACCTCCTGACGTAGCCATGATAACTCAAAAGAAAAGGCAGATCGATTTCCACTATGAGCTGAACTACCAGAATCCAGAAATAATGGTACATGATCAGATCCAGTTCTAGCTAAAGCATGTATGATGGAGTAGCAGCAGTAGTATGAGGGCGTTGGAAGAGGGGGGGGGCTGACCTGGGTTCGTCGTGGGCGTGGGCGACGGCGGCGTGGGTGACGACGGCCGGCGTGGACAACGACGATGAGAGGGACGGCGCGCGGCGTGCTCCCGCTCCTCCTCCCCTGCTGCTCCCGCTCCTCCTCCGCTGCTGCTCCTGCTCCTCCGCCTGCTTCTGCTCCCGCTCCTCCTCCTCCTGCTCGACAACGACGACGGCGGCGTGCGATGAGAGCTAGAGACGACGGCGGCGTGCGATGAGAGCTAGAGACGACGGCGGCGTGCGGTTTGGGATCGATATGAAACGAGAGTGATATGCGGGTTGGGCGTTAGCAGAGCGAGGACTTACAGGCGCACAACGAGTGAAATGCGCCTGCGCTATCCTTTACCCCAGGCGAACAGGCCAGAATGCGCCTGCGCTAATGTTCGTAGCAATTCGTTATGCGCGGGCCCACAGAGCCATACCCCAGGCGCGTAACCTAAGAAATGCGCCTGTGCTAAAATTCGTAGGGTTTTGGTTTGCGCGGGCCCACATAGCATTAGCCCAGGCGCATGTTCTGTTAAAAGCGACTGTGATAAAGTTTACTTCAGGCGCATTTTCTCGCAGATGCACCTGTGCTAAGATTTTCTAAATTACGCAGCCCCACCCCGGCCCGAGACACATCGAGCAATACGAATGCTATTATATGGGGCTCCCCCACGTTGGTTTTCACTTAAAAATTACATACATATGAAAGTTAACATGTGCAAAAATATTTAATATGTCGCATCGAGCGTAAATAGATCGATTTAGCGAGATACCGCAAGTGTTTCTCTCTGAAAACACATTGTACATAGTAGCTATTAGCATGTTATATCGCGAGTATTTCCCTCTCTCAACCTTTCGTCACAATCTTACTCTTGCCTTTCTTGGTCGATGTTGAATACGTGACCGCCATATTGTGACTTCTTCTTGTGAATGGAAGACCTGCCCTAGGTAGTGTGGTCCTGCTTCTTCTTGTGGTGTATGGTGCATCGTCTTCACCGGGTTCTACCATCATCGGGTCTCCGACTAAGCCGTCGAAGTCCTTCTCATCGGCGACTCCATCCATTCCGATGAGGTCCCTTTTTCCTCTCCTTTCGACAACACGACTAGGCTTTGCTGGGTCGGTTATGAAGAAGCATTGCTCCACGTGCTTAGCCAATACCCAGGGCTCATTTTGCGCGGTGGGGTTCTTGGACTTGGGTTTGTTGGCTTCAGACATCGACATAGTGGTTAAATATTCGTCTTCTTTCGTGACGTTTGTAGCCCATCTGACATGGAACATCGGCAGCTTTACCCCAACGTAGTCAAGCTCCCAGATTTCCTCGATCTTTCCGTAGTATCTTCTAATCTCTTCGCCCGTGTAAGATTCCATCGTTATAGACGAGTTTTGATAGTCGCTACTTTTGTCTCTTTCCTCCGTGTAGAATGTGTACCCATTGATGTCGTATGCTTGATAAGTCATCAGATTGGGCGCGGGGCCATATGACAAGGCCAATACAATTATATCTTTCTGACATGTCATTGGCGGGGGATCGGCATCAATCTGCTTCTTGAACCATGTCGCGAAAGAGGAGTTGGGTGCTCTAAATATCTCATCTTCCGTCATCGGCCTGCGAGCACTGTTTTTTATCGCGGTTTTGTGCTCTTCTATCCAAGGATCGACATCGTCGATGTGTTGTAACACTACTAGGTGGGCCCTTTCAAAGTCGGCTCTCCGACCACAGGAGTCCACGTCCATTACCCTTTTGCAAGTGTTGTGGCCTACCCCCATGAACCTGTCAAGGTGCTTGTTTGCGGGCAAACCAACAGCTGGCTTCTCATCGCCTACAAAATTCTTGGAGAAAGAGATGCATTCTTCGGTGAGAAATCCCTGGACGATGCTTCCATCCGGGTGTGCCCTGTTACGAACGAATGATTTGATGATCCCGTTCATTCTTTCTAACGCCATCATGTTGTGCAAAAATGCCGGCCCAAGATTGGTGATATCGTGCACGATATGGAACAAGAGATGTACCATAATATCAAAGAAGGGCAGGTGGGAAGTACATCTCAAGCTCGCATAGGATGGTGATGATCTCTTCCTGCAGCTTTCCGAGTTTCTTCACGCTTATCGACTTCCGAGTGATGACATCGAAAAAGTTACAGAGGCCAGTGAGCGTTTGATGGACGTGCGGTTCCATTATCCCTCTGATTGCAACCGGAAGTATTTGCGTCATCATCACGTGACAGTCATGAGACTTCATCGCGCTGAAGATTTTTTTCTCCGCGTCTAGGTATCTGCTTATCAGCCCCGCGTAACCTAAGGGAAATTTCACTCCGAGGAGGCATGTGAATATTTGTGCGAGCTCGTCGGGGCTTAGAGTGAAGGAAGAGGGTTTCATGCGGTGAGTTTGGTGTTTCTTAGCCCTTTTATTCCGCTTGCGGTCGTCCATCTCCTCCACCTCATCCTCGTCCTCCTCCGTCTGTTCACGCGTAGAAGGCGGTAAGTGAAGCTCGCTCCTGATATTCAGGACCATCAGGTCGTATCTTGATTTTGGCCCGTCTTTGGTCCTATCTGGCATGTTGAACAGGGTGCCAAGCAAGCTCTCACACACATTCTTCGTGATATGCATGACATCAAGGCAGTGAGGCACTCCGAGGATTGGCCAGTACCCCAAGTCCCAAAACACGGACCTCCTTTTCCATACCCCCAAGAGCGGTCCTTCTGGCGGAGGACACTTTTTCTCTCCTCGCTTCCGCTTTTGTACCTTTCCCGACGGAGGACACGTTTTCCAATTCTTCAATAGAGTATCGATCTCTTCTCCTCTTCTTTTGCGTGGAGGTAGATCGAGCTCATCTTTACCGTTGAACAGGTCTCCGCGCTTTCTCCACGGGTCGTTCAGTGGTAGCCACATTCGATGCCTCATGTATACGGTTTTAGAAGATCCGGGATCCTTGTGTAGCTAAAGAAACGGGGTAAATTCCATGCACCTGACACAAGCCTTGTGTCCATGGCACACCTGACACACAATATATCTGTATCCGAGATAGTCCTGCACCGTCGTGATCAGTGCGGCTCTCATACGAAAAGTTTCTTCTTTGAAGGCGTCCCATGTTTCCACCCCTTCCTCCCACAACGTGTCTAGCTCCTCCTTTAATAGCTCGAGATACAGGTTGATATCGCTCCCTGGCTGGGTCGGCCCTTGAATCAGCATACTCATCTGTATGTACTTCCTCTTCAGACAGAGCCACGGGGGGAGGTTGTACATCCATACAAACATGGGCCAGGTGCTATGTTTGCTGCTCTGATTGCCAAACGGATTGAGACCGTCGGTGCTCGCACCAAGCCTGATGTTCCTTGGGTCGTTCCCAAATTCTTCATCGAATGCGTCTAATGCTTTCCACTGACGTGCATCCGAAGGGTGCGTTAGCACTGGTTTTTCAACACGTTCTGGATCGCTCAGCACCGCCTTCTTTCTGTCATCGTGCCAGCGCATGAGCTTTGCTTCCTTGGGGTCCACGAAGTACCGCTGTAGACGGGGAATGAGTGGAAAGTACCACACAACTTTCCTAGGAGCTTTCTTCGTCCCCCTCTTGTAACGATCAACACTGCACACCGGACATTTGATCTGGTCCGCGTGCTCATTACGGTAAATTATGCAGTCACGGACGCAAGCGTGGTATTTTGTGTGCGGTAAATCGAGGGGGCACACGATTTTCTTGGCCTCCTGTAGACTACTAGCACATGTGCTCCCTTCAGGTAAGTGCGTCTTCAGGTATCGCAGAAGATCGTCCATGCTTGTGTCGGTCCATCCGTGTTTTGCCTTCATCTCAAGAAGATCCAGAGCTAGTCTCAAGCGTGACTCCTCCGTCCCGCGACTTGCGTCATACAACGGAGTTGCAGAGTCTATCTCTAGTTGCGTGATCTTAGATTTACGTCTGGCGTCGGTCGACGTGTTCTTGAGAAGAAGATCTTGAACATGAGGGTCCCACACGACTGAAGTTAGCGGAGTGTTCATGTCCTCGTCTTCATGTTGTTGATCACCATGACTCCCTTCTTTTTCATTATAGTCTTCTCCGTCGACAGCCTCTTCGTCCTGTCCATTGCCATGTTCAGACTCCTCCTGATCATCTTCACATGTCGCCGCCCAATTGGTATCGATGTGATCATCGTCTTCATCATCATCCATCCACTTAGTGTGGCCCTCCATGAAACTATACCTGAGCAGGTGCTTCTCCATATTACCAGAATCTGGTTTGAACAAAGACCCCAGCTTGCATTTCCGACACGGACACTCTATCTCGGTGCGGTTGTTTCGATGCATCTCGGCCGTCGTGCGTCGCACGTACCTATGCACCACGCTTGTCCTCATCGCAATGACCATTGCTACAAAATGCAAGAGAGAGAGGTTTCATTAACTAGATCCGGTTTTCACGGAAAATTTCGGCATGACCTTCCTACAAAAGGTGTAACGCGGAGCACCGGAAATTTGCCGAAAAGGAAATGAATCAACATTTCGGCAAAACATTGGCAACTCATCCTCATGGCAACACAAAAAAATGAAAAAGAGAACGAATTCTCATCCACCGACCAATCCCACGCACCTATTAAGATGACACACAATGCAAAATATATAGACGCGATGACGACGTCGAAGATCACCGAAGAGACGACCGATAAGAGAGTGATAGATCTAGAAGTAGCTAGTGGTGCATTTGTGGTGAGATCTAGTGTCCGGTTAGTAGATCTAGTGGAGAGATTTGGAAGAGGGAAAGTGGGGTAGCATACTAGCTAAAATATAACAAACATGATTGGTTAAATTAGCTAAAAATGGTGGAGGGATGTGGGGGATTGAGCTAGGAGCACTAATGTCTCGAGTTTGGACTAGTGAGTGAGTGAGTGGGGTGGATAGGGGTGGTGGTGGGTGGCTGGCCGCACTTATATTGGGGACAAATATTACCCCAGGCGAATATGGTAATAGATGCGCCTGCGCTAAGTGGTGCTACCCCAGGCATTTCTTTATCCCAGGCGAACAACTTTTCGGTGCGCCTGCGCTAAAGGGAGCTACCGCAGTCCACTTTTTACCCCAGGCGCTTCTATATTTATTCGCCTGTGGTATCTGTTATACCGCAGGCGAACTGGTGGGCTGTTCGCCTGCGGTAAAGGAAGTGTGCCAGGGTCGGCCGTGCTTGGCCCTGCCACACTTTACCCCAGGCGCTTCAGTTTTCTGTTCGCCTGGGGTAACAGACTTACCCCAGGCGCACAGATCTACGCTTCGCCGGCGCTAATTAACCCAGGCGCACAGGTATTCTTGTTCGCCTGTGGTAGGATATGCTGCTATAAGCAAATCTCTAGTAGTGATTAGTCGGATATACTGCGAAGTTCCAAGCAAATTATCAATAAGTTCACTCGGAACTTGGGGACTAAATAAGGATACAGGCAATATCATTCGGATTTACCTCATGTTTAGCTATCAAAGATTCTAAGATATTTTCTTCATCGGCCATCAAGGTGTGAAGGGCATCCAGCATCTGGGAGAATGTCATGTCTTCGGGCCTGACGCCAGAAGAGCCGGCAGCTTGATCGCCTGGCGGGTGAATTTTCCCCGACTTTGGAGTCGAGACCCGGACTGTCTGGGTGTCCAGGTTTGGAGAACTCATCTTCGTGTCCAGGATCTCAACCTCTTCGTCCTCAGCCTCTTCGGATGGCTTTGGAGACCCGGTTTCCTAGTGAGTTGGGTCACCCAAGGAGCCTTGTTCCTGGTGGTCTTCAGCATCACCGCCAGTCGCGGCGTCCGTATTATCAGTCGGCCCCTCCGTCTCCCGGTTATCGGTCTCCATGTTCTCCGGGTCACTAAGTGTGACTTGGGCGCTAAGAAAAAAAGAAAGAAACAGTTAGTGGCAGTGGAGGAAGATTATCGAGTATGCGGGGATATCATACAGCAAGGACTCACCCGGTGCTCGCTGCTGGAAGCGGATGAAACTGTCACAGAAACCGATAGCCGAACCCGGAACTGCCCAGCCCGTGGATGGTTGGGGGAGGGGTGACGCCGAGGAGAATTGGAAGGATGAGGTGGAGAAGTACCGGCACGGCGGACCGGTGAGGTGGCGATGCCCGGGTTGAGGGGATCGTCACCCGGGGAACTCCGCGTCACTCTACGCTTGGCCGGAAGAGAGTCCTTCAAATGTGGTGAGTTGGATAATTGTTGGTTAAGTTTTCGCATGTTATCAAAGGAACAAGGTTCGGAGGACATAAAGGAGAAGGGAACCTTGGATACCACCCCCTGGTCTTCCTCTTGGCCCCAACAACTGCTTCTTGTTTAGGGTCGCTTTGGTCGGATTCGGTGGCCTCCGGGTCCCCCTCGTCCTTGTCATCTCTGTCCTCCAACCCTGTAAGCCGAGTATGTATAGTCGGAAAAGGTTAGACGTGTGAGCAAAATGGCGCCAGTGAAGTTGATAGAAGACCTGGATAAATAACTTCGTCATTGTCAGCCGGTTCCTCATCTTCTTCCGGGTCTCCGGAAGAAGGGGAGGTCTCGACGTTCCAGAAAACGTTATCAGCCTGAGTCAAAAGCACAAGGGTAAGAATCAGTAGTTATATCAAGCGAAAGCATGAAGGTAAAAGTATAAGAGTCGGATTTTACCGCTGGAGCCGGGTTATCCCGGGTGAATGGAGCTAACCCGGCGATGTTTTTGATCACCTCCAATTTTTCCGTCAAGAAACTCTTGATGGTTTTGTTGGTATCGCCGGCTGGGTAGTTCTTAGAAGAATATCGGAGCGCGTCTGTGACGTGCCCCGAGTAGTCGCACATTAGCTTGGTGCGGATGGAGTTGGGCTGGATTCTGAAGTCCACCCAGGTCTTGACCAAGTTGAGCCCAAGAAGACCTTGGGCGGAGAGGACGGCTATCTTGGTTAGAAAAGGTTGGATGGCCTCCCTGTCCGACTCAGGGGCAAAGGCGTTGAAAGACTCGGAGATATACAGGAGACCCTCCAAGTAACCCGGCAGTTTCCTTTCACCGGGTGGGGAGGTGTCTCGGCAATAGAAGAAGGATAATTGCCAGTGCTTGACATGGGAATTCAGATTGAGAGTTGGCATTGGGGAATTCTTGCGGCGCTGGATAGAAACCCCACCGCAAGCAAGAAGCGCCCCGTCACCGCTTTCGCGACACGGTTTGCATTGGAAGAGTTCAATAAAAAGAGCCAGATTTGGCGGAATGCACAAATAAGACTCGCAAAGGACGATAAGATGGGTAATGTTCAACATAGAGTTAGGCCCTATGTCGAACACCCGGAGGCCATAGTGGCTTAAGACCTCGCGGAAAAAAGAATGACCCGGAGGGCGAAACCCCCGGGTCACATGCTCGATGAAGCAGATTACCTCATCGGCAGCAGGTGTAGGCCGGGTCTCATCACCCGGCACTCTCCAATGGATATCTTTATGAGGGGGGAGGACCCCTAACTCGGCCAGCTCTTCTAACTTGGCCTTGGTGACGGTGGATCGCGCCTAGTTGGCGGATATTGATTGGGTTTTCCTTGCTCTTGCTTGCTGCTTCCCTTGCTTCTTGGGAGCCATGGGTTCGGTCTGCAAAAGCACGAGACTAAAAGGTACAAGACGTAAGACTCGGAAATCATGGGTTATCCGGATATTTGCAAGCAGTATCAAAAAGAGGTATAGGAATTATGAGTTGTCCGGGTATTGCCGGATGTAGCGAGAATTACAGATTGTCCGAGTATCGAGTATCAGAACAGAAACTATGGGGGACTTACGTATTGGTGATCGTTTGCGGAAGAAGGGTGATTTCCCATGTATCTACTGCGGGTAAAAGAACCGGAAGAAGCGGATTTTCCGAGTATTGGTGGCAGTTGCGGAAAATTTGGGCGGCCCGGGCCTAGATTGGAAATTTCATTTTCAAATTCGTGGTGAAATTAGTGACTACATGCAATAGGAGAATGAAGTGGAGCCTATATTCAAGCCATTGGATGAACTAGTATGAGTCTAAGCGACCTAATCCGGCGCGGGGCAAGAAATAGCCCGCGGTTGGCCTAGATCCAATCTAGAACGAATCAAGAAATTATGAGGCTAATTCGATGGGAGCAAGAAGCTTACCGGAGGAGATTGGAGTAGAGCACGACGGCGGCAGATGGCGCAATATGAATGACCCTTTGCGATTCCCGGCGGGCAAGATGAGGGCGCAGCGGCGGAGCTTGGCGGCGGCGCGGAACGGTTCGAGGACGAACGTAGCCGGCGGCGGCTTTGCTCCGGCGGTGAGCTCGAGGTTCCCGTGGTGATGTTGCGCAAGCGCGAGAGATGGGGAGGAAGAAGGAGTTGGAATGGACCGTTGGGGGTTAGGTTATCCCCTGGGTACCTATTTATAATATTTATAAGGTACGGGCGGATAAACCTAGTCCAACGAGCGGGAACCGGAAATTTCGGGATAACGGATACCCGCCCGGATTTTCTGAGATATGCTTTAAGTGCTGGACGAGATATCCGGAATGGATGCGAAACAAATCTTCTCCGTGATACCTGGACTAATTAAACAAGTAAAGTAAGCCGGATCTTTGGCGTCTGCATCAGGGGCGTTGACCCGGAAAAGTAAATACTGGACTTGGAGAAAGCCGGGTTACTATATGGCCACCATGGAGTTAGGCCTAGCTGTTTATCAAAGCAATCTAACCCGGCCTCTATGAACTTGTATGTTTGTTATTTTTTGCAGGGAATAGCATGCGCTTCAAGGAGGAGCTCATGAAGCCCAAGCTATTCAGGGGACTACTGATGGAGGGATGATAACCCGGTAGGCCAACGCCAAGGAGTAACTCGGCCCAAAGGACGCTGCACAAGACCCGGCTTAAGATAAAGGAGTTTCTAGAAGGCCCAAGAGCGTAGGCCTCGTAACCCGGATTGTGGGTTCCGATACGAAGTTCAGGGTTTGTAAGCAGTGTCCGGGTAGGATTCAGAGTGCGCCTTGGAGAGTAGGCCAGGGGGTCCGGATATTATATAAGCCGGCCCCTAGGGTTAGACGAGAGAGATCCAAGAGTTTGAGCAATATCGCTAGGTATCGAGTATCCAGTGTAATACGAGAGTTGAGTTAATATATCTAGATCGGAGACTCGGCGACTTGATTGCCGGCTATCAGATCGCATATCATCATGTTTTCCCTTGAGCTAAACCCTCTCCCAAACACCAGAGTCCATTTTCCCCAAGATAAGTTACCCCCGGTAACGTCTGCCATGATTATCCCACGACAGATTATCTATTGGTTCGGGTATCCCCATAGCATAATTACCGACAATGGAACCAATATGTCCCTTGGCGAGATGGAGAAATTTTGTGGTAACAATGGAATCTGGCTTGACATAGCTTCCGTGGCCCATCCACAGGCTAATGGACAAGTGGAGAGGGCAAATCAAGAGTTGCTTCGTGGTTAAAGCCACGATTGCGAGTTCCGTGTATCAGAGCTGCTGGCACATGGGTCGAAGAGTTACCTGCAGTGGTTTGGGGTATAAACACAACGCCTAACAGATCCACTCAGATGACACCGTTTTTCATGGTTTATGGTGCAGAGGCGGTGTTGCCGAGTGATATCATCCATGACTCGCCTCGAGTGTAGGCTTACGTCGAGGTAGAGAATGAGAAGACCCGGCAGGACGCCGTGGATATGCTAGAAGAAGAAAGGGAACAAGCACTGGAAAGATCAGCCATATATCAGCAGGATCTGCGGAGATATCATAGCCGGCGCGTGAAAACCCGGGTCTTCCAGGAAGGAGACCTGGTTCTGCGCCTGGTACAGTCAAAGGAAGGAAAACATAAGTTATCACCGCCATGGGAAGGACCGTTTATCATAAGCCGGAATCTGCACAATGGATCGTATTACTTGATAGATGCAAGGGAAGAGTCGGCTACGGTTAACGACACCGCTCATACCACTTCATCTATGCAAGAGAAAGAAAGACCATGGAACGTAGCTCAGCTGCGTCCCTACTATACCTAGTATAGACCAGACTCACAAGTGGAATTACACGATGTAACAGGCAGCAGGTTTCAGACGCACTCTTTTCCCATCCAGGGTACCTAAGGGGACTGGAGGGTTTTTAATGAGGCGGCTTGCTGACCTAACTTTCTCATATCAATAAAGAGATGGTTACGCAAGTTTTATTCTTCTGTTATGTTTTTATTTTTCTTCCAGGTAAGTATTAGTTATTGTTTTCTTAGTACATTAGTTTCTGCAGTATGTTGCATGTATTTAGGTCTTGGGGGCTGATTGCTTGAATAGCACAGTTACAAACTCAAAGACCCGGCCATGATGCCTATGAGTTATAAGGGTCGATTACTCGCAAACGAGTACGGCTGCAATCTTATAACCGGACAAAGGAGCCAAATTTCTTGACTTTTTCTTACTTAAGCTCGATGTGACTCGCACTAAAGTGGCATGATTTGCTCGCTTACGATTACAATCAGCCATGATGCCCAATGGGACTTGCCTGACCCTGTTTTCGTACAGATGTAACAACATGGTATCCACGCGAAAGCCGGCTTACAGTACAAGATAGTCAAAAGGGTCATCTAAACCACAAGTTATGCAGAGTATAGGGTTAATAACCAGAAACTCAAAGTCTATTAAGCATAACTTCAAAACCTATGTGAAACGGCTCTAGGTGTTGGGCTTACCAGAAACAACCTGTTTTCTTTGAGAAACCTCACACCCCAGACTCGGAATTTCGGGCCTTGGGGACTGGGGATTTTGAAAAAAAAGAGGCAAGTTATCTAGCTATCAAGCACCAAAAACCCAAAAATCCGAGTCTTGGGGACTTGGGGACTTAGAGAAAAGTTCACCTGTCAAAACCCATGTGACCCGGAAACCGAGTCTCACAAAAGGAACCATAAAGTAAATCGGAGTATCAAGAGTAAATAAGCTCAAAGGCAGATAAATATCAAAATCATCGAAAGGCCAGAAGGGCCACGAAGTATATCAAGGCATTAAAGTGCATTACAAGTCTCGATACTAGTATCAAAGGTGCACAGGCGCACCGTAAAAAATAATCGTTCAAAGGGCCCATTGGCCGACTGACGCATACGAAATGACAGCGGATGGGAAATATCACTCGGCATCCGGGACTGAGGCATCCATCTTCCCCTTGCCCTTGCCAGCTGGGTCTTGTTCCTTGGCTTGCCCTTCAGTACTCTTGGTAGCAGCAGCACCCGGATCAGCAGTAGTGCCGGCCCGTGCAGGAGGAGGGACGATTGGTGTGGAGGTAGCAGGCGCAGAATCGGCCTCAGCCTTCTTCTTCGCGGCCTCCTCTCTCAGCTGGGCAGCCTCCGCCTTCCATCGGGCCAGCATGTCGTACGGCTTGGGAAGATCCGACTTAATTGCTTTACCATCAGCATCGTACGCAGGAATAATTGAATTGATATCCAAACCATCAGCAATCACACTGGCCGGGTGACGAACTTCCTTCTGGATGGCCTTGAAATTCTTCACTGAGAACTTGGACCCGTCATGGTTGAATTCGGGAAACCCGCCCACAAGCTTGGCCGGCTCGAGCTTAGGAAAATAAGCTTTAGCCAGCGCAAGCCCCCGAGTTACTCCAATCCGGCAGGACGAGCGCTTCCAATGCCCAATCCACTCGGGTATAGTGGAGCAGACGTCCAATAACCTCTTCAGGTTGCTGTGTCCAACACCCGGCCATTGCAGTTCATGAAGGATCCATTTGGTTCCGGCACAGAGCTGCCGGATAGTGCTCTTGATGGTTTTCAATTTGGCAATGTAACCTTCCTCCGGGATTACTTCATCCGGACCTGCAGAAAGTAGGAGAAAGCACCGAGTAAGGAAACTCGACTATTTATCAAAATGAGAATCCGGGTCATAATTATCAAAGTTAGGAATCGTACCAGCCAGTGCACGATATGTATCGGCAATCTGAACAGAAACTTTTGTCAGCTCATCTTCTGCTGCATGAGCCCTCCTCCTATACTTCCTCGTGATCTTCCCGCTCCTCCTAGCTTCAGCTTCAGCCGCCTCACGCAGAGCCACCTCTTTCTCAAGGAGCTTGGTGGTCTTCGCCAATTTCTTCTCGGACTGGGCCACGAAAG
Organism: Alopecurus myosuroides; assembly: GCA_028641055.1. Taxonomy (NCBI): domain Eukaryota; kingdom Viridiplantae; phylum Streptophyta; class Magnoliopsida; order Poales; family Poaceae; genus Alopecurus; species Alopecurus myosuroides. Next base: position 52,212,219 of record CM054057.1, read on the forward strand.
CCTGCGTGGAGACACAGGGAAGGATTAGTCGGATATACCGCGAAGTTCCAAGCAAATTATCAATAAGTTCACTCGGAACTTGGGGACTAGATAAGGATACAGGCAATATCATTCGGATTTACCTCATGTTTAGCTGTCAAAGCTTCTAAGATATTTTCTTCATCGGCCCTCAAGGTGTGAAGGGCATCCATCATCTGGGAGAATGTCATGTCTTCGGGCCTGACGCCAGAAGAGCCGGCAGCTTGATCGCCTGGCGGGTGAATTTTCCCCGACTTTGGAGTCGAGACCCGGACTGTCTGGGTGTCCGGGTTTGGAGAACTCATCTTCGTGTCCAGGATCTCAACCTCTTCGTCCTCAGCCTCTCCGGATGGCTTTGGAGACCCGGTTTCCTGGTGAGTTGGGTCACCCAAGGAGCCTTGTTCCTGGTGGTCTTCAGCATCACCGCCAGTCGCGGCGTCCGTATTATCAGTCGGCCCCTCCGTCTCCCTGTTATCGGTCTCCATGTTCTCCGGGTCACTAAGTGTGACTTGGGCGCTAAGAATAAAAGAAAGAAACAGTTAGTGGCAGTGGAGGAAGATTATCGAGTATGCGGGGATATCATACAACAAGGACTCACCCGGTGTTCACAGCATAATCCGGGGGGAGCTCGCTGCTGGAAGCGGATTAAACTGTCGCAGAAACCGATAGCGGAACCCGGAACTGCCCAGCCCGTGGATGGTTGGGGGAGGGGTGACGCCGAGGAGAATTGGAAGGATGAGGTCGAGAAGTACCGGCACGGCGGACCGGTGAGGTGGCGATGCCCGGGTTGAGGGGATCGTCACCCGGGGAACTCCGCGTCAATCTACGCTTGGCCGGAAGAGAGTCCTTCAAATGTGGTGAGTTGGATAATTGTTGGTTAAGTTTTCGCATGTTATCAAAGGAATAGGGTTCGGAGGACATAAAGGAGAAGGGAACCTTGGATACCACCCCCTGGTCTTCCTCTTGGCCCCAACAACTGCTTCTTGTTCAGGGTCGCTTTGGTCGGATTCGGTGGCCTCCGGGTCCCCCTCGTCCTTGTCATCTCTGTCCTCCAACCCTGTAAGTCGAGTATGTATAATTGGAAAAGGTTAGACGTGTGAGCAAAATGGCGCCAGTGAAGTTGATAGAAGACCTGGATAAATACCTTCGTCATTGTCAGCCGGTTCTTCATCTTCTTCCGGGTCTCCGGAAGAAGGGGAGGTCTCGACGTTCCAGAAAACGTTATCAGCCTGAGTCAAAAGCACAAGGGTAAGAATCAGTAGTCATATCAAGCGAAAGCATGAAGGTAAAAGTATAAGAGTCAGATTTTACCGCTGGAGCCGGGTTATCCCGGGTGAATGGAGCTAACCCGGCGCTGTTTTTGATCACCTCCAATTTTTCCGTCAAGAAACTCTTGATGGTTTTGTTGGTATCGCTGGCTGGGTAGTTCTTAGAAGAATATCGGAGCGCGTCTGTGACGTGCCCCGAGTAGTCGCACATTAGCTTGGTGCGGATGGAGTTGGTCTGGATTCTGAAGTCCACCCAGGTCTTGACCAATTTGAGCCCAAGAAGACCTTGGGCGGAGAGGACGGCTATCTTGGTTAGAAAAGGTTGGATGGCCTCCCTGTCCGACTCAGGGGCAAAGGCGTTGAAAGACTCGGAGATATCCAGGAGACCCTCCGAGTAACCTGGTTTCCTTTCACCGGGTGGGGAGGTGTCTCGGCAATAGAAGAAGGATAATTGCCAGTGCTTGACATGGGAATTCAGATTGAGAGTTGGCATTGGGGAATTCTTGCGGCGCTGGATAGAAACCCCGCCGCAAGCAAGAAGCGCCCCGTCACCGCTTTCACCGCACGGTTTGCATTGGAAGAGTTCAATAAAAAGAGCCAGATTTGGCGGAATGCAAAAATAAGACTCGCAAAGGATGATAAGATGGGTAATGTTCAACATAGAGTTAGGCCCTATGTCGAACACCCGGAGGCCATAGTGGCTTAAGACCTCGCGGAAAAAAGAATGACCCGGAGGGCGAAACCCCCGGGTCACATGCTCGATGAAGCAGATTACCTCATCGGAAGTAGGTGTAGGCCGGGTCTCATCACCCGGCACTCTCCAATGGATATCTTTCTGAGGGGGGAGGACCCCTAACTCGGCCAGCTCTTCTAACTTGGCCTTGGTGACGGTGGATCGCGCCCAGTTGGCGGATATTGATTGGGTTGTCCTTGCTCTTGCTTGCTGCTTCCCTTGCTTCTTGGGAGCCATGGGTTCGGTCTGCAAAAGCACGAGACAAAAAGGTACAAGACGTAAGACTCGGAAATCATGGGTTATCCGGATATTTGCAAGCAGTATCAAAAAGAGGTATGGGAATTATGAGTTGTCCGGGTATCGCCGGATGTAGCGAGAATTACAGATTGTCCGAGTATCGAGTATCAGAACAGAAACTATGGGGGACTTACGTATTGGTGATCGTCTGCGGAAGAAGGGTGATTTCCCATGTATCTACTGCGGGTAAAAGAACCGGAAGAAGCGGATTTTCCGAGTATTGGTGGCAGTTGCAGAAAATTTGGGCGCCCCGGGCCTAGATTGGAAATTTCATTTTCAAATTCGTGGTGAAATTAGTGACTACAAGCAATAGGAGAATGAAGTGGAGCCTATATTCAAGCCATTGGATGAACTAGTACGAGTCTAAGCGACCTAATCCGGCGCGGGGCAAGAAATAGCCCGCGGTTGGCCTAGATCCAATCTAGAACGAATCAAGAAATTATGAGGCTAATTCTATGGGAGCAAGAAGCTTACCGGAGGAGATTGGAGTAGAGCACGACGGCGGCAGATGGCGCAATCTGAATGACCCTTTGCGATTCCCGGCGGGCAAGATGAGGGCGCATTGGCGGAGCTTGGCGGCGGCGCGGAACGGTTCGAGGACGAACTTAGCCGGCGGCGGCTTTGCTCCGGCGGTGAGCTCGAGGTTCCCGTGGTGATGTTGCGCAAGCGCGAGAGATGGGGAGGAAGAAGGAGTTGGAATGGACCGTTGGGGGTTAGGTTATCCCCTGGGTACCTATTTATAAGGTACGGGCGGATAAACCTAGTCCAACGGGCGGGAACCTGAAATTTCGGGATAACGGATACCCGCCCGGATTTTCTGAGATATGCTTTAAGTGCTGGACGAGATATCCGGAATGGATGCGAAACAAATCTTCTGCGTGATACCTGGACTAATTAAACAAGTAAAGTAAGCCGGATCTTTGGCGTCTGCATCAGGGGCGTTGACCCGGAAAAGTAAATACTGGACTTGGAGAAAGCCGGGTTACTATATGGCCACCATGGAGTTAGGCCTAGCTGTTTATCAAAGCAATCTAACCCGGCCTCTATGAACTTGTATGTTTGTTATTTTTTGCAGGGAATAGCGTGCGCTTCAAGGAGGATCTCATGAAGCCCAAGCTATTCTGGGGACTACTGATGGAGGGATGATAACCCGGTAGGCCAACACCAAGGAGTAACTCGGCCCAAAGGACGCTGCACAAGACCCGGCTTAAGATAAAGGAGTTTCTAGAAGGCCCAAGAGCGTAGGCCTCGTAACCCGGATTGTGGGTTCCGATAAGGAAGTTCAGGGTTTGTAAGCAGTGTCCGGGTAGGATTCAGAGTGCGCCTTGGAGAGTAGGCCAGGGGGTCCGGATATTATATAAGCCGGCCCCTAGGGTTAGACGAGAGAGATCCAAGAGTTTGAGCAATATCGCTAGGTATCGAGTATCCAGTGTAATACGAGAGTTGAGTTAATATATCTAGATCGGAGACTCGACGACTTGATTGCCGGCTATCAGATCGCATATCATCATGTTTTCCCTTGAGCTAAACCCTCTCCCAAACACCAGAGTCGATTTTCCCCAAGATAAGTTACCCCCGGTAACGTCTGCCGTGATAATCCCACGACAGTACGTACGTCTGGTTCAATCCCTGATGATTTTGGATTTGATTCTGTGTCAGGAGAGGCCACCTGCGTTCAGTCGGATGGAGAAGAATCGGTCGGGACAGTAGATCCTATAGAAGAGCCCACCACGAAGAGGGAACAGCCGGAGGAGCCGTCATGGACCCCGCGTGGCCGGGTCATGAGAGAAGATGATACCGAGTCTATCTTGCACCTGCTAGAGGATCGGTACGAGGAGGATACCTGTGATGAGGAAGAGTATGAGTCTTCACCAAGCATCGTGCGCCAGGTCGCGGTCTACACGGCCCCTGCAACCAATCTCAATCAGGGGGACGTGACTACGGCTGCGGTCGGAGCAGCGTGAGCATTGGCCCAGCAGCAAAACCCGGCTGACGGAAATCCGGTTCTGACCCGGGTTGACGGAGAGTCGGCTTCAGTCACCAGCCGAGCAGCGGATAGCGAGTTGCAGGCGAATATGTTTGGGTTTATGACGAACAGGACGCCGGGAGCGGGTCCCTCGAATCCACAACACCCGGCCCTGTTCAATAACAACATGATCCTGGATCCCACAGTGCTAGCTACGGTGATAACCCCAGAGAACGCGGCGGTGCGCGCTAGGGATCTGGATGTAGCCCGTCTTGCATTGGAGCAACATAGGAGAGATGTGGAAGCAGAAAAGCAAGGAATAGCCACACGCTGGCGTGAGCTTGATGCACTGGAGAACCGGCTCCGGGTTGGACAACCAGGGCGCATCAAAGGTACCAGACTAAATTACCGGCAACGGGTGGAGTCTTAAATCCGGCCGCACTATTTATCACACCCCAAGATCAACCAACCCGGCTGTGAATCAAGAAACTGTACATCAGCCTGCAACTGGAGGACAGCCGGCAAACGTGCAGGTCGGGTTACCCACATTACAGACTGGGGTCGCCGTTGGCAACACAGCACCACCACCGACACCATCGCGATTTCGCACGCCGCCAGGACACTTCAACAACCCCATGGACAATGTTTACGCAGCAACAATTGCATTGAATCAGATCCCCGTAAGAGAGTCACCCCACGCGGAGGAGACCCGGCGGGTGATAGATCTATTGCGCACAACAGTGGCACAGCAAGTTAATTACCCGGATAATAGGAGTGGAATGCATGGGACGCCATATATCAGCCGGCAACACGGCAATACTGGCAATATTCAAACAAGTTCGGCGCGGCGGAGGGCAGAGCAGCAGCAACTGCCGCCTCCTCCCCGCGTTCAGGCAGCACCAGCAGCATCAGCAGCACAAGCTATTGTGGATAGTTCCAGAGCTAGGCGAGCCGCGGCCGGGTCTGCGGTACACGGGCCAGTAGCAGTGCCACGTCCAGCCATACCCCCCGCAGGATCGCATGTTTCCCGAGTAAGGCCAGTACCAACTAATCTTGTTGGGCCCAAGTGTCTGTCGGATAGCATCAGGGCTGAGCCTTACCCGGATAAATTCAAGGAACCGGGTAAAGTAGTGAATTATGAGCCAACTATGGATCCAGAAACATGGTTGAGCAGCTATGAGATGGCTATGTCGATTCGCAACGCATCTGAAAATCTTCAAGCCAAGTTCATGTACTTAATGATGTCAGAGGGAGCAGCGAAATTATGGTTCAACAACCTACCAGAAGGATCTATCAAGTCATGGGATGAGTTGAAAATGGCGTTTATCAAGCATTTTCATGGGACATGCAGGAAGTTGTTTACTATTGATGATCTAGAACGGTGTGTGCAAAAGAAGGGAGAATCGGCGCAGTTGGGTGCGCCGGGTTATGGAGATACTTCACTCATCCACGGACATTCAGCCAAAGGATGCGTTACAAGCTATGGCAAAGACGTGCAAGTATATACCTTTAGTACAAAAGCTAACTCGCATGCCATCTAGTCGGAATGCTTCAGAGGTTACAATGGGAGAGCTAATGGATGCATGCAACAAGCACGCTGCAACGAATACCACAGAAGAGGACGTTGATGAGAAGAAAGCAAAATTAAACACGAGCAATAATGGAAGAGCCGGCAATGGGTCTGCGCCGGGTAACAATGGAGGTAACAATGGAAACAACCAGAACAAGCGCCCGTTCGAGGGAAATTCCGAGTTTGTCGCCAGCACAGAAGCCGGGTCTTCGAGACCCAGGGCCGAAGGAAATTTTAATGGAGGAAATCATAACGGAGGAAACTACCAGGGGCCCGTTCGAGGGAAATTCCGAGTTTGTCGCCAGCACAGAAGCCGGGTCTTCGAGACCCAGGGCCGAAGGAAATTTTAATGGAGGAAATCATAACGGAGGAAACTACCAGGGGCCACCGAGGCCGGGTAACAACTGGGATATCTTCATAATGGCGTGCCCAAAACACAGCAGGAACGAAAGGCCGGCTAACCACTCATTGGAGCAGTGTGTGGATTTACAGAGATGGAAGAACGAGGAAGTAAACAATGCTATGCGAGGTGCAGGCCGGGGAGAAGGACCGGGTCCGGGTGGAAACCCGTGCAACGGCCCACCCCCAGCAGGCAACCCAGTAGGCGGAAATCCGGGTAATAACCAGGGAGGAGCTGGAGGTTTCCAAGCTAACCCCAAGCAGTTGGGACAATATCACGTACATACTACAGGAATTTCCAACAAGGATAGAAAGATACTCAAACGAGCAGTGAATGCGGTCAATTCAGCTGTTCCGAGATACCTGAGATGGTCAGATCAAGAGGTGACATGGAGCAGAAGAGATCACCCAGAAACAATAGAACATCCGAGTGTGCTAGCATTGGTGGTTGCGCCGCAGGTTAATGGTTATGAGCTGAAAAAGGTCTTAATGGACGGTGGAAGTAGCATCAACATTTTATATTGGGAAACTTTCCTACGCATGGGTCTCAAGGAGTCTCAGCTACAGAAAAGTTCAACAGTTTTTCACGGGATTGTGCCGGGTCACTCGGCGTGCCCCGAGGGAAAGATCACTTTGGAAGTTGCTTTTGGTGAGTCGAAGGACAATTTCCGGGTTGAGTGGCTCACGTTCGAGGTGGTAAAATTGCGCAGTCCTTATCACGCGCTATTCGGAAGGCCGGCTTACGCTAAGTTCATGGCCAGGCCGTGTTACGTATACCTACAGGTAAAAATTCCGGGTCCTAAGCAAACTATTACCATACATGGAAACCGGATTATAGTGGCTGAGTGTGACGAAGGAGATGCGGCAATGACGGAACAGGCCTGCAGGAAGGAAGAGCTCAAGTATTACCGGTCTCAAGTAGACCCGGACGACAGAACAGCATTGAAGAGGCCGAACACTGAGGATGAGAGAGCAAATTTCAAAGCAGCACAAGATACCAAGATGGTGGCCTTTGTCGAAGGTGATCCCTCTAAGAAATTTGATATAGGATCTAACCTGGACAATGAGCAGGAAAAAGCACTCGTGGAGTTTATTCGTTCAAATAAAGATGTGTTTTCTTGGACGCCTAGAGATATGCCGGGTATCCCCACGGAGTTAGCAGAGCATAGCTTGCATGTTGATCCCAAATCTAGGCCCGTGAAGCAGGGCATGAGGAAGATGAATGAGGAAATAAGAAAAGCTATAGGAGAAGAAATTGCTCGGCTGCTGACAGCCGGCTTTATCATGGAAGTATTTCACCCGGATTGGTTGGCAAATCCGGTTCTCGTGATGAAAAAGAGTAACGAGTGGAGGATGTGCATAGATTATAGGAGTCTCAACAAGCATTGCCCAAAGGATCCGTTTGCCCTTCCAAGGATAGATCAGATCATAGATGTAGTGGCTGGAAGTGACCTATTATGTTTCCTGGGTGCATATTCCCGGTATCATCAGATCAAGCTCAAGAAGGAAGAATGGGAGAAAACATCGTTCATAACCCCTTTTGGGGCCTTTTGTTACAAAACCATGACTTTTGGATTGAAGAACGCTGGTGCAACTTATCGGCGGTGCATTCAGAAGTTCTTCGAGGACCAAATTGGACTCAACGTTCATGCTTATGTGGATGATGTGGTGATCAAGACCAGAAAAGCGGAAACGTTTATTGATGATCTAAAGGAAACGTTCAAGAACCTGAGAAGATATCAGATGAAGCTTAATCCCACAAAGTGTGTATTTGGAGTTCCAGCAGGAAAGTTACTCAGTTTTATTGTTTCAGAGAGAGGAATTGAGGCAAACCCGGATAAAATCAAAGCCATCCAGAGTCTGAAAAAGCCGGAAAACCTGAAGCACGTTCAGAAGCTTACAGGGTGTGTAGCAGCATTAAGCCGGTTCATATCCATACTCGGAGAGAAGGCGATACCCTTATACCGGCTCTTGAGGAAATCCGATAAATTCGTTTGGGACCAAGAGGCGGATGAGGCGTTCGAGGCACTAAAAAAGCAGTTATCTGAGGCACCAGTTTTAGCAGCCCCGGGTCCTAAAGAGCCCATGCTACTATACGTTGCGTCCGGACCTCGGGCAGTTAGCGCGGTGGTTGTTGTTGAGCGCAAGGAGGATGGGAAAGATCACCCGGTTCAGAGGCCGGTTTATTACGTCAGCGAGGTATTATCAGAAGCAAAAAATCGTTACCCACATTGGCAGAAGCTGGTTTTCGGGGTCTTCATGGCCAGCCGGAAATTGAAGCCATATTTTCAGGAACACCCCATAACAGTGGTTAGCTCCATACCAATGTCGGATATCATCGGAAACTCGGATGCAACAGGTAGGATAGCCAAGTGGGCGATCGAGATGGGAGATTATCACATCAACTACGAGCCCAGGCCAGCAATCAAATCTCAAGCTCTAGTTGACTTCATTAATGATTGTACTCACACATGCATACCCACAGTGGCACCAAGTCCCGAGTCTTGGATAATGCACTTTGATGGTTCCAAGCAATATGAGGGACCAGGAGCTGGAGTGGTGCTCACATCACCCAAAGGAGACAAGTTGAGCTACGTGTTGCAGATTCACTTTGATTGTTCCAACAACGTGGCCGAGTATGAGGCATTATTGCACGGACTGAAGGTAGCCAAGGAGATGAACATCAAGAGGATACGATGCTATGGAGATTCAGACCTTGTGGTACAACAAGTCTCAGGAACTTGGGATAGAAAGGATGCAACTATGGCAGCATACGGCAGGGAGGTGGACAGGGTTGCCGGGTGTTTTTCCGGGTATGAGGTGGAGCATATAGACAGAAGAAAAAACGATGCAGCAGATGCACTCGCCAGACTCGGCTCGCGCAGAGAGCCGGTTCTACCCAATGTGTTCCTGGACGAGCTATGGCGGCCATCAGTTAAAACCGAGTCTGAGGAAGAAGTGGCTAACCAAGACCCGGATTTGGAACTCGTGGCCACAGTACGTGTTGTTCCCGAGTGGACAGAGCCGTTTCTGGTCTACCTATCACAGGGCGAGTTACCACAGCGGGAGGTATTAGCAAGGCAAATTCTGAGGCGAGCAAAGGGCTATTCTATCATCAATGGGAGCTGTATAAAAGAAGTGCAGCAGGAGTCTTTTTACGCTGTGTAGCACCAGAAGAAGGCCGGCAGATTTTGAAGGAGATCCACGAAGGTGATTGTGGGCATCATGCATCCACAAGATCCCTTGTGGCCAAAGCTTATCGACACGGTTTCTTCTGGCTCACGGCCCTAGCAGACGCAGAGCGCTTGGTGGCAAGGTGTGACGGATGTCAAAGGTACGCTCGCCAAACCCATGTGCCGGCTATGGAATTGCGGACTATCCCGCTAACCTAGCCGTTTGCTGTTTGGGGTATGGATATGGTTGGCCCCTTTCACATGTCACCTTGCAAAAAGACACATCTCTTGGTGGCTATTGATAAGTTTACCAAGTGGGTTGAGGTTATGCCAGTTACCAATTGTGAAGCAATTACGACAGTCAATTGTTATCTATCGGTTTGGGTATCCCCATAGCATAATAACGGACAATGGAACAAACATGTCCCTTGGTGAGATGGAAAAATTCTGTGGTAAGAACGGAATCCGGCTTGATATAGCCTCAGTGGCCCACCCACAGGCTAATGGACAAGTAGAGAGGGCAAATCAGGAGTTGCTTCGTGGATTAAAACCACGGCTGCGAGTCCCGTGTACCAGAGCTGCTGGTGCATGGGTTGAGGAGTTACCTTCAGTGGTTTGGGGAATCAACACCACACCTAACAGATCTACTCAGATGACACCGTTCTTTATGGTTTATGGTGCAGAGGCGGTATTGCCGAGTGATATTATTCACGACTCGCCTCGAGTGTCGGCTTAAGTCGAGGTGGAGAACGAGAAGACCCGGCAGGACGCCGTGGATATGCTGGAAGAACACAGAGAACAATCCTTGGAGAGATCAGCCATATACCAGCAAGATCTGAGGAGATACCATAGTCGGCGAGTCAAAACCCGGGTCTTCCAGGAAGGAGACCTGGTTCTGCGCCTGGTACAGTCAAAGGAAGGAAAACACAAGTTATCCCCACCATGGGAAGGACCGTTCATTATAAGCCGGAATCTGCACAACGGATCTTATTACTTGATAGATGCAAGGGAAGAGTCGGTTACTGTTAATGACACTGCTCATACCACTTCATCTATGCAAGAAAGAGAAAGACCATGGAACGTGGCTCAGCTGCGTCCCTACTTGTAACATCCCAAGTATGAAAAACCACCCCTAGAATGTTTGTTTTCTTGTTCTATTTATGTTTTGCATCATGACATCATCATTGCATTTGTTTTGGCATTTGTTTTCCATTTGTTTTCATCTGTTTTCCCTTGTTTTCCCATTTGAAATTCAAACAATATTCAAATATTTGTTTCATACTTGTGCTGTCACAATTTTCAAATAGAAATATTCAAATAAAAACAACCATTTGTTTCCATCAAAATAGAAAGCTCAAACTATTTAACTTGTTCTTTTTAATAATTCACTTGATTCAAATTTCATTCAAATGCAATTAAGTTTCCAAACAGCAACCATTTTTTGAAGTTTATGAAAATTACAAAACAAATAAATCATTTGTTTCAAATAAACTTGAATTTAAAAACTTTTAAGTTGCTTAAGTTCAATTATTCAATTAATATTAAATTCAATCAAATTCAAACAAATCTACAAACAGCAACAAATTTGAATTATTTGAAAAACAAAAGTTTGCAAACTGTTGCTGTTGAAATAAACAACCTACACAAATTTTCCTAAATTTTTCTACCCCCAAAAACCCTACCCTTTTCTTCCTATTTCTTTTCAGCAAAAAAAAAACAGAACAGAGAAAATAAAAAAGAAAAAAATCGCAGAGAGAGAGGCAGCAGGCCCAGCCCACCAAGCCTTTCCCCACGGCCTGCTACCCCCCTCCCCTTTCTCCTACCTGTACGGCAGCGCGATGCCGCTGTCCACGTCGGCGATGCCGAGCAGCAGACGGCTGCGGCCACTCCTTCTCCTCCATATAAGCCCTGCCCTGAGGGCTCTCCCTCTGCCCTAGCCTCCACCTCTCTCCCTCGCGCCGCTGTCGCCATTTTTCTCTCTCTCTGCACCTGTTCCTCTCCACCTCTGAAACCCGAGCGCCACCACCTCTGAAACCCCGGTGATCGCCGCCGTTGCGATGCCCCACCGTCCGGGCTAACTGCGGGAATCGTTTCCCCGTCGCCTCCTCGACCTCCTCGACACCACAGCAGCCACGGGGACCTCTCGGATCGACGCCGCCATCCTCTTCCCCTCGCCGGCGACCAACACCTCCCCGAGCCTCTGCCTCACCTGCAAACGGCGGTGAGCTCCACCTTTTTTTTCCTCCCTCTTTCTCTCTGCACGAGTGCGCACGCTCACCACACGCACACGCACGCCCTCGAGCACAGCAGCAGCAGCAGCCGCGACGATCGCCGCCGGCGACTGCCTCTGTCAGTTTCAGAAACTGAAACTTGTTCAGTTTCAGTTAGCAGCGGCTAACTGAACCTCATCCTCCCTTTGCACACTATACTGACAAGAAACTCGAGCCACCGCAGTGGCACAGCACCGCGCGCTCGCCCGCGTGGTCGTGGGTTCGATCCCCCGCGCGCAACCTTTTTGGGATTTATTCCCCCTCGTCCAGGCCCACCTGTAGGTGACCCCTGTGGCCCAGTCAGCTGCCACGCCGGCCACAGTGGCCCCAGGGCCCCCTCGTCAGTGGCCAGGCTAGGCCACTTCGAGGTAGAAAATGTTTCTGCCTTTTTCTTTTTAAGTTTAAGTCCAAATCTTTTACAGAATAGTCCCTAAATTTAAAATACAAATAACTTGTGAAATTCAAATCCAAATAATACAAATGAAATATGTATTCTGCACCAAATTAAATTCTCTACATGATTAAAGCATTTGTTTTCTGTTTTGAACATTTCAAATGAATTCAAATTTCAAATTCAAACAAATCATTTCAAATTTGGTTAATTTCATAACTAATTCATTATTATTTCAAATGTCACATATAAAATATGTTTTCCATGCCAAGTTGAACCACTTTTCCAAATATAAACTTTGTATCATGTTTTGAATAATTAAAATTGGTTAAATAATTTAAACCTTGTTTAAATCATTTAAATTTGCTAAATTCATAACTTGCTCAAATTAAGTTATTTTTGAACTTATAAAATATGTTTTCAAACCAGAAAAGTATAAACTTTTCAAATATGAATTTGGTTTAATGTTTTGAACAAATAAAAAATTCCAAATAAATTCATACTTGAATTAAATTCATTTAAATCTTGTTTAAACTTGTTTAATTCATAAGTAATTTATTTTAAATCCTTTTTCAATAATTGAAACATGTATTCCACCTAAAATTTTGTGTACTTTCCAAATATGAACTTTGTTATCTATTTTGAAAAATTAAAATAGGTGAAAACAACAAATTCTTGTGTAACACCTTTAAGGAACCAAAATTCCATAACTTAATAAATAAAATTCCAAACTTGGTAAACCTTATTTCAAATTGATCCTATTGTTGTTTTCTTATTGTTTTTCTCATCCATGCATCATGCTAATTCACTTTCACATGATGGTTAGATGTAGATCATTTAATCCAACCTTAACTCATGGGCTTTCCATATGCAATCCAAATTGCATATGGGTCCATTTAATTATGTTATGTTACCATGTCAACTAGCTTATTTTTTATGCATCAATTAAATGGCCATGCATCATCCCATGATTGTGCATTATGCCATGTTATTGATTGTATGTCTCTCTGCATTGTCTGTTTGCTTCTTCTCGAATAGACGACGACGTTGAGACAGACGAGACTTACGACACCCCTTCTGAGGATCTAGCTCAGTACCAGGCTGCTGAGTTTGCAGGCAAGTATTCACTCACATGAACCATTGTGTTCCTTTCCACATTGGATACCGATACTTTCCTTTGTCTGTTCTGCTAGCCTTATGAATCGTTGCTTGTGTTACGATCCTATCACATGTTATCCCTTAACCCTGGTATAGCCTCACCTCCACACCTATAACCCTGTTGCTTGTTGCCCGTGTCTTACTAGCATGCTTAGGGTTGTTTCTGCTCGAGTCTGTTGCCCGTTAATTTCTGTTACTATATCATTATGTTCTGGGGCTCGATGTTTAAACAACAATCATGTTAATGTTATGGTTAATAATAATTTGATGATAAGGCACCGGCAGGAGGCCCGGCGTGGTTTTGAGGCCTGCTAGTGTCGACCCTAATTAGGAAAAGGGTCTTGTCTACTGATCCATGATGAGCGCACTATCCGCATGTGGGAAGCGTGTATGGGCGACCCCCTCAATTTGATTCGATTCGCATCTCGTCCAAATCGCCTCATTTAGTTCGGGTTTTCCATTTGCCGCATGCATATGTATTTGCGAACCCAGGCCAGGGTGGAACTTTTGTAGTCGGCATTTAGGGAGACACGTTCTTAGAGTGCTATGAGGGTCCCCTTTTCTTCGTGGGGCTTGATTAGCCGTGCGCTCAATTGCACGGGGTTCTTTGGGCTTGATGCGGAGAAGAGTTGAGTTGTGTTGAGTGCCCCGCTTGGTGGAAGGCATTCCATCTGGCGGGTTATTCTTACGTGTATGGCCAAATTGGTGCACCCCTGCAGGGTAAATCTTCTCGAGAAGCCGTGTTTTCCGCGGTTATGGATGACTTGGTGAAAGTACTGGCTAACAAGTACTCAGACAACTTACACCTAATGGTTAACAATCTGACTAGTAATAGTCTTATTGCCACAATAACTTGAACCATCATTAATCCAACTGTGTGATTTATCCTTGGATTGCTTCTTTGGATAAGGGGCGAGATCCAGGATGGGTTTGTTTGGAGTTAGTTGTAGTTGGTTCCGATACGCTATCTTATCTCCTTTCTGTTAGCCGGAAGTTGTAGTATGTATTTGTAGTTGGTTAGTGCAGCCCGCTGCCGCATCTTTTGTATCACCCTTTCTCTCCGTTGAACCCAAAGCATCTGTGCTTGGTGTTGACGGGTACAGTTTGGTATCTTGTGAGTCTTGCTTGCCAGTACGTTTATGTACTGACCCCTTTGGGGTTGTGGTTTCCGCAGACTACGTTTACGAGGATCCCCGTGATGGCTACTACGTGGAGTATGACGAGGCTGCTGACGAGTAGATAGCGGACCCGGGCATGATCCGAGACATCGTGGATGGGCTCCGTCTTTTCATTTCCGGCCTCTTAGGCCTATTTGGATCTTGTCTGTACTCAGACACTTTGGATGCTTCCGCTGTGTTGTAATGATGAATTGTTGGGACATGTGTCCTCTGGATGATTGTATTTGCTATCTCTGCTCTAGTGAGAGCTATTTGCAACTTATTTCGATCTTTTGTGTCTTAGAGATATGTTGTGATATCAGTTGTTCTAATGCCGTTGACGTACCATGTGTGTATGTTATGAAGTACGTCAACGGAAGTGTCCTGATTTCTATGGGATGGTTTGCGCAGACGATGGATAGTAGAGAATGGTTGTCACACGTTTACGTGTTGGCCTGCTCATATTGAGATGCGGGTGCCGGTATGCCCCGTAAGCCATTTGTTCTACTATTTAGCGGACTGTGAGTATCCTCTAGAAGTCCGGGTGCGACAAATGGTATCAGAGCCTGTCTGCCTGTAGGATCCCTTTTACTGGTCGCAATTGAGTCTAGAAACTATTTTGTAGCTATATAGGAAAAATGAAACGTGAGAGTAGGAATTCTGTTCTCTTTCTTCTTTTCCCCACCCACCCTCCCTTTTCTGGTAAGGAAGTGCAACGTTGTTTTTCTCTTCTCATCTAAACTTTCAAGTTAGGATTTCACGTATCCTGGTTTCTCTAGGATAGTTATATCTACTAGTCCATAGGAATGGAGGTGGTTGTGACATGATTTATCATGTTGCCTACTCACGATTGAGAACGGAGGCGTGTAAGCCCCGGAAGCAGATCCTCTATTCCTTAAGCAGTAGATATTGATCCTTTAGAAGCCCGGATGGGTTTTCCGTAGTACCTCAGGAGTGTTTTGGTCTCGTGTTTCCCAATGTTGCTTCGATATCCTGTTCTTCTCAACATCCTTTTCGTCCGTTGAAACCTTGTTGTTGCTTTCCACTTCAGTTCTTCTACCGGCGTCTAATCAAAAATTCCCCGATCATCTGCAGATGGATCTCAGGTTCTTCCCGCAGGTGGTTCGTATGACTCGTTGCGAGAGCACTGCCGGTTATCCGGAGATGCTGAGGGACATGGTCACTTATCTGGGGTTCCGTTGGGCACCAGAGTACCAGGTCTACGAGCAGCAGCGAGAGTTTGACCAGACCTACTACCAGGCTATCGTCTACATTCTGTCACATGATGGCATGATCGTAGTCCACCGCTACGAGGCAGTAGGTTCCACAGTGGATATGGCTGTGCAGCAGGCAGCTTATGTGAGTCTCACCGTCCTTCGTGCTGACTACTGGGGATTTGACGATTCCATCTATCGCCACATCCCCCGTGGTTATATCACTTCGGAGGGAGCTCACTTCACTCTCTACGACAACTTGGATGTTTACGAGCATGATAACTCCAGGCTGCACACCACCGCTCAGTTTGTGAGGCATAGTGACGCAGTTGCCCGCACACTATCTCAGGAGTTGGCTTCAGTCAGAGAGCAGCTCTACCTTGCTTTGACTCGTCTGGCGACTTACACCGCAGACTTTGTTGGAGACGAGCGCTTTGCACGTTTCGAGCAGCCAGTTGGTCGTCCTCTGCCAGATGCTGGAGGTTACGAGCCGATCAGAGGTCCACTCCTCAACCTTGGTGCTGGTTACACTGGGATTCCCCGCTTTGGAGCACAGGGAGCCGATGCTATGTACTTCACCACACCTAGAGCCGGGCTCAGACCACGTCAGATCTATGTGGATCGTCGTTCTACCTACTTTCGTGGGCGTCCTCCTCACCGTAACTCTCGACGTACTACTCACCGCCGTCCTGCGTGATGATCATGGGAGTACCGATGTATCCATTCTTAGCTATGTTTAGTTATCCTTTGGCATTCGAACCATTTGTGGTGTGTTGGATATTCTGATGTATTTGAACATGTGATGATGTACCTGTTGGTTATCTATTCATGCGTCAGAATAATCTCTCTTTCGGTTGCCAAGTCTATCCTTTTCAATTGTTGTGCTAAAATGCATTTCCATTCAGGATGCCTCCAACAAGGAACACCCCGCCTGAGCCACCGCCAATCACGGAGCTGTTGACTCAGATGACCCAAGTCATGGCACAGATGGCCCAGTTCCAGACTAATCAGCACAACACCCAGACGGCTCCACGAGTCAGCATCAAGGAGTTCCTCAGTCTGGGTCCGAGAGCTTTCGTGGCAACACGCGAGCCTCTGGATGCTGATGACTGGATCCGTGAGATAGCTAAGGCTCTGGAGATTGCTCACGTTGCTGAGGAAGACAAGGTCAAGTATGCCTCCTATCTGCTGAAGGGTCAGGCAGCTACTTGGTGGGAAAACTACCAGACCATGAGAGCTGGCTATCCAATTACCTGGGGTTGTTTCAAGGAAGCTTTCCTGAAGCACCATATTCCAGATGGTCTCATGGAAAGGATGCGTGAAGAGTTTTGCTCACTCAAGCAGGGCAAGCTGGACGTCATTGGCTATCAGAGTGAGTTCAATCGCCTCGCTCGTTACGCTGGTGATGAGGTGTCCACTGAGGCTAAGAAGATGGCAAGGTTCCGCAGAGGTTTGAACCCGGAACTCAAGTACGCCCTCACCAATATCAAGGCCAACAACTTCGAGGAGCTCGTTAACACCGCGCTCAATGAAGAAAATGGGCGCAACGCGTTCGAGGAGTCTCGCAAGCACTCGCGTGAGGGTGGTTCCTCCTCCAACATGACCACCCCTCCGCAGAAGCGCCGCATCTGGGTGCCAAATGGTGCTGTCACTAGGGCTCCATATGCCCAAGCTTCTCCAGGCTTCGCTCCCCGCCCACCCAACCCTGTTCAGATGCATGATCCAAGGGCTTCGATGGGGAAGCCAAGGCCAGGGCCTCCTCGTGTCGTCACTTGCTACAAGTGCAAGCAGACGGGGCACTACGCTGACAAGTGCACGCAGAGGCAGCTACCTCCACCACCACCTCGTCCCAACACAAACCAGGCAATGGTGCGTGCTCCCCCGCCTAAGGCCTTCA
Source organism: Alopecurus myosuroides (assembly GCA_028641055.1). Classification (NCBI taxonomy): domain Eukaryota; kingdom Viridiplantae; phylum Streptophyta; class Magnoliopsida; order Poales; family Poaceae; genus Alopecurus; species Alopecurus myosuroides. The sequence goes on from CM054057.1 coordinate 52,229,730, forward strand.
ACTCCAACAACAGGCCTGTCGGGAGGACCGCAAGGGTGAATCATGTCAAGATCGAAAAAGCTGAGGAAGCTCCTGACGTCGTTCTCGGTATATTACCCGTAAACTTTATTCCAGCTAAAGTGTTGTTTGATACCGGAGCATCACATTCTTTTGTGTCAAAGACTTTTGCCGCAACAAACAACTTAATTGTGGTTCCACTAAGCAATCAAATCACCGTTCACTCCCCGGGATCTCAAATTTTGACTTCCAAGATAAGTAAGGATAATCAAATCCTAATTGGAGGCCACATTTTCCTTGCTTCTCTCATGTTGCTGGGAAATTCTGACATTGATGTCATTCTTGGTATGGATTGGCTGAAAGCTAATAAAGCAAGGATTGACTGTGCTCAAAAGTCAATAACTCTGTTCCACCCTTCTGGCCAGATAGTCTATTCTCCAAATGAATCAAGGTCCATTCAGCTATGCACACTCGATGCAAAACCTCTACCTCTACTCGAAAATGTTCCGGTGGTTTGTGAATTCCCTGACGTCTTTCCAGAAGAGTTGCCAGGGATGCCTCCGGACAGAGCAGTTGAGTTCGTGATCGAGCTTGAACCAGGTACTGCTCCAATCTCTAAGCATCCATACAAGATAGCTCCTCCTGAACTGAAATTGTTAAAGGAGCAAATCGATATGTACATGGAAAAAAGTTACATTCAACATAGTTCCTGGCTTGGGGTTGCCCAACTCTGTTCGTTGCGAAGAAGGATCACACAAAGAGACTCGTTGTTGACTATCGTCCTCTTAACAAGAAAACCATCAAAAACAAGTATCCAATTCCTCGCATCGATGATCTTTTTGATCAACTTGCTGGAGCCTCAATATTCTCTAAGTTGGACTTGAGAATGGGTTACCATCAAATAAAGATCAGAAAAGAGGATATTCCAAAGACAGCCTTCACCACTCGCTACGGTCTATATGAATTCACCGTCATGTCCTTTGGTCTCACCAATGCACCGGCGACATTCTCTCGACTCATGAAATCTGTCTTCCATGAATACCTCGACAAGTTCGTTGTGGTATATCTTGATGACATTCTTGTCTACTCAAAATCCTGAGGAAGAGCATGAAGAACATCTTCGTCTCACTCTCATGAAACTTCGCGAGCATCGTCTATATGCCAAGTTCTCCAAATGTGAGTTCTGGATTCCAGAAGTTGCTTACCTTGGTCATGTCATCTCTGCCAAGGGCATAGCCATTGATCCAGAAAAGGTTAAAGCAATTGTTGATTGGAAACCTCCTAAGACGGTGAAGCAAGTAAGAAGTTTTCTTGGCTTAGCTAGCTATTGCCGTCGTTTCGTCCAAAACTTCTCCAAGATTGCCAAACCTCTCACTGATCTCACAAAGAAGGACAAGAAGTTCGTTTGGTCTCCACAGTGTGATGAAAGTTTCAATCTCCTGAAGACTAAACTCACTTCTACACCAGTTCTGGTTGGCCCAGATCCTACCAAACCTTTCCAAATATTCTGTGACGCTTCTCTCCAAGGTCTAGGTGCAGTTCTTATGCAAGAACGTCAAGTTGTGGCTTATGCTTCACGTCAGTTGAACGCACATGAGCTCAATTATCCAACTCATGACCTTGAACTTGCAGCAGTTGTGTTTGCCCTCAAGAAATGGAGGCAATACTTGTTGGGTAATCGCACTGAAATCTTTTCCGATCATAAGAGTCTGAAATACATCTTCACTCAACCAGATCTAAACATCAGGCAAAGGAGATGGATTGAAAAGATTAAGGACTTTGATCTCACCATTTCTTACACTCCAGGCAAGGCTAATGTTATGGCCGATGCTCTCAGTCGCAAGTCGTATTGCAATAATCTCATGATCATGGAAAGCCAACCTCCTCTTCATGAAGAATCTCAGAAGCTGAACCTTGGTCTTGTTCCTCAAGGCTATCTTGCAAACTTGACAGCCAGTCCAACTCTCGAGGACAAGATTCGTTCTGAACAACTTCATGATGCTGAAATCAAGAAGATGGTAGAACACATCAAAGAAGGCAAGGAGAAATTTAAGTCCTTCTCAATCGATGACAAGGGAACTGTGTTCTTCGAGGGACGCATTGCGGTTCCTCAAGTTCAAAGTCTCAAAGATGTCATTCTCAAGGAGGCTCATGAAACTCCTCTCTCCATACACCCTGGAAGTACAAAGATGTACCAGGATCTCAAGACCCTGTATTGGTGGCCTGGCATGAAACGTGAAATTGCTCAATACGTTTCTGATGCGATGTTTGTCAACGTGTCAAGGCAGTTCATCAGAAAACAGCCGGTCTTCTACAACCGCTGAAAATCCCTGAGTGGAAGTGGGACATGATTGAAATGGACTTCATCACTGGTTTTCCAAAGTCCAAGAAGGGCAACGATGCAATCTTCGTTTTCATTGATCGTCTCACTAAAGTAGCTCACTTCTTTGCTGTCAAAGAAACAATCTCAGCTAGCCAGTTAGCAGAGCTCTACACAGCAAAGATTGTTCCTCTTCATGGTGTTCCATTGGAAATAAGCTCAGATCGTGGAAGCATCTTCACTTCTCATTTCTGGAAAAGCTTTCAAGAAGCATTGGGCACCAAACTTCTGTTCAGCACAGCTTATCACCCTCAGTCTCAAGGGCAAGTCGAAAGAGTCAATCAGATTCTCGAGGATATGCTCAGAGCATGTGGTATCTCTTTTGGCATGAAATGGGAGGAATGCCTTCCATATGCTGAATTCTCCTACAACAACACCTTCCAGGCAAGCCTAGGCATGGCACCATTTGAAGCTCTCTATGGCCGCAGATGCAGGAGTCCAATCAATTGGTCTGGAGCTGGTGAACGTTCACTCTTAGGCCCTGACATTGTTAAGGAAGCCGAAGAGAAAGTTCGTATCATTCGTGACAATCTCGAGATTGCTCAGTCTCGTCAGAAAAGCTACTATGACAGCAAGCACAGGGATATGATCTATGCACCTTGTGACAAGGCATATCTCCGTGTAACTCCCCTCAGAGGCACTCATCGTTTTAGTGTGAAAGGAAAACTTGCACCAAGATACATTGGTCCTTTCAACATTCTCTCAAGGCGTGCAGAAAATGCTTATCGTCTTGAACTTCCAGAAAAACTATCCAAGGTGCACGATGTGTTTCACGTGTCACAGCTGAAGAGGTGTTTCAAAGATCCAGATCGTGCAGTTGATCATGATTCCATTGAACTGCAACAAGATCTCTCTTATGAGGAGCAACCTGTTCGAATTCTCGATGAGACCGAGCGTAAGACTCGCAACAAGAGCACCAAGTTCTTGAAAGTGCAGTGGTCTCACCATGGGAGACCGAAGAGGATCTTCGCAAGAAGTATCCGGACCTTTTGTCTTCTCAGTAGGAATCTCGGGGCGCGATTCCTTCAAGGGGGGGCGTTTTGTAACATCCCAAGTATGAAAACTGCCATTTAGAATGTTTTGCTTCTTGTTATTTTATGATTTGCATCATGGCATCTTAATCATTGCATTTGTTTTGGCATTTGTTTTCATCTGTTTTCCCTTGTTTTCCCATTTGAAATTCAAAAAATATTCAAATATTTGTTTCATACTTGTGCTGTCACAATTTTCAAATAGAAATATTCACATAAAAACAACCATTTGTTTCCATCAAAATAGAAAGCTCAAACTATTTAACTTGTTCTTTTTAATAATTCACTTAATTAAAATTTCATTCAAATGCAATTAAGTTTCCAAACAGCAACCATTTTTATGAAGTTTATGAAAATTACAAAACAAATCAATCATTTGTTTCCAATAAACTTGAATTAAAAAACTTTTAAGTTGCTTAAGTTCAATTATTCAATTAATATTAAATTCAATCAAATTCAAACAAATCTACAAACAGCAACAACTTTGAATTATTTGAAAAACAAAAGTTTGCAAACTGTTGCTGTTGAAATAAACAACCTACACAAATTTTCCTAATTTTTTCTACCCCCAGAAACCCTACCCTTTTCTTCCTATATCTTTTCAGCAAAAAAAAACAGAACAGAGAAAATAAAAAAGAAAAAAATGGCAGAGAGAGAGGCAGCAGGCCCAGCCCATCAAGCCTTTCCCCACGGCCTTCTACCCCCTCCCCTTTCTCCTACCTGTACGGCAGCGCGATGCCGCTGTCCACGTCGGCGATGCCGAGCAGCAGACGTCTGCGGCCACTCCTTCTCCTCCATATAAGCCCTGCCCCGAGGGCTCTCCCTCTGCCCTAGCCTCCACCTCTCTCCCTCGCGCCGCCATCGCCATTTTCTCTCTCTCTGCACCTGTTCCTCTCCACCTCTGAAACCCGAGCGCCACCACCTCTGAAACCCCGGTGATCGCCGCTGTTGCGATGCCCCACCGTCCGGGCTAACTGCGGGAATCGTTTCCCCGTCGCCTCCTCGACCTCCTCGACACCACAGCAGCCACGGGGACCTCTCGGATCGACGCCGCCATCCTCTTCCCCTCGCCGGCGACCAACTCCTCCCCGAGACTCTGCCTCACCTGCAAACGGCGGTGAGCTCCACCTTTCTTTTTCCTCCCTCTTCCTCTCAGCACGAGTGCGCACGCTCACCACACGCACACGCACGCCCTCGAGCACAGCAGCAGCAGCAGCCGCGACGATCGCCGCCGGCGACTGCCTCTGTCAGTTTCAGAAACTGAAACTTGTTCAGTTTCAGTTAGCAGCGGCTAACTGAACCTCATCCTCCCTTTGCACGCTATACTGACAAGAAACTCGAGCCACCGCAGTGGCACAGCACCGCGCGCTCGCCCGCGAGGTCGTGGGTTCGAGCCCCCGCGCGCAACCTTTTTGGGATTTATTCCCCCTCGTCCAGGCCCACTTGTAGGTGACCCCTGTGGCCCAGTCAGCTGCCACGCTGGCCACAGTGGCCCCAGGGCCCCCTCGTCAGTGGCCAGGCTAGGCCACTGCGAGGTAGAAAATGTTTCTGCCTTTTTCTTTTTAAGTTTAAGTCCAAATCTTTTACAGAATAGTCCCTAAATTTAAAATACAAATAACTTGTGAAATTCAAATCCAAATAATACAAATGAAATATGTATTCTGCACCAAATTAAATTCTCTACATGATTAAAGCATTTGTTTTCTGTTTTGAACATTTCAAATTGTTTCAAAATTCAAATTCAAACAACTCCTTTTAAATTTGGTTAAATTTATAACTAATTCAAACTTAATTCAAATAACACAAATAAAATATGTTTTCCATGCTAAATTGAACCACCTTTTCAAATATAAACTTTATTTCATGTTTGGAATAATTAAAATTGGTTAAATAATTTAAACCTTGTTTAAATCATTTAAATTTGCTAAATTCATAACTTGCTCAAATTAAATTATTTTTGAACTTATAAAATATGTTTTCAAACCAGAAAAGTATAAACTTTTCAAATATGAATTTGGTTTAATGTTTTGAACAAATAAAAAATTCAAATAAATTCATACTTGAATTAAATTCATTTAAATCTTGTTTAAACTTGTTTAATTCATAAGTAATTTATTCTAAATCCTTTTTCAACAAGTGAAACATGTATTCCACCTAAAATTTTGTGTACTTTCCAAATATGAACTTTGTTATCTATTTTGAACACCTAAAATTGGTGAAAACAACAAATGCTTGTGTAACACCTTTAAGAAACCAAAATTTCATAACTTAATAAATAAAATTCCAAACTTGGTAAACCTTATTTCAAATTGATCCTATTGTTGTTTTCTTTTTGTTTTCCTCATCCATGCATCATGCTAATCCACTTCCACCTGTTGGTTAGTGGTAGAACAATTATTTCAACCTTAACTCATGGGCTTTCCATGTGCAATCCAAATTGCCTGAGGGTCCATTTAATTATGTTATGATACCAAGTCAACTAGCTTATTTTTGATGCATCAATTAAATTGCCATGCATCATCCCATGATTGTGCATTATGCCATGTTATTGATTGTTTGTCTCTCTGTGTTGTTTGTTTGCTTCTTCTCGGATAGACGACGACGTTGAGACAGACGAGGTTTACGACACTACTTCTGAGGAGTTAGCCCAGTACCAGGCTACTGAGTTTGCAGGCAAGTATTCACTCACATGAACCATTGTGTTCCTTTCCACACTGGATACCGATACTTTCCGTTGTCTATTCTGCTAGCCTTATGAATCGTTGCTTGTGTTCGATCCTATCACATGTTATCCTTTAACCCTGATATAGCCTCCCCTCCACACCTATGACCCCATTGATTGTGCCCGTGTCTTACTAGCATGCTTAGGGTTGTTTCTGCTCGAGTCTGTTGCCCGTCACTTTCTGTTACCATATTCTATTATGTTCTGGGCTCGATGTTTAAACAATCAACCTGTTACTGTCTGAGGTAATAATAATTGATGATAAGGCACCGGCAGGAGGCCCGGCGTGGTTTTGAGGCCTGCTAGTGTCGACCCTAATTAGGAAAAGGGTCTTGTCTACTGATCCATGATGAGTGCACTATCCGCATGTGGGAAGCGTGTATGGGCGCCCCCCTCAATTTGATTCGATTCGCCTCTCGTCCAAATCGCCTCATTTAGTTCGGGTTTCCATTTGCCGCATGCATATGTATTGCGAACCCAGGCCAGGGTGGAACTTTTGTAGTCGGCATTTAGGGAGACACGTTCTTAGAGTGCTATGAGGGTCCCCTTTTCTTCTTGGGGCTTGATTAGCCGTGCGCTCAATTGCACGGGGTTCTTTGGGCTTGATGCGAAGAAGAGTTGAGTTGTGTTGAGTGCCCCGCTTGGTGGGAGGCATTCCATCTGGCGGGTTATTCTTACGTGTACGGCCAAATTGGTGCACCCCTGCAGGGATAAATCTTCTCGAGAAGCCGTGTTTTCCGCGGTTATGGATGACTTCGTGAAAGTACTGGCTAACAAGTACTCAGAACAACTTACACCTAATGATTAACAATCTGACTAGTAATAAGCTTATTGACACAATAATCTGAACCATCATTAATCCAACTGTGTGAGTTATCCTCGGATTTCTTTTTTGGATAAGGGGCGAGATCCAGGATTGGTTTGTTTGGAGTTAGTTATAGTTGGTTACGATACGCTATCTTATCTCCTTTCTGTTAGCCGGAAGTTATAGCATGTTTCTGTAGTTGGTTAGAGCAGCCCTCTGGCGCACTTTTGTATCACCTATTCTTCCGTTGAACCCAAAGCATCTGTACTTGGTGTTGCCGGGTACACTATGGTATCTTGTGAGTCTTGCTTGCCAGTACGTTTATGTACTGACCCCTTTGGGGCTGTGGTTTCTGCAGACTACGTTTACGAGGATCCCCGTGATGGCTACTACGTGGAGTATGACGAGGCTGCTGACGAGTAGATAGCGGACCCGGGCAGGATCCGAGACATCGTGGATGGGCTCCGTCTTTTTCGTTTCCGGCCTCTTAGGCCTATTTGGATCTTGTCTGTACTCAGACACTTTGGATGCTTCCGCTGTGTTGTAATGATGAATTGTTGGGACATGTGTCCTCTGGATGATGGTATTTGCTATCTCTGCTCTAGTGGGAGCTATTTGCAACTTATTTCTATTTATTTGTGTCTTAGAGATCTGTTGTGATATCAGTTGTTCAAATGCCGTTGACGTACCATGTGTGTATGTTATGAAGTACGTCAATGGAAGTAGCTGGATTTCTATGGGATGGTTTGCGCAGACGATGAATAGTAGAGAATGGTTGTCACACGTTTACGTGTTGGCCTACTCACATTGAGATGCGGGTGCCGGTATGCCCCGTAAGCCATTTGTCTACTGTTTAGCGGACTGTGAGTATCCTCTAGAAGTCCGGGTGCGACACTACTATACCTAGAATAGGTTAGATTCACAAGTGTAATTACACGATGTAACAGGCAGCAGGTTTCAGACGTACTCTTTTCCTATCCAGGGTACCTAAGGGGACTGGAGGGTTTTTAATGAGGCGGCTTGCTGACCTAACTTTTCTCATATCAATAAAGAGATGGTTAAACAATATATTGTTCCTTTTTTGTGTGTTTTTTGTTAAGTTTTTATATTTCTGTCGTATTTCTGTTCTTTCTTCCAGGTAAGTATTATTTATTGTTCTTAGTATAGTAGTTTTTCTAGTAAATTACATATATCTAGGTCTTGGGGGCTGATTGCTTGAATAGCACAGTTGCAAACTCAAAGACCCGGCCACGATGCCATTGAGTTATAAGGGCTGATTACTTGTAATAAGTACGGCTGCAAGCTTATAACCGAACAATAGAGCCAAACTTTCTTGACTTTTCTTGCTTAAGCTTGATGTGACTCGCACTAAAGTGGCATGCTTTGCTAGCGTATGATTACAATCAGTCATGATGCCCAATGGGACTTGCCTGACCCTGTCTTTGTACAGCTGTAGCAACATTGATTATCCACGCGAAAGCCGGCTTATAGTAGAAGAAGGTCGAAAGGGTCATCTAAACCACAAGTTATGCAGAGTACAAGGTTAACAGCCGGAAACTCAGAGTATATTAAGCATAGCTTCAAACCTATGTGAACGGCTCTAGGTTTTGGGCCTTAGCAGAAACAATTTGTTCTTTTGAAAAAACCCAACACCCTAGACTCGGAAATTCGGGCCTTGGGGACTTGGGAATTTGAAAAAAGAAACAAATTATCTAGCTATTCAGCTCGAAAATCCAAAAATCCGAGTCTTGGGGACTTGGGGACTTAGAAAAAAGTCCACTTGTCAAAACCCATGAGACCCGGAAACCGAGTCTCACAAAAGGAACCATAGCGGAAAGTCGGAAAATTGGAATGAAAAGCTCAAAGTTAGGGAAACATCAAATTCATGCAAAGGCCAGAAGGGCCACGAAAGCTATTAAGGCTTCAAACGTATTACAAACCAAGATAGTAGTATCAAAAAGTGCACAGGCGCACTATCAAAAGAATAATTGTTTTAAAGGCCCATTGGCCGAATGAAGTGTTTGAGACGGTAGCAGATAAAAGTTCACTCGGCCTCCTGGGCCGAGTCGTCCATCTTGCCCTTGCCCTTGGCAGCCGGGTCTTGGTCCTTAACTTGTTCTTCAACGGTCTTGGCGGCAGCAGCATCCGGGTCAGCAGCAGTACCGGCGCGCGCGGGAGGAGGAACAACTGGCGTGGAGGTAGTAGGTGCAGTATTGGCCTCAGCCTTCCTCTTCGCGGCCTCTTCCCTCAGCTGAGCAGCTTCCGCCTTCCACTGTGCCAGCATATCATACAGCTTTGGAGGATCCGACTTAATTTCCTTGTCTTCAGCGTCGTATGGTGGAACTATCAGACTGACATCCAGACTATCGGCAATCAGACTAGCCGAGTGACGAACCTATTTCTGGATGGCCTTGTAGTTTTTGGCTGAGAATCTGGAGCCGTCATGGTTGAACTCTGGAAACCCGCCAACGAGCTTTGCCGGCTCTAGCTTGGGAAAATACGCTTTAGCCAGAGCAAGCCCCCGGGTCACTCCAACCCGGCATGACGAGCGTTTCCAGTGCTCGATCCACTCGGGGATGGTTGAACACGCATCAAGCAGCGTGTTCAAACCACCATGACCAGTGCCCGACCACTTCAAAGCTTGCAGGATCCATTTGGTACCGGCACAGAGTTGCCGGATTGTGCTCTTTATCATCTTCTGCTTCTCTATGTCGTCTTCATCCGGAGTCTCGTCATCCGGCCCTGCAGAAAATATAAAGGTTTAAGTAAGGAATTCCGAGTATGTATCAGAGTGAAAAATCCGGGTTACTATTAGTCAGTCGGGAAGTATTACCAATCAACGCACGGTGAGTATCGGCAATCTGGACCGATAGCTTGGTCAGTTCGTCCTCTGCAGCATGAGCTCTCTTTCTATACTTTCTTGCAAGTTTCCCTGTCTTCTTGGCATCAGCTTCAACCGTCTCGCGCAGCTTCGTCTCCACCTCGAGGAGTTTGGTGGTTTTAGCCTGCGTGGAAACACAAGGAAGGGTTAGTCGGACAAAAACGAGCTATCAGTCGGATATGCTATGAAAGTTCCAAGAAAATTATCAATAAGTTCACTCGGAACTTGGGGACTAGACAAATATACAGGCAATATTAGTCGGATTTACCTCGTGCTTGGCTATCAAGGCTTCTAGGATGTTTTCTTCGTCAGCCCTCAAGGTGTGCAGAGCATCAAGCATCTGGGCAAAGCTCATATCTTCAGGTTTGGTACCGGAAGAACCGACGGCCTGATCACTCGGAGGAGGAGTCTTTTCCGGCTTTGGGGGCGAAACCCGGGTTGCCTGGGTGTCAGGATTGGGAGTGCCCATCCTTGTGCCCAGGACCTCGACGTCGTCGTCCTCAGGTTCATCTGATGGCTTGGGAGACCCGACTTCCTGCCTGGCCGAGTCTGTCAGGGGGTCTTGTCCTTGGTCTTCTTCTTCAGCACCGCCAGTTGCGGCATTCATATTATCAACCGGATCTTCAGTTTCCCGGTTATCCATATCCATATTGTCCGGGTCACTGATCGAGACCTGGGCGCTAAGGAAAGTAAAAGAAACAGTCAGCAGAAATAAGTGAAGGATATTGAAAGTACCAATATATCATGTATCAAGAAGTGTAGCTTACCCGGCATTCACCACGAAGTCCGCCGGAAGCTCGCTACTAGACGCGGATGAGGCTGTTACAGGATCTGAGAGTGAGACTCGGAACTGCCCGGCTAATGGATGATTGGGGGACGGATGTCTCTGAGGTGAATTGGAAGGATGAGATGGGGAAGTACCGGTGCGGCGAGTTGGGGACGTGGGGATACCCGGGTTGAGGGGATCATCACCCGGGGAATTCTGGGTTACCCTGCGCTTAGCCGGAGGCGGGTCCTTCAAGTGTGGCGAATTGGATAATTGTTGGTTAAGTTCACGCATATTAGCAAATGAATAGGGTTTGGAGGAGATGAAGGAATAAGGAACCTTGAATACCACCCCTCTGGGTTTCCTCTTGGCCCCGACTTCAACTTCCGGCTCGGCCTCGCTTTTGTCGCTCTCGGTCTCCTCCGGGTCTTCCTTGTCATCCTTGTCATCCTTATCCTCCATCCCTGAAAGGAACAAATGCATAGTCGAAAAAAGAGAAAATATGGGAGAGCAAAGTAACAAAGGTTAAGATGATTGACACCCGGATGATACCTTCATCGGTGTCAGCCGGCTCTTCTTCCTCTTCCGGGTTTTCGGAGGTAGGGGGAGTCTCGATGTTCCAAAAAGCGCTATCAGCCTGAGATAAAGGCATAAAAGTGAGAGCTAGTGGTCGCATCAAGTAAAAGTACAAGAGTAAAAGAATAAGTGCCGGATCTTACCGCCGGAGCCGGATTTTCGCGAGTGTATGGCTCTAACCCGGCTATAATCCAGATCACTTCCACCTTCTCCGTCAGGAAACTTTTGATGATCTTGTTCGTATCACCAGCTGGGTAATTCATTGAGGAGTAGCGGAGCGCGTCCGTGACGTGTCCCGAGTATTCGCACATCAGCTTGGGCCGAATGGAATTGGGCTGGATCCGGAAGTTCACCCAAGTCTTAACTAGATTAAGCCCAAGGAGACCCTGGACGGAGAGGACATCGAGTTTGGCTAGCAGAGGTTGGATGGACACTCTGTCCAACTCAGAGGCAAAGGCGTTGAAAGTGTCGGAGAGATCGAGGAGGCCCTCGGAGAAACCCGGCAGTCTCTTTTCGCCGGGTGGGGAGGCGTCCCGGCAATAGAAAAAGGATTTTTGCCAATGTTTGACATGGGAGTTTAAGCTCAGAGTCGGCATCGGCGAGTTTTTCCGCCTCTGGATCGACACTCCGCCGCAAGCCAAAAGGGCCCCGTCACCGCTTTCGCGGCACGGTTTGCATTGGAACAACTCGAGAAATAAAGCAAGGATTGGTGGGACACATAAATAAGATTCGCAGAGGACGATGAAATGGGTGATGTTTAACATAGAGTTAGGCCCTATGTCAAAGACTCGGAGGCCATAATGGCTAAGAAGTTCGCGAAAAAAGGAGTGACCCGGGGGACGAAATCCCCGGATCACGTGCTCAACAAAGCAGATTACCTCATTTGGATTGGGAGTGGGCCGGGTCTCATCACCCGGAACTCGCGAGAGGATGTCCTCCTAGGAAGGGAGGACGCCGGACTCGGCAATCTCATCTAGCTTCGCCTTGGTCACGGTGGATCGTGCCCAGTTGGCAGATATGGACTGAGTCGGCCGTGCCTTTGCCGGCTGATTTCCCTTGTTCTTGGGTGCCATTTGTGTAACCTACAAAACAGAGGTGAAAGGTGCAGAATATAAGCAACTGAAAGACCCGGAAATGACTGGTTGTCCGGTTAACCAGAGAGTAACTAAAAGACCCCGAAATGGTGGATTATCCGGGTATCGAAGAACAGCTACGGAGAATTTTGGCAGATTGAATCTAGACTTAGAGATTTACCGAGAAATTCGTGACCACGATTGACGGAGGTATACAATTGATCTAACTTACATACTGATTGGGAAGAAGCGGAACATGGACTACTCGATCATTGCGGAACAAGAAAGTTATCTAAAGGAGCAGATTGGATCTAACCTAGAGTGGGAGAGCTTGGAGATAAAATCCATGGCAAGAAGGTTGTCTACGGGCGAATTCAGATCTAATCTAGATCGAGCAAAGGTAAAGTTCATGGAAGAAGGAAGCTTACAGGCGAGTTCTGGAGGAGCGTGCGGCGGCGGCAAATGGCGCAGCTGCGGTGGCCCTCTGGATCTTCCGGCGGACAGCTCAAATGCGCGGCGGAGGCTAGCGGTGGTGCGGCGCGGGTCGAGGACGAGCGCAGACGGCGGCGGCTCGCTTCCGGCGGCGCGTCCACGGGCTCCGTGGTGGCGCAGTGACGAGCTCGAGCGCGGGAGCACTGGTGGAGTTTGGAGGTGAAGGAGGCGAGGGGATTAATGGAGTGTGGGTCTAGGTTACCCCTAGGGCACCTATTTATAGGTGCGGGTGGGGAAACCTAGGCTAAGTGAGTGGGAGCCAAAAATTTCGGGAGGGATACCCGTCCGGAATTTTTGGGATAGACGTTAAGTGCCCGTGCGCGATATCCGGAAAAGATCGGAGCAAATCACTTCCGCGATATCCGGACCAATTAACGAGCAAAGTGAGCCGGGTCTTCTGTGTTTTCCTCGGAGTATTGACCCGGGAAAATGAAGATGAATTCGGAGAAAGTCTGGCTGCTATATGGACCACCAGAGGAGTTAGGTCTAGCTGTTTATCAAAGCAACCCAACCCGGCCTTTCATGAATTTGTGTGTTTGTTATTTTTGCAGGGAATAGCATGCGCTTCAAGGAGGATCCCGTGAAGCCCAAGCTATTCTGGGGACTACTGATGGAGGGATGATAACCCGGTAGGCTAACGCCAAGGTGTAACTCGGCCCAAAGGGAGCTGCGCAAGACCCGGCCTAGGGAAAGAAAGCTTCTAGAAGGCCCAAGAGTATAGGTCTCGTAACCCGGATTGTGGGTTCCGATAAGGAAACTTAGGGTTTGTAAGCAGTGCCCGGGTAGGACTCCGAGTATGCCTTGGATAGGAAGCCAGGGGGCCGGATATTATATAAGCCGGCTCCTAGGGTTAGATTAGACATGAGTTAACGAGTTCTACTAGCTATTCGAGTATCCTTTGTAACACGAGAGTTGAGATAGTATATTCAGATCGGAGACTCGGCGACTCGATTGCCGGCTACCAGATCGCCTATGACCATGGTTTCCCTTGAGCTAAACCTTCTCCCAAACACCAGAGTCGAATTACCCCAAGACAAGTTACCCCCGGTAACGTCTGCCGTGATTATCCCACGACAAACCAGCTGGTACGGGTGAGTTTCCATGATGAATTGTCCGCAACGAGTTCTTGCTGTTATAAGGAGTCGAATGTATCTTCTCCTGGTTACTATAATTCATTCCTGGACCACCGCTGTTTGCAACATCTCAATCGCCCTCATGGCTTCAACTCCTATAGGGTTATTTGGGTCAACCGGGATCCGAGCTAAACAATTTGTGGCTGCCCAAATATTATCCATTGGATTGTTGAAGTGACCTTGGGGTGTATGAAACCTCTCAGGCTATATGAGATATACGTAGACACTTTGATCATGGTGTAAAGGTGATAGTGTGTGTACCGTGTGGTTTAGCATGATATTTATATTTTGTGTTGGATGACCCTATGAAATTGTGGTGTTTATTTGGAATCATCTAGGTCTCATGGTGATAGAGTGGGGGGTTAGCTAGATGGGGAAATGCGAACTCTAAGGAGTGCTTTTATAGCCCTATGCAATGATTGGTGTTTCTTATCCGACCGGAGAGTGGTTCGGAGTAGCGTAGTGAAGAGATGATATTTATGCATTCAATTAATGTTATTATTATTGAGAGTGTTCACTAGTGAAAGTATGATCCCTAGGCCTTGTTTCTAAGAATTGAAACACCGTTTTCAACCTGTTCTGCTACATGTTTTCTTGGTTCCATTTTTATTTCACATTGCTACTATCACTTATAATCAACCATTTGACTTGTATTTCACTCTCTCTTCGCCGAAGTAGTGCACCTATACCACTAACAATTGTATTAGGAGTGTTGGGGACCCAAGAGACTTCTCGTATCGTAATTGCAGGGTTGCTCGAGAGGGATATCTTTAACCTCTACCTCCCCGAGTTCGATAAACCTCGGGTGATCCACTTTAGGGAAAGTTACTGCTGTTCTAACAAAACTCTGCATTTGGAGGCCCAACGGTGTCTAGAAGAATAGAAGCGTGCGTAGACATCAACCTTCTAAGGGAGTCGTTTCATATCTCTCCCGGAAACCCGGCTCCAATAGGGCCTGCTTATTAGCACCTTATGCAGTGAACCGGTGGAGGGACCGCCGCAAGCCTATGCACGAGAACCAGCTGAGATAGTGGGCATCGCAGCAGTGTCACCTTGGTGGTTTGGTTCGTAACTCATGAATGTTCACACGTTACATCAATTTTGGGGAACACTTTTTTGCAAAAGTTTCACATTAGGTCTATTCTCTTGGAACCATGTCACATAGCAGGACTATGTGCGCTAAGTTTTCCATTTTTATTTTTGAATATTTCATTTGTATTTTTTAAACGTGGGTTGACGCTTGAGAATTCATATGTGGAGGTGAAATATTCGAAATTCTTCACGCGCACTTCCTATAATCATAACAAGATACCTTGAAGCTTCCTATGATTTTTTCATATAATCACGACCAAAACATCGCACACTTGTAGTTAAAATTTTAGCTTTTGTTGTATTATCGGATGAAACCTAAAAACAGATGTACCTATCTACAAAGCGAGAAAAACATCATATATGTTATTTGACTGTCCTTCCAGGTATTCTTTGTACTTAATTCACAAAAAAACCATTTTTTGAACCAATAAAATGGAAATCGTTTTTAACATAAATTTGCAATTTAGGATCTGTCTTGTGTGGGCATTGATAATGCCACATGTTTTTCGAACATGGGCGAATTATAACAAACTATGCGATGTATATGGTCACCGTCTTGGTTCTTTGGTTCGAAACCCATGAATGTTCACATTTGACAAGCATTTCAGTGAACTCTTTTTACCAAAAGTTTTACATTATAGGTTATTTGTTATTACATGCAATTATGTAACATAGAAGCACAATGTGCGCAAGGTTTCTATTAGTTTTTTTTATGATTGTATCTGATTTTCTTTTCAAAATGGGGTCGAACTTGCACATTTGAGTATTCATATGTAGAAGTAAAATATTGAAAATTTATTCATGTACACTACCTAGAATCACAATAGGATACCTTCGGATGATTTTTGCATCACGACAAAAATATCACACTTGTAGTTCAAATTTGAGGTTGTTTTGAATTATCAGATGAAACTTTTAAAAACAAATATGTACATACCTACAAACTAAGAAAAATCTTCATATACGTTATTTGGCAGTTGTAAGAGTTCAAATTCGTGTGAAAATTGTATTTCCCCATTTTGAACAATATTATTGGTACTTTCTTCATAAAAAACCATTTTTTGCACCCATAAAATGGAAAAATTATTTATTTAACATAATTTTTTGAAATTTAGAATGTGTCTTCTTTATGCAATGACAAGGACACACACATAGTTAATTTGGGTAAATTATACAAAACTATGCAATGCATATGGTCATCAGCTTGGTCGTTTGTTCTGAAACTCATGAATGTTCACACATGACAGCCATTTCGGTGAACAATTTTTTGAAGAGAATTCCACATTACAAGTCTATACCCTCAACCATGTCACATAGAACAACTATGTACGGGAGTTTTCTCTCTCTCTCTCTCTATATATATATATGTTTTTTGAACAATTTATTTGTGTTTTTTTAAAGTGGGAAAAACCTTACACGCTTGAGCATTCATATGTAGAGGTCAAATAATCGAAATTTCTTCAGGTACACTTCCTAGAATCACAATAGGGTACCTTCGGATGATTTTTTGCGAAAAAATACAATCAAAATATTACAACTCATATTACAAATTTAAAGTTCTTTGGAATTAATAATGATAGTTGTTTGGTTACCATTAGTGTACGCTCTATCCTCCCTATTTGAAAAAACTAATTTTCCGATGACATCATCATTTTGGAAAAAATAGTTCATTTTTTTTTATCTAGATAGGGTAGAGGATACCCTAACTGAGACCCCCTTCCATCAATAGGAATTATCAGGTGGACTTTAAAGAAATGTACATGTCTACAAAGCGAAAAAATCTTCATAATTGTTAGTTGATTGTCCTACATGGTCCGATTTCTATAAACATTGTACTTGCCTTATTTTGAGAAATATTCTTCTTTGTTACTTCCGTAATTTTCCGTATTCTTGCATTCATAAAATGGAAAATCATTTATTTACACAACATTTATGTTGCGCACCGACTCAAAATTGATGTTGTGCACCGATTCACAGTTTCTGTTCGCACCTCTACAATTTCTAATGTGCCTTGAATATTTCTCGCTCCTAGTTATTCGAAATGAAGAATGACCCTTCTATCCCTAGTCCAAAGACAACAACCTAATGGCAATTTCGGAATATAGGGATATTTCGGTAACTTATATCCCACCACCCTTAACTACTCCCTCTTACCTAGAACCGTCCTATGCTCCTCACAACAAAACCCTTCCCTGTCCACTGCACTATATTGGCTTCGTCGCGAGGCTAATCATCCACCTCGTTGGTTCTTCACCGACTATGTGGTCAATGCACCCGATCAACTCCACCGCCGCACGCGTCTACTACAGCGATTCACACGTCCAACTCACCGGTTCTATTTTGCGGACTCCCTTGCATGCGCACCACACTTGATCCATTGACACCCGAATACACCACACCCGGATTCCTAGCCACGCGCCCCGAGTCCCCCAATGCTCAGTAGTACTCTTATCCCTATCATATACAGCGTTTTTTATCATTTCTATATTCTGTTGTTGCTCTCTTACACTATTTTAACTCGGCGCAATATTACATGTTCTCTATCATTTTCTGCCAGTTGTATAGATGTTCCTGTGTATTTTAGCTTCTTGCCATCAAGTCCTTCCTGGGTGTATAGATAGTATCATGTGCACTTTACTGCTTTCTATATTAGTCGTCTGTGTCATTTTTGGCCTGATTAGATAGTTATGTTCCTGTGCATTTACCTTCTTTCTATGAACTCCTTTGTGAGTGTGTACCTATGATCATGTGCATTTTACTTCTTGATATAAGCTGACTCTATCAAAATTTTCATCAGTGTATAGCTTTCTTGTTGTGAATTTTATCTGGTCATTATCATTTCCTTCCTGATTATATAGCTATGATCCTATTCATTTTAGCTGATTTGGTTATACGCATGATACCTAAATACAGGAGATTGGCAATGGATCACAATATGGTGAACTACAGACTATAGCTTATGGTAAATGCGACCACAAGGATATAAAACACCCTAAGCTTGTACGACGAGCTAATGTAAGTCCATGCATACTTTGCATATTTTCGTTTACCTCGTTTCCTTCATTATGCTTCTATTTCGCATGTGCTTTTATCAAATAATTGGCAATAAATAGAATAGTGGCAAATCATGAAGTGTTATCTAATTGTTGTAGGGTAGATAACATAGGAGTTGTACATACTACATACTTGCTATATTGATCTGTTTTGTAGTGATGTTGCTGGAACACATATTTGACATCACATGATTAATAAAAATGGCACATCCTATCTTGAAATCCTAGATCTTTCATACTGTGGTTCTATTCTTCCAATATTAAGATGTTCAATAAATTAGCTTATTCGTTTATTTTGGTCTACATGTAACACCCAATTATCTCTTTTATTATTCTTACCGATGGCGTGAACCACACACGCCCGTTGGGAACCCATGGAGGACGGTATGATGTAGGGTAGAAGAAAATTTCCCTCATTGAAGAAACCAAGGTGATCAATCCAGTAGGAATTCAAGGGTAACAATTAAGGTTCTTTGTTATCTAGCCCTTTACCAAATTTGGACCTGCACACAAAGTACGAACTCTCTCTTTCTCCCAACTTTCCAGGAAGGTTGTCAAACTTCCCGTGTTGCCATTAAACATATAAAGTGTTTTGAAATTAAAAGACGAATGGAACAACGAGTAAACGATGATGGAAAAAATTTAAACAAGGTTATAATCAATGTAAAATAATGGACTAGGGGGCATAGTTTTACTAGTGGCATCTCTCCATAAAACAATAACATGTTTGATAAACAAATTAAACCTAGGTAACTAACAAATCATGAGGGCATTAATATTCTATTATGACAAGATATAGTTCAGGTTAGAAATTACATAAGAATGATCTTGATCATGTTAGGCAGCCCACAAGACTGTGACATGATAGCACACGGAGAGATCACCATCAAGCTACTTCTATGGACCCATAGTCCAAGGATGAATTACTCACGCATCTGTCTGGAGGCATTCATGGCGATGTAGTACACCCTGCTCACGATTTTCGTTCCTGCAGGGTGCCGAAGCAGGACTCCATAAGCCCTAGATTAGAATTTCCAGTGATAATGCCTCCGTATATGTTTCATGGAAAAATTCTTCGTTCGCGATGTTTTTATGTCATAAGGCAATATATAGGTGAAGGGCGGCGGCGGGGGGAGGCCCGCAGCCACCATACGACCTGGTGGCGTGCCCCCCCCCCGCGTTTGGCCGCCCCATGGGGTCACCTAGTATGGGGCCCCTACCTATGGTGCTCCATTTCGGGCTTCGTCTGTGTTGCAGTAAAAACTTGGCTCCATGGAATTTCACGACTTTTCGTGAATATTTCCTGAACAACTTTTGTGAAACAAAGAGACAACATAAACAAGAACTTTCTCTAGGCAGTGGGTTGATAGGTCAGTCCCGGAAACCATCTTAAAATTATAGAAAACATGGGACAATTGGTTGAAAATAAGCATGTATCGAACACAAATTATAGATACATTTGGGATGTATCACTTACTTGTTCACACTAGTTGCATACTACGACTACTAGGGAAACCCTACCGCCGCGTGCCATATGGGCCTACCGCCGGTGTGTTGGCAAGCGCCGACGATGATCACGTCGGTGGTAAAATATTAGCGTGCGCGCGCAAGTCAATTGCGCCGGTTGTAAATCTTTTAGCGCCGGAGCGCGTGTCTACTGCGTCGGGGGTAAGTTTAGAGCCGGCCCTCCAGGACTCTTCGTCGGGGATAAGGGTAGGTTATCTCCAGTGCACAAACCGCGCCGGTGGTATGTCCAAGCGCTGCACCGACGGTATATTTTGCTGTTTAAAAATAATAAATAATACGCATTATATACGTTGTTTGTACTTTTACAAAAAAATAGCAGTAAAATAGAGAGTTGCAAAGACATGGATTCATACACAAAACAAGTAGCTCATAGATATATATATCACACACGAATATAGAAAGTCTCAAAAAATGAATACAAAGTTTCGAACTAGAGTCATACACGAAACAAGTAGCTAAGACATCGATCACCCACGAATACGAAGTATCGGATACAAAGTGTCGTCAGATATCTAGCTAAGAAGACATCGATCTAAACTAGAAGATAGAATATAAACACACAGACGATGAGCATCATCGTGGCAAAAATGGTCTTCATCCGCTTTCTTCTCTTCTCCCCCGCTAGATACGTCTCTCCTGCTAGATAGCTAGCGTATCGAGCGTGTGCCTCGGCCATAGTGGTGTACCCCTTGTAGATGTTGCCCCTGAACTAGTGCACCTGTCTTCGGCATACCTCCTAGTCGTCGTAGACTCCGGCAACATATCCCCGGTACACGACATACCTCGTCATCTATTTGGACAAGAAAAAATATAGATCAGTAGCAAATTCATATATGCAAGTATATGCAATGTAGAAATTTCATATATGCAACGAGGAGTTTAGGAATGCCATATGGGTTGAGAAATAAAATTTTTTACTCTAAGGTTTCGGCTTTGGCGGGAAGGGGCGGTAGCCATCTAGCGAGTTGAATGGCTTCCTGTCATCGTATGCCTGTAGGTGGGATTCTATCTCAGCATTCATTGGTGGTATGTGGCCGGCGAAGAAGAGGCCACACCTAGTGACGACATCGTGAATGATTATTGTAGCAATCTATCATTGGATGTGACGAAACTCATTTCTCTCTGTATCGGCTAGGCCGTTTGATACACTATAAACGTATCCTTAATTTCTGATGTTCCATGTTGTTTTCATGGTATTTGCTACATGTTTTGTATACACTTTATGTCATTTTATCGATTTCTGGGACTAACGTATTGACAAGATGCCACAGAGCCTGTTCCCTGTTTTCTGCTGTTTTTAATTTCAGAAAAGTTGTTTTGGAAATATTCTCGGAATTGGAAAATTCGAAGCACGGAAGTCTTAGAATACCTGAAGGTTCCACGAAGTCCCGAAGGGGCCCGGAGAGGGGCCAAAGAGGGGGGGGGTCACACCATAGGGCGGCGCCCCCACTACCAAATTCCGCGCGGGCTGGGACGTTTCAATAACGTTGCGGATGACCTTCAAACCGTCTCTAAGGGCAATCCAGTACGTTTTGCGCGACGGAATGAAAACGTACCGGATCGACTGTTAGGGACAATTCTGCGACGTTTATATGAACTTAAGAACATACAGGCTATCCGCAACTTTCAGCAAATCGTCGCCACCAGTTGGGCCATCCGTCCTAGATCCAATAAGCATCAACGTTTTTATTTTGTCCCTATGAGGAGACACGTGGCAAACGAGGTTCTAACGGACGTTATTGTAATCAGATGACGTGGCAAACGTTAGAAAGTTCTTTATGTCACGAGTCTCGACCAATGAGGCGAAACCATGTGAACCAATCGAAATACGCCACATGGAAACATAATGGTGCCACGTTGCCTTCTTCTGGGACGAAATCTGTTCGTCCCGGGCTACCCAACGACTTTTTTTTCCGTGACGAGTCTTGACCAATAACGCGAAACCATGTGCACCAATCAAATGGTGCCACGTCGCCTTCTTCTGGGACGAAATATGCTCGTCGCGGGCTACCCAACGACATTTATTTCCGCCGCTACACTTGTGTCACCTGCACCAACTGAATGGTGCCACGCAACAGTCTTTTCCATAACATTTTTTTCGTCTCGGATTTGGATGATGTCATCACCGTGCCGGGAACGTTATATTTATGTTGTCTAATCGCCCACTCATAGTAGGGCACGTGGGCTGGGCATACATCGCCACGTGTCGGTAATTACCTTGACGGACTTTTACATTACGTTATCACGATGTTAGTTTTGGTGCTATTTGGGTGGTTACATCATCATTATACTTGGCAATTGCACACAGGCAGAAAATCAAACCACATAACATGCATCAAATACTTTAGTTTTTCTCATAGAATATCAAACCAACATAGAGAACCACAGTTTTAAGGACCACGCATGTGCTCAGCCAACATCTCAAGTAGGGCAACTCCTCCTAGTTGAGACTTCTTTAGCGCAGCTTGTTTCTTCTGAATGTCTTCCATATCAACTACAAACTTCAGCCTCAGGTGCTCGGATTCTGCTTTCGCCATCCTCATATCAGAGATTGTTATGCGCACATTCACATCAAGCTGCGGTTCAAGCTCGGACTTTGAAAGACTTGATTCCATACATGCCTTCTTTGAGAAAGTATGCTTTCCACTCTTCAGCATGACATCTTCACTTTCTCATCCCACTACTAGGGAAAAGCTTACCCGTGACGCACCATTTTGCTTATCCGTGACGCACCTGGGCGCGTCACGGCTATCACGCCGCACCTATGGGTTTAGCCGTGACGCACCGAGCTGGTGCGCCGTGCCTATTAATACCCGTGACGCACGGGCTAGGTGCGTCGCGGCTACTTCTGGGCGCGTCACGCCTAACTCCAGAGGTGCGCCACGGCTATGAATACATGTGCGTCACGGGTAAGCTAATGCCTCCACGGCTAAGTTCGCCGGTGCGCCACGGGTATCCACTTTGGCGCGTCACGGCTATCCTCCCAGGTGCGTCACGGGTACTCTTTTTGGTGCGTCACGGCTATACTATGCTGTATTTTTTTTAAATACGTAGTACCGTATTTATACAGGTATATACAGCTCAAATACAGAGGAATATCAGTAGACAAAATGTATCAAAACAGTTCTTTGACAAACAAGTTATATATCATAGTTGATCATACTGCTTAGAATTCCTAATAGCTACATCAAACAGTTGATTATGAATACAAAGTGTTTATCAGAGTCAAATAGATACAAGTGACCTACATCACACGGTTAATCATCGGGACCGATTACATCGATTGATGATGCTTCATCATCGGGACAAGTGACCTATCTAGTCGCCGATAACCTAATCATCTAGCTAGGAACCATAGCATGACGAGCGAGGCGACGGCGACAAGAGCGGCTGCGATGGTCTTCATCCACGTGTTGTTCTTCTTCTTCTTATTTTGTTCCTCCTCGAGATGGATGAACCACCTAGCTTCCGCCGCCACTCTTGTGTTGTAGGATTTGTAGGCATTCCCTTTGAACTTGTTCACCTGCTCGAAGCAGTCTTCCCAGTGATCGTAGACTCCTGGAACCCTGCCTCTAAACACCACGTAGCACCTCGGCATCTGTAATGACAAGAAAGAAAAGCAAAAACAATAGTTTTAAACATGTCTACAATAAGTAGTAAGTGGAGAAATATAAAAGGCCATCTGAGTGTGAACCAACTCTTTTAATCATCGGCATTTATACAAAAGATCGAACGAACATAGGACCGGAATAATATAAAAGCAATATAATCAAGCATTGACATAATTGAGCATCAGTTACGAATGGACGATTCATAACCGTAACGATGTGTGCCTCATATTTAGGGTGGACACATACAAGCGGCCGTAGGTGGTGCCGCTGCGCCAAGTGGGATGCACAAGATCGTAACTTTGTGAAAATCACAAGGCGCAACGGACCACCTAGGCCATCTGAGTGTGAACCAACTCTTTTAATCATCGGCATTTACTTATTCAAAAGATCGAACGAACATAGGACCTGAATAATATAAAAGCAAGATAATCAAGCATTGACATAATTGAGCATCAGTTACAGAATGGACGATTCATAACCGTAACGATGTGTGCCTCATATTTAGAGTGGACACATACAAGCGGCCGAAGTGGTGCAGCTGCGCCAAGTGGGATGCACAAGATCCTAACTCTGTGAAAATCACAAGGCGCAGCTGACCACCTCGGCCATCTGAGTGTGAACCAACTCTTTTAATCATCGGCATTTACTTATTCAAAAGATCGAACGACCATCACAAGTAGGACCGCAATAATAAAATGCAAGATAATCAAGCATTGACATAATTGAGCATCAGTTACAGAATGGACGATTCATAACCGTAGGCGGTGCCGTATTTAGGGTGGACACATACAAGCGGCCGTAGGCGGTGCCGCTGCGCCAAGTGGGATGCACAAGATCCTAACTTTGTGAAAATCACAAGGCGCAACGGACCGCCTAGGCCATCTGAGTGTGAACCAACTCTTTTAATCATCGGCATTTACTTATTCAAAAGCTCGAACGACCATCACAAGTAAGACCGCAATAATGAAAAGAAAGATAATTAAGCATTAACATAATAAAGCATCTGTCACACGATGGACGATTCATAACCCTAACGATTGAGTTCGACTAATTTCGGAAAATGTAGCAAGCCTTACAATAGTTCTCACTCCTTCTGACTCATCCTCCCAGGGATTACAACGGGACAGCCCTCCTGAGTGATGAAGGGCCTGTCGTCACAGGCAGTTGCTAGGTAGGTATCTATGTCGCGGTTCGGCATGTTGAACCGGCAGTAAAATGTCCCACTCCTGTTCACCACTTCATGAACGATTTTCGTGGCAAAGCACTTCTGGATATCATATATCTCTTCTCTAACCTTGTCATCGCCGACCATCGACAAGCGGGAGGCCCATTGTTGGACTTGACTAGGCAGGGTAAGGAACTGTTGATCCCGTACATACGCCCGCATATGATGGAGGACATAGTAGGTGTCTCGGTTACTGCCCGCCGGCTGCTTGACGCACGCGAAAGTCGTCGTGTGGGTGAACACCCGAGCGCCCTGAACGACCTTCTCCCTAGTGATTTTGCCCCCCTTGCGTGGTAGCCGGTGAGAGCATTATCCAAAACTTTCTTCACGTTGGAGTAGTCTTTCTTCACCGCACTCCCTGAGTCGAGATACATGGCATGCGAATGACTGATACAAATGCAGATGAGTGTGCATTGTGTATATCTGCGCGGAACAATCCAAACAAAGTGTTGGAAAGGAGCGATGAAAATCTAAAGAAAATCACTTTCGATTCGGCTAATAATATTGACTTACCCGGCAAAGTAAGGCACGAGGATGTAATCCTTGGTCTGGTTCGCCAACATGAAGTCCCGGAGATATGTCGACGCGACTACCTGGTTCCCAACGCCGCACAACACGTCGTGGCGCATGTAGAAGGGGTCCGCTATCGCGATGCCCGGTGTATTATCCCTGATGACTTGCACCGCCAGACTGAGCGAGTATAGGCGGATCATGGAGTAGTGCAGCGGATTGCTATGGAACATATCGAAGATGTCCGAAAACCGCAGTACTATTCTATCCGCGCCGGTTGACTCGACGAAGCCCAAGTCCTTTGGCACCATGGCAATGAAAACCGGGTATGATGGATCCTTGGATTCAAGAAGACGCGATTCAAGAAAAAGAATGCTGTCATGCAAACTCCGCATATCCCCACTTGCGGCCTTGAGCTTGCTCTGGCTAAGCATAGGCTGACCAATCACATGCATCTTCGTATGCTTAGATGTAGGTGGGCCGTCCTGAACACGGAGCGGCATCTTAGCAGGCTGGCTCGCGGACTTTGCGGCCTTGGATCTAGGTCCTCTTTTCCGCGGCTTCGGCGCTTTCGGAATGATCTCCTTCTCAATCTCCTCATTAGCCGCCTTACGGATTGTGCTAGGGCTGAAAATAACTCCACCCTTCGCACTTTTCTGTGTCTCGGTGCAGGGGCCGACATCTGGAGGCGTGTCTTCCTGAGAACCGAAGAGACGCTTGCAATTGGATTTATCCGCAGGAGGAGCCTCACCACGAGCCTCCGTGCTATGGTAGGGTTCTTCTGGAGGAGGAGCAACGTAATCTCCGCCATCAAAGTCATCAGCGATGAAATCCATGGCATCAAGATCAACGTCATTCTCCTGGTCTTGTGCCATCTCCATGTCACGGGTAGGCGACGGCGCGGCGACGGTCTTGCCATGGCTCCGCTCCGGAGCTTCTAGAGGGGTTGTCTTCGAGGTGGTGCCTCGCGCCGGTAGTTCTAGAGGCGATGTCCGCGGGGTGGCGCCCCTCTTCCCCAGGCGAATCTGGCTCTTCGGCCATTCCATGTTCCAAGGCATGCACTGGAGTAGCGTCAGGGTATCGGGGTCATCTTCTTCTTGGTAGGGTTGAATGGGAGGCAACAAGCCGTCGTAGCCCGCCAGCACCCGAAGCACTCGAACTCTATATACGTCTTCGCGCATCGGCCTGTTGTGGAACCTGCGGGTTGACGGTTGAACGATCATACCCACAGCAACATCCTTCAACACGCTGTCCACTGTGTGTAAGAGAGTGCATGGAACGTCGTCGTTCTGCGGAAAACATGCAGGGCGTCAGAGAGGCCAGTCTAAGGCAAAGGAAGATCGACGCTCCAACGCTTAACTATTTACCTGGCTGGCGAGGGCGTCGAGCTCCTCTAGTGGCGAGGGGCCAACGACGACGGCGGGCGTGCTACTGTTCAATGGCGAGGGAGAACTGGCGGCGGGCGTGGAACCGATGGCCAGGCGGCGGTTGTTCGTTGGTGCACGCTCTTCATTCGGCGGAGGACCGCCCACTGTGGGCGTGCAACGGATGGCAGGCGGGTAGAGGCGGGCGGAGTCACTATCGGCGCCGTGGTGTAGGCGGGCGGAGTCACAAGTGGGTCCGCCATCGTGGCGTTGGCCGGCGAGACTCTGGACAAGTCTCTTGAGTTGCTGCCCTGCACGCTAGGCACCGGGCACGGCCCTACTCGACCTCCTTCATTCCATCGAGTAACCACATCGTAGATGGTAGGCAAAACGCTGCCCATTTGTTCTGCCAAAGCTGTTTTGACAATATTAGGAATATCGGCAACTTTGGCCTTGAGGTCTGCAATCTCGCGATCGCGGGCTTCGTCACGTTGGATATCTTCGATGCTCCTCTTTCTATTCCTTCTCGCCTCCCTGGGCTCCTTGAAGTACTCTTTGAGCTTCGTTGTCGTGCCCAGGCCACAAACTCGGCCACCTGACGGCCTTTTGTGCTTTTCCTTCCCCTGCGTCACGTTCACCGCCCTATTTAAAGTGTCGTCCCACGGGCCGTGCAGCCTCGGCATGGATGACGAGGTTCCACCACTTTCGATTTCTAAGTTCTGCACAATTAGCGTGAACCGTTTAGAATTCCACCAGTACACTATGATGCAATCGACTTGATCGTCGAGAGCAAACTAACTAGGGTGGTGTATTTACTTACCAAGTTGTCATACAACGTCTTCACCTTCTCATCATCGGTAGTATACTCATTAGCTACCGGGTCATATGTAAACCGGGCCCTGATGAAGTTTTTCGTCCGCGGCGAGTACTTTGCGAGAGGGTCAGGGATGCCCTGTTCTGCACGTTTGGCGTCCTCCTTCTCCCAATTGGGAATCGCCGCTCTGTAACCGCCGCATCCCAGTTTGTGGGTACCAATGTTCAACTTCCGCATCCTCTGCCCCCAACCAGAGTTAGCCTTGGCGACTTCGCTCTCGCAAATTAGCTTGAAGTCCCGGAGTTCAGCTTCGGTGATTCTCGGCTCACTCGCTAAAACATCCTGCAAGCTATTTTTGGGGTCCAAGACCATAACCTTCACCCGGTGTTTCCAGTTGGCCAAGGCGGTGTTCATCTTACCAATGGCGGAATGGTTGACCTTATTCCCCTCCAGATTGTCGTTATTGTACTTAAACGGCTCGTCTGGCGGATGCGGGTACAAGTATCGTCCGTGCAGCTTTCTAAAGAGAATAACCCGATAATGGGCATTCTCTTTTTTCCTTAGATCATTGGTTAAGATCCTGACAGTGTCCCGGACAATGCAACCAATCTGGTTGCCGAATCCTTTGACCACCTTCTCGGGCGCGATTGGATACCCAAAGCGCAATTTCCGTGATCTCTTCACGGTAGGTGCGGAGTACATTTCCGTTTTCTCGTTGTCGTCCTCTTCTTGGCTTTGCTACCACCATCTGTCTGACCGCCGGCATCAGTGGTGTCATTTCCGCCGGCGGCGCCACTAGTGGTATCACCGGCGCCACTAGTCGTGGCGTCATCCTCCTCGCCACCGCTAGTGTCTGTGTCAGCCCCGGCATCCGCTGTGGGGTCGTATTGCTCATCTTCTTCGTCGGTGATTTGCCAGAACGGCTTAGAACCGCCGGCCTCGTCGTCGTGTGCTATGTTCTAAAGGGGGAAATTATTGGTTAATCTAAAGGAAACAAAAAATCGACATACTACTCAATCACGGGAAAACGGCAAAGTCCTAAATTCACGGGAAAATTTCGGCATGACCTTTGCTAATTTTCTAACACTAGAGTGCCCGAATCTCCCCGAAACGGAAATTAATCAACATTTCGGCGAAAATGGGCAACTCATTTGAATTCCCTGCAAAGTTTTAAACGGCTCGATGGCCGGACAGATTACCAAATGTGGTACCAACACCAAAAGTGGTACCAACACAAGAAAACAGCAGCAGAACGCCTTCAAAAATCAGCAACAACTCCCTGTGATAGGCAGCAACAGCAGCTAGGAGCAGCAACAGCAGTGCAACAGCAGCTAGAGTACCTATATGATTACATTACTTGTAGCAGCAATATATCACAGTAGATACCAACCATATGAACTAGTAAATAAGAAATCTGAGATACAAGGCAGATACAAGGCATATGGTTTCAGGTGCAGATACAAGGCAGAGCATAATGCATTACATTTTTGGGAATGTTATCTGCTAGTGTCTTGTTTCAGGTGCAGATACAAGGCAGAGCAAGTTCAGTATACTGAACCTACTAGCTAGTGTCTTGTTTCACATGAACTACTGTAAGAACACAACTTTCGGTCATATCTAAAAACAGTGAACCAAAAGAATAAATCACATGATGGCTCTCAGAAATACTCCTATATCTTTTACTGTCTTAGTGTTAGTGATCTGGATGGTCATAAAGGCCACTCATCATCCTTTGGGTAAAGAATTTGAGGCAACAGCTAAATGTACTAGCCACATATTTGGTATGGTGTAAACTTTCACCGATAGGCAGTGACATAGACTAGACAAATGAATGTTCTAGAAATTCCATTGGGTTCATCTGAACCTAATTGTTTTTAGCACTCGGCCGCCAGTCATTGCAACTTGCAACACCGGCGCGTGGGCTGTGTTTACGTTCTGGAACCGGCAGGGTAGTGGGATGGATTTCCCGGTGATGGGTCGTGCTTGGCTGGTCCGGTCCCCAGCCACGCACTCGAAGCCTCTACCAACCACCGTGTTCGTGAAATCTTCCCGGATGGACTAGGCATGAGTAGTGGTTGAACTGAACCAACAAGCCGCGCAATGCATTCTGTAGACTGTATCGTCGTGAATTATTTAGCCTGTAGATCAACTTACACCTCTTCTTAAATTTGCAATGAAGAGAGGCCTGAACCTCGATATGTTAAAATGAGCATACACTGATATACTAGCTAATACAGGGGTTTTTTTTAATAAAAAAGAGGAAATCTATCACCCCATACACGCGCTAGGTACAAAAGTACTTCTCCAACAAACACGAATCAGCGTTGCAACTTTAAATCTTCAAAGATTTCACAAGAAATTTCCGAGTACCTATTGGTTTAGCATGTCTGTCTGTCTATCTCTCTCTCTCCCCTTCTCTCTGCTAAGAAATGAAGATACTTCTATTTGTTCTAGTTATGTATGTCTGCCCAAAAACAATGACTAGTGCTGAGCTGTGAAAGATTGGATTATTGCCTGCAAATTGATGTTCTATAGTTGAAGCGCACTTAGTCTCATATAGGTGTTGGTGCAACGATGGATCCATTTGATTAAACTGCAAGCAAAATTCAGGGAGGGGAGGAGGGGGGGAGGGGGGGGCCTTACCTGGGGCACGGTGTAGTTGTTCACGCCGGGGCCTTGGTCCTGGATGGTGTCGAGGAAGACGGCGCAGGCGGCTCCCTCCTCCTCTCTCGCTGCAACGGCGCGGGCGATGGTGTCGACGAAGACGGCCCGGGCGGCTCCCCTCCTCCTGTACTCCTCCCCCTCGGGCAGATGTGAGGGGCGGTGGATGAGTAGGGCTAGGGCGCTGGGCGCCGGTGGCTAGGGCGCTGGGCAGCGGAGGCGTGCGTGCGGTGGCTAGGGCAACGAGGGGACGGTTGCGGCGATGGAGAGAAAGAGGGAAGAAGAAGGAACGGCCGGGCGCCCTAGCTGGATCTATATCAGCTATAGCCGTGACGCACCGCGTCCAGGTGCGCCGCGGATTAGATAGCGGTGACGCACGGCTCGAAAGTGCGCCGCGCATTAGATAGCCACGACGGACATCACAATCGTGCGCCACGCATTACTAAACCGTGGCGCACAGCGGCTTGGTGCGCCACGCTTATTCGCATAATATGTTCAAAAGGTTGTGTTGCCTGTCAATATCACAACTGCTTCGTTAGCCCAGTGGTTGTTACTATGATGTGCCCCAGCACCCGGGTTCGAATCCCCCACACCCCATTTTTTTAATAGTTTTGGAAAACACAATATAAATCAACATAAATTCATATAAATCAATATAACTTTCAAAATAAAATCTCAATTCATGTGTTGACTAATTTAAACACCACATCTTAGTGCATACATATAAAATACATCATCATACATTGTCATCACTGCCTCGAATGCATGCAAACACACGACACATATATCGTTGTTCTTAGAGTTAGCGTTTTACAATTTTCTTTCCCTTTTTTGTCGCGGTTGAGTAATTCAGTCCCGGAACACCGTGACTTCTTCGGTGGAATGGGCGACCTGTAGGTA
Organism: Alopecurus myosuroides; assembly: GCA_028641055.1. Classification (NCBI taxonomy): domain Eukaryota; kingdom Viridiplantae; phylum Streptophyta; class Magnoliopsida; order Poales; family Poaceae; genus Alopecurus; species Alopecurus myosuroides. The sequence goes on from CM054057.1 coordinate 52,260,343, forward strand.
GCGTTGTCCTGCTTCTTCTTGTTGTGTATTTCGTTCCATCGTCATTGTCATCTTCCATTTTTGGGTCGCCGTACTGGTCAAAGTCTTGCTCGTTGGCTACTCCATCCATTCCGATGATGTTTCTTTTGCCTCTCCGCACGACAACACGGCTAGGCCTTGTCGGGTCAGTAATGAAGAAGCATTGGTCCACTTTGTTAGCCAAGACCCATGGCTCATTTTTTGCGGTGACATTCGTGCCGGATTTGGCTTCAGGTATCACCATGGTGGTGAAATATTGTCCTTCTTTCCTGACGCTCTTTGCCCATGTGACACGGAACATTGGCACCTTCTCTCCGCAGTAGTCGAGTTCCCATATCTCGTCGATCCTACCATAGTATCTTTCTTTGACGTCACCTGTTAATGATTCCATCGTTACCCCCGAGTTCTGGTATTCGCAGTTCCGGTCCTTATTTTCCGTGTAGAATGTGTAACCATTGATATCGTATGCCTGATATGTCATGAGGTTATGTGCGGGGCCTTGTGACAATGTGAGTACGAGTTTTTCTTCTTCAGAATAAGGCGTCTCCGGTTGATCGGTCATAATCTTCTCCCTGAACCACTGTGTGAAATGGATGTTGTGCTCTCTGATTATTTCTGCTTCGGTCCTATGTTGTCCCCGGTCACTGTAATACTTCGCGATTAGCAATTTGTGCTTTTCCAACCAAGGATCGACCACTGTTAGATGTTGTAGCGCGACTAGGTTTGCTCTGTCAAAGTCGTTGCGTCGGCCCTGAAAGTCGACATTCATTTCGCGCTGGCCCTCGCGGTGCCCCCATCCACCGAGCCTGCCAAAGTGCCTGTTTACGGGCAGACCAGGGTTCTCATCTTTGTCTAGAAAATTCGTGCAGAAAGAGATGCACTCCTCTGTCAGAAAGCCCTTGGTAATGCTTGCGTCTGGACGGGCCCTGTTGCGGACGTATCCTTTGATGGAACCATTCATCCTTTCGAACGCCATCATGGAGTGTAAAAACGGCGGCCCGAGCTGGATGATATCATCCACGACATGGACAAGGAGATGCACCATAATGTCGAAGAATGCTGGCGGGAAGTATATCTCAAGCTCGCATAGTATCACCACGATCTCTTCCTGTAGCCTTGCGAGTTTCTTCACGCCAATCGACTTTCGAGAGATGACGTCAAAAAAGTTGCAGAGTCCAAACAGCGTTTCGCGGACGTGCTCGTCCATTATCCCTCGAATTGCAACTGGAAGTATCTGCGTCATCATCACGTGACAGTCGTGAGACTTCATTCCGCTGAACTTCTGCTTTGGTACGTCTAGGTATCTGCTTATCTTCCCCGCATAACCGTAAGGAAATTTGACTCCAAGGAGGCACTTGAAGAATTGGTCGATCTCCTTCTCGCATAGCGTGAAGCACGAAGGGGGACAGTAATATTCCGTCTTCTTGGCCTTTTTGCCCTTGCGGCGACCTTCCGTCCCATCTAACACATCGTCATCGTCATCGTCATCATCATCCGGTTTTCCTCCGTGGAGCTCGCCCCTGATATTCAAAAATCTCAAGTCGTTCCTTGCTTTCGGCCCATCTTTGGTCCTCTCCGGCATGTTGAGCAGGGTGCCAAGCAGACTCTCGCACACGTTTTTCGTGATATGCATGAGGTCAAGGCAGTGGGGTGTGCGGAGAATCTTCCAGTACCTCAGGTCCCAGAGAACAGACCTTGTTTTCCATACACCCTCCAACGGCGCCGGCGCCTTTCGCTTCTTTCCCGGCGCAGGGCACTCTTTCCAGTTCTTCACAGCTCGTCGATTGTCCTCGCCGCTCCTTTGACGTGGGGCTCTTTCGCATCGTCAACTTCTTTGTTGAACAGATCTTTGCGTTTTCTCCACGGTCATCCTTGCGAAGCCACCTTCGATGCCCCAAGAACAACGGTTTTCGATGACCCGGGGTTTCTCTCTAGCTGGAGATACGTAGTGTCATCCATGCACCTAACGCATGCACAGAATCCGTGCGCCACCTGCCCCGCGACATATCCGTAACCGAGGTAGTCATGCACCGTCGTGATGAGCGCGGCTCTCAATGGAAAAACGTTTCTCCATAGGCGTCCCACGTATTGGCTGGCTCGTCCCATAACGTGGCTAGCTCCTCTTCCAACAACTGGACATACAGATTGATGTCGTTACCTGGTTGTTTCGGCCCTTGAATAAGCATACTCATCTGTATGTACTTCCTCTTCAAGCACAACCAGGGGGTGTTGTTATACAACAAACACGGGCCAGGTGCTATGGGGTGCTGCTCTGGTTGCCAAAAGGATTTAATCCATCCGTACTCATGCACAAACCTGATGTTCCTTGGATCGTCGCCGACTTCGGGGTATTCGATGTCTAGCGCCTTCCACTGGCTAGCATCTGAGGGTGTGTCAGCATCGTGTCATCATTCTCCGATCGGTTCCATCATGCTCTTCTGGCTTCTTCCTTTCCGCGAGCCATCGCATGAGCTTCGCCTGTGTGGGGTCTGCGAAATACCGCTGCAGACGGGAAGTTATCGGAAAGTACCACACCACTTTTCGAGGAGAGGCCTTCTTCCCTGTCTTGTATCGAGTTGCGTCGCACACCGGGCATATGGTTCTCTCCGCGTCCGCGCCCCGATAGATGATGCAGTCATTAATGCAAGCATGGTATTTCACGTGAGGTAAATCCAGAGGGCACACGACTTTTTTCGCCTCCTCGATGCTCGTTGGACACTTGTTCCCCGTGGGAAGACGGTCGTGCCAGAATGCCATGTTCTCATCGTAGCTCGCATCGGTCCATCGGTGTTTTGTCTTCATCTCGAGGGTCCTTAACGTTACGTTCAGACGGGTATCCTCGCTCACGCATCCTTCATACAATGGAGTAACGGCGTCTATCTCCAGTTGCGACAACTTCGATTTCTCTCTAGCAGCAGCTCTGGTGTTGCTAGTCTCCTTGAGAAGCAGAGCTTGGACATGAGGGTCCCGCACCCAGTCCGACGACGATGTCACGACATCTTCATCATGATGTCCTTCGTCTTGATTATGATCATGTCCGACATCTTCATCACGATGTCCTTCGTCTTGATTATGATCATGTCCTTCATCTTGATCATTATGTCCTTCATCATGTCCGGGCGACTCTTCATCTTCATAACTTGTCGGGTAAAGAGTGTAGCCATCCATAAAACCACGACGGATAAGGTGCGACTCCAAGTCACCAGAATCGTATCTGATCAAGTGTTTCAGTTTGCATATTCGACAAGGACATCTTATCTCCGTCATGCTATTTCGAAACATTTCGTCCGTCGCATGTTTCATAAATCTAGCCACGGTGCCTGTGCTTATATGCATGGTTGCCTACATAGTAAAAAAAGATCAAATGAAAAATTAATTAGAATCAAATTACGTAATATATGGATATATGATGCATGCACATGGTCGTCGACGGAAAAATTCGGCATGACCTATGCTAAAAATAGGACATTCTCGGAGTGCGTGGTCGCCGAAATGGAAATGAATCAACATTTTGGCAACACATGTCAACTCATTTTTAAGACATCCACAAATTTCATCAAAAATACGCAACACAATTTCGCATATATGTATATATGCAACCATATAATATATGAATCTTTTGTGACGACGCACGGCGCCGACACACATACATACAACACATATACATATCGTCCCTCCAACAACTCACCAACTATAGATCTTGCCGACACGAGACCGACAGAGTATGTTTGTATGTGGCTATAGAAAGTGAAAAGATGGAAGGGAAAGTGGTAATAAAGTGAGAGATGGGGGTGGAGACAAATGTTTACTAGATTCCCCACACATATATATCAAATAAAATAGGTTAAATAAGTTTTAAATGGTGGGAAAATGGGGGAAATGAGGTGGTCAGGAGGTGGGGGGCGACCAGATCTAAAATGGGGTGGAGATATGGGTGGATGGGAGGTGGGGGGTGGTCCCAACCACTTAAACCCGTTCCAGGTATACCCGTGACGCACATCATATTCGGCACGTCACGGCTATGTTGGGTACCCGCGGCGCACGTTCCAGTGGTGCGTCACGGCTATAGATGCCACCCGTGGAAAAGATAGCCGTGACGCACCACTGGAATGTGCGCCGCGGCTACCCAACATAGCCGTGACGCACCGCTGGGTTGGTGCGTCGCGGGTATGCCTCGGAGGCTCGCCACCCCGGCCCCACACATAGGCGCGACGTGCCTTCCATTTGGTGCGCCGCGGCTATGCCTTTAGGCGCGACGCGCAGAAACGTGGTGCGCCGCGGGTAATAGGCGTGACGCGCCAAATGTGATGTGCGTCACGGGTATCATCACTCCTATAGCCATTTTCCTAGTAGTGTCCTCTGAAGTAGATCAAGACATCACCTATTTCTTTCTCGCCTATCAAGCATGTAAAGAAAATAGATGAAAATAGCAGATGACAAGAATGTACAGAACATAGATGAAACTAGCAGATGACAAGCATGTACAAAAAATTGATGAAAACTAGCAGATTATAGTCAAACAACGGTGTGTGTAATGAACTAGCAGATGAGAAGCATAGATGAAATAGCATGTGTCAAGCATGTGAGGAAGATAGATGAAAATAGCAGATGACAAGCATGTACAAAAAATAGATGAAACTAGCAGGTTATAATCAACCAACTGTGTGTATAATCAACCAACTGTTTTCATAGATCTCACCATCATGCATAAAGAACCTTTCAGCCTCATTGCTTAAGGCATCATACCTATTCCTTTTCATGCTCTCATTGCCCACAAACATGACGACAAGAGCGTCCCATGTTTCGTTGGCGGTGGAATATTGTTGAATATGAGGCATGTGGTTAGGACCCACGGCTTGTTGAAGAATAGACAAGGCGGTGTAGTTGAGTTGACAATCTACGGCTTCTCTTCTTGTCAAGTTCTTGGGGTCATGTGGCTTGTATCCATCTCGAGTGACCCTCCAAAGTTCTATACAAGAAGATTTCAAGTGTGTTTCCATGTAATATTACCATTCACCAAAAGAATGAGCATAAATTCTAGGTGGATCTCCTCTAGGAATTATATGGGGATGTGGGATGGGAGGATCGGGAGAATAGCATCCTTCGACGGCGTGGAATTCTCCTTTTCCTTCCGTACCCTTATCGGTGGAGTTCTTAGAGGAATAATCTTTAAGTGGTTCACCATCTTCCCCAACCTTGCCACCCTCCGGTGGTTCTACCATATGGGATTTAGTGGAGATCTTCGGCTCCTTGGCTTTCATGAATTGCATCATGAGAGTTCGCAAATCATCAATTTTTCTCTCCATGGATGAGGTCAATGAGGTTTTGAACTCATTGAGATCATCCATCGAGACACTCGCCACGGAACCGATGACATCCGGAAGATCCGTCATACTAAACTCTTAGGCGGTTAAGCCCAATAAAAGAGCCGAGGCTCTGATACCAATTGAACGATTAGTGAGGGCACCTAGAGGGGGGTGAATAGGTGCTACGACCAATTTTAATTTTTCTTCAAAATTAGGCTTGACACAAAGGTAAATTCTCTAGATAATGCAAATATGGTGAATTTACCTATATGGCAAGAACAAGGACAAGCACAAGTAAAGGAGGAAGGGAATGAGGTAACCGGTATCAAGCACATGGAGACACGATGTATTCCCGAGTTCCTCCTTGGTAAGGGAGTCCGTCTCGTTGGAGGGGTGTGAGCTCGCCATGAAGGCCTACTCAACGCCACAAAGGCCTCAACCGATTCTCTGATGAACCCCGCCACAAAGGCCTAATCCACCTTCCACTTTTGATCCCCTTTGAGGCGGCAATCGAATCCTTTACAAACAAGCTTGGGGCACACACCCACAACCAAATTGGGGGCTCCCAACAATCATCAATCACCAACAAGTGTAGCAATGGAGTCTAGGTTTTCCACAAGAAACCCTAGACTCAAATCCCTCTAGAGAATGAGGGGGAAATGAAGAACGACTCGGTGAAGATGTAGATCGGGGTCTTCTCCTTCAATCCTCCAAGTATCAACGAGTTTGGATGGAGGGATTGAGAGAGATCTAGATTTTGGAGGCTCAATGAATGCTTGACTTTAATGCTCGTTCGAGCAACCCCTTGGAGAAGAAGGGGATGGGGTATTTATAGCCCCCTCCCCAAAACTAGCCGTTTGACCCTTTTTCGTGCCTGGTGGTACTACCGCTGGTGCCAGCGGTACTACCGCCCCCTAGAAACCAACACGGTACTGTGGCGTCCCAGACACAGGCGCGAGTGGTACTACCGTGGAAACACCGTAGTACTTCCAGCGGTGGTACTACGCTAGTGCCACTGATACTACCGCTGGCCATGTATTCGAATTAAATCGAAGTGGCTAGCGGTAGTACTAGGGCACTACCGCTCTAGTACCATGATGGTTACCTTGCGCAAAATCCCTCTGGCGGTACTTTGACCGGTACAACCAGCGGTAGTACCGCTCCTTCCAGGACGCGGTAGTACCGCCAAGAGAAGCTTTGCTCCTCAGTCAACTAAGTCACATCGGTACTACTATACCAGTACCGCTGGATGCAGTAGACAAAACTATTTTGGTGGTACTTATGGACGTACTAGGCGAGGTACTACCGCTCGCTGTGCGCAGCGGTACTACCGCTCGACAGAGTTGATTTTGGTCGCATTGTCATTCAACACTCTTCCCTTATGCGTCGAAATGATATTTCCTGAAATAACTTTAACGCACGGTTAGATAATTAACAGTGTTGTTATCAACTCCAAAACATATGAGATATCAAATGCAAATGTACTTTCAAAGCGTCCGCCTCCTCCTACTCCAGCAGGTCATCTTTCGTCCTAGCAGTAGGCGGTGGTATTTGAAGGTCTTTCCTGATGTCCAGGGCCACCAGATTGTATCTTGCTTTCGGCCCGTCTTTGGTCCTACCTGGCATGTTGAACAAGGTGTCGAGCAAGCTCTCACACACGTTTTTCGTGATATGCATGACATTAAGGCAATGAGGCATACCAAGGATTAGCCAGTACCGCAAGTGACAAAACACGGACCTCCTTCTCCATACCACCAGGAGCGGTCCTTCTGCCTTCTCTTTCTTCTTCTCTACTCGGTTTCGCTTCTTTTCCTTTCCCTTTCCCTTTCCCTTTCCCGACACAGGGCACTCTTTCCAATTGTCCAATAACTGCTTGATCTCTTCACCGCTCCTCTGAGGTGGACGTCCTTCGGGCTCATCTTTACCGTTGAATAGATCTCCACTCTTCCTCCACTGGTCAATTTTGTCTAGCCACCATCGATGTCTCATGTGGTCTTCCAAGACCTCGGTGCCTTGAGTTGTCAAGATTGCGTGTGTTCCATGCACCTCACACACGCCTTTTGTATGGCACACCTGGCACACAATATATCTGTATCTGAGAAAGTTCTGCACCTCCGTGATTAACATGGATCTCAGGGAAATATCCTTCCGTGTAGGCATCCCATGTTGGTATGCCTACATCCTCCCACAGTGTTTCGAGCTCCTCCTTCAGCAGCTCGATATACAGGTTGATACCGCTCCCTGGTTGTGTCAGCACTTGGATTAGCATACTCATGTGTATGTACTTCCTCTTCATGCAGAGCCAGGGGGAGGCGTATATCCAAACAAACACGGGCCACGTGCTATGTTTGCGGCTATGGTGTCGGGGGGCTACCCCTGAGTAGGGGTAAGGCTGGCGATAAACAATGCTCAAGGTACGGTTTTGCCGAGTAAGCGGCTACCCGGTACCCGGAATCCGGTAGGCGCTATTCGGTGAGAGGTACTGAAGGCCAAGAGAAGATAACAAATGATGTGCTAGATCAACCGGGTAGAGCTCGGGTGATCCGAGTAGACGGGAAGGTATCCTACTCGGGCACAAAGTCAATGGAGCCGTTGTGGAAGATTCAGCGTATCCAGGGGCCGTACTGGCGTGCGGTTCAACTTACTAGGCGCCTGGTTATCCGCGCTAGGACGTGGGAATAGTAGGAGTGGGTAGCTGTCTTGTCCTGTCACTGACACAGGGGACATGACACATCAGTGACCTACCCTAAGGGGCTGACAAGGTGTACAAGACCTGTCAGCCGGACGGCGCGGAGACTTTCGGCAACGGCGTCAGCGGGAACACGGAGGCGTGCGCCGTTGTCACAGAGGTGTTGTCTAATATGTACCTTTTATTCGTAGTATAGTGGCTGGATACTAGTATATAAGGTAGCCAACCCCCTCCTGCGCGAGGGACGTTTGACCTGAGCGCATTTATTGCGAGGCTGAACCACTCACAAAGAGAAAACAATAGAGAGGGAGCTCAGTGCTGGCTACTCGGCAGAGAGTGAGTAGCTGAGAGATTGTAACTTCTGTACTCGGTGTGAACCAATTCAGAGAGATAGGCAGGAGTAGGGGTGTTACCTCCTCACGACGGCCTCGAACCTGGGTAGATTGTGTTGTTTGCAGTGTTCCTGAGCGCGTCTACTCGACGTGTGATCCCTCCCCGAATACCTACAACATCCATCGGCCCCAATTTAGCCATCCTATGGCATCTTTATTCTCCACACCACGACAGTTGGCGCCCACCGTGGGGCCAGCAGCGGCGCTGGCTCGGGTTCCTATTCGAACGGGACATGTTTCTCCGTCGGGGGAGCGCGTGGTTTGTGGCCTTGTCCATAGATTCGGCTCCTTCGACTTCATCACCGACAACGCCGGCGATTTCGGCGGCAGGCCCGTGCCTGCAGGCGGCACCGTCCTCTCCTTCCACGCGCATTTGGTGTACGTCGCCACCACCGTCATCCGCGAGTATCCGGAGGAGGTGCTCGTCGCTGAGGATCCTCCTGCCGTTCTCGTTGTACGCGGGAAGCCGGCCGGCTGCTCTGTGGGCAACATGGAGGTGATGATGACGGGCCCGACTATCGATGCCTGGAAATGCACGCCCACTGTACCTGATGTCGTCGACGAGCCGGCTGCTCGCAGGGGCCACAAGCCCTATGACATGTCGCAGAATCAACCTGGCTATGTGGAACCTTCCACGTCTACTGCAATACCGGCTGCTCGCGCTGGTATTGTCGAGCAGCTGGGTAAGGCTGCGGCGAGGGCGCAGCTCGAGCAGTAGCGCCAAGCTTTACTCTTGGAGGCCTAGGAGCTGGAGAAGGTTAGGCTTGAGCTTAACTTAGATAAAAACGAGTACAATAGAGCGCATGGCTTTACTCCTGTATCTAGAAATCCGAGAAGGATAGGAGTTATTCGCCGCAACATGGCCGCGGAGCTAGCTAGAGATGGTAGGGCTGCTAGCAGATCGGCTAGTTTGAATACTGTCGGTAGGCCAAAATACAACTACCCTGCCAAGACACTTAGAGCTGCTGAGGCGGTCGCGGCAGAGTTGCCGAATCTCACTGGCGAGGTTCGCGCTAGGCAGCAGGACCGGCTCAATGAGTTGGTTCTGGAAGCTGGCAGGCAGAATGAGGCTTTCCGGCAGGCCAACCCGGGAGCCGGTGCGTCCCATGTTGTTCACTCGCATTGGGCAAGATCTGTAGATCAGGCCTCATCGCCACTTCCCGGTGGTGAGAAGACCCAAAGTGTGAACTCTGGGAGGAATAAACAGATGCAGGTGTACGACCTGGCTGTCACCAGAAAACAGCACGCTGTAGAGCTGTGGGCTGGCCAAAAACACAATGCTGCAGGTACTGGCTATCAAGCCACCCGAGCTCGATAAGAGGGGCAAAGAGGAAACCGAGATGGTCCATCTCGGCGTCAGGCTGCCAACCCGCTTCAGCAGACGGTGTAGCCGCAAGCAGTTGTGGCAGCAGCCAACCCGGTTGCTCAACTTGGCCCAGTGCACCAGGTTCGCTACAACGATGGGTACTCGGCAATGGAGCAAGCCGGGTACGCCGACCCAACAGATGTTGCTACTCGGTTGGGTGGCAGAGTGCTGGAGCCCAGCGACGCAAGATACAAGCTGGATAGAATTCATCAGTCTGAACAGATAGAAGCAAGAGGCCCACCAGGACCAAGATGTTTTGGTCTCAGGATCATGGGAGAACCCGCTGTACCCAAGTTCCATTTGGCCAGGGGGACCAAGACTTATGATGGGAGCACCAAGCCGGATGACTGGCTGAACGGCTACGTCTCCGCCGTGCACATTGCTGGCGGTAACAGAAGGTGGGCTGTGAGATACGTGCCCCAGATGGTGGAAGGCCCTGCCTGATTTGACTCAACAACTTGCCAAGGGACATTATCAACTGTTGGCTTGAATTCTCGGAAGCCTTCATCAGCAACTTCACCAGCACCTACAAGAGGCCGAATAGGCCGCAGCAGCAAGCAGAGAGAAGAGGAAACTGACCGCGAGTACGCTCGCCGAGGGATATGCCGAGTCACAGGAGATTGCCTGGTTTGCTCAAGGCTGCAGGCATGACAACATGTTGTGGCAGAAGCTGCAGAGGGATATGCCGAGTACGCTCGCCGAGACGATCAAAATCGCTGATATGTATGCACTCGGCGACCTTACTCAACCTCTGATCGATTCCTTTGAGCCAGAAGGAGAAATCAAGATGGTAACCGGCGCAATGACCACCAAGACTTCCGTAACCATCGCCGAGATGATCGCCCCGATACTCGGTATGGCTCAGAGCAATTGAATGTTGTGAACCAGGATACTGCAGCTGTCGGGAGTAGCTAAAGGCAAAAAACTGCTGGAGCCCGGTACGGGCAAAACCAGAATCAGGGCCAGAACTTCAAGAAGCAGTACAATGCTCCCCAGCAGGGCAACGCTGCCCAGGAAGCCAGAGATGCCGCTCAGAGATTTATCTTTGAGAACATGAAGGATGGGCCTTGCATCTTCCATACTCGGCATCCGTGTAGGCTAGCCAATCAAACAACTCGATAATGCAGCTGGTGAGATCGCATCAAAAGTGAAGGCTTTGGCCAACTGCCCCCTCCTCCTCCTATTCCGCTTGTGGGTTCCAATGTGCATCCTATCCCGACAGCTCCTCCAAGGCCGGCCGAGAACGCGAGGAGGGAGAATCTGAATCAAGTGGCTCAGTGAGCCAACCGCAACTACAGGAACCGCAACAACTACCGCAACAACTATACCCGCAACAACAACCGGAACAACAACAACAACAACAACAACAATGGCAACAACAACAACGGCAATGATGGTGGTGGAGACCGGAACCAGTACCAGGAACATTATGAGAGCTACATGGTGTACACCACCGAGCCGGATGACAAGCAGTTCCAGCGCAAACGCGCGATGGAGGTAAATGCTGTGATGCCAGCGGTGCCGGATTACATGCATTGGTGCGACCAGGATATCGTCTGGTCTAGAGCTGATCATCCCAAGGTGATGCCCAATCCAGGTACATATGCTCTCGTGGTGGACCCTACTTTCCTGGGGACCAAGAAGAATGTGAAGTTCAGCAAGGTGCTGATTGACAACGGAAGCAGCATCAACATCATGTACCGAGATACCTTGGAGAAGCTCGGCCTTGCCGAGAACATGCTACTACCCAGCCGGACCACCTTTCACGGCATTGTGCCGGGAGTGTCTTGTGCTCCCAACAGCCGCATCTGGATTGATGTGCTTTTCGGCACCAGGGAGAACTGCCGAACCGAGTGCCTGCAGTTCAAAGTAGTTGATCTTCAGAGCCCCTACCATGCTCTACTCTGCAAGCCTGCTCTCACCAAGTTCATGGCGTCAACCCATGCGGCCTATCTGAAGATGAAACTTCCTGGTCCCAACGGCGTCATCACCATCTCGGGTGATTACAAGCGCTCTCTGGACTGCGCATCTGCTGGATCTCGGCTAGCCGAGTCCTTGGTCATTGCTACCGAGAAGAAGAAGATACATGAGGTGGTGGCTATGGCCCAGGCAGCTCCAGTCGGTATGCCCGGCATGCCAAGCTATCAGAACGGAGCCACCTTCCAGGCCTCCCAGGAAACGAAAAAGGTGCAGATTGACCCGGAGTTCCCGGAGCGTGTTGCCATCATTGGCGCCGGGTTGGACGAGAAATAGGAAAGCGAGCTTATCCACTTCTTCCGTGAGAATCGGGATGTCTTTCTATGGTCCAATGAGGACTTGCCGGGTGTCCCGAGGGAGTTGGTTGAGCACTCGTTGCATGTGCGCCCTGACGCCAATCCGGTTAAGCAGGTGATGCGCCGCTTTGCGGCCGAGAGAAGAAAATCCATTGGTGACGAGATCACAAATCTGTTGATAAGTGGATTTATCATGGAGTTACTGCATCCGGATTGGCTGGCTAATCCGGTCATGGTTAAGAAAAAGAAGGAGGACCCCAAGGCTTAGGTGGCATGGCGCATGTGCGTGGACTACACTGACTAGAACAATGCCTGCCCCAAGGACCCGTTCCCGCTACCCCGGATAGATCAGGTGCCTGATTCCACTGCCGGGTGCGAGCTTTTGTCTTTCATTGATGCCTACTCTGGTTTTCACCATATTCCTCTTAACCCGGCTGATGAAATAAATACTTCTTTTATCACCCCGTACGGGGCTTATTGCTATCGTGTCATGTGTTTTGGGTTGAGAAATGCTGGGGCTACTTATCAGAGATGCATGCAGAAATGCTTGCACGACCAGATAGGCAAAAATGTGCAGGTGTATGTAGATGACATTGTCATCAAAACAAAAGAAAAACACTCTCTGCTGAGCGATATTGAGGAAACATTTGCTAGTTTGCGCAAGTACCGGATGAAACTGAATCCAACCAAGTGCACATTTGGCTTCCCGGCTGGCATCGAGGCCAATCCTTCAAAGATAAAAGCTATAGAGAGCATGTCTTTCCCGAGATCACTGATGGATGTGCAGAAGTTTACCGGGTGTCTGGCGTCCCTTAGCCGCTTCATGGGGAGGATGGGTGAGAAGGCCTTAATCTCTATCAGCTCATGAAGAAAAGTGACAAGTTTGTCTAGACACCACAAGCTGATGTGGCCTTCAAAGAACTCAAGAACATGCTGGGTAGCGCTCCCATCAAGGCAAGCCCGCTGCCTAAGAAGCCAATGCTGCTTTACATTGCAGCTACCAACCGGGTATTGAGCGTGCTGGTGGTAGTGGAGCGAGAAGAGGAAGGCAAAACCATGCAGCGGCGGGTATATTATCTCAGCGAGGTGTTGTCCAGCTCCAAGCAAAACTATCCACACTACCAGAAGATGACCTATGGCATATACCTGGGTGGCAAGAAACTCAAGCACTATTTCCAGGAGCATCCCATCATAGTGGTGATCTAACATCCCTGATTTTTGGAAAACTCAAAAATCACAAAAATTTGAAACTTTTGTTTTCTATTGAAGCAAGACACCAAAAATAGCTAAATCTCAAAACACGAAGGTCATATTAATTATTTTACAATACTACTGGTATTATTATAATCCAAATATGCCTCTGTTTTCTAAAAACCCTAGATAAGTTTCACCTAATCAAAGATATTTTTCTCTTTAACAAACATACCTCATAAAAAGGTTTTCATATCAGTCATTACCTTGTAAATATTTTTATAGCATTTGGAAACTTGAGGATTATAAAACCCTAAGAATTGTTTTCACCATCATTCAATGTTATATGAACTTGAGAATTGTTATGTGACCACATATGTCTTATCCAACCTTAAAAATGTAAATTTGTTTTACTAACTTTATAATTTCCAAATGATTCTTCAACTCCTAATTATTGATAATATTTATTTTCTTCAACCAATTGGTTACTGAAAATATTTTCAAAGACAAAAATCAACTATATCACTTTTCAACTAATGAATCTAGTAACAAAATGGTTTTAACAAATTTCCTTTTTGAAAAGGACTTGTAAGAAAAATACTTTCAAATAGTTAAGTCTTTAATTGACCATTATTCAATTTATTATCTTTTATTTGGAAACTGCATTAAAATGACTATTAAGTTTACCCCTATTTTTTTAAAAAAATAGGAAAATAAGTTATAATGACATTCAAAAATAAGTTTCCAACTTATAGAATGTTAGTGAAAATTTATTTGACTAATATTTATAATTCATATTTTTCTAAATTAAAAATCACATTAAGCTACTATTAAGGATTTAATCAAATTTCAAAAATCCAAAAGTAAAAGTATGTTAATTTGTTTACAAAAATGTTACTATTGGAAAGTAATTGAAATATTAATAATTTAGAATTTTGTTTCATATTATTTGGAGTTATAAAACAGAAGATATGATTTAATCAAATAAACAGAAATAAAAAGAATAAAATTGATGACGTCATCAGTGACGTCACCGTCTTCCTCCTCCGGATGGAAACACGCCTGTCACGGCCGTGAATTTCGCCGCTCGATTTCGGGCCATTAAGGCCATGAATGCCCCCTCTCTCTGCCCCTATAAAACGACCCCGCGGACCTATCTATTTTCCCTCTGTCTCCTCTCTCGATAATGCCCCGAGGCCAACGAATTTCTTCGTCGGAGTCCTATCGCCCTCCGCCGTCTTCCATCGATTTCGACCAGGTGAGCCGAAGAGGGAGACAGAGATCGGCTCCATTCATTTCCCCGTGGCCTTGCGCACGTTGTGATGCCCCTGCTTGTCTCTTTGGTGCAGTGTAGCGACGAGGGAGAGCTCGCCGGAGCTGGAAACCGCACGGCCACCTCGGAACCTCCTCACCGCCGTCGTTGCAGAGCCGTGGAGCCTTCCTGTGGTCCCCATCATTCCTACCGGGCCTCGCTGAGTCTTCCCGTGCACTCCCCGAGCCCGGAGGCACACTGTAATGCGCCGCCGTCGAACTCCCGTGAGCAGCACCGCCGCCGTCGCCATTCTCCGGCGGGAGATCTCCGGTGAGATCCCTCTCCCTCTCTGTGTCGTTAGATCTAGATGTAGAGGCCTATATTAGATCATTTAAGCGAAGGGGTACGTCGCCGTTAGATCCAGAACCAGCGGCCCTGATTGTTCCACTTATCCACGTCATAGTCCAGTCAGCAGCACAGTCAGCACCAGCACCAATCAGATCCAGCCACGTTGCCCAACCTTTAATTCCAATTTATCTCCCGGTAGAATTTTTGGCAGTTTTACAGATTAGCCACTTCAACTTCAATCCATCATATCTTTTGATCCATAAAGGCAAATTTAGCAATCTTGGACTTTTTGAAAATCTCTTGACATTTACAAACTTTTGGCACTGGCCAAATTCAAATTTGAAAAACTTAAATTGGTTCAAATTAAAATATGCTTGTTTGGTGAATTTTGGCATAATTCAAATTCTACAAATCCAAAAATTGCAAATAAAATATATTTGGAAACCTTAGGATGTGTAATTTCATATCCTCTGTCTCAAAATAATATTTGAGCAAATTAAAATTGAATTTAGAATTAATTGGTACATTTGAGTATTTTTGACATAGATTTAATTCTATAAATATTTTCAATATAGTTCCTTTTGCAAAATTTCTCCATTTCATAACCATGAACCAGAAACAACCTTGCCCAACCATTTTGGACACCCTTGGACCATGAACATGTAATTTTAGCCAAACTTCCATCATAGTAGTCCACCTAGTTGGTTAAGTATTAGAGTTGTTTCTATCATTGTTTACCTTTGTTGTTATGGCTATTTTGGAGCCAAGACCAAGTACCTAGTATGTGTCAATCACATAGAAGACCAAGTGGTAAAACTTAGACACTAGTACCTTTGATTTCTATCTACTTCTCCATTCCCCTATTCTTTCTTCAAGAATCCATCAAGTTAGCAAAATGGAAGACAAGACTCCACAAGAAGGAACTCCATCTTCAACTTGGTGGCAACATGAAGAGCTACAAGGAAGATCAATGAAGAAGTTTTGAAGAGAAGACTTAGACTCCACAGGAACGAGAAGCAACTCAAGAAGTACAAGTGTGAAGAAATTCAGAAGAAAACATCTCCCTCTCTCTCTTTCTATCTTTCTTCTTATATTCTTTCCAATTTGACTTAGTGGTATTTGTGCCCATCCCATACCCAAACCAAGTAGTGAAGTGAAGATCATGAAGATTTATCAAGAACAAGAGAAGCTTCACAACAAGGAGGATACTACAATAGAAGCATGAAGATGAACTTCAAGAAGACAAGCATGTGAAGAATCGGAGTCATCCACACAAGTTGAAGAATAACAAGTTGTTTTTGCCCAACCATTGACCCAGATGGAAAATCCCAAGACTTTATCTTGTTTTCTCTATTGTTAAGAAGTTAGTTGAACCTAGACATACCCTAAACCAAAATGGAAAGACTAACTTAGAGTACTCAAATGTTTTGATGAGAACAACTAACTGTTACACGTTGTTATGTGTTACTTTAGTTGAGATAGTTAGATCATCCTTAGTGAACTCTTGGGACTTCCTCGACAAGTATGTTTATAATAAAGTTAGATCACATCAAACTCAACCTAGTCCATCCCAAGTAAAACCTTGGAATTTCCTTAACAAGTATTGAACTCAAATCTTGACCTTGTCCTAGCCAACTTGGTACAACCCCTTTGTTATGATTATTTGCTATGTTTGTTTTCTTCAATTATGTGGTTGATTGCTAGGATGCTTGTTTATTTTTTTGTTATTGTGTTTTCGATGAATATATTGTACGGAGAGCAACGATCTTTTGTGAAGAGAGTTTGATATCTTCGCCAACTTCAACAAGGAAAGTAACACACCATCAACTACCCATTATTTTCTATATGCATTAGTTGATTTTGAGTAGTATGCATGATAGGAAATTTTACTAAGTTATATTATGCTATGCTATTATCCTAGTAGTGTGTAGCGAACCTCTTTTACCCTTGTTATTTTGATATCCTTAGAACTTAGTAGATGCTATGCAATGTTACAAATTGTTTTACTAGATGTTGAGGAAAAATTCTAAGTATAACAAATAAATAAACCACCTGGGTGGAAGTGGTAAGACTGGTTTATGTTGAGTGTTGCCTCAGGGCCCTTATCTAAGGGTTATTCCACTTGAGGTTGTCACTTGCGGATGGCCACCCAGGAACAAAGAGATTACTATGTCCTTCTAAGTTTAGTAGCTTCACGTGCAGCCTTTTGACATATGGGCTCTGTCTTGATCAACTAAGTTGTGAGAGTTTAGCCCAGGCTTGACTAGCAGATGTAGCAAAATTATAGGTGGAACGGTCTTGCCGGTGGGTTTGGACTTCTTCTTCTGAAAGATCTCGTCTCAATTCTCTCCTTTCCATGATGCACTCCGGGTGTATAGGATGTTTGGGCTAATTGAAGACAAAGGGTGAAAGTGCACAAACTCTGCAGAGTCAACAAACTAAGATCTTAGCCGTGTCCCCGGTTATGGACAACTATGAGCAGCTGGACAAGGATTGACGGAAGAATCTCATCATCAATTTCAGTAAGTAAAATTTTGACCAAGTGAAGAGTATTGTGGTGCTTGGATCTTAATCCAATGTTGCCACCCTTTGAAAAGAAAAGTTTGTTTTACAAAAGTGATAGGTGAAAACTGGCTTTATGCAAACTTAGCCAAAACCCCACCCAGCCAAATAAGCATGTAGTATTAGTCTTTCCATTTATATCCACCATAGTGTTACTTGCCAATACATTAAATTGTATTGACTCCCTTGTGGCTGCATATTCCATATTGCAGATATTTCTCAAGACGAGTGAGGATATCGTTTAGGATCTCGAGACTATCGCCAACATATTTTGTCTGTGGCACATGAAGAAGATGGGCTCAATGGTGTACTATGTCTTCCGTTGTATATCTTTGTTTACTGCTAGTCTTCTAAGACTATGCAAGTTGTAATACTATTTTTTAAAGAATGGATCATGCGATGTAATAGAATTTGATGCATTTGCATGATATTTCATTTTGTACTGTGGTGCTAGCAATTGATCCAGGGACTAGCACAATAACACAGATGTTCTTACATTATTTAAATGTGGGAACGCTACAAAATGGTATGAGAGCATTGTGTTGCCTGTAGAATTCGAGACCCTGTGTTTGGAAAAGACCCTAGGATTGAAGAATTTTCTATGTTAAAACTTTCTAGAAACAAAACATCTCATCTTAATCTTTCTCATATCGTCTCATCTATTATTCACCTTCAAAATTTTCTAGATGACCTACCTCTTCAATACCATAAAGACATGAAGGCTGATGACCATATCAAGAAGTGCAAGAAGTATTTTCACCACACGAAGACCTACACTCAAGATTATTGAAGAACTTGAAGAAAAACATAGACTTTGAACACCTCAAGACATGGAGAGAAGAGTTTGAAGAACTCAAGAAGATATAGATGAGACCACCAATCTAGTTCCTTTGCTAGAACAACGTTAACGTGTTAGTGTATTGATCATACCAATGAGTGTGGTATGACAATATTAGTTGTTTCATAAAACCTTGATGTTTGGTGTGATGAATGTGTTGCTATATGTTTGGTAGTTGTTGATGGCAAGATGAGTTTCCTTGATCTGATGTGTTGGGGTAGGATCTTCTTTAGTCTCTTTCTAATCTCTACTCGTTCATGCTAAGCCAAACAAAAACTCATACCTATTTACCAACCATATTGGGCTACCATATTAAGTGCAATCACAAACATTTTCATCCAAGAATGTCACAACCAGTATCCTACCAAGACACAAGCCATCCTATTTAAGGAGGTTAGCCTCAAATTATCCTTTTGTGTGAAGGAATAATCACATCCTTCATGAAGCCAAATGTATACCAAGGAGCAACAAGCCAAATCAACAAGTGAAGATAGACAAGTGGAATCAAAGTTGCATGAGCTATGAAGATTTGAGAGCCAACTACACCAAGAGCAGAAGCAATGAAGAAACACAACTATCCAGTTTGTGTTACATAAGAGTTTTACGCAACTAGTTGAGAAATGATAGTTTAGCTCAAGTTTGTCTTATAGAATGGAAACTTTCTGTTAGACAAGTGAGGTGACCTAGTGTTATTAAAAAAGATTCATCAATCCAAGTACAAGGTAATGATTGAGTGCAACATGGATTGGCCCCCATGGTGACTACTCACATTATTTACTTCTGCTATGAGGAATGTTAAATCTGAGTGACATACCTATTAGAGAGACGACGATGTTAAACCTGAACCATAGAATGGTAGAAACAATCATGACCATATGTTAGTGTTGCTGAAGACGTACTATTTTCGGTGAGGATCAAGTCAACCTTGGAGCTATCAAGCAATGGAAGATTTTGCCTACCATGACAGTTTCTTTAGAAATTGCATGGTGTTTGCCTTCAAGGATAACAACAACAAGATGGAAGATTACTGAAGACATCAAAACCCCAAGTTGAGAGGGACACAGAGATTTTGATTGACCAAAAGAGTGACCCCTCAATATCAAAGGTATTTCAACATTCCAATGTTGGTCTCCAGCTCTACCATGAAGGAAATTTCTACTCAATCCAATCTCAAATCAATCTACACTCCAATCTAATGGAAATAGACTACCCACAAAAGTTTCTTTTAAGGGTGGTAGCCCACCATGTTGTTTTGGAACCCAGTTACCCAAACCAATTTTTTCCTTCTAACCTTCCCAAATCTCGGGACGAGATTTCTTTTAAGGGTGGTAGTCTGTAACATCCCTGATTTTTGGAGAACTCAAAAATCACAAAAATTTAAAACTTTTGTTTTCTATTGAAGCAAGGCACCAAAAATAGCTAAAACTCAAAACACAAAGGTCATATTAATTATTTTATAATACTACTGGTATTATTATAATCCAAATATGCCTCTGTTTTCTAAAAACCCTAGATAAGTTTCACCTAATCAAAGATATTTTTCTCTTTAACAAACATACCTCATAAAAAGGTTTTCATATCAGTCATTACCTTGTAAATATTTTTATAGCATTTGGAAACTTGAGGATTATAAAACCCTAAGAATTGTTTTCACCATCATTCAATGTTATATGAACTTGAGAATTGTTATGTGACCACATATGTCTTATCCAACCGTAAAAATGTAAATTGGTTTTACTAACTTTATAATTTCCAAATGATTCTTCAACTCCTAATTATTGATAATATTTATTTTCTTCAACCAATTGGTTACTGAAAATATTTTCAAAGACAAAAATCAACTATATCACTTTTCAACTAATGAATCTAGTAACAAAATGGTTTTAACAAATTTCCTTTTTGAAAAGGACTTGTAAGAAAAATACTTTCAAATAGTTAAGTCTCTAATTGACCATTTATTCAATTTATTATTTTCTATTTGGAAACTGCATTAAAATGACTATTAAGGTTACCCCTATTTTTTTAAAAAAAATAGGAAAATAAGTTTTAATGACATTCAAAAATAACTTTCCAACTTATAGAATGTTAGTGAAAATTTATTTGACTAATATTTATAATTCATATTTTTCTAAATTAAAAATCACATTAAGCTACTATTAAGGATTTAATCAAATTTCAAAAATTCAAAAGTAAAAGTATGTTAATTTGTTTACAAAAATGTTACTATTGGAAAGTAATTGAAATATTAAGAATCTAGAATTTTGTTTCATATTATTTGGAGTTATAAAACAGAAGATATGATTTAATGAAATAAACAGAAATAAAAAGAATAAAATTGATGACGTCATCAGTGATGTCACCGTCTTCCTTCTCCGGATGGAAACACGCCTGTCACGGCCGTGAATTTCGCCGCTCGATTTCGGGCCATTAAGGCCATGAATGCCCCCTCTCTCTGCCCCTATAAAACGACCCCGCGGACCTATCTATTTTCCCTCTGTCTCCTCTCGCGATAATGCCCCGAGGCCAACGAATTTCTTCGTCGGAGTCCTGTCGCCCTCCGCCGTCTTCCATCGATTCCGACCAGGTGAGCCGAAGAGGGAGACAGAGATCGGCTCCATTCGTTTCCCCGTGGCCTTGCGCACGTTGTGATGCCCATGCTTGTCTCTTTGGTGCAGTGTAGCGACGGGGGCGAGCTCGCCGGAGCCGGAAACCGCACGGCCACCTCGGAACCTCCTCACCGCCGTCGTTGCAGAGCCGTGGAGCCTTCCCGTGGTCCCCATCATTCCCACCGGGCCTCGCTGAGTCTTCCCGTGCACTCCCCGAGCCCGGAGGCACACTGGAACGCGCCGCCGTCGAACTCCCGTGAGCAGCACCGCTGCCGTCGCCATTCTCCGGCAGGAGATCTCCGGTGAGATCCCTCTCCCTCTCTGTGCCGTTAGATCTAGATCTAGAGGCCTAGATTAGATCATTTAAGCGAAGGGGTACGTCGTCGTTAGATCCAGATCCAGCGGCCCTGATTGTTCGACTTATCCACGTCATAGTCCAGTCAGCAGCACAGTCAACACCAGCACCCAATCAGATCCAGCCACGTGGCCCAGCCTTTAATTCAAATTTATCTCCTGGTAGAATTTTGGCAGTTTTACACATTAGCCCCTGCAACTTCAATCCATCATATCTTTTGATCCATAAAGCCAAATTTAGCAATCTTGGACTTTTTGAAAAGCCCTTGACATTTAGAAACTTTTGGCACTGGCCAAATTCAAATTTGAAAAACTTAAATTTGTTCAAATTAAAATATGCTTGTTTGGTGAATTTTGGTATAATTCAAATTCTACAAATCCAAAAATTGCAAATAAAATATATTTGGAAACCTTAGGATGTGTAATTTCATATCCTCTGTCCCAAAATAATATTTGAACAAATTAAAATTGAATTTAGAATTAATTGGTACATTTGAGTATTTTTGACATAGATTTAATTCTATAAATATTTTCAATATCTTTTGCAAAATTTCTCCATTTGATAACCATGAACCAGAAACAACCTTGCCCAACCATTTTGGACACCCTTGGACCATGACCATGTAATTTTAGCCAAACTTCCATCATAGTAGTCCACCTAGTTGGTTAAGTATTAGAGTTGTTTCTATCATTGTTTACCTTTGTTGTTATGGCTATTTTGGAGCCAAGACCAAGTACCTAGTATGTGTCAATCACATACAAGACCAAGTGGTAAAACTTAGACACTAGTACCTTTGATTTCTATCTACTTCTCCATTCCCCTATTCTTGCTTCAAGAATCCATCAAGTTAGCAAAATGGAAGACAAGACTCAACCACAAGAAGGAACTCCATCTTAAACTTGGTGGCAACATGAAGAGCTACAAGGAAGATCAATGAAGAAGTTTTGAAGAGAAGACTTAGACTCCACAAGAACTAGAAGCAACTCAAGAAGTACAAGTGTGAAGAAACTCAGAAGAAAACATATCCCTCTCTCTCTTTCTATCTTTCTTCTTCTATTCTTTCCAATTTCACTTAGTGGTATTTGTGCCCATCCCATACCCAAACCAAGTAGTGAAGTGAAGATCATGAAGATTTATCAAGAACAATAGAAGCTTCACAACAAGGAGGATACTACAATAGAAGCATGAAGATGAACTTCAAGAAGACAAGCATGTGAAGACTTGGAGTCATCCACACAAGTTGAAGAATAACAAGTTGTTTTTGCCCAACCATTGACCCAAATGGAAAATCCCAAGACTTTATCTTTTTTTCTCTATTGTTAAGAAGTTAGTTGAACCTAGACCTACCCTAAACCAAAATGGAAAGACTAACTTAGAGTACTCAAATGTTTTGATGAAAACAACTAAGTGTTACACTTTGTTATGTGTTACTTTAGTTGAGATAGTTAGATCATCCTTAGTGAACTCTTGGGACTTCCTCGACAAGTATGTTTATAATAAAGTTAGATCACATCAAACTCAACCTAGTCCATCCCAAGTAAAACCTTGGAATTTCCTTAACAAGTATTGAACTCAAATCTTGACCTTGCCCTAGCCAACTTGGTACAACCCCTTTGTTATGATTATTTGCTATGTTTGTTTTCTTCAATTATGTGTTTGATTTCTAGGATGCTTGTTTATTTTTTTTGTTATTATGTTTTCGATGAATAGATTGTACGGAGAGCAACGATCTTTTGTGAAGAGAGTTTGATATCTTCGCCAACTTCAACAAGGCAAGTAACACACCATCAACTACCAATTATTTTCTATATGCATTAGTTGATTTTGAGTAGTATGCATGATAGGAAATTTTACTAAGTTATACTATGCTATGCTATTATCCTAGTAGTGTGTAGCCAACCTCTTTTACCCTTGTTATTTTGATATCCTTAGAACTTAGTAGATGCTATGCAATGTTACAAATTGTTTTACTAGATGTTGAGGAAAAATTCTAAGTATAACTAATAAATAAACCACCTGGGTGGAAGTGGTAAGACTGGTTTATGTTGAGTGTTGCCTCAGGGCCCTTATCTAAGGGTTATTCCACTTGAGGTTGTCACTTGCGGATGGCCACCCAGGAACAAAGAGATTACTATGTCCTTCTAAGTTTAGTAGCTTCCCGTGCAGCCTTTTGACATATGGGCTCTGTCTTGATCAACTAAGTTGTGAGAGTTTAGCCCAGGCTTGACTAGCAGATTTAGCAAAATTATAGGTGGAACGGTCTTGCCGGTGGGTTTGGACTTCTTCTTCTGAAAGATCTCGTCTCAATTCTCTCCTTTCCATGATGCACTCCGGGTGTATAGGATGTTTGGGATAATTGAAGACAAAGGGTGAAAGTGCACAAACTCTTCAGAGTCAACAAACTAAGATCTTAGCCGTGTCCCCGGTTAATGACAACTATGAGCAGCTGGACAAGGATTGACGGAAGAATCTCATCATCAATTTCAATAAGTAAAACTTTGACCAAGTGAAGAGTATTGTGGTGCTTGGATCTTAATCCAATGTTGCCACCCTTTGAAAAGAAAAGTTTGTTTTACAAAAGTGATAGGTGAAAACTGGCTTTATGCAAACTTAGCCAAAACCCCACCCAGCCAAATAAGCATGTAGTATTAGTCTTTCCATTTATATCCACCATAGTGTTACTTGCCAATACATTAAATTGTATTGACTCCCTTGTGGCTGTATATTCCATATTGCAGATATTTCTCAAGACGAGTGAGGATTTCGTTTAGGATCTCGAGACTATCGCCAACATGTTTTGTCTGTGGCACATGAAGAAGATGGGCTCAATGTTGTACTATGTCTTCTGTTGTATATCTTTGTTTACTGCTAGTCTTCTAAGACTATGCAAGTTGTAATACTATTTTGTAAAGAATGGATCATGCGATGTAATAGAATTTGATGCATTTGCATGATATTTCATTTTGTATTGTGGTGCTAGCAATTGATCCAGGGACTAGCACAATAACACAGATGTTCTTACATTATTTAAATGTGGGAACGCTACAAAATGGTATGAGAGCATTGTGTTGCCTGTAGAATTCGAGACCCTAAGTTTGGAAAAGAACCTAGAATTGAAGAATTTTCTATGTTAAAACTTTCTAGAAACAAAACATCTCATCTTAATCTTTCTCATATCGTCTCATCTATTATTCACCTTCAAAATTTTCTAGATGACCTACCTCTTCAATACCATAAAGACATGAAGGTTGATGACCATATCAAGAAGTGCAAGAAGTATTTTCACCACGTGAAGACCTACACTCAAGATTATTGAAGAACTTGAAGAAAAACGTAGACTTTGAACACCTCAAGACATGGGGAGAAGAGTTTGAAGAACTCAAGAAGATATAGATGAGACCACCAATCTAGTTCCTTTGTTAGAACAACGTTAACGTGTTAGTGTATTGATCATACCAATGAGTGTGGTATGACAATGTTAGTTGTTTTATAAAACCTTGATGTTTGGTGTGATGAATGTGTTTCTATATGTTTGGTAGTTGTTGATGGCAAGATGAGTTTCCTTGATCTGATGTGTTGGGGTAGGATCTTCTTTAGTCTCTTTCTAATCTCTACTCATTCATGCTAAGACAAACAAAAACTCATACCCATTTACCAACCATATTTTGGGCTACCATATTAAGTGCAATCACAAACATTTTCATCCAAGAATGTCACAACCAGTATCCTACCAAGACACAAGCCATCCTATTTAAGGACGTTAGCCTCAAATTATCATTTTGTGTGAAGGAATAATCACATCCTTCATGAAGCCAAATGTATACCAAGGAGCAACAAGCCAAATCAACAAGTGAAGATAGACAAGTGGAATCAAAGTTGCATGAGCTATGAAGATTTGAGAGCCAACTACACCAACAGCAGAAGCAATGAAGAAACACAACTATCCAGTTTGTGTTACATCAGAGTTTTACGCAACTAGTTGAGAAATGATAGTTTAGCTCAAGTTTGTCTTACAGAATGGAAACTTTCTGTTAGACAAGTGAGGTGACCTAGTGTTATTAAACAAGATTCATCAATCCAAGTACAAGGTAATGATTGAGTGCAACATGGATTGGCCCCCATGGTGACTACTCACATTATTTACTTCTGCTATGAGGAATGTTAAATCTGAGTGACATACCTATTAGAGAGACGACGATGTTAAACCTGAACCATAGAATGGTAGAAACAATCATGACCCTATGTTAGTGTTGCTGAAAACGTACTATTTTCGGTGAGGATCAAGCCAACCTTGGAGCTATCAAGCAATGGAAGATTTTGCCTACCATGACAGTTTCTTTAGAAATTGCATGGTGTTTGCCTTCAAGGATAACAACAACAAGATGGAATATTACTGAAGACATCAAAACCCCAAGTTGAGAGGGACACAGAGAATTTGATTGACTAAAAGAGTGACCCCTCAGTATCAAAGGTATTTCAACATACCAATGTTGGTCTCCAGCTCTACCATGAAGGAAAATTCTACTCAAGCCAATCTCAAATCAATCTACACTCCAATCTAATGGAAATAGACTATCCACAAAAGTTTCTTTTAAGGGTGGTAGCCCACCATGTTGTTTTGGAACCCAGTTACCCAAACCAATTCTTTCTTTCTAACCTTCCCAAATCTCGGGACGAGATTTCTTTTAAGGGTGGTAGTTTGTAACATCCCTGATTTTTGGAAAACTCAAAAATCACAAAAATTTGAAACTTTTGTTTTCTATTGAAGCAAGACACCAAAAATAGCTAAAACTCAAAACACAAAGGTCATATTAATTATTTTATAATACTAATGGTATTATTATAATCCAAATATGCCTCTGTTTTCTAAAAACCCTAGATAAGTTTCACCTAATCAAAGATATTTTTCTCTTTAACAAACATACCTCATAAAAAGGTTTTCATATCATTCATTACCTTGTAAATATTTTTATAGCATTTGGAAACTTGAGGATTATAAAACCCTAAGAATTGTTTTCACCATCATTCAATGTTATATGAACTTGAGAATTGTTATGTGACCACATATGTCTTATCCAACCTTAAAAATACTTTCAAATAGTTAAGTCTCTAATTGACCATTTGTTCAATTTATTATTTTCTATTTGGAAACTACATTAAAATGAATATTAAGGTTACCCCTATTTTTTTTGCAAAATATAGGAAAATAAGTTATAATGACATTCAAAAATAAGTTTCCAACTTATAGAATGTTAGTGAAAATTTATTTGACTAATATTTATAATTCATATTTTTCTAAATTAAAAATCACATTAAGCTACTATTAAGGATTTAATCAAATTTCAAAAATTCAAAAGTGAAAGTATGTTAATTTGTTTACAAAAATGTTACTATTGGAAAGTAATTGAAATATTAAGAATTTAGAATTTTGTTTCATATTATTTGGAGTTATAAAACAGAAGATATGATTTAATCAAATAAACAGAAATAAAAAGAATAAAATTGATGACGTCATTAGTGACGTCACCGTCTTCCTTCTCCGGATGGAAACACGCCTGTCACGGCCGTGAATTTCGCCGCTTGATTTCGGGCCATTAAGGCCATGAATGCCCCCTCTCTCTGCCCCTATAAAATGACCCCGCGGACCTATCTATTTTCCCTCTGTCTCCTCTCGCGATAATGCCCTGAGGCCAACGAATTTCTTCGTCGGAGTCCTGTCGCCCTCTGCCTCTTCCATCGATTCCGACCAGGTGAGCCGAAGAGGGAGACAAAGATCGTCTCCATTCGTTTCCCCGTGGCCTTGCGCACGTTGTGATGCCCCTGCTTGTCTCTTTGGTGCAGTGTAGCGACGAGGGCGAGCTCGCCGGAGCCGGAAACCGCACGGCCACCTCGGAACCTCCTCACCGCCATCGTTGCAGAGCCGTGGAGCCTTCCCGTGGTCCCCATCATTCCCACCGGGCCTCGCTGAGTCTTCCCGTGCACTCCCCGAGCCTGGAGGCACACTGGATAGCGCCGCCGTCGAACTCCCGTGAGCAGCACCGCCGCCGTTGCCATTCTCCGGCGGGAGATCTCCGGTGAGATCCCTCTCCCTCTCTGTGCCGTTAGATCTAGATCTAGAGGCCTAGATTAGATCATTTAAGCGAAGGGGTACGTCGCCGTTAGATCCAGATCCAGCGGCCCTGATTGTTCCACTTATCCACGTCATAGTCAAGTCAGCAGCACAGTCAACACCAGCACCCAATCAGATCCAGCCACGTGGCCCAGCCTTTAATTGAAATTTATCTCCCGGTAGAATTTTTGGCAGTTTTACAGATTAGCCCCTGCAACTTCAATCCATCATATCTTTTGATCCATAAAGCCAAATTTAGCAATCTTGGACTTTTTGAAAATACCTTGACATTTAGAAACTTTTGGCACTGGCCAAATTCAAATTTGAAAAACTTAAATTTGTTCAAATGAAAATATGCTTGTTTGGTGAATTTTGGCATAATTCAAATTCTACAAATCCAAACATAGCAAATAGAATATATTTGGAAACCTTAGGATGTGTAATTTCATATCCTCTGTCCCAAAATAATATTTGAACAAATTAAAATTGAATTTAGAATTAATTGGTACATTTGAGTATTTTTTTACATAGATTTAATTCTATAAATATTTTCAATATAGTTCCTTTTGCAAAATTTCTCCATTTGATAACCATGAACCAGAAACAACCTTGCCCAACCATTTTGGACACCCTTGGACCATGACCATGTAATTTTAGCCAAACTTCCATCATAGTAGTCCACCTAGTTGGTTAAGTATTAGAGTTGTTTCTATCATTGTTTACCTTTGTTGTTATGGCTATTTTGGAGCCAAGACCAAGTACCTAGTATGTGTCAATCACATACAAGACCAAGTGGTAAAACTTAGACACTAGTACCTTTGATTTCTATCTACTTCTCCATTCCCCTATTCTTGCTTCAAGAATCCATCAAGTTAGCAACACTACTAGAGATTTGCTTATAGCAGCATATCCTACCACAGGCGAACACGAAAGTAGACGCGCCTGGGCTACTTAGCGCAGGTGAACAGCGGAGCGATGCGCCTGCGGTAAGTGCCTTACCCCAGGCGAACCAACTACGGAAGTGACTGGGGTAAAGTGTGGCAGGGCCACCCAACACCACACCTTGGCACTCTTCGTTTACCCCAGGCGAATAGAGCAGATGTTCGCCTCTGGTATAACACATACCCCAGGCGAAAGCCGAACCTCTGCCCCTGGGGTAAGCCCTCGCTGTTGCTGCAAAAAAATGAGAAAACCTTTAGGACCGGTTTGTGATACAAACCGGTTCTAAAGGATCTGTCCCCTGGGCCGCCCCTCCGCGCAGCAAATGGCCGCAAGGCCTTTAGCACCGGTACAAACCGGTGCTAAAGGCCTTGCGGCCATTTGCTACGCGGAGGGGGGGCCCAGGGGACAGATCCTTTAGAACCGGTTTGTATCACAAACCGGTCCTAAAGGCTTTGAGGCCATTTGCGGCAGGATGGGGGGCCCAGTGGACAGATCCTTTTAGAACCGGTTTGTATCACAAACCGGTGCCAATGTGCTTAGCTCAATGCTTTAGTATTCTAAGTGACCAGATCTCACCCGCACCCGCACCCACATGCACCCACACGCCGCCGCCGTCGCCAGTGTCGAGGAGGAGCAGAGCAGGTCGTCGCCCACTCCGTCGTCGTCGTCGTTGTTGATCCAGGTCAGCCCCTCTCCCTCCCATCCCCCCTCCCTCCCATCCCCCCTCCATCCCAGCCCACTCCGGCCCTCCCGTCGTCGTTGTGGATCCAGAGGATGTGCGCCTGCTCCTGGTGGCCGCGGTGCTCCCGTCGTCGTGGATCCAGAGGAATGTTTGCTTTCTTTGAGCTCCAGGATTCAGTGCTCTTATCGGACCTTTGTAGTGCATTATATCTCCAACATTTAATTTTCAATAATGCGTATTTCCATGACAAATCAATGGTATATGTCCCCAATTTAGGAACGTAAACGCAAAACTTCGGAACGAGAAAACAGAGGAAATCCATAGCAACGAGCGTTCGGATCGATGGCATGTTCTGGAGTTTTTTATTTGGCTAAGCACCCATCACTTTTGTCCCCATCTCATTTATCCTTTTTTCTATCTGCGTTCAAACCCCAGCATGCAATTAGAACACAGTAATCTGGTGGTACCACAGACAGCATTGTTTTTGGATATTCCAGTAAAGTAGATAGCTTTTGTGCATTTGTTTTGTGATAGGTAGGTGCTGCCATTTGTCTTTGTTTTGTGATAGCTATGCTCCTCTAACCTCTATGTGTACTTTCTTAATTTAATAGAACATGGCTTGCGAAGTATGTCGGTCCCGATGTGCCCAAGGACGATTCACCGGGACTTCTTTTATGCTTCAGCTCCACGACGGTGACGTTGAT
The DNA here is from genome assembly GCA_028641055.1 of Alopecurus myosuroides. NCBI lineage: Eukaryota > Viridiplantae > Streptophyta > Magnoliopsida > Poales > Poaceae > Alopecurus > Alopecurus myosuroides. The sequence continues at coordinate 52,289,976 of CM054057.1, forward strand.
TCGTTGGTAATTAACAATTCTTTTTATGTTAACTTGTTCTTTCGTTTTACTATCTAGCTTGAGACTTGTGTTTCTTAACAAAAGATTCTTTATATTTCTTTTTTAGATTCTACCATGCAATATTCGCGAAGAGTTCAACGAGTTAGTTGGCAATAACGTGGATTTCAATGTTCACGGGACCACTTACATTCTTCGAGTGAAGAAAGAAAGAAAGAAGACCTACTTCTGCGGGGAACAATTGCAGGCTATCATCGCCAAGTACAATTTAAGCGGAGGTGATTACATTCACTTCTCTATGGAAGGACCGCAACCTCGTATCAAAATTCTGTATATGGGCGGGATTGCGAGCGAGGATGGCGGGAGTGAGGAGGAAATTGGGAACACTGAGGATGATATGGACACTGAGGATGATATGGACGAGGAGGACCCATGGAAACATGTGGTGGTTGCTCAAATAGCGAATCTTAGCGAGCTTGAGAAGGACCGTGTCCTTCAGAGACTTGCCCAGATAGATAGCTACATCGGGTCCCCTTTCGTGCATCGCATCACCAACACTAACATCTCCAATGGACATCTCATGGTATGTTTTTTAACATTTTCTTATTCCTATAGTTGCTTATGTTATAATGTGGCCGGTATGTGACATTGTGCTTTTATTCTTTCTTGGAATTGTGTGTTCTAGAAAATACCTATGGCGGTAGCGGACAGTGCTAGCATGGAGCATAAAGGTACCATTGGAGTACTCCGTGGGGAATCAGGAGATGTCACCACAGTTCCGATCACCAGGGATAATGCTGATGGTCGCGTCATCCTCAACTCTCAAGCATGGAGGCAGTTCCATTCCGCAAGAGTTGGTATGGAGGCTGGCCGAGCTATTCTGATCACCATGAGGGATAATGACATCCCCAACTTGGACATGATGATGGTCATCCACTACATCAGCCCAAATTAGAACAAATAATCATTTTCATCTGACTAGCTAACTCCTGGATTTATTAATTAGTAGTATGGTTCTTTTCGACACAATGTAATTTTGTTGAACTATGTGGTGATGATCGAGACTATGTGTTGATGATCGAAAATATTTCTGTTATAAAACTTAATTCTGTCATTTTGCTGTTATTCTGTCATTTTGATACTTATTTCTGTCATTTTTCTGTAATTCTGTTATTTTGGTTTCTTTTATTTTTTGATACAACAAAACCATACCCCAGGCGAACATAATTCAGTACCCCAGGCGCATCCGTACCCCAGGCGCACAATGCTTGTTCGCCACAGGTAAAAGTTTTACCCCAGGCGCACAAGGCCTATTCGCCTGGGGTATGTCAACTTACCACAGGCGCATTTCGCAATTCGCCTGGGGTAAGCCATTACCGCTGGCGATATGGTCCCAGGCGAACTGAAATGCGCCTGTGGTAGGCCATTTCTGTTCGCCTGGGGTAAGCTTTTCCCTAGTAGTGCAAAATGGAAGACAAGACTCAACCACAAGAAGGAACTCCATCTTCAACTTGGTGGCAACATGAAGAGCTACAAGGAAGATCAATGAAGAAGTTTTGAACAGAAGACTTAGACTCCAAAGGAACTAGAAGCAACTCAAGAAGTACAAGTGTGAAGAAATTCAGAAGAAAACATCTCCCTCTCTCTCTTTCTATCTTTCTTCTTATATTCTTTCCAATTTGACTTAGTGGTATTTGTGCCCATCCCATACCCAAACCAAGTAGTGAAGTGAAGATCATGAAGATTTTGAAGGGGAACGTAGCATAGAAAACAAAAAATTTCCTACGCGAGAGATACCCGAAAGGCCAAGATCTAATCTAGGAGACGAAGTGCAACGGGAAACAAGAGGGTTAAGGAGAACACATACCCTCGAAGACTCAAAGTGGTACGAGATCAAATCTCGTTGTTGGCGTAGTCGTACTCACACCGATCCCGATAGCGAGAAGATGGCACCGCAATCCGGCGGTGCATCCGTGATCGGTCACACGTACGGTTGATGACGACCTCCGTTCCCTCGTTCCAGCGGGGCGCGGAAGTAGAGGATCCCTCGGAACTCCAGCAGCACGACGGCGTGGTGTGGTGGAGAAAAACATTGCTCAGGGCTTCGCCAAGCGCACGAACAAGTGGTGGAGCAGCGGCAGGAGGGAGGAAGAGATGACACAAGTGTGTGTAGTGGGAGAGGGAGCTCTCACCCCTCCTTTTATAGGAGGGGATGGCAGCCACGAATTTTTGGCTGCCTCCACCTCTCCCTCATCATGTGAGTGGAGTCTCCACTCAACCCACTCATTCTTCCATGAATTCCCACTCAAAATCCCAAGGGTTTTCTTTAATAAATAAATAAAACAATTTTATTTCTTTATTTTAATATTTGTTAATTCCATTAACAAACATTAACATATAACCCCTTGAGTTAGTTGTTAAATCTATTAACAACCATTTGATAAGAATCCCCTTGAACTATTTCAAAATTACTCGAAACAATTTCGGTGACTATTTCAATATTCCCCGAAACAATTTCGGTGCTGTCCAAACTTTTCTCCGATATTCCGTATCCACTCAAATGCGTCATCGAACCTTAAGTGTGTCACCCTACGGTTCGCGAATAAGATAGACATGATCGAGACTCCTCTCCGATCAATAATCAACAGCGGGATCTGGAGATCCGTGATGACTCCTATATATTAAACGATGACTCTCGTGATCGTGTGAACCAACAACGCCGTGAACTATTCCCTTTGTCTCGCGATATTTTACTTGTCCGAGATTCGATCATTGGTATCAACCATACCTTGTTCAATCTCGTTACCGACAAGTACTCTTTTCTCGTTCCCGTGATATAACATCCTTTGTGATCATATCACGTGCTTGCAAGCGGTTTCGATGTGATATCACCGAGAGGGCCCAGAGTATATCTCTCCGTCATTTGGATGGACAAATCCCACTCTTGATCCATGATCCTCAACTAATACTTTCCGAATACTTAACGACACCTTTATAGTCACCCTGTTACGGTGTGATGTTTGATGCCATCAAAGCACTCTTCCGGTATCAGTGATTGACATGATCTCATGGTCTAAGGAATAAGTTACTTCGTATGTTTGATATAACAATGTAAACTAAATGACTTGATCGCATTGCTATATTATCTTTGGGTATATGTTCATCACATCATTCTTCTAATGACATGACCCCGTTATTAATAACATCCAATGTTCATGATCAGGAAACCTTGATCATCTATTAATCAACGAGCTAGTTAAAAGAGAGGCTTTACTAGGAACCATTGTTTGTTTATTAAGCACACATGTATCAACGTTTCCGGTTAATACAATTCTAGCATGAGAAATAAACATTCATCATAAACAAGGAATAAGATAATAACCATTTTATTATTGCCTCTCGGGCATATTCCCTTCAGTCTCCCACTTGCACTAGAGTCAATAATCTAGTCTGTAAGCACTTTAACACATATGGCGTACCAGTGTTATTACCATGCTTCGCATGCGGTAAACATCATCAAAAAGATCTGAACTGTTCAGGTCCTATTGTATTTGCATGTTCTTTGCGTCTACACGCATCACTCATTCTCTAATGAGATGGCTTTGTATATATATAGTCAATTCGTGAAAACTTAATTCCTCAGCTTAAACTGATGTCACTAACATTGTGAAAATGTAGCTTCATAGTGTTAGCATTCTTGGAAACTCACCAAGTTCCGGTGATACCTTAATTCCTCAGCTTAAACTGATGTTACTAACATTGTGAAAATGTAGCTTCATAGTTTCAACATTCTTGGAAATTCACCAAGTTCAATAAAGAACTCCTTGACACAAAATACGCTTATAATTAGTTGTCAACACAACGATATACTTTAGCCTTTGTTGTAGTATCTGTCATAATATTTTAATTTTGAAACTCTTTCAAATCCAGCATGGAACTTTCTTCCATCCTATTGTGCTACCCTTCATCACATATTTTAATTGAGATAAAATTACTTGAATAAATGACAAGACTATTAGTGTAACATATTACAACTATTATTTTGTCATTACTATATAGGAAAACATATCCTTAGCATTTCTAAAATGACACAAGGATCTCTCCCACTGTTGTCTAATCATCATATGAATTATCCTACTATAACATTTTATAGCATAGGACTCATCTGGTTGTGTACATAGCATGGAAACATGACTTAGAAATCTCAATTTCAATGATGCTCATCATGTGTCAAAACACATGAATCTTGCTCAATTATTTTCCATGTGACAAGAACTCCTTCTTATCAATTGTATATTGACTTACTTCAATATTTCATCTATGTAATTTGGCTTCAATCATATCAGGCGCTTCAATCCATCTTTTATAGATATCGATGCCCAATATCTTCTAAGCCTTTCATCAATATGAAATCTTAACCGTGTTAATTTAAAATACATATTTTCCAATCAACCATATGTCATCTACATAAAGTATTGGAAATATGTCATAACGCTCCCACTTAATTTCTTGTAACTCTACAAGCATCTTGATCATTCATGATGGAATCAAACTCTTTTGATAACTTCATTAAGGTAAAGATTTCAACTTCGTTATGCTCACTTCAACCATTGAAGTGCGCATGCCTTTCTAGCAACCTTTTGAATTTTACAAAACTCTCAGACTGTGTCAAGTACACATCCTTGAATAACTTCCTCGAGAGAAGAATTGGTTTTGTTATTCAACATCCATATCATAATATGTAACTTTGCTAGAACTATCTGCAAAGACTAAGCATCACTACGGAAGATCAAAATCTTGTAGTAGTGAACTCTTTGAACTTCGTCGAAAACAACTTTCCGATAAGTATCCATGTCTTTGTCGCTATATAGACCCTTTTGCTATCCTTAGGCATCATGCCTATTGAAAGGACTACCAAGTCACATACTTGATATTCATACAAGGATACTATTGCGGATATAATGACTCATAGTCAATTTTACGAAGTCAGTGCCCATCATTTGCTTCCTTTATAAGGTCCAGGTCCTTTGTTGTCAAAACAACACTTTATACTTAAACCACAAGTTGTTCAAAGTACAAAGTTTTTGGACTTTTCTGGTACAGTTCGCAAAACTCATTTGAAGTATCTACAACATTTGTAGTGTCTTCTACTTAGTCAAAATAGTAAACCCTGGACCAACTTCCAGTGCTGCGCTACTCTTGACATGATAACGGAGATTCTGTAATCTTGTTGAGTTTGTACCGTGCTCCCACTCACTTGTTCGCAAGAACTACTTTCTCGAGAAATCAACCCTTTCTGACAAACAACATTTGTCTTTTGGTTCGGTGATAGGATAAATACCCAATGTTTTATTTGGGATAACCTTATAAACATATATTTATCCTATTTTGGTTGTAAACATTTTACACATGCTATGCATACCAAAACTTAAGAAAAATGACAATTCAGGTCATTACCCAAACCATATCTTATATGTTGTCATTTCAAACGGATCATGATGGTGCTCTTTTCAGTGTAAAAGCGGTTGTCCTTAATGTATAAACTACAAAAATATAATGCAATTTTATTAATCTTACCATGTCAAACAGGGTTTGATTTTGTCTTTTGAATACTCCAATCTAATGTGGGGTATTCAAGAAGTATAAGTTGTAGAACAATTTTGCAACTTCTCAGATGTTTTGCTAAACTTGTAACTCAAACTTTATCCTTTATGATCCAATCATAAATACTTGATTATCTTGTTACATTGATTTTAACTTCATATTAACAACCTTTTGAACCAATTCAAAATGTCAAACTCTGTTCCCTTTAAATAGATATACTCACATATCTACTTAAATCATCGACAGAATTTTATGAAGGAAAAATTAATCCACCATACATGACTACACATAATGGACTATATACATCAATATGTATAATCTCCACTAAATTAGTCGTCCATTCTACTTTGGCCTAAGAACGGAATTCTAGTCATCTTTTGGAAGAGGTCTCACAAGCGTCAATAAAATGACTCCGGAAGTCCATCAATATGGAGTTCCTTCATGTTTTCCTTTCCGATATGAACTAAAATGGTGGTGTCACAATTTAAGTGAAACTCTTCAACGTCTTGCAACGTTTAGCATTTAGTCTTATAGATGTTTACTTTACCAACATGATTTATATTAACATATCCATCAATTATGGAATATGATCATAGTTTGAACAATCTCATTTGTTCTCACAAAAGAATAGAACAAAATAACAAATTATTAAGTTCTTCAAATAAATCTTGACTGGTTGGTTCGATACGACAATGAACACAATAACACTTTATTTATGTTCTTGTCATAATCGATTCCACATCTATTACAAGTTCCTTTTAGGCCCTTGTATTTCTTTCATTGCGTTGCTTTGTATGACAACTCATACCAACCAATGTGGTATCAAAATACCAAAAATACTTTGTTAACTAGTAATACATCTATATCTTGTATATCAAGTATATACTCCTGAGCTGGACTTTTCCAGTTATCTTCTTTCTGCCATATATCTATTTGTAATTCTATTTTCAATATTCCCTTTCCTTTATAGAAGAATCATTCAACATCAAACAATGCTAGTCTTACTAGCTCATTTTCTTTGGCGTGTTAGTCATATACTATCACCCATTGAGTCATACTTTGAGTTTGATTGTTCTACTAATATCACCATATTAATAGCATTCTTCTAGATTCCACTCTTAGCAATTTCCAAGTAAGGTAAACTACTTTACCCATACTTCTAATCCATCCCATCATAACAATTTTATGATTAAGCTATTATAGCTCGAAGGAAGGAATTTAGAGGATAATTTTTAGCATCCAATTTCTTGGAATATTCAAACGCCTAGCGTCTTCAATCATTGCATATATTCAGATAATATAAGCAAACATTGTCACGCTAAATTATACTCAGTCATGTTGCCACAAATAAGTTTCTAGATATCAATATATCTTTCACTTGATTGTTTCTGAAAACAACTCTTTTCAGTCCCTAAATCACCTTGATCAACAAAACATTCTTTTGAAGATAAAGTAATACGGAAGCAACCATGACTCTGGATTCTAAGTAGGAATTATTTGCTCTCTAGATTAATCAATCATTAACCACATGGAGATAGGTAGGAAATACCAAAAATTTACAATAGGACTCAATTTTAAATTTCACTAATACGGTACCAATCTTAAATGGTATTTACCAGATCATAACAGTTATATCTCAATTAACAATCTAAGTGTAAGATAGTTATGAGGATGCCAATGACTACTACAAGTTGTGCAAATTCACTTTGATTTGTTGTTCATGATAAATAAGTTCAAGTTAATTCAAATTAAGCCATGAACTCCCACTCAAAAACAACATCCCTCTTAGTCGTCTTTAGTGATTACACGAACCAAATTCACTACACCAAAACCGATCATCACGTGAGATGATGTAGCTTCAAAGGCGAACATTGACATGTTCATCATATCATCCATATGACTCATGCTTTACCTTTCGGTTACGTGTTCCGAGGCCATGTCTGTACATGCTAGGCTCGCCAAGTAGAACCGTAGTATTGCGTGTGTTTCAAGGCCATGTCTGTACATGCTAGGCTTGAAAACACCCGTTGTATGCGAACGTTGAGTCTATCACACCCGATCATCACGTGGTGTCTCGAAACGACGAACTTTCTTAACGATGCATACTTAAGGAAGAACACATTATTATCTTGATATTAAGTGAGAGGGATCATCTTATAATGCTAACATCGTTATCTAAGCAACACAAGATGCATAAAAAGGATTAACATCACAAACATCACATGAAAGGATAACGTGATATGATATGGTCCTTCTTGCACTTGATCTCCATCATGTGCATTATGGTATGATCTCAATCATTCCACCGGCGTGGTACCAAGTACCACGGTACCCCAAACTTGATTGTCCATCAATAAGAAGACAACCATATGGATACCTTCCGGTATATCAATAATTTACAAAATAGATCATCTCATAATCAAATTTGTAATATTGACCATATCAATTCACATGCCCAGCAAAAACTAGTTAGACGCTTCTAATTTATTTTTGCATATTTTACGTGGCTTAGGGCTTTCGAGGATAGAACCGTTCATACCTACGAACATCAACCACAACGTTGATAAACACATTTTTAACAACCCTTCATAGATTAGATCTTAACTATAGTAGGAGAAACAGACACCCGCAAGCCACTTATGCAATACAAGTTGCATGTCAGTTGTGGAACAAGTCTCATGTACGTGGACATGTAAGGTTAGTCCGGGCCGCTTCATCCCACTATGCCACTAAGATCATAAAATAGTCAAGGAGGTAATAACATGATCATCAACGCCCACATACACCTATGTGTTCTACCCGTACAAAACATCTACGCATAGATCCGGCTCTGATACCACTGAAGGGGAACGTAGCATAGAAAACAAAAAATTTCCTACGCGAGAGATACCCGAAAGGCCAAGATCTAATCTAGGAGACGAAGTGCAACGGGAAACAAGAGGGTTAAGGAGAACACATACCCTCGAAGACTCAAAGTGGTACGAGATCAAATCTCGTTGTTGGCGTAGTCGTACTCACACCGATCCCGATAGCGAGAAGATGGCACCGCAATCCGGCGGTGCATCCGTGATCGGTCACACGTACGGTTGATGACGACCTCCGTTCCCTCGTTCCAGCGGGGCGCGGAAGTAGAGGATCCCTCGGAACTCCAGCAGCACGACGGCGTGGTGTGGTGGAGAAAAACATTGCTCAGGGCTTCGCCAAGCGCACGAACAAGTGGTGGAGCAGCGGCAGGAGGGAGGAAGAGATGACACAAGTGTGTGTAGTGGGAGAGGGAGCTCTCACCCCTCCTTTTATAGGAGGGGATGGCAGCCACGAATTTTTGGCTGCCTCCACCTCTCCCTCATCATGTGAGTGGAGTCTCCACTCAACCCACTCATTCTTCCATGAATTCCCACTCAAAATCCCAAGGGTTTTCTTTAATAAATAAATAAAACAATTTTATTTCTTTATTTTAATATTTGTTAATTCCATTAACAAACATTAACATATAACCCCTTGAGTTAGTTGTTAAATCTATTAACAACCATTTGATAAGAATCCCCTTGAACTATTTCAAAATTACTCGAAACAATTTCGGTGACTATTTCAATATTCCCCGAAACAATTTCGGTGCTGTCCAAACTTTTCTCCGATATTCCGTATCCACTCAAATGCGTCATCGAACCTTAAGTGTGTCACCCTACGGTTCGCGAATAAGATAGACATGATCGAGACTCCTCTCCGATCAATAATCAACAGCGGGATCTGGAGATCCGTGATGACTCCTATATATTCAACGATGACTCTCGTGATCGTGTGAACCAACAACGCCGTGAACTATTCCCTTTGTCTCGCGATATTTTACTTGTCCGAGATTCGATCATTGGTATCAACCATACCTTGTTCAATCTCGTTACCGACAAGTACTCTTTTCTCGTTCCCGTGATATAACATCCTTTGTGATCATATCACGTGCTTGCAAGCGGTTTCGATGTGATATCACCGAGAGGGCCCAGAGTATATCTCTCCGTCATTTGGATGGACAAATCCCACTCTTGATCCATGATCCTCAACTAATACTTTCCGAATACTTAACGACACCTTTATAGTCACCCTGTTACGGTGTGATGTTTGATGCCATCAAAGCACTCTTCCGGTATCTGTGATTGACATGATCTCATGGTCTAAGGAATAAGTTACTTCGTATGTTTGATATAACAATGTAAACTAAATGACTTGATCGCATTGCTATATTATCTTTGGGTATATGTTCATCACATCATTCTTCTAATGACATGACCCCGTTATTAATAACATCCAATGTTCATGATCAGGAAACCTTGATCATCTATTAATCAACGAGCTAGTTAAAAGAGAGGCTTTACTAGGAACCATTGTTTGTTTATTAAGCACACATGTATCAACGTTTCCGGTTAATACAATTCTAGCATGAGAAATAAACATTCATCATAAACAAGGAATAAGATAATAACCATTTTATTATTGCCTCTCGGGCATATTCCCTTCAGATTTATCAAGAACAAGAGAAGCTTCACAACAAGGAGGATACTACGATAGAAGCATGAAGATGAACTTCAAGAAGACAAGCATGTGAAGACTTGGAGTGATCCACACAAGTTGAAGAATAACAAGTTGTTTTTGCCCAACCATTGACCCAAATGGAAAATCCCAAGACTTTATCTTGTTTTCTCTATTGTTAAGAAGTTAGTTGAACCTAGACCTACCCTAAACCAAAATGGAAAGACTAACTTAGAGTACTCAAATGTTTTGATGAAAACAACTAAGTGTTACACTTTGTTATGTGTTACTTTAGTTGACATAGTTAGATCATCCTTAGTGAACTCTTGGGACTTCCTCGACAAGTATGTTTATAATAAAGTTAGATCACATCAAACTCAACCTAGTCCATCCAAAGTAAAACCTTGGAATTTCCTTAACAAGTATTGAACTCAAATCTTGAACTTGCCCTAGCCAACTTGGTACAACCCTTTTGTTATGATTATTTGCTATGTTTGTTTTCTTCACTTATGTGTTTGATTGCTAGGATGCTTGTTTATTTTTTTGTTATTGTGTTTTCGATGAATAGATTGTATGGAGAGCAACGATCTTTTGTGAAGAGAGTTTGATATCTTCACCAACTTCAACAAGGCAGGTAACACATCATCAACTACCCATTATTTTCTATATGCATTAGTTGATTTTGAGTAGTATGCATGATAGAAAATTTTACTAAGTTATATTATGCTATGATATTATCCTAGTAATGTGTAGCCAACCTCTTTTACCCTTGTTATTTTGATATCCTTAAAACTTAGTAGATGCTATGCAATGTTACAAATTTTTTTACTAGATGTTGAGGAAAAATTCTAAGTATAACTAATAAATAAACCACCTGGGTGGAAGTGGTAAGACTGGTTTATGTTGAGTGTTGCCGCAGGGCCCTTATCTAAGGGTTATTCCACTTGAGGTTGTCACTTGCAGATGGCCACCCAGGAACAAAGAGATTACTATGTCCTTCTAAGTTTAGTAGCTTCCCGTGCAGCCTTTTGACATATGGGCTCTGTCTTGATCAACTAAGTTGTGAGAGTTTAGCCCAGGCTTGACTAGCAGATGTAGCAAAATTATAGGTGGAACGGTCTTGCCGGTGGGTTTGGACTTCTTCTTCTGAAAGATCTCGTCTCAATTCTCTCCTTTCCATGATGCACTCCGGGTGTATAGGATGTTTGGGCTAATTGAAGACAAAGGGTGAAAGTGCACAAACTCTACAGAGTCAACAAACTAAGATCTTAGCCGTGTCCCCGGTTATGGACAACTATGAGCAGCTGGACAAGGATTGACGGAAGAATCTCATCAACAATTTCAATAAGTAAAATTTTGACCAAGTGAAGAGTATTGTGGTGCTTGGATCTTAATCCAATGTTGCCACCCTTTGAAAAGAAAAGTTTGTTTTACAAAAGTGATAGGTGAAAACTGGCTTTATGCAAACTTAGCCAAAACCCCACCCAGCCAAATAAGCATGTAGTATTAGTCTTTCCATTTATATCCACCATAGTGTTACTTGCCAATACATTAAATTGTATTGACTCCCTTGTGGCTGCATATTCCATATTGCAGATATTTCTCAAGACGAGTGAGGATTTCGTTTAGGATCTCGAGACTATCGCCAACATGTTTTACCTGTGGCACATGAAGAAGATGGGCTCAATGTTGTACTATGTCTTCCGTTGTATATCTTTGTTTACTGCTAGTCTTCTAAGACTATGCAAGTTGTAATACTATTTTGTAAAGAATGGATCATGCGATGTAATAGAATTTGATGCATTTGCATGACATTTCATTTTGTACTATGGTGCTAGCAATTGATCCAGGGACTAGCACGATAACACTGATGTTCTTACATTATTTAAATGTGGGAACGCTACAGGTGAGCACTGCTCCCATCTCGGCGATCATGGGCAACAAGGATGCAAGCGGCCGGGTAGCCAAATGGGCGATTGCGCTGGCCGCGTACACCCCGCTGTACGCAAGAAGAGAAGCGATCAAGTCTCATACCCTGGCGGATTTCTTCGTGGATTGGGCGGAGATGCAGTATGAGCCTCCCTTGCCGGAATCCAATTTCTGGAGGATGCATTTTGATGGCTCCAAAGTAAAAGAAGGGCTCGGCGACGGTGTGGTGCTCACCTCACCCAAGCGAGATAAACTCAGATATGTGCAGCAGATCTATTTCTCGGCATCCAATAATGTAGCCGAGTACGAGGCACTGGTGCATGGCCTGAGAGTGTCCAAGGAGATTGGAGTCCGGCGGATTGTATGCTATGGTTACTTAGACCTTGTAGTTCAACAAGTCTCGGGGACTTGGGACGCGTTGGATGTCAACATGGCATCTTACCGGTTCCTCGTCCAAAATATGACCGGATTCTTCGATGGAGGTGAGTTCCATCACATTCACCGAGCTGAGAATGATGCGACGGATACTTTGTCCAAGTTGGGATCTTCTCGGCAGTTCATCTCACCTGGGATTGCCTTGGAACATTTGAGGAAGCCATCAATCAAGCCATCACCCAACTCGGAGTCTATATTCATTCCATCTCTGCCAGGCTTAGAGGCCGTTCCCATGGAAACGGACTAGGAGAATGCAAGGGAGGACCCGGGGACTGCTGTCTCCAACCCGGGGACTGCCCCTCCCAACTCGGGGATTGTTGCCTTCATCGAGGGGATCATCTCGCAGTACTCAAGGACTCATCTCTAACTCAGAGCAAGTAATGGTGGTTGATCCAATGGAGGTGGATGAACCTATATTCTCTATTCGGCCCACACCGAGCTGGGCGCTGCCCATATTGACCATCTTGATGGATGGCACCTTGCCAAGTGACAAGATCACCTCCCGGTAGATACAGAGAAGATCCAAGGCCTATACCATCATCAACAAGGAGGTGCACAAGAGAAGTCCTACTAGCGTGCTCCAACGTTGTGTTGAGCCAGAAGAAGGAGAACAGATCCTCAGAGAAATACACAAAGGAGAATACGGGCACCATGCCTCTTCTCGGGCTCTAGTCAACAAGGCTTTTCGGCATGGATTACTTTGGCTCACTGCCTTGCGACAAGCAGAAGATCTAGTAAGAAAGTGCAATGGGTGCCAGAGGTATGCAATCAAGATACACACCCCAGCATCCGAGTTGAAGACCATCCCTATTACTTGGACATTTTCCGTATGGTGCTTGGATATGGTGGGACCTTTCAAGCCGGATAGAGGCAACATGACTCACATCTTGTTCATGGTCGATAAGTTCACATCTTGCATTTTAACGCAATCCGGCATTGAGCCAGTTTTGCTAAAAAAAACAAATGAAACTGGGTAGCATAAGGAACCATAAAGTATTCGTTACAACTGCACCCGGCATACCGGGGATATGATAAAAGTTCAAGGATAAAAAGTGCAGGAGTCTAGGCAACCGTTGATGTGGTAGAGTTCGTCTCGGTGCTGGTTGGCTCTGCGGGCTCGGAGGCTGGAGTTGTGGAAGCAGGCTCTGGAGCAGTGGAGGTTGGAGTAGCAGAGACATGCTCGGATGCGGCATTGGTGGCCTGGGAAGCAGAGTCACCGGGTGGAGGAGAAAGCTCGGAGGCGATGTTCTCGGTTGTAGCCCCAGTTGCGCCAAACTCGGGAGCTGGATTGTTGATCACCATCTCAGTGGTGACAGCTTCATTCTGGGAAGCGGGCTGCGACTCTTCCCGGACTTCATCAGAGCCAGCTCCTGGCTTGATCACTTACGGGTCCACCTCCATCTTGGAATCCTTCGTAGCGTTGCGCTGCTCGGTCTCCTCTTCTCTAGCATCTTCGCTCCCCTCCTCTTCGTCACCAATGCTACCGTCTTCACCAGCATCTCTATCATCCTCAGCTTTGTCGTCTTCCTCGTCAACATCAGTATCCGGCTCCAGGGGCCGTCGATGTACTGCTGTGTTTCTGCGTAAGAGGCAAGCTCATAGGCGACCTCCTTGCCGCGCAAGATGCATTCATCCCAGTTGGTCCATTTGAAGTAAGTTCGGAGGGTGCTGATCCTCTCAAGGTCAAGATTTTCATACCATGAGAGCACGAAGCACTACTAGGAAAACAGCTATAGGAGTAATCATATGCTGGATACCCGTGACGCACCACATGCTCGGTGCGTCACGGCTATGTAAACATGGCACACACACCAGTGGGCCTCGGTGCGGCACGCCTAAGGGCATAGCCATGACACACCAAACATACGGTGCGTCACGGCTATAGGTGGGTGCTGGGCGGCCGGGGGCCTAAGGGCATAGCTGTGGGCAAAGATAGCCGTGACGCACCATAAGTTTGGTGCATCACGGGTATTGCAATAGCCGTGACACACCAACCATATGGTGCGTCACGACTATGGTATCCACCGAAATTTTTCCTCCACACCCCCCCCCGGGACCGCCTTTCTAGTTTTGTCACGGAAGAGTTCCATGTCTAAAAATCACAAAAAAAAAATTCCTTATAGATGCACGGAGAGTTTATGGTATACTTTTTAAACAAATTTTGAAATATGTATTTTGACTTTCTGAGCAAAAGTTTGTTAAAAAAGTAAAATGGGCATAACTTTCGGAATTTAAAGTTCAATGTACAAACGGAAACTAGAGAAAAAAAAGGAACTCAACCTCACTTGCCTTCGGCCTGTGAGCCTTTTTTAGATTCTCCAAATTCCGAAAGGAAAAAAAGCTATGTCTGTTTTAAGATTTTTGACTAGAAAATAAAAAAAATAAAAAAAGATAGGCGTGACGCACCACATGTATGGTGCGTCACGGCTAAGTCTGAGCAGGATTTTTGAGTTTCGAACCCGGGAAAGGCCCCCCACCTATATATACTCCCCTTCCTCCTCCTTCCTCCACTCTTCTCCATTCCTCTCTCATTTCTTCTTTCTCCTTCCTCCACTCTCCATTCTCTCTTCTTTCTCTCTTCTCCCTTCCTCCTCCTACCACCACCACCAACACCACCACAACCACCACCACCACCACCACCACCACAACCACAATCACCAACGCCAACACCACCTTACATCCACTCCGGCCACCTCTACTCCGGCGGCCACCTCCTCTCCGGCGACCTCCTCCACTAGCGCGGCCACCTTCACTCCGGCGACCACCCTCCACTCCGGCCTCTCTGTTTTCGTTTTTCAAAATTTCGGGCGGCCAGATCTAGATCTGGATATGTCCCGCTTTTTTTTTAATTTCAAAATCAATAGCCGTGACGCACCATCCATAGGGTGCTACACGGGTAACTAAAGATAGCCGTGACGCACCAAAATATGGTGTGTCACGGCTATTTTAATAGGCACGGCGTGATAGGCGTGGCACACCATGGTGCGTCACGAGTATGCAATTTGGTGCGTCACGCATTAGCCTTTTCCTAGTAGTGAAGTGAAGGGCCTCATCCGCACCAGCCCGGGCTGCAGACGCACGCCACTTCTTCAGCTCCTCCTTGAAATGGTTCAGATCAGCTGCCATCTCGTTGATGGTATCCGGGATCTGCTTCTCGGGCCAGAACAGTTTATGCAGCTTCATAGCAGTAGAAACCATGGAGGAACCCAAGCCCTTGAGGGAGATTACCTTGGTCTTGATGTTCTCGATATGATCATCGATGGTGGCGGAATCATACGTGTTAAGGCCGGAAGCTGCCCTCGCCCTCCTGGCTTTCTCCACGGCAGTCTCGGCAGCAGCGTTGAAGTCCGGGAAGGTATCTGGTGAAGGGCATGCTGGGTTGAGTTAGAAGAAAAAACGTGGAAGAAGTAAAAACGAATAGAAGAAGTTGGAAGGATAAGAACCGAGTAGAGTAAAGAATAATGGGAACTCACGGCTCAATTCCAGGACAAGAGCCCCTAGTCGGGTCGTCCAGTCATCAACCAGCCAGATATGCCTATCTTGGAGACGGCGTGAATCATTCACCATGCCCTCGAGAGATTGATTTCTCTCTCTCAGATATATAATCTCCCTCTCGAGCTCCAGCTTCTCCGCGGTAGCCTGGTTTAATGCTGCAGTCTTCTCGTTTCCCGGCTTGTAGAGCAGTCTTCAGGGCGTCAGCTAGCTCGAGTTTGAGCTTATTGGACTTCAGCCTTCTCGGCGTCCAGATCCTTCCCTAGCTGGGCCTCTCGGGCTTGTACTCGTTGTTGCGCCTCGTCTGGAGTGAGGCACCCCTATGCTGCTCTCGGAAGGTTTTGTACTCTTCTGCGGGAAGGGAAACATGTTTAGCAGCATGAAGAAGCAACATAAATTAATTGAAGAGAAGAGAAGGGTCAGCTCACATTCCAGGGAGGAAATTTAATCTGCGTTGATGCAGCCATGACCTCGCAGTGTTGGTGCGCATCAGCGAGCGCCCTGAGTTCACCTGCAGAGAAGACAAAAATTTAACAAAAGCAAAAAATGGGCGTAAACACAAAACGCACAAACCAAAATGCTAGATATTTACTTTTAACAGAGGACAGATTGGTGATAGTGTCTGTGACATTCTTCTCCAGAACGTCCCTCTCGCTCTTCTCGGACTCCAGCACCCGGTTTCTATCCCTGATAGCCCGATGTGACCACAGAAGCTGGTGGAAGACGTTGGGCCGGGTTTGAGTGCTCTCCTGCAGGGAAGAAGGAAAAGTTGTAAGTTGGAAGATTTGGCCCGAGTAGATTGCAACTCGGTTGAGCTTTACCTACTTGGACCGAATCTCAGGGACTAGGTACTGGATAGAAGAGAAAGAGTAAATTGGAAAGAAACGACAGCACAGAAATCTGGATAGAAAAGAAAAAACACTTACCCGGTTGGTGTTCTCGGCGTCCTCAGCAGACTTGCGCATGCAGTATAATTTATGCGCCAAGGTGCTGCTGGAGGAGGACATGGCCATCGTAACAGGACCGGCATCACCTTTGTTCCAGGTTTGCCGGTAGGTGTCGAGATTCTTTAGGTGCACGCCATCCCATTCGGGGCGACCGTACCTCTTGCTGTCGCAAAACTGCTCGACAAAGCCTATCCGGTCGACGATTGTTTCGGTGTCTTCTTGGAGCTCGTACTCTGAGGGGGGCGGCATATCCCCAATCCGGAGGGAAGGAGCCTTTCCTGTGGTTCCGGAGTGGGCCACCTGCCTCCTTTCCTTCAGCTTCGCCTTCCACACGGCTTCTAGCTCCTGCTTCTGCTGTATGAACTCTTGCAGCTCACGCCAGTGATCCGGGAAGATCGCATTCTTGGCGGTGCCGCTAGCGCCAGCTCCAGGAGTTTGTTGCTCAGACGGACCGAACGTGATGCCGGTCTTGACACCAGTCTTGGCGGGCACCAGGGCGCCGCTCGATGCTGAAAGAGCAGGGATGTTCCCGGCAGTGGTGGCCGATACCCGGTAGGTCTGGTCCTGTCCTTTTTTGCCGCTGCTCTTGATGACCTTCGTGGTCTTCGCTGCGGTCTTCTCGGCAGCGTTCGCTGCATCTGAACGTTTAGATTTTGGGGCGGTTGGCGGCTTGCCGGCGCCAGGAGCAGCAGGAGGGTTTCTTAGTTTAAAGGGAGGCACCTGCGAGGTTGGCGGAGGCCCCCTGGGTTGCTGCTGGTTGGGCGTCTTCTTGGGCGGCGCCTGTGGATGTCCAGCTAGCACAGTGTCAGGCCTGACTTGGACTTGGGGCGGTGGCTGCTCCGCAACCCGGTCCTGCGCGGATGGGTTTCCATGCCGCTGCTCGTCATGGATCTCTTCCCGCTGATCGGCAACCGAATCCGGTTGCTCCTTGGCGGGGTCGCCTTGCCGCTGCTCGGCAGAGGTCTCGCTGGGCTCCTCGGCGGAAGCCGCTGGCGGTGATGGTGGCTTCTTGTTGGTGGTCTCCTGGACAACCTGTTGAGAGTTGGGCTGCGGCTGCTCTGGAGCTTGTTCTGTCTCCATCTCGGCGCCGGTGTTCTCGGCACCGAGATCGTGCTCTTCCCTAGGGGGAGAGGACATTTGCGTCCTGCCCTCAGGCTGATTGTCCCCTTTACCGTCGGAGAGGTTCATGACTTCTCGGGGCGCACTTGTCTTGGGGGGGCTCGTTGGTGGCCTTGGCATCGAGTGCATCACTGAAAGGAGATAAGAAGAGAAGAAACAGAATCAGAGCGGTGCGGAGAAAAGAGAGCAGGGAAAATACAGAGAAAATTATGAAATGCGAGTGATAAGGGCAACTCGGAAGCACTTACCCATCCACCGTTGGCGCCTCTTGCGTGTGGCGGTCTTCTTTCTACCTTCTTCTTTATCCTCTTGGCAGGGGGCTCCAGTGCTCCGCTGCCCGCTCCCTTCTTGGTTTCAGCGGGGGCGGACATGGACACGGGAGGCACGTCAAGTGGCTCCTCCTCCTCCTCCTCCTCCAGTTCATCCGTGGCTGAAAAGGAACAAGTGTTGGAGTAAGAAATGAGAAAGGTTAAAGTATGAAGTGAGGTGCACGCAGGTGAACTCGGTCACCTTCTTCATCATCAGACCAGTCCCGAATAGAGGTATAATTTTGAGACTTACCATCTTGGCCAGCACGAGGGATATAGAGCGTATCCTGGACGTCAAACGCCTTCACGTCGTCCTCGGTCCTGTCCGGTTTCCAGTTCATCTCGAAGACGGCATGGTCCTCCTTTTTCTGACGAGCGATAACCTGAAAATGCAAACACAAAGCACGGTAAGCTAAGTCTCAGTAGAGGAGTTATACTCGGTTTAGCGTGCAAACATAAAGCACAAAAGGCCAAGTCCTAGAAGAGGAAAGCGAGTAGAAGTTCTACTCGGCCTAACATGCAAACAAAAAGCATTACGACTAAGTCCTAAGTAGGAAAACAGGTGGAGACTCTACTCTGAATAGCATGCATACATAAAGCATAGTAAGATAAGTTCTACCAGAGGAGCTCAATCCGGTATAAAATGCAGACATAAAGCATGTTGGGATAAGCCCAAGGAAAAGAGGCTAAGGTTTTCCGTATTCGGTATGCAGTGAAGAAATGAGAACTGAGACCAACTAAGTGTGCAGAGAGGAATACTTACTTGGGGAATGGGCTTGCTGCGGCTATACGGCAAGAGGCCGTAGAACCAGGTCTCCGAGAGCGTAGCCCTGAGGATGGACTTGGCCTAGATCGCCACCTCCGCCCTCGTGAGCTCGAAGGTGGTCGTCCGGGTGCAGTCACGGGCCCCACCCATGTAGCACATCTTGTGCACTTGCTCTTGAAGCGGGAGAACTCGGCGCTCTACCCAGCAGGCGACCGGATCGTCTTTGACGACCCCTTCCTCTACCAGCTCATGCAGGCGGTCGTCAACCTGGTTGGCGTCCCTCGTTGTCTTCCTGCAATGGTAGCCCCAGTTCCGCATCTCGGTGGGGTGCACGTTCTGGAACACGGGCAACTTGATCAGGTCCACCGCTTCCTCTCCCTCTGCGGGAGTTGCGTTCTTGACGTAGAGGAACCCCCTCTGCCACTTGCGGCAGGTATCCAGCCCGAGTACCCGTGGAGCGCTGGAGCATCATCGCAGCACCCGTCTGAGTCATCTCTTTCAGGGCGATTGGGTTTGAGGGATTGGGAACTACTTGTTGGCGGAGGTAAAAGTATTTGGCCCAGGTGTCTACCTTGGGGTAGACACCGAGGAAGGCTTCGCAGCAAGCGGCATGGGTGGAGAGCATGGCAATGGCATTGGCGGGTAGATGATGTGGCTGGAGGCCAGAATGTCGCAAGAAATCTTGCATGAATTTGGAAATCGGGGGACCAAATCCACTATTGAAGTGACTCAGAAACACCACATACTCACCGGGGTTGGGAGTTGGGACGAGCTCCTTCCCAGGCAGGCGACAGATGACGCCGGGAGGGACCTGGCGCGTGTTCACGAGCCACTGGCAATCCGACACCTTTACGTTGGAGCCCTCCCAGCTGGCGCGCATCGGCACGGCTTCCTCCTCATGCAGATCTACAGCAGCGGCCTCGAGCTCCATTGTTGTTCCTCCGGTGAAGAAGCGGTGGCGAAGAAGAAGAGATACAACGGAGCACGACGGAGGAGCGAGATCGAGATGGACGGATCCGCGCGGTGAAGGTCCTGTCGCAGGTGAGTTCTCTCCGGAGGACGGCGGCGCGCGGGGATGAGTTCTCTCTCTCTGCACGCAGGGCGGCGGCGTGCTATAAGTTCGCGGTGGTGCTGCGTGTTCGCTGTGGCTGGGGTGGCGAGAAGATAGCAGCGCAAAGGGAAAGTGACGGAGAAAATTGGAAGACGGGCGGTGACGAGGTATTTAAACCGCCTCAAGTGCCGTTGCCACTTATGACTAATCGTGGGAGAGATCGTGCGGGGCGGGAGTTAACAAGCCCGTTAGAACCGCACATAGCGAGTAAATCGCGCGTAACGGGCACATTTAATCCCACGACGTAGATCGTGGGCTATCGAGTGTCTGCGTGACGCGACACGACGTCCTAAGGGCCCACGGTACAGAGACAGGTGCGTGCTATCTCGCCAGAACCGAGGCGTCGTGGGTACGGTTGCATGACACGTGCCCAGCCTGGACACGCAAAAATGGAACCCCTATGGGCGGCAAGTGTTGGGCTCTCGGTAGAACTCACCACTGCTTTCTCTACTCGGCACGAGAATGAAAACTCCAAGGGCCTCAATAAGAAGGGTCCGAGCTAAGATTATGGGCGTCCGAGTTGAGGAGCAACTCGGACATACTTCATCATGGAGCTATTTTGATTAAACCTGGCAGGACTCTACCAACTTCGGGGACTAATGTCGGGGGGCTACCCCTGAGTAGGGGTAAGGCTAGTGATAAACAGTGCTCAAGGTACGGTTTTGCCGAGTAGGCGGCTACCTGGTACCTGGAATCCGGTAGGCGCTATTCAGTGAGAGGTACTGAAGGCCAAGAGAATATAACAAATGATATGTTGGATCAACCGGATAGAGCTCGGGTGATCTGAGTAGATGGTAAGCTATCCTACTCGGGCACAAAGTCAATGGAGCTGTTGTGGAAGATCCCGCGTATCCAGGGGATGTACCGGCGTGCGGTTCAACTTACTAGTCGCCTGGTTATCCGCGCTAGGAAGTGGGAATAGTACGGTGGGTAGTTGTCTTGTCCTGTCACTAACAAGGGGGACATGACATGTCAGTGACCTACCCTAAGGGGCTGGCAGGGGTGGACAAGAACTGTCAGCCGGACGGCGCGGAGACTTTCGGCAACGGCGTCAGCGGGAACACGGAGGGGTTCGCCGTTGTCACAGAGGTGTTGTCTAATCTGTACCTTTTATTCGTAGAATAGTGGTTGTCTACCAGTATATAAGGTAGCCATCCCCCTCCTGCGCGAGGGACGTTGGACCTGAGCGCATTTATTGTGAGGCTGAACCACTCACAAAGAGAAAACAATAGAGAGGGCGCTCAGTGTTGGCTACTCGGTAGAGAGCGAGTAACTGAGAGATTGTAACTTCTGTACTCGGTATGAACCAATTTAGAGAGATAGGCAGGAGTAGGGGTGTTACCTCCTCATAAGAGCCCCGAACCTGGATAGATTATGTTGTTTGCAGTGTTCCTGAGCGCGTCTACTCGACGTGCGATCCCTCTCCGAATACGTACATCGTCCATCGGCCCCAACTTTAGCCATCCTATGGCATCTGTATTCTCCATACCACAACATCTGGTTGCCAAACGGATTGAGTCCGTCCATGCTCGCACCCAACCTGATGTTCCTTTCCTCTTTCCGAAAATATTCGCACTCGTTGTCTAGTTCCTTCAACTGGCTTGAATCCAAAGGGTGTGTCAGCACTGGGTTTTCCGTCCGCTCTGGATCATTCAACACTTCCTCCTTTCTGTTCGCGTGCCAGCGCATCAGCTTTACTTCCTTTGAGTCCAAGAAGAGCACCGCTTGTAGTACCACACCACTTTCTGAGGAACATCTTTGTTACCTCTCTTGTGCCGATTAGCGCCACACACTGCGCATTGGTCTTGTCTGTGTTCTCGTTCCGATGAATGACACAGTCATGGATGCAGGTGTGGTATTTTGTGTGCGGTATATCGAGACGGCACACGACTTTGTTCGCCTCGTCTAGACTAGTAGGACACGTGTTGTGTCGGGGAGCTACCTCCGAGTAGGGGTAAGACATGTGAGAAACAGTGTTCAAGATATGGTTCTACCGAGTAGGAGGCTACCCGGATAGTCTGGTATCCGGTTGGCGCTATTCGGCAGAAGTACAGAAGGCCACGGGGAGATTCAAGTGTTGTTCTGGCTCAGCCGGGTAGCGCTCGGGTGATCCGGGTAGACGAGAAGATATTCTACTAGGGCATAAAGTCAATGGTGTCGTTGTGGAAGATCCCGCGTATCCAGGGGCCGTACAGGCGTGCGGTTCAACTTATTAGGCGCGTGATTATCCGCACTGAGACGTGGGAACAGTATGGGTTGGTAGCTGTCATGTCCTGTCACTGACACGGGGTATAGGGCATGTGAGTGGCCTACCCTAAGAGACTTGCGGTGTGTACCTGGGTGCCAAGAAGCTCAAGCATTATTTTCAGGAGCATCTAATCACAGTGGTGAGCACTGCTCCCATCTTGTAAATCATGGGTAACAAAGATGCAAGTGGCCGAGTGGCCAAATGGGCGATTGAGCTATCCGCGTACTGCTCCGCTGTATGGGAGAAGAGAAGGAATCAAGTCTCAAGTTTTGGCAGATTTCTTGGTGGATTGGGCCGAGATGCAGTATGAACCTCTCTTGTCAGAAACAAATTTCCGGAGGATGCATTTTGATGGCTCTAAAGTAAAAGAGGGGCTCGGTGCCTTTGTGGTGCTCACCTCGCCCAAGCGGGATCAACTCAAGTATGTGCTCTAGGTCCACTTTTCGACATCCAATAATGTAGCCGAGTATGAAGTCGTTGTCCATTCGCTGAAAATTTCCAAGGAGATTGGAATCCGGCGGATCGTCTGCTATGGCAACTCAGACCCAGTGATTCAACAAGTCTGGGGGACTTGGGACGCGTTGGATGCCAACATGGCATCTTATCATTTCCTGGTCCAAAATATGACTGGATTCTTCGACGGGTGCGAGTTCCATCACATCCACCGAGCTGAGAATGATGCAGCTGATACTCTGTCCAAGTTGGGATCTTCTCGGAAATTCATCCCACCTGGGATTGCACTGGAGCATTTGAGGAAGCCTTCTATAAAACCATAACACAACTCGGAATCCATATTCATTCCAGGACTGCTGGACTCGAAAGCTGTTCCTAGGGAGGTTGATTGGGAGGGCTCAAAAGAGAACCTGGGTACTGTCTCAGTAAACCCGGGGACTGTCACATTCATCGAGGGGATTATTTCTCAGTACTCGGGGACTCGGGAACTCGTCCTCAACTCGGAGCAGGTCATGGCAGTTGATCCAATGGAAGTGGACGAAGCAGTGTTTCCTATTCGGGAGACACCGAGTTGGGCTTTGCCCATATTATCCTTTCTAATGGATGGCACATTGCCAAGTGACGAGGTCACGAACAGGCAGATACAGAGAAGATCCAAGGGCTACACCATCATCAACAAGGAGCTGCACAAGAGAAGTCCTACTGGCATGCTCTAACGTTGCGTTTAGCCGGAAGAAGGTGAAGAGATCCTCAGGGAAATACATCAAGGAGAGTGCGGGCACCATGCCTCATCTTGGGCCCTGGTCAAGAAAGCTTTTCGGCATGGATTTTATTGGCTCACTGCCTTGCAACAAGTAGAAGATTCGGTGAGGAAGTGCAATGGGTGCCAGACGTATGCGAGCAAGATTCATATGCCATCTTCCGAGTTGAAGACAATTCCCATTACTTGGCCGTTTGCTATCTGGTGTTTGGATATGGTGGGCCCCTTCAATCCAGCTAGAGGCAACATGAATCACATCTTGGTGATGGTGGATAAGTTCACCAAATGGATTGAAGTGAGCCAATCCGGAAGTGTGATGGGAACACGGCTGTCAGTTTCTGGAAAGACATCATTCTGAGATATGGTTATCCCCATGGGATCATCACAGACAATGGAACAAACTTCGCTGAGGGAGCCTTTGTCAGGTTCTGCAAGGAGAAGCGGATCCGTCTAGATGTTGCGTCAGTCGCCCATCGGGCGTCGAATGGACAAGTTGAAAGAGCTAATGGCATGGTCCTATCCGGAAGAAAGACAAGGGTAATTGAGTCATTACAGCGAACCCCTGGTTGTTGGTTGGACGAGTTGCCGGCGGTGTTGTGGAGTCTAAGGACTACCCTTAACCGATCAACCGGATACACACCATTATTCCTGGTATATGGAGCTGAGGTCGTGTTGCCCACTGACCATGAGCATGACTCGCCCAGAGTAACCCTCTATACTGAGGCAGAGGCAAGAGAAGCCCGAGA
This sequence comes from Alopecurus myosuroides, assembly GCA_028641055.1. Taxonomy (NCBI): domain Eukaryota; kingdom Viridiplantae; phylum Streptophyta; class Magnoliopsida; order Poales; family Poaceae; genus Alopecurus; species Alopecurus myosuroides. The sequence goes on from CM054057.1 coordinate 52,314,412, forward strand.
AGATGATGTCGATCTGCTCGAGGAAGCAAGAGAATGAACTCTGTCACGCTCAGTTGTATATCAACACAATCTGAGACGTTATCATAGCCGGAAAGTAAGCCCAAGGGTTTTCTGAGAAGGAGACATGGTCCTTAGGCTTGTGCAGTGCACAACAGGGATGCACTAGCTATCCCCTCCGTGGGAAGGGCCTTTCATTGTGAGCAAGGCTCTGCACAATGATGCCTATTACCTCATTACCGCATAGGCACCACAGAAGAATAAGGCGGATAAATCCGGAGAGGAATCCAAGCTGCCCCTGGAATGTAGCTCTAATCCGCCGTTTTCATTCTTGAGCAAACATTGTATGTATCTCCTCAACCGAGTTAAAATTCAAGTCGGCACTCCGAATTCAAACTCGGGGACTGCCTGTGCCAAACTTTCCTTGTTTTATTTACTTTGCCTACTCGGTTTTCCACTCAAAATTTCACGCGCACGTCTAGTAGTGTGTTTAAACCTGAGGGACAACTCTTCGACTCTGCTGCTGTCCGCAGCCCGGCTTAATGGCAAGCAAGAGAACAAGCCAAAGGTCAATGAACACACGAAAAGACTACTGGGGAAAAAAGAGTGCATCAACCGAGTAGGGTGTTTTTCCTTTTCGGTGTTTATGGCTTAGTGTGGGACAGTGTTAATTTCAATTCTGAAAGTGGTTAAGTATTAGAAGCTCAGTTTCTTGTGACTCGACTATCAAAAAGCCATATGCGGCAGGTAAGAGCAAAGACAAAAGAACCGAGTGGACAAGAGAAGCAACTTGGGGACTTGCATTTAGCGCAATCCGGCATTGAGCCAGTCATGCTAATAAGCTGAATAAAACTGAATAGCTCAACAAACGACAAAGTATTTGTTACATCTGCACCCAGCATACCGGGGATCAGATAAAAGTTTGAGGATAAAAGCAAATACAGGAGCCTAGGCCACTATTGAGGTGGTGGATTTAGTCTCGGTGTTGGATGGCTCTGCAGACTCGGAAGCTGGAGTCGTGGAAGCAGGCTCAGGAGCAGCAGTAGAGGTAGGAGTAGCGGACGCAGGCTCGGATGCAGCATTGGAGGACTGGGTTGCAGAATCGCCGGGTGGAGGAGAAGGCCCGATGCGGTGTTCTCGATCGCAGCCCCTGTTGCGCCCAACTCGGGAACTGGAGTGTCGATCACCATCTCGGTTGTGACAGCTCCAACCGAGGCAGTGGGTTGCGACTCGCTCTGAACTTCCTCCGAGCCAGCTCATGGCTTGATCGCTTCCTGGTCGATGTCCATCGCGGCCTCCTCCTCGGCGTTGTGTTGCTCGGTCCCTTCATCTCGAGCGTCATCCTTCTCCTCCTCCTCATCACCCATGCTGCCATCTTCGCCGACATCAGCATCGTCCTCCTCATCTTCAACATCGGTATCCAGCTCCGTGGGGCCGTCGATGTACTGATGTGTGTCTGCGTAGGATGCAAGCTCGTAGGCAGTCTCTTTGCGATGCCATCTCATTGATTGTATCCGGGATCTCCCTCTCCTGCCAGAATAGCTTATGTAGGTGCATAGCGCTTGAAACCATGGAGAGCCCATGCCCTTGAGGGAGATCACCCGGGACATAATGTTCTCGATCTGATTGTCGATGGTGGCCGAATCATTCGCGTTGAGGCCTGATGCTGCCCTCAACCTCCTAGCCTTCTCCACAACAGTATCAACAGCAGCGTTGAAGTCCGGGAAGGTATCTAGGGTGGGGCATGCTAAGTTGAGTCAGAAAAGGGAACCTGGGAAGAAGAAAAACCGAATAAAAGAGATGGAAAGATGAAAAACGGATAAAGCAAAGGGTAGCGGTAACTCACAGCTCAACTCCAGAACAAGGGCCCCTAGTCGGCGGGTCCAGTCTTCAACGAGCCGGAAGTGCTTATCCTGAAGGCGGCGTGAGTCGTCAACCATGGTATCGAGGGCTTGATTTCTCGTCCTAAGAGACTCAATCTCGTTTTCAAGTTCCAGCTTCTTCACGTCGGCCTTACTCAATGCCTCGGTCTTCTCGTTCCCGACGTTCAGTGTGGTCTTGAGAGCCTCAGCAAGCTCAAGCATGAGCTTGAGAACTTAAGCCTTCTCGGCATCCAGGCTCTTCTCCAGCTGGGCTTCTCAGGCCTACACCTGCTACTGCGCCTCGGTTGGGGTGACGCACCCTTGGTGCTGTTCATGGAAGGCCTTGTACTCTTCTGCAGGAAAGGCAACCCTGGTCAGCAGAATGAAGAGAAAACAGAAGTTAGGTTAACAAAAAAGACTAGTCAACTCACCTTCCAGAGTGTATATTTTACTCTGCGCGGATGCAGCCATGACCTCGCAGTCCTGGTGCGCATCAACGAGCACCTTGAGCTCACCTGCAGACAAGACTGAACTTGAGCAAAGATAGAGAATGGGCATAAACATAAAACACACAAACCAAAATGCTAGCACTTACTCTCTACAGAGGACAGCTTGGTGATGGTGTTAGTGACACTCTGCTCCAAAATCTCCCTTTCGCCCTTCTCGGACTCCAGCGCCCGATTCCTTGACCTAATTTCCCGATGTGACCATAGAAGCTGGTGGAAGAGCTTAGTCCGGGTCTCTGTGCACTTCTGCAGAGAAGAAGAGGGAAACATGAGTTGGAAGATTCGGCCCGAGTAGATTGCAACTCGGTTGAGCCTTATCTACTCGGCTCAAATCTCGGGGACTGTATGGTGGATAAAGCAAAGACTAAAGGGAAGAAAGATAGTAAGATCGAAATCCGAGTAGAAAGAGAGCTGCACTTACCCGGTTAGTATTCTCAGCATCTTCAGAAGCTTTGCACAGGCATACAGTTTATGCGCCAAGGTGCTGCTGCAGGAAGACATTGCCATTGTGACAGGACCGACATCGGCTTTGTTCCATGACTGCCGGTAATTTTCAATATTGTTGAGTCGCACACCATCCATTCGGGGAGACCATGCTTTTTGCTATCCCAGTCCTTTTCGATGTAGCCTAGCCGGTCGAGGATAGTCTCCGTGTCTTCTCGGAGCTCGTACTCAATCTCCGTGGAGGGGGCATTGTCCTCAATGCGCAAGGCTGGTGCTTTTCCTGTGGTTTCGTAGCGGGCCACTTCTTTCCGTTCCTTCAGATCCTCCAGCCGCTTGGCCTCTTGCTCCTGCCTTAGCTTGTGGAACTCCTGCAACTCGCGCCAGTGATCCGGGAAGATCGCATCCTTGGCGGTGCCGCTGGCCCCTGCTCCGGGAGCCTGTTGCTCCGAAGGGGAGAACTTAATGTTGGTATCGACCAGCTTGGAGCTCCGGGTAACCGGGCCAACTTTGACGGTCACCAGCGCGCCACTCGGTGCTGGAGGAGTAGGAGTATTCCGGCAGTGGCGGACGGTATCCGGTAGGTCTGGCCTGGACCCTTCTTGCCCTTGGTCTTGATGATTTTCGTGGTCTTGGTGGCGGTCTTCTCGGCTGCGGCCGCTGCATCTGAGGACTTGGAAGACTTTGGAACAGGCGGTGGTTTGGATGCACCAGGTGCAGCAGAAGGTGTTTTCGGCTTTGGGGGCGGCGCTTGTGATGCTGGCGAAGGCCTCCTGGGCGTTTGCTGGTCGTATGGCCTTGCATCCGGCTGCGATGTCTTCTTGGGCGGCACCTGTGGTTGTCCAGCCTGCCCAGCATCTGGCAGGATTGGATCCTGGGGCGGTTGCTGCTCTATGGCTTGGCCCTGTGCGGTGGGGTTTTCTGCCGCTTCTCGGCGGGGGTCTCTTCCCGCTGCTCGGCAGGGGTTCCTTGTTGCTCTGCGGCATTGGTCTCTTCCCGCTGCTTGGCAGGGGTCTCTTGGGGCTCCTCGACTGAAGCCGCTTCTGGCAAAGGCTGCCTCTCGGTAGCAGAGACTATGGTGCGGCTTGTTGAAGGTTGGATTCTGGCTGATCCAGAACCTGATCGGTCTCCATCTCGGTGCCTATGGCCTCGGCACCGAGCTCTTGCTCATCCTTAAGAGGAGAGGACATCTGTGTCCTACCCTCTGGCTGGTTATCCCCGTCGTCGTTAGTAAGGTCCACGACTTCCCGGGGTGCGCTGGGTTGGGGGAGGCGCATTGGTGGCATCAGCATCAAGTGCCTCACTGAAAGAAAACGAGAGGAAAGGAAGAGATATTAGATGGGCATGAAGGAGAAGAAACAGAGAAGAGGCAGAGAATACTGTGAGGTACAAGTGCTAAGAGAAACTCGGAAGGACTTACCCGTCTACAGTAGGGCACTTCTTGTGCCCAGCGGTTTTCTTCCTGGCGGTCTTCTTGGGTTTCTTGGCAGGGGACTCCAGTGCTCCGCTGCCCTGCCTCTTCTTGGTTACGGTGGGGGCGGCTATTGAGACGGGTTGCACGTCAAGTGGCTCCTCCTCCTCAACTTCGTCTGTCACTGAAAAGAGCAAGTACAAGAGCAAGAGTAATAGATGGAAAAAGTCAAGGTATGCTGCAACGTGCACACAGGTGAACTCGGTCAACTTCATCATCCTTAGGCCAGTACCGAATAGAGGTGTAAACTCGGGACTTACCATCCTAGCCAGCAAGAGGGATACAGAGTGTATCCTGGACGTCAAACGCCTTTGCGTCGACCTCGGTCCTATCCGGTTTCCAGTTCTTCTCGAAGATGGCGTTATCCTCTTTTTTCTGGCGAGGGATAACCTGAGGACGCAAGTGCAGAGCGTAAGGAATGAACTATATTTTATGGTACCGAATGGAAATCCTACTTGGTTCATCATGCAAACATAAAGCATATGAAGATAAGTCCTAGCAGAGGAATTTTACTCAGCATAGGATGCAAACAGAAAGCATACACAGCTATGTCCTCAATAGGGAAACGAGTGGAGGTTCTACTCTGAGAAGCATGCCAGCATAAAGCATAATAAGCTAAGTTATAACAGAGGAGTCTTATTCGGTATGGAATGCAAACATAAAGCATATTGGGCTAAGTCTAAGGAAAAGAATCCAAGATACCCTCCACATTGTATGAATTCAAGAGGCAAGAATTGAAATCAACTAAGTGTGCAGATAGGAGTACTTACTTGGGGAATTGGGTTGCTGCGGCTATACGGCACGAAACCGTAAAACCATGTATCCGAGAGCGTGGCCCTGAGGATGGACTTGGCCCAGATAGCCACATGTGCTTTGGTCAGCTCGAAGGTAGTTATCCGAGTGCAGTCTCGGGCTCCGCCCATGTAGCACATCTTGTGCACTCGTTCTTGAAGAGGGAGAACCCGACGCTCCACCTAGCAGGCGATCAGGTCGTCCTTGTGGAGTCCCTGCTCCACCAATTCCTGCAGGCGCTCGTCAACTCGGTTGACGTTGTTCACCATCCTGGGATGGTAGCCCCATTTCTCATATCGGTGGGGGACACATTCCGAAACTCAGGCAGCTTGATGAGGTCGACCGCCTGCTCGCCCTCTGCGGAAGTAGGGTTCTTTACGTACAGGAACCCCCTTTGCCATTTCCGTCAGGTATCCAGTCCGAGTACCCGCGGGTGGATAACCGTGGGACGTTGAAGCATCATGGCGGCCCCCGTCTGAGTCATGTCTTTAGGGGCAATCAGATTGGAGGTGTTGGGATGAACCTGTTGGCGAACAAAGAAATACTTCGCCTAGGTGTCTACCGTGGGGTAGACACCGGGAAATACTTCGCAGCAGGTTGCGTAGGTGGAGAGCATAGCGATAGCGTTGGCGGGGAGATGATGTGGCTGAAGGCCAAAATGGCGCAGAAATTCATACATGAATTTGGAGATTGGGAGGCCAAAACCACGTTTGGAGTGGCTCAGAAAGACGACATACTCACCATTGCCAGGAGTGGGCACCAACTCCTTGCCGGGAGGACGGTAGATAACGCCAATAGGCACCCGGCGGGTGTTCACCAGCCATTGGCAATCTGACGCCTTAAGCCGGAGCCCTCCCAGGTGGCACGCATCGAGGGAGGACCCTCCTGATGCAGATCTGCGGCGGCGGGCTCGAGCTCCATCTGGCTTTTCTCCGGTGAGGAAGCAGTGGTGGAGAAGAAGAGGTGCGACGGAGCGCGACGGAGACGCGAGGTCGGAGAAGACGGCACCGCGCGGTGAAGGCTTGGTCGCGGTTGAGCACTCTCCGATGCGCGGCGGCGTGTGGGGGTGAGCTCTTTCTCTCTGTGCTCGCGGAGCGGCGGCGTGCTCTGAGTTCGCGGTGGGCTGCGTTCTAGCTGTGAGAGGAAAGGCGAAAAGGGAGCGGCGCAAGAGGAAAATGGCAAGGAGGAATTGGCAAAGTGCGGCGCAGAGGTATTTAAACCTCGTCGGGTGCAGTTAGATCCTACGATTAACTGCGGAGAGATCGTGCGGGGTGGGGAGTAACATCACCCATTAGAAATGCACAAAGAGAATTATTCTCGCGTAACTGACGCAGTTAATCCCAAGTCTCACAACGTGGGTAGTCAAGTACCTGAGTGAAGTGACACGACGGCCTGTGGGCCCAATGCGCAGTGGCAGGCGCGTGCCATGCAACCGCACCAAAACCGAGGCGTCGTGGGCTGCGGTGGCATGACACGTGCCCAGCCTTACACGCGAAGATAGGAGTGTACTAGGTGGAGCAGCAAAATCTTGGAAATTTGGCTAAGTGTTAGCTTCTCGGTGGAACCCAGCACTGCTGGGCCTACTCGGCACAATGATGAAAATTCCAAACATCACAATTGTGAAGGCCCGAGTTCAGACGGTGAGCATCCAAGTAGAGGTGCAACTCGGTTGTAGTTCATTCGGAGGAATTATTTGGTTAAAGCTGGCAGGGCCCAACGCCCAACACTAGTAAAAAAAGGCCTACAGTCCCGGTTCGCCAGGCCCATTAATCCCGTCCGGGCAACCGGGACTAGCTACGCGCGACTAAAGGCCCCCGCCTATAGTCCCGCCACTTACGGACTGGGACTAAAGGCCCGTCCACGTGGGCGGGTGGCGGAGGACATTTAGTCCCGGTTGGCCACATGAACCGGGACTAGATTTATTTCGTAATTTTTTTAATTCATTTGGTTTCTAATTATTTTTCTCACCTTTTTTCACTCCTTTTTTTCACTCCCTTTAATTCATTTGGTCTAACTAAGATTATCTCTAGTCAAATTACTTACTCATGGTCAAACTTCCCGCTCGGTCACCCATCCTCCCACTACTCTAGCACTAGCACACTTAACTTCCGAGTTCCATCCCGTCCCGAATCCAAGTGTTTCTCACGCATGTATGTGATAGTAGTATCATATCAATCTTATTAACATGTTGGTCGATGCCACATTTCTTTATTGTCTGAATTTCAAATAAATCTTTTAATAAACAAAAGTAATGATGTAATTAATAATTTTGAATAAATACAAATAATATATCAAAAAATTAAGAAAAATAGAACTAATTCATTTTAAAATCTTAAAAATACAAATAATATATCAAAAATTAAGAACAATAATACTAATTCATTTTAAAATCTTAAAATACAAATAATATATCAAAAATGAAGAACAATAATACTAATTCATTTTAAAATCTTAAAAATACAAATAATATATCAAAAATGAAGAACAATAATACTAATTCATTTTAAAATCTTAAAAATACAAATAATAACAATAATACTAATTCATTTTAAAATCTTAAAAATGAAAATAATATATCAAAAAATGAAGAACAATAATACTAATTCATTTTAAAATCTTAAAATGAAAAGAATATATCAAAAATGAAGAAAAATAATACTAATTCATTTTAAAATCTTAAAAATACAAATAATATATCAAAAAATGAAGAAAAATAATACTAATTCATTTTAAAATCTTAAAATGAAAAAATATATCAAAAATGAAGAACAATAATACAAATAATATTCATTACATGCATAGAGTCGATCACACATAACACAAACATAGAGTCGATCACACATAACACAAACATAGAGTCGATCACATTCATAACATAGAGTCGATCATATAACACAAACATAACTCTCACAAAAGATATCCATTACATATATATACTAAGATACCCATTACATGCGCGCATATATATCGAACGCATATATACATATCTATGGCTCCGCCGAGTAGATGCGGAACAACTCGTACGAGACATATGCATCTAGGGCGGCATACTTGACGTTCGTCAAGTCCAGTGGGGTCTTCTCCCAATAACGGTGATTCTTAGAGGGGAAATCAGTCTTCATCCTGTCGTAGCCCTGGTGGATGAAGGTAGTTGCCATGACAGCCATCCCGGTCTTTGGCCCGTTCAACTGGATAAGATTCTGAAGATCAATGTAGTGATCTTCAGGTATCATAATACCAATGCGCATCAACTTCACACGGTCTTGCGTGATGTCAACGCTGCAAAAGTCAAACCCCATGTTGACAAGAAAAATAGGATATGTGTTAGATATGTTGCAACACATGTATTCTTCACATGCAACAAAAAAATCGAATTATGCAAGATTGTACGTGTGCTTTACCTTGACCATTGGAAGATCAACACGGACTGCTTGAACGCAATCTGGATGACGGAAACATCCCTCTGATTCGCCGTGTACTCCAGATCGAGCCCAAAGAACTGGTGTTCATCGGGAGATGCAAGATAGAGCTCGGTCAAATAACCAAGAGCCAAGGGCAGCCTCTCGGAACTGTTGGTGTAGAGCACGTCCAGAACCTTGCCGCATGGTGTGGGACCTTCGTATTGCTGCCAAACTTCAGCCATTGCGTGTGTGTGCTTGGTGGATCGAGAAGAGATGAGGAGGAAGAAGAGAGTACAGTACAGAGAGCAAGAGGAAGAAACAGAGAGCGAGTGGAATGGCGCCCTTCTGCCTCGCTCCCGAAATAAAAACCGCCGCGGGGGAGGCGAGAAGTTTGAGCTTTAGTCCCGGTTGGCCACGGGAACGGGGAATAAAGGACCAATAGTCCCGGTTGGCCACGGGAACGGGGAATAAAGGACCAATAGTCCCGGGCGGCCAGGTCAACCGGAATTAATTCCCTCCACGCGCCGCAACGCGCTTCCCAACCCGCGACGTATGACCTTCTGTCGCGGGTCTCCTCCCGACCCGGAACTAAAGACTCATTAGTCACGGTGCGGGACGTTTGGGGACTGATGCTGGCGTACCGAAGGCCTTTTTTCTACTAGTGCAAGTTCGCTAGACACTATCAGCTTCGGGGACTAATGTCGGGGGGCTACCCCCAAGAAGGGGTAAGACAGGTGAGAAACAGTGTTAAAGATATGATTATACCGAGTAGGCGGCTACCCGGATAGTCTGGTATCCGGTTGGCGCTATTCGGCAGGAAGTACAGAAGGCCACGAGGAGATTCAAGTGTTGTTCTGGATCAGTCGGGTAGCACTCGGGTGATCCGGGTAGACAATAAGCTATTCTACTCGGGCACAAAGTCAATGGAGCCGTTGTGGAAGATCTCGCCTATCTAGAGGGCCGTACAGGCGTGCGGTTCAACTTACTAGGCGCGTGGTTATCCGCACTGAGATGTGTCAACAGGATGGGTTGGTAGCTGTCATGTCCTATCACTGACACGGGGGATAGGGCATGTTAGTGGCCTACCCTAAGAGACTGACAAGATGGACAAGACCTGTCAGCCGCCTACCGCGGTGACATTCGGTGACGGCGTCAGCGAGAACACGTAGTCATGCGTCGTTGTCACAGTGGAGTTGTCCAATCGGTCCTTTTATTCATAGAATACTGGTTGGCCACTAGTATATAAGGTGGCCAACCGCCCTCCTGCGTGGGGGACGTTGGACTCGGGCTCATTTAATCACAAGGCTTGGATATACACAGAGAGAGCTGAGCGCTGCCTACTCGGCAGAGAGAGAGATACTGAGAGGTTGTAACTTATGTATTTGGCACGATATTATACAGAGAGATAGGCAGGAGTAGCGGTGTTGCCTCCACACGAAGGCCCCGAACCTGGGTAGATTGTGGTGTTTGCAGTGTTCCTGAGCGCGCCTATTCGGCGTGCAATCCCTCCCCGGATACCTACAGCGTCCATCGGCCCCAAACTTAAGCCATCCGATGGCATCTGTCTTTACCACACCATGACATGTTGTCTTTAGGAAGATGCCTTTTCATTTATTGATGGAGGTCGTCGACGCTTTTTGTCGGCCCATCCGTGGTTTGCCTTCATCTGCATAATATCGAGTGCTACTCTTAAGCGCGACTCCTCCGGATCGCGGTCTGTTGCATCGTACAACGGATTATTCGAGTCTATCTCCAGTTGCGCCAGCTTAGATTTCCGTCCACCGGCGGCTCCCGCATCAGTCTTCCACCTATCTTTGAGAAGTAGCTCTTGAATAAGAGGGTCCCGCACGACTGAAGTTAGAGGAAAACTGTTGTCCGCGTCTTCCTTTTCATCGTCGTGTGCGGTAGCCTCTTCGTCCTTGCCGTTCTCCTCCTGCCCTTCTTCCCAATTTCAGTTGTTGTCGCGCCTCCTCCTCATGATCGATCATCTTCCTCATCACTTCAGTTGTTGTCGCGCCCCCTCCTCACTATGTCCAAATAGGGGTTGAACAGGGACCCATGTTTGCATCTTCAACACGGAGAAATTTTTCTATGCGGTCCCTTCGATACATGGCACACGTTGTACATTCCACATTTCTATCCATGACGCTTTCCCTCATCGAGATGACCATTGTCTCCTGCACGATCGACAAGAGTAAATTTTGATTAGATCCACCCGGCCGCTTTCACAGAAAATTTTGGCATGACCTTTGCTAAAAAAAAGGTCAAACCGGAGTGGCAACTACTTACCAAAACGGAAATGAATCGACCTTTGGCCAACTCATTTTCATGTCATCACATCTTACATGGTCGCAAACACAATACAGTTCCAATAAATAGGTCATCATCACATATTTGGTTCCAAACGCAATAATTATAGCTCGATATAAGTATGGGTCGGTGCGAGATATCGAAGATCGTAACGTACACATACGACACACGTGTAGACCGGAGAGGGTGATGTGGACTCTTATGTATCTAGATCTAGCAAGATCTAGAGAGATTCCTCAATGTAGATCTAGATCTAACTAGGTAGAAGGGAGGGGCAAGTTGGGAGAGAAAGATTTGACAAAATATATCAAATTTTGTTGGTTAAATGTGCTAAAATTGGAAGAAAAGAGTGAGAAAATAAGATGGGAAGAGAGGAGTTTCGAATTTGGATAAGGAGGAGTGAGTGGTTGGCAAATGGGTGCTGATGGGTTGGCTGGTCAAGTTGTATAGTACTCCAGGTTACCGCCGGCGCGCTCTTACATAGGGGCGCCGGGGGTAATATTTAGCACCGGTCCGCTCCTAAAGCAACGCGCCAGGGGTAAAATTGCCTGGGGGGGTGCTGGCATGCCCTTAGCGCCGGCACGCTCTGCCACCCGCGCGCTGGGGGTGACACACTTAGCACCGGCGCGTCTTGCAACCGCGCCGAGGCTAAGTTTCCCCAGAGGGGGGCCTTGCATGCCCTTAGCGTCGGCGCCTCTTGTTCTGCGCGCGCCGGGGGTAACAAAGTAGCACCGGCGGATGGTAAAAACAGGCGCCGACGATACTTACCGCCGGCACTACGTGATGCTGCTATAGCCTGTTTCCTAGTAGTGTACAGAGAAAACTACGATGTCATCCTCTCTAGATACACCTTGTGATGATAATGTTGAGCTAGTCTCCCTACTTACCGGTGCTCCCAGCTCAGTCCCTATAGGTGACACGTTTCTTAACTCTCTACTAAGAGTAGCGAGAAATAATGTAGTAAACCTTATTTCTGTAGCAAGAAAGTCAAACAAGAGAAGAGAAGATTATGTCAAATCTATTGAAAAATACCAACGTGAAATTTGTGAAGCTAGCAAGAGTACGAGAAGTCCCGTATGATATCTTCAGATTCCATTTACTAGTTACCATTGTAATATTCTTGTTGGAACTTTCCGCCTATTTCATGTAATACTCCCTCCGTCCACTTTTATAAGACTCACTTATTACTATTGAAATACTAAGAAGTGTGTCTTATAAAAGTGGACGGAGGGAGTATTAATTTTATCATTGTTTTCTAATAGTTAATGTTGGTCCACAACATTAATTTAAGCATTAATTTCTCTAATTAATGTACCATCAATGGCCCCCCAAAATTGGCTGAAATATATGGCAACATAAAATTGTTGTCATGGGCCCAAAAGGATGTCGTAACCACATAGTACCTAAAATGGGTCGGTGTGCTAAAAATAACTGGCTAGCCTGCTAACCAAATTAGGCCAACGAGTTAAATAAAATTGGATGTCCTACTAGATTAAATGGCCGGCCCGCTAATCCTATATGGGCCGGCCGGACATTTCTAAACAAGCCATCCCGCTAATCTGAAATGGGTTGGCTTGCTAATTCTAATTTGGCCAACCTCATGAAATTATCCCGTTACGTAACATGGCATCACTGAAACGGAACATGTGTCACTAGTAGAAAAAGAGGCTTCCATACGCCCCCATTAGTCCCCAAAATAATCGAACCGCGACCAAAGGGGTCTTTAGTCGTGGTTCGGGAGAAGACCCGCGACCAACTATCTTGGCCCAGCGCGCTCGGTCGACAGCTGGCGGACGGGAGGGGCTTTAGTCGCGGTTGGCCTAGCCAACCGCGACTAAAGGTCCTCAGGCTGGCCCGAAGGCCTTTAGTCGCGGTTGGCCTGACCGGGACTAAAAGCCTATCCCTATATAGGACTCAGCTCACTTCACTTAGCCACAATTGGTGCCACTTCTATTCACAATATTCACAAGGGGGGGTGGTGGGTTTGCTTTTGGTTCCTCCTATGCACACAAGGTGTTCGATGAAATGCCCGAGAGCATGAAACAAACATGATATGAAGTGTCCGAGCCACGCTTGAGCTTTCTCATTTATTTTTCCTCCGCGATCGCGGTTAGCAACTTGAACCTTTCATGATTTGTATTATTTCTAGCTAGTTAGTTTAACAAATGCATGATGGTTAATTATATACTTTATATAATAATAATGCAGATGAATCGGCAAAGGATGTACGGTAACCGACTCTCCTGCGAGTTCACTACGGGTTTGAAAGAGTTCCTCGTAGTGGCAAATGCGAACAAGCAGCGAGGTTTTATTATCTGTCCATGTGCTTTCTATAAGAATCAGAAGGGTTACTCCTCCTCAAGAGACGTTCACATGCTCACTTCCATCTTGTGGCTGGTCCGGGGTAGAAGTCTTGGCCCATCAAGAGCCCATTTAGAGAGTTAGCGGGCCGGCACATTAATTGTGTTGGGCCAGCCCATTTAAGATTAAATGATGTCCCGTGAGGGGCTAGCTAGCCGGCTCCTGCTTGATGGGCCAGTACATGTACCACAGACAAGCCACGTCACATGTTCCTTTTCGGGGATGCCACGTCATGTAACGGATAATATCATGAGGTTTAATTAGTCATCATTAATGATCCGCTCGGCTTCCCTATTATGTCCATCTAACACTACGGGTTTTCCTATATGATGTGCACCTATCTCCTACGATATGGCCCGTCTGTGGTAGGAGAATCAACCACGCGGTTTACGCCATGGCACCCCCCATCGGGGAGAATGGTCTTTGACCAAAAAATAACGTCTTTCCAGCATCACAATTTTGACTGTGGTAGGCTCCACCATTTATTCTTGTGATCAAGGACATGAAAACCATCTTCACACCTGGTAAGAAATCTTTCTAGTATTATTCTCTATAAGGTGATAGGGCTTCATTGAGAATCTGGATAAGCATAAATTAAGAAATACCATAGATTTTATTCTGAAAATAGGTTATTTAAATTAGTTTAGTGGAGATGATTTCAAATCGATGGTTTGCGTTAAGAGCCTATTACAATGGTCCAAACATGGTGAAAAATATTTAGAATCAGTGATCCATGGGTTTGGTAAATTCTTAAGAACTAGGGATCGAATTTAGAGGACTGAGTTAAATGAGAAAATAACAACTTGAGAGGATTAAAGAATTCGATTACCAAGTTGAAATGGGGTCTTAACACATTTATGTGGAATTAGAGGTACTGACAGAAGTTTATTGATTAATGTCAATCGCATGGAACTAGTATACTCTAGACGCATGGGGCGTGCCAAATAAAATATTGAAGGGAAATTCTTTTCATGTTGTGAACAATGGGATAAAATTAAATATGAAAAATTTCACTGGGTATTGATGAGGGAATTATATATGTTAAACATGGAATTTTGCGACACATTTATGATCTCTACATAACACTCTTTGGTAGAGAAGAAAGAGGAATTTTCAATCCTACATGTTTAACATGTCCATTAAGGACAATGTATTTATAAAATCCAGATGAATTATTTTTCTAATAAATGTATTTAATTATGTAATGCACCGTTCTTCAATGCCAATGCAAATTCAGTCCAAACTTCTGGAAAATAAGGGAGAGCCTTCAACTATTGCTAATGTTGTTCATACTGATAGTTTTGAGAAAATAAGCTACAATAGAGTTGTTAAAAGTAACTTAATATAAGATAATGTTGTGTGAAGCTTCAGATACCAATTAAAATGGTTGCCCTTAAAAAATTTACTAAGCATTCATCATGATTCAGAACCAAATGGAACAATAGACAACACATAAAACCTTTATTACAGCTGAAACTCGCATGCTTATGTTGACTACTCGGGGGGGCTCAAGTATTAAACATCCTTGTTTATTTGTTTTGTATAAACAAATGAGTAATATTTTTCCAAACTTCCGTTGTATGTGAGCGTAATAGCATTGAGTGACACTTGTAGTTACAATTTGGTAAACACTTCACTTTTCTTGCGGAGTTCGATAATTTCGGGATAACACTTAACTTCAAAGTTATTATGGTGATATGCATTTGCGATCATGAAATCATCATCTACGAACATACTCCGATTATATATGTATTGTTGGATTTTCATAACTTTAATATATTTCCATATTATATTTTAGGTGTGAGCACAAATGCATTTTGTGAAATATAGTTACATGTTGATAAATGCCTTTGTTTTCTCATGCGAATAGATAATTTTGGCTAATAATTATCGTCAAGGGTACTACGATTATATGTAAACTTGAGATAATCAAATCATCATCTAGGAAGATAATCTAGTTATATGTGTAACTCTTGGACCTTCAGAACTTCACTCTTAGCTATGATATACTACATAGAGTATGGTTGTGCTTCTTAGAATTTTGCATCTTTCATATATTGATGATGATCTTGTCACAATTGTGTATTGGGATGTTTTGAATCTAAACCTATACCAATTTTACACATGGATACAAAAAAGTAATTGAAAATTCAGATATTTGATATTAGAGTTAATAATACCCCCCCCAAAAATGAACGAAAGGATTTTGAATCCTCTATCTCCACGAAACCAATACAGAAAGATTTTACCTAGCTTATTTTGAAATTTTGTCCTAGGGAATATAGTAATGTTAAACTTATCCCTTCTATTGGTGGTTCAATGATTCTTTTTGTATGGAATGCATGATTCCCTTTCTGAGGCAGAATTTTTTGTTGATTGTTAGTCTCGCTATCCATCTAATTTACTAACCTATCAAATGAGTCAAGAGTATAGGCCTTGCCAAGATGAACATAATGTTATTTTCATTCAATGGTTGTCCAATCCCAATATGCATGATCATATTAACCAGTTAACTGAGAGGTTTTAGTTTCATTGAGAGGTTTTAGTTTCATCATATCCCATGATGACAGAAATAGACATGGAGTGGATGTAAATGAAATATTGTTGTTCAATGAGGACACCAGTAACGGCAAGATAGTGAACTACCTCTAAGAGCCAGAAAGTTTGTCTCGAGTAATATGCAATAATAACCTTACTAGCGAAGGTCTACAGGTTTTTTAGTTCTATTTCATTGACGGTTTCTTATCCTATGACTTTTGGTGTCCTTAATATGGAAACATACTTCACACCATGTCCCATGACCGGTTCAAATTACTAAAAATATTTCTCGTAAAAGGTTTCCAGATTTAAAACTATTGAATGAATCATAATTGTTTTAAACAAGTTATTCATAATTCTTGGAGTATTCATGTTGACTTCTCACATGAAGAAACGAATATTAATGTAAAAGTATAGAATGTCAGATGAAGTCTAGTATAAGAGGCCCTTTTGCCTCCAAGTTATACTTGCCTCTTTTAGGTGAAGATGTTGCTGCGATGGATCATTCTAAAGAAATTAAAACAGTATCCATATGGAAGGATTTGCATAAATATTCAACAAAAGCACCTTATGCAATTTCTACGGAATCAGAGAACTTACTAGAGGCACAAAGAAAATATTAAATGGAGCAAAACGTATAAAATTCCAAGTTGTTTCACAAAAATGGGAACAGAAAATATATTCAAACTTACATTAATGTGATCAAGAAAAATAAATAAGATGAGTGGAATGATCATGATGTCAAGCTAGGTTTCTATTGTGTGATTATTGAAAGGAAGAACATGTCATGTTAACCATCTCATACAATTTTAGTTTCTCTCTAAAGTCTCCACCAAAATTGAAACCTTGAAATATGTAAATAACTTGAGCTACCTTTCTGAGAAGAAGAAATTAATGCCTTTGTTTTTACCAAATGGTAAATCTCAGGGCCTAGAGGTTCTTAAAATGACTCAAAAAGGCATGTTGGGACGTTATTGGACTTGATGTTGGGTAGTGTATCTCGGAATTCTTTGATGCGAAAATCTCCTTATAAAGTACAACCTCATATGTCATCACTATATGGTTCCTAAAGTTGCTTCTTCAATTACACATAGTGATTCTAGAAAATTGAACATTCGGAATAGTTTTGCAGGAATCTTAAAAATCTCTTAACAAGCAGGTTATAAAACATCAGTTTTCTCATTGTTCATCCAAACCAATGTGGCTTCCTAAAAGATAAGACATATCCAAAATTATCGAGATTGGAATTTTGAATTCTTATTTCATTGTTGCAAGTATTTTACTCCAATCTTTACTCTAAAATTATACTTTAAAAAGATTTTAGAAAAATATAGCACAAGCAAAAATAGTTAAGAACCTAGAGGAGAAACTCTCTAAAATGGATAATTAAAGTTGGTCTCCATTATTTTAAGCTCTGGAACAACAAATATTCTTTTTTTATTAACATACCATCAGGAAATAGTTATTGCAAAAGATCTGGAAGACAAGGGTCACCCTCTTTCTACCATCCATTTTCTACATGTTGCTGATGTGTCCAAACGATTTTTAATATAGTTGTTTACCAATGATTTATTATAGGCCCATAAAATATTCTTAAACATATTGAAATCCCAATAATTTAATATGTTTATGATGTTTGGTAATTCTTCTATTAGATGCCATGCTTGTCATCAACCATAAATAATTCTTTGCACTATTTTGCCAAATCAACTAGTCTGAAAGTGAACTATCACACCTCAAACATGATTCCAGTAAATTTGGAAGAGCAAAGATTTCTCTAGTACCATTAATTTATGTTAGGATCCTTACATTTTACATATCTTGGATAACCTTTGGGCATAACTGAACCTAATGGATCATTTCTTACCTGTGTTTCAACTGAGGGAACAATATTTCCCGAGATAGACAATTTTCGTATGGTGGCATATTGTTCATCGCAACATTTGTACTTGCCTATTTGCCTATCTTCTAATATATAGACTAGACATCCCGATGAGTATTAAGAACCAACTAGAAAATATAGGCGATAGTTTTATGGTAATAATATACCCTTCCGTACCTACTCCTGCTACTTACTACCAGGTTTGCAGGACAACGAATCAAGGTGTATTGGGTGCTAAACGGCGATGTACAGAAAGTAACCGAATTCTCAAAATATCTCACAACTTTTTCAATAGATCCCTAGGACAACTTGAATATATTAAACACCTATTATTCTATTGGTACAATTCCTGGAATTCACGAGGTGGGATTCTTCAGGTGGACAATGAAACTACACCCTTTTTGCATGTACAAATCAATGGAGAAAGTGCAACTTAGGAGATCGAAAACATGCTGACTTACCCCCCCCCCCCCCGCCCCCCACACACACACATGATTTATTTATTTTGCCAAATATATGAACCTCACAATCCATCATGTGCTCCAACATTAATGCCTTGATGATTTATTAAACTTGCATCTTTCTACTAAAGCTTACTGGGATTTCATGACACGGGAATATATTTTTGACAACCTTCATTGTCTATGCTATGGACAAGAACCTTCATGTATGTTCCTATATTTAAGGAAATCAACAATACTCCTCTATCGAAACACATAAGGTTCTAACTTGGCATTATCCACTCCTCTCCATTTTAGATGGACTTGGGATAGTTCCTACCAGCCTAAACATATAGATCTTCTTTCTCGAACCTCCTACATGATAGGTGCAACACACAAAACCTACTAAGCCAAAAACAACAGCTTATAGATAATAATTTTGCAACTTTTCTTTTGCCAAGAGAAGAAGATCCCAATTCATCTTTGTCAGTTATTCCCTTTTGCCACTAATAGCAATAGTAATGTCCTGAAAAAAGAGATCTTTCCCCGCAGGAAGATTTTTTCTGAGATCGAGGAGAAGTTGAATGTGAATTTCCAATGAGCATTACTGTTTTAGCAGCATGGGTCATCTGGGTTGTTAGAAATTTTAAGATTTAAGATTTGAAAAACCTAGTTTTTAGAGATGGAAAACAGTTTATGTGCATGAGCTAGCTATAGTTTGTCAGAAACCTAGTAAAAAACATGCTCAATATTTAAGTGGGTGGCTAAGTGTCCTTCAATGTAAAAAATTTCTTTCATGTTTTAACACTCTTGTAACACTTTTAAAGATCTTCCATCTATTAGGAAATTTTGCACTATATTTTCCTAGTGATTCTCCATAGAAAATGATTGCAATAGTAAGGTTGATGCAGAAATCCGGTGTTTTTTTTTAGGAAAACGCTTGCAGAAACTCTGTCTTTCCATATGCCCTTTTGCCACAAATAGCTATGGTAATGTCCTAAAAAAAGAGATCTTTCCCCGCAGAAAGATTTGTTTCTGAGATCAAGGAGAAGTTGAATGCGAATTTGCAATGATGATTACTGTTTTAGCAGTGTGGGTCATCTAGGTTGTTAGAAATATAAGATTTAAGATTTGAGAAACCTAGTTTTTAGAGATGGAAAACAGTTTATTTGCATGAGCTAGCTATAGTTTGTGAGAAACCTAGTAAAAAATATGCTCAATATTTAAGTGGGTGGCTAAGTGGCCTTCCATGTAATTTTTTCTTTCATGTTTTAACACACCTGTAACACTTTTGAAGATCTTCCATCTATTACAAAAGGCAATTTTGCACTATATTTTCCCAGTGATTCTCCATAGAAAATGAAAAAAGATTGCAATAGTAAGGTTGATGCAGACATCCTGTGTGTGTTTTTTATTAGGAAAACGCTTGCAGAAGCTCTGTCTTTCCATATAAATATATTTGCAGGAAATATTTAACTGTTACTGGGCGATCTCTGTATTGTTGTGCGCCGAGAAATTGTGACCAGTTTACCACAACTTGGCCACACTTTTGGCTAGTAAAACGTGCCATAATAGAAAAACTTACGTTATGTTTGAACTTATGTCATGCAATCAATTTAACAACGGCTGCAATGCGGTTCCAGTGTACCAAAAGAGTACAAACATTGTACGGTAACTCATCCCAATAAATGGAATAGACAAAGCTGATTGAGCCAACTTAGGAGACGGCGAGATGCAACTGGTCGCATGTACACACACGTGCGAGCATGCACGTATCACATCAGTGAGTTGATTGACCTGGCCTTCACAGGCTTCCTCCACTTCTTCTTAGCGGGGATCTTCCTCTTGATGTTGCCGGCCGGTTCGCCGTCGCTGCTCGTCTCATCGTAGCCTGCGATCTTGTCCATGTTGCCGTTGTCACACCTAGGCTCATTGACGACGACATCAGCTTGGGCCTGAGGTGGAGTAACATCAGAGTGCTCTTCGGGAAGCTATGTCTCCTCTTCCTGTTCACTGCGTCTGCTTGATCCGCGGGATGGGCCATGCCCGGTGTAGAAGTAGAATTCACGGTTCACAGGGTCGTCAAAAGCAGAGGATCTCTTCTTACCAATCCTTCTTCTTGGCTTTTGGTCAGACTGGATATCCTTCTTCTTGGGTTTCCAAACTCCTCCGCTGGCATCGTCCTCGCTCACCTCTGCCTTTTCCTTCCCCTTCCTCGGCATTGGTTTGCTCTCGTTTTTCTTTTTCGACGTCTTTTGTGAAGCGTTGTTTTCCTCAGCGAGGTGGAGTTCATGGATGGCATCCTCGACAATGTCCACAGCCATGTCCTCTTCCTCCTCATCTTCCTTGATGGAGCCAACGGGCGTGATGGCGGGGACTTCCTTCTCGGCCTCCTTGATGAAGCCGGCAGGTGTGATGGTCGGGACTTCCTCCTCACCCTTATTGATGAAGCCGGGAGGCGTGATGGCCGGGAAGAGCCAGCTAGCTCGCCTTAAGAGAGGCACGGAATTTTCCTCCACGAAGCGCTGGTGCTCCTGAACGAGATGGAAATTCAGAAACATAAATACAGGTTGGTACTTGCCATTTTTGTAGTGGTACTTGCCATTTTTATAGGGTTCGACCAGTGCTGTCAATTCTAGACGGCTGCGCCGCCACCGGCCGACTGGCCACAGATTACCGCGCGCGATAGAATGACACAAAAACGTGCCCTGGACAAACGGAAACAAACAAGCGCTGGCCGGCGATCTCAGCCCTAGCCACGGAGACAAGACAGGCCCAAATCCCCTATCTATTTGGAAATTGGAGGCAAGCAAAGCCCCCACACGCAGAGATAGGTATGGAGGCGGATATGCTTCTCTACATACCATCTTCCAGGGGCGGCGTGCAAATGGAATGTGCAATAATACGAGAGTGGAGCGAGAGGGAGTAAAGGGGGACGAATTGCTTACCTCGGGATCCGAGAGGTCGAGCTGGTTCATGAGGTCCACCGGATTGAAGCATGTCGGGCAGGGCTCCGGCCCAGAGGAGGAGGGGGTCTTGGATGCGATGCTGGAGTTGGATTCGGTAGTTGGCGGCGGGGGCAGATCGAACCGGGGCAACGGGGGCGGCAGATCGAATCGGCGCGGCGCGGAGACGGGGACAGCGGCGCCGAGCAGGCGGGAGGCGCTCCTGCGAATCCGCATGGCTTGTCGCCGGGGGATGGAGTGGAGCGAGGCGGGTCTGGACTCTCGAGATCTGGGAGGTAGCTCCTACATAGGGTTTGCGATTTGGATGTGAAGGTGGATAAATGGTCGCGATGGGGCAGGACAAGACAACGAAGCGGAGTGTGAATCTGTGATGTGGTGGAGGGCCCACTTGACAGAGAGAGCGCCGATTTTCTCTTCTTCCGGGATAGTGAGTTATGGAAAGGTGTGTACGACAGGAATTTTGTAGGCAGGCGGGAGGCGTTCCTGTGAATCCGCATGACTTGTTGCTAGAGTATGGAGTGGAGCGAGGCGAGTCCGAACTCTGGAGATCTAGGAGGTATCTGCTACCTAGGGTTTGCGATTTGGGTCGATAGATGATCGCGACGGGGCAGTACAAGACAAAGAAGTGGAGTGTGAATCCGTGATGTGGTGGAGGGTCCACTTGACAGAGAGAGCGCGATTTTCTCTTCTTCCGGGGGAGTGAGTTATGGACATGTGTATACGACTGGAATTTTGTAGGCACGCGGGCTGGTTGGTTTTACGCGTTCGCATCAATCTAGCACCTGGACAAAACAAACTAAATTTCAATTGATCTACTTCTTGGCCGGACCACAATTTAAGGAACAAATGAAGACAACTTGGTAGATTTATTATGTATGAAAGGGTTTCCAATGATTTTCAGTAATAGGAACAAGCTAGAGTTTGCAACGGAGTTTTCAATACGACACACTCCATAGCATCCACACCGATCTCATTATCATGTGCAAAAGGAAAGGGGAAAAAAGCAGCAAACTTAAACAATCTTAAACAATCTACATAAAACATTCAGATAGTGAAGGGGGGCGAACCATGCTTCTTCTGACTTCAAAGATATCAACCCAGCGCGATACACTTCAAACTAGTATAATGGTTAATGTTGAACAAAACAAGACTGCTGAGCTATCTTTCTGAAAACCATATATATGTGTTTCTCGCTTCGAGATCGCCCAAATGATAACTAAAATCCAAACGGCTATCGCTGTGATTTCCTAAAACCTTTCAACTAACATTAACTCATCCATTTGATTATCCCTATTCCTAGAGTCCAAGTGGAGACAAGATCAGGATTTGATCCCTGCCTTCTTCTGAAATACTTTGGTGAATGGAAAATATAATAGATTCTAATTTTGACATTGAGTGGTCTATTATAGTGGGGTTTAAAGAGATAATTTTAGGAAATTGTTGAATATCAGAGCCTCTTATCATATCCCAAACATGGCAAAAACATATTTTAAATAGTTGTATTGGGAGCTTGAATTTATTTTTTAAAGATAGGGGAGCTAATTTTCAGAGTCGAATTTAGACGGTTAATAGTAGTTACTTAATCATCTTCTAAAAATGTTGATTTTTCACCCATCTTGAAAGATGTTAAGCATGTGGAATATGTTCCGATTAGTCTAATGGTAAATATTGAACTTTAAAAGTTTGCTTAACCATCTTCTAGATACAGTATACGTGTCTCGCCCTCTAGATCGCCGAAAAAACAACTGAAATCCAGACGGCTATCGGGCCTTTATAATCTTCTGAAACCTTTATAATAAACATTAATGAATCAATTTTATTATCCCTCTTCATAGAGCCCAACTAGAGACAAGACTATGGTGCATCCATGTTTTCTTTTGGTATACTTTGGTGAAGGGAAAATTTAGAAATCTAATATATTCTATTTTAACATTCACTGGCCTACTAGAGTGGGTTTTAAATAATTTTATTAGGAGCTTGAAAAAAAAACACTTAAGAGGTTGGGAAGGTGATCTTCCTAGTCCGGTTAAGATAGAAAATGGCAATTGCTCAATCGTCTTCTATAAATGGAAGTTTTACAATGCTAACCTTGGGTCATATGTTCCGGTTAGACCAATGGTAAATACATAACATGATAAGGCTGATCAACATTTTTCTGAATTCTCGCATTCTAGATCACCCAATTGACAACTAAACATTAACGCATCCATTTGATTATCCCCCTTCTTAGAATTCAATGATTTTTCATTAAAAAAACAAGAGTTCACTATATATTTTACGACATGGCACAACCATAATCCAAACTGATCATAGCCATCTACAAAATAGAAGAACAAGCTAAATGTGACATTCAGATAGTAAACGAGACCGAATCTTGAGGCTTCTGACTCCTAAGATGTTAACCTCGTGTTCTACATTCAAAGTTTCCCAACGGAATATGCTGAGAAAAATACAAGGGTTGTGACGAAGGGATGGGCCTTGGACCTGTCGAGTAAGGATACCCGGTTCTAGGCCCAGGACCGGTGCCCAAGAGGAGATGCCTTATACTATTCTAGAAGGCCTAGTTGAAGCCCACCCGCAAAGCCTTGCGGGTCAAGATAGGAAACTTGTAACCGACTTGAGCTCGATATGAGATTTGAGACCTGGCCACCTATATAAGGCCAGGAGAACCACCAGGAGAAGACAAGCAATACCCCACCACCAAGACTTGAGCTCGAGATCATACTCTCGACTTGAGCAAACCCCCATTGTAAACGATCTACTCGTGATCAATACAGATCGACAGAGGCAGGATTAAGGGTTTTACCTCTACGAGGGCCCCGAACCTGGGTAAATCGTGCCCCCTGTCTAGTCGACGATTGTCACCAGCACCCACAGGTTCTCCTAATCGAACCCCTATGGGTTCACCCGAGGGACTTGTTGAGATGCAGATTCGACAATTGGCGTCGTCTGTGGGAACGGCGGGCGCTGGATCTCCGGCATCTTCGGCTTCATCGACAACCAACTCACGTTGGAAACCCTCGACTTCGACTCCAACCAATCCGATTTGAATCGGATCAGTCGTCGTCACCCCTCACTCGCCGGAATCACGCCCGGTATTCAGCGATCTGGAGAAGAGCGTCACCTTGACGTTCGGGAGCTTCAAGTTCTACACCAACAAGGATGGGATCATTCACTTCCCTGAGGGATCGGGATCTGAATCGATCTCCAGCCCAGGAGCTGTCGATTCACGACCCTACCGCGCAGATCGCGACTTGGCGAAAAGTGGCGAGTCCATCCGCCTCAACACCAGCAACTTCCATACCCTCTCTACAGAGGAACCCTCTCGGATCAAGAAATCCTTCCAAACCACGCCTAGGACCCACAAGCCATATCTGGCTCAGGTCAGCATGGCAGGATCTGAAGATCCACCCGAAGAAACTGAACACAGCGCAAGGGAACGCGCCGAGATCGGCGTCTCGTGAGACGCTTGGGTCCGAGCAAAGGAGGCTATCCGCACGAGCAAACCACCTGCAGTCGGAGCACCACACGAAGACATGACCGCCTACCACTATAATCTAGTGAGAGCGGGTACCGCAATTAAGGAAGCTCGCATAAATCTAGCCAATCGGAAGCGGACGAGTCGAGCTAACGCCGGGCCGCGCTGTCCTTAACACCTTCTGTCGGGACTCGTCCCGCGAGGAAAGGATACGCCTCAAGAATCGCGACGATGGACGACGAGTCCCTGACCGGGATCAGCAAGTCACTCGGACCTTCCCTCATGCGGGTCTACGAGGACGGAAACATCTATCCGCAAACTCCCACTGTCGCGGTCCTAGCCGCAACGACCTACATACAGATAAATCAACCAGTGGAAAACGACCCCCGAGCAGAGCAATACAAGCAAGTTCAGAAGGGATTAGGCATGTGAACGGACAACAACGTCGCCTAGAGGGGAGGGTGAATAGGCAATTAAAACTTTTCCGGTTAAAGCTTGCTAAATGCGGAAATAAACTAGGTGTTTAAATTAACAAGCATACAACCTAAATATTCTAGGGTCAACTAGATGAACCAACAACTTATGCTAAGCAAGACAAGTAACAAGGTGATAGCAAGATATATAACTTCAAGCTCGAAGGCTATCACAATGTAAATTGCATAAGTAAAAAGCTCGGGTATAGAAAGAACCGAGGCACACGGAGATGACGATGTATTCCCGAGTTCCTCCCACAAAGGGGAGTACGTCTCGTTGGAGGGGTGTGAGCTCGCCACGAAGGCCTACTCAACGCCACAAAGGCCTCACCCTATTCTCCGATGAACCCCGCCACAAAGGCCTAGTTCACCTTCCACTATTGGCAATCTTCAAACCCGAGGCACGCATCCACAACTCAATTGGAGGCTCTCGGTGTCACCAAAATCTTGGGGCACGCATCCACAACTCAATTGGAGGCTCCCAAGAACACCACAAGTCGTCTAGGGTCCAAGAACCAAGAGTAACAAGCTCACAAACTTTCAACTTCCACGAATCCTCGTGGAGAGAGCAAACCGATGCAACCGATGCAAATGGCAAGAACACAAGTGTTCAAATCCTTCACTCTCAAATTCCAACAAAGCAACAAATGATTATGGGGGAATAAGAGAGGAAGAAAAAAGGAGGAGAAACACCAAGAAATCCAAGATCAAGATCTACTAAGTTTCCATCACTAAGAAGGAAGATGGATTGGTGGAAATGTAGATCTAGATCTCCTCTAACTTATCCCTCAAAGATATGCAAGAACCATAGGAGGGATTGGGAGAGGGGCAAGCTTTCCAAGGTCAAGAATGGTGGGGGAGAGAGGATATTTCGTGCTTGGAAGACTTGGGTACCAATGGGGAAGAAAGCCCCCCTAAATAGGTCCCCACAAAAACTAGCCGTTTGTGTGCAGAGTAGACCGGAATATCCGGTTCAAAACTGGACCGGATAATCCGGTCTGACCGGAATATCCGTTCCGAAGTGAATAATCCGGTACAAATAATCCGGTCCATGCCTGTGTGAAATATGGTCCGAAAATTGCCCAAACCGGAATACCCGGTATTCCCCGAATAATCCAGTTCAAATAATCCGGTTCACTTCTGAAAGTTTTGACTCCGGTCCTTAGCCGTTTTCGAGCAAAAACTCCACAACCGGAATATCCGGTTTGAGATGAATAATCCGGTTCCAAATAATCCGGCTCATCTCTGTCCCGAATATGGACCAAAACTATCCTAACCGGAATATCCGGTTGCCCCGAATAATCCGGTTAGAATAATCCAGTTGAGTTCTGAAACAGAGAGGCTGAACTAGAAACCCCATAACTTTTGCAAATGAACTCCGAACGAGGTAAATCCAATTGCATTGGAAAGATAACAGCATTGGAAAATATTGATACCTCAAAGTATTGAGAAATACCACACATGGAAGGTGTGGGAACATTCTCAAAGACGAACGGAATATTTTCACCACCGAAAACGCAACAAGTTTTTCTTACGAAATCTGTTTTCGAGAAACCAAGGCTTGTCATGAAGATCACGACAAGCACTAAAACCCAAAGGAGACAAAAGCCAAATAAGAACCAAGAAAGATGATATGCAAATTATGCAAAGGTTTGAGCTCTCCATGATGATTCGATCAAGTTACTCACTTGAGAGCCCCTCTTGATAGTACAACTATCTATCCTATAACCCGGTCTCCCAAAGACACGAGACCGGTAAAATAGAAAACCTATCAAGATTATACCTTTGCCTTGAGCATTCCACTTGAGCTAGATGATGACGATCTCGACTCTCTCAAGTTGGATCTTCTTTCTTGATAGCGCTTGCTAGCACAAACTCCGCTTGATGAAGACTTGCAAGTTGCTCCCCCATACACCATTATGGGAGAGACTAGCTCCCCCATACACCATTATGGGAGAGACCCTTCGGCAAATCTTCACAAGGCCACAATCTCCAAACGGGTGGCAAGCAACAAGCATAGGATATCTTCTAGATGCTTCACTTGAGCTTCCACGTCAAGCTAGATGACAAACATCGCTTGACGATGAAATAGACCATGGGCTAAAAGAAATCTTCCTTTTGGTTCAAGCCCATGGAAAGATACCTAACCACACATAGAGATGCGACACACACATATCATGGGTTAGTTCACAAAGCTATATTGACAATTGCTTACCATACCATGAGATACACAATCCCACTTGGTATATCTTGTAGCTTTGTGTGTTGATCACTTGCTTGATCAACCTTGTGTCTTTGCTTCTCACTACTAAAGATGATGTCTTGAAGATGATAATGAAAGATCACCTAATCCTTTTCTTCAATACATACTAGCAATAGGCTCAACTCAAACCATGACCATTCTTCATATAAATCCATGAATATAACAATGGCCATCAAGGAAGCTAATAGAGTTCAACACATGAACTCCATTATTTCCTATGGACAAGATCTACAAGGATAACTCAATGCAAACATTAGTCCATAAGGATTGTCATTAATTACCAAAACCACATATGGG
Organism: Alopecurus myosuroides; assembly: GCA_028641055.1. Lineage (NCBI taxonomy): Eukaryota > Viridiplantae > Streptophyta > Magnoliopsida > Poales > Poaceae > Alopecurus > Alopecurus myosuroides. Next base: position 52,341,890 of record CM054057.1, read on the forward strand.
GGAACCATGCGCTTTCAGCATGGCAGCCTCAAAGCTTTCCTCCTATGATCGCAGGAAAGCTGCTAAACAGAAGGAGAAGGAAGCATCCCGTAGGCGCAGGAGTGCTTCGCCCAGGAGGGAAAAATCGCCTCGCCGTGGTCGAGGAAAAGAAGCCAGGCAACGTGATGATAGCCGGAGCAGCAGCGAAGGTAGCCAGAGGAATAAAGACTGCGGCTCGCGACATCATAGTAGCCGCCCGCGAAATTGCAGCAAGGAACCAAGGAAGGAAACCGATCGTGACCAGCCAGGTTATAATGCGCGATCAGATATCGTGCAAAATAAAGTGGACAAGGCGAGAGCAGCAACAAACCTCGCGCGGTCCTCATCCGGCTCTTCTGATGAGGAAACCTGCGGGGTGCTATGCTTCGTTCGCAGCATCCGCGAGGCGCCTCTACCCAAAAGATTCAAACTCAGCACGGAAGTAACGAAATATGATGGTTCACTCGAAGCTTCGTCATGGCTGTCGGATTACCTCACGGCAGTAAAATGCCAACGTGGGAACAAGAACACGGCTATGCAGTACCTCAATCTAAACTTGGTAGGAGCGGCACGCAGTTGGCCGGAAGCGAGACCGAAGTCCTGCTACACGGTTCGTGGGACGATCTACACTTCGATTTCTGCATGAATTTCCAAGCAACATATAAAAGACCGGCGGCCATCGAGGAACTGCGAGCCTGCAAGGAGAAGAGTGGCGAGTTCACTCGCGAATATATCCAGCGATGGACCACGCTTAGGAACACCGCAGGGAACATATCAGAGGAAGTAGCAGTCGAAGCTTTCGTGAAGGGCGCTCGACGAACTGCTTTCAGAGAGGAACTGGGATGAGCTGCGCCCAAAACTATTGGAGAGCTAATGATCATAGCCGATAGATGGGCTAACGGAGAGGACTCAGTGCGCAACAAGAGGGCATCTTCGCCCGCACCCGAAGACGACCGCCACGATCGAAAGAAAAGAAGGAAGTACTATGATCACGACGACCGAGAAGAACTAGTGGCGGCAGAATTCACACGAAATCGCGAATGGAAGCCAAAGGAGGAAGACAAAACTCCCGAAGAGGACCTTGATGGATACTGCACGCTACATCTATTTACAGATAAGCGCACAGGCAAAACTAAGGCAACACACCTTCTCAACGATTGTTGAAAGTTCCTTGACATCCACGAGGCCTTTTCGAAGAAAAACAGCACGGCAGTTAGTCAAGGCTACCCGCAACTTCCAGGAGGAGGACACCAAGGATTCCAACCGCCACAACCCTTGCCTCCACCAGGAAACCAAAACGCGGTGCTAGCCGCACTACCTGCGCCACCCGTAGCCAACACAGGAGGTAACGCATACCCGAACCCAGGACTGTTGGGGATGATACAAAAGGTCTGCCCGTCCCGCAGGGCCCAGAAAACAAACACACGACAGTTATGCATGGCTGTACAAACCCCACCGGGAAGGCCCGAGTACCTGAAGATGGCGGACCAACCAATCACCTTTTCAAAGGAAGACCACCCCCCACGAGTCTATCGACCAGGACACGCTGCCCTAGTAATCCAAGCACAAATTGGCAATTACGAACTGGCTCGCGTATTCATGGACGGGGGCAGCGGCATCAACATCATCTACGTGGACACACTCCGTCGGATGAACAGGAACCTGGAAGGACTCGCAGAATCAGAGACATCCTTCCACGGGATCGTTCCAGGAAAGGCGATCCGCCCACTCGGAACAATTAATTTGGAGGTGGTGTTGGGCAATCGACGCAATTACAAGAGAGAATTTCTCGACTTCGAAGTAGTCAACTGGCCTTCAGAGTACCACACTGGTCGAACAGCGATCGCAAGATTCATGGCACTACGACACTATGCATATCTGAAGCTCAAGCTAACCGGGGAATATGGCACAATCACCATCGACGGCGATTTCCAAAAATCCAACAAGGGCACATCGAGTTCAATGAGATCGCCAAATCTTTTGGGATGCAAGAAGAATTAGAGGAGATAGCAAAAACCACGGATCACTCCGTGATGCCCCTCACGAAGAAGAACGCACCAGAGCTAGAATTCAGCGCCAACAGCGACACCCGCAAACACCAAGTGCACCCGACAGATTCTGCAAAAACGGCGATGGTTTCCACTACCCTCTCGCCAGCATAGGAAAGCGCGCTCGTCGAACTCCTCCGTGAGTACTGGGAAGTTTTCGCCTGGAAGCCCTCAGATTTGCCAGGAATACCCAGGGAGTTCGCCGAGCACTCACTCGAAGTCTACAAAGACGCCAAACCCATCAAGAAGACCACCCGACGGTTCTCCGAGCCCAAACCGAAAGTGCTCGGAGAAGAAGTAAATAGACTGCTAACTGCAAAATTCATGAGGGAGATAAAAATATCCACTTGGTTAGCAAACCCAGTGCTGGTCCCAAAGAAGAACACCAACATCCTTCGCGTGTGCATCGACTACACGTCGCTGAACAAACATTGCCCCAAGGATAACTTTCCCCTCCCGCAGATCGACCAGATCGTGGACTCCACTGTAGGTTGCCAACGCCTCTCCTTCCTAGATGCCTACTCGGGATACAATCAGATCAGGATGAAACAGGAAGATGAGGAAAAGGCAGCATTCATTACACCTCGTGGTGTATACTGCTACATGACAATGCCTTTCGGGCTAAAAAACGCAGGCGCAACATATCAGCGCTGCATACAAAAATGCCTCGCCAAGCTCATTGGCAAGAACGTACAAGTGTAGGTTGACGACATCGTTATCAAGACTCGCGTGGAGGACACGCTCCTCGAAGATATTAGAGAAACATTCGATGCTCTAAACGCATACAGGATCAAGCTCAACCCGACAAAATGCGTATTCGGTGTCCAAGCAGGACAACTTCTCGGGTACCTGGTATCCGCCAGAGGAATTGAAGCCAACCCAGAGAAGATACAAAAAATCTTGACAATGAAGGAGCCCACCAATCTTCGCGGGGTGCAAAAGGTCGCAGGGCGATTAGCTTCCTTGATCAGATTCATTGCACGATTGGGCGAGCAGGCACTACCCTTCTACAAGTTATTGAAAAAGACAGATAAGTTCGAGTGGACACCCGAAGCAAGACATGCATTTGCAGACCTGAAATGAGCATTACACAGCAGGAGCGACCTGGCAACACCACAAGAAAGGGAACCGCTATACCTATACCTAGCCGCGACAAATCACGTCATCAGTACGGCCATCATAGTCGAACGACCTGAGGACGGCAAGGCATATGGAGTTCGGCCAATCTACTACATCAGCGAGGTGCTCTCGTCGTGCAAACAACCATACCCTCACTACCAGAAGCTCGCATACGGAGTTGTTCTCATGGCTCGAAAGCTCAAGCGTTACTTCCAGGAATATACCGTAATGGTGGTAAACGCGCATCCCTCGGTACCATCATGAACAATCCTATGGCATCTGGAAAATAGCAAAATGGAGCATCGAGCTAGGCGCTTGGGACATCATCTACGCAGGGTGCAATTCCGTGAAGTCACAGGTACTCGTAGAATTCCTGAGCGAGTGGACAGAATTGCAAACACCCGGGCCGCCAGAATACACGAGTAACTGGATCATGAACTTCAAGGGTCCAAGAGGAACGAAGGAGCTGGAGCTGGGATCGTCCTTATATCTCCTAGAGGAGATAAGCTGCAATACGTTCTGTGATTGGACTTCCCGCCCGACGATCCAGCATCCAACAACGACATAGAATACGAGGCCTTGTTACATGGCATGAAGATGGCAATCGCGTGTGGAGCCACCAGATTGATGATCTATGGCGACTCCAACCTCATCGTGCAACAGACAATGAAGGAATGCGACGCTATAGCGGAAAACATAGTCGCCTATCGGGACATGTATAATCTACTCGAAGGAAGTTTCAAAGGATGTGAGCTGAAGCACATCGCGAGATCCAGTAACGATGAAGCAGATAGGCTAGCAAACATGGGGACCACAAATACACCCATACCGCCGGGAATATATTTCGAGAGGATGACCAAGCGTTCAGTAAAGGTCAAGAAAACTGCAGGAGCACCCGCAGCATTGGAGACAAATGTCAGCCCGCAAGTCGCTATCATCGAGCTCAGCCACGGTATTTCAAGACAAGTTTTTCTGGTCGAGCCAGTCTGGACGCAGAAATACTGTAACATCCCAAATTTTGCTAAACTAGGGTGTGTGGTGTGTGTTCATCTCATACATGCATGGAAACAAAAATTTAATCATGTTTTAACCAAATTAAATTGTGAATTTAAATGGTTTGAGAAAATCTCACAAAAAGTACTTAATCTGGTTTCCAAAATATTGTATTGAAATATATTTCAAACACACCAAAGCAAAACATGGTTTTGTTGGAAATTTTGTGAGCTCTCCAAAAATGATTTTTACCAATTTTTCTGTTCACAAAACTGCCCTCAAAACTTTGGTTTCTGTTCTGTTTTCTAATGGAAAAGGACCTCTTTGTGTTTTTCTCAATGCTCCAGGGTGTTTTCCGAAAGCCCCTTTTCTTTTCTTTCTTCTTCCTCTCCGGCCAGAAGGACGAGGGTGACGATGCGGTGGCCCTGCCACCTCCTGCTTCCAGCGCGACAGGGAAAGGATGAGAACGCAGAGGAGCCGTCCGGATCGAGCCAACCCCGCAGAAGCCCCCTCCCTCTCGCTCTCTGTCTCTCTGCCCAGAGCAAACCCTAGCCGAATCCGCACCTCGCCGCCGTTCTCCTCTTCCCGCCGTGTCCGACCACCCCGGCACGAATAGACGCCACCGGAAGCTCCCTGGACCTCCACTGAACGTCCCCGAGGAAGGAATTCACCCGGGAGGGCCGGGATCCCCGCCGCCATCCGCTTCTTCCTCGTCTCCGGCCAGCCCTCGTCGCCGTCCGATCTCCTCCTCCAGTCCTCCTCCGGCTTCACCGTCCACTCCATCTCAATCACGGTAAGCTTCTCCACACGCCAGTGCCCTCGCCTAGCCCCCTCTCCCTCTCTAGCTCTCCGTACATGTGTCCCGCCGGCCGCCGCCGCGCCATGGTCACCGGCGAGCTTTTCCGGTGACCATTTGGTCACCCAGCACCACCTACACGTCCCCCTCAAGCTGCTGCACCTTCCCATACCCTTTAATTTGAGAGTCATCGACAAATTTGATCGATTTCATGTTCATAGTGAGGATCATCCCCGTGTGACGTCAGGATGATGCCACAATGATGTCATAAAGTCCTTTTTAACAATTCTAGAAAATGAAAAAAATTGTTTAATTAATATCTTCCAAAATGTTAATCAGGAAAAATGTGTTCAATATACCAAAATGTTCATAAAAATATAATCTAGCTGTTTATATCATTTTCACACATGTTTGACAAAGTTGAAAATTGAACATTATTTAATATTGTTTAATTCATTTTAAAATAGAGAAAATAAGTTTTAAATCAATAAAATTAGAAAAATACAAGTTATATACCAAATTTCTCAAAATGAAAAATGAAACCTATTTATGATGTTTTCAAACCCATTTGAGCTTTTAAAATTAGTCTCACTTTCAGAACTGTCCGAAGTGCCTCTCCGGGGTCTATTTCGGGATAATTTCAGTAAAATTGCATAACTGACATACGAACCCTAGCAACTCATCGAGCATATTTAGGGCTTTATTTCAGTGCATTAATTTGCTCATGCATACATATTGCGCATTGCATCTATGCCATGTTTGATTGGTGTTCTTCTTTTCGGTGTTGTTTCCCCCTCAGTAGAATGCGACTCCGAAGTGAAGGCCAACAACTCCATGACGAATACTTGATCCTAACCGACAAGTCAAGCACTTATTCCTGAAGTCTTTATCTGGTTTTCTTATAACCAAGGCAAGCATAACCTCTTATCTGCTCATATATGGTTTTCGAAGTGTTTTGGAATCTCGTATTTTGCATGCGGTTCAAAGTATTTATGGTCTTATATAGAGTTCTCCTATACTTGTTGCATCGCCTAAATATCCTGATCCACTGCTCCTAGCAGCTATAGGTTTGATCGTGCGCGCCTCGTTAAAGCCTGTGAGTTTTGCTTAGCCATTCCTAGTTGTGATCTGATCCATCCGGTTGATGAATCTGGTCAATGCGTGAATCTACTTTGTCAGGTTGTTGTAATTTGAATTATCTTTAATAACTTGACTAAATAACGTCATGGATGTGAGGCCACAATGGGTTGTGGCGTTTTGTCCTGTTCATGCCCCTAGCAGCGAGTTCTCGCCTTCGAAGCCAAGACTGAGCGTGCAACCACACGCGGGGCCTAACAGACCGCGCTCGACTAACTAACTTGTTTGGTTCTATCCGTGAGTCACGTAGTTTGGGAGTTCCATCTGCTTGTGAGTCAAAAACCTTTTGGAGGTGTTTAGGGCGTGACCGGGACAAGTGATGGACGTACACAGATCTTGATCCGGACTCACAGAACAGGTGCCGTCAGGAGGTGGCCACCTCCCTGTTGACGGGGTGGCCCTGTTTGGGATGACTCATGGATAGGGCTCGACAAGGTAAAGGTCGTGGCCAGCCACCCTCTGCCGCACTCCATGGAAGAGCGTACATGTGGCGTTAATAGTCGGATGGTACGTGTGGGTAAATTGTACCCCCTGCAGGGATAAATCTCCTCGACAAGCCGTGTCCACGGTTACGGACGACTTGGCAACGGATTCTGTGATCATAGATAATTTAAACGGAATGGCTAAAACTTGTTAAACAATGAATGAAGGGTGCCTCCCCGGAGATGCCGGGAGGGGTGATCCTTGTAGCATGTGAGGTGCTGGGAAATGATGTTGGTGGATGAAAATATGATGATTTCATAAGTTGAGTAGTCTTCTCTTCTGTTTTGAAAATACTCCATGAGACGTGCTATTCTTCCTCGATTTGGAAAACAAAGATTGCTTTACGCAAAATAGCCATCATAAAACCCTTTCTGAAAATAAGCAGATATATATTAGGTTAACTAAGTCTTGTTGAGTACCTCCCGTACTCATGTTTGCTTCAACTTGGTTCAGGTGGAGTTCCTCACTTCTGTGGTGTTTCAACGTGGACATCGACAAGTAGTTTGGGGTTCCCAGGTAGCAGCCTGGAATCTATGGGCTGGGACGTCGCCTTATGTTGCGGCCTCTTAGGCCTTTTTGGTTCTTGTTGATTAGCAACATAATTTGCCTTCTGTTGTCTGGTGTAATGTTGGGCCATGTGACCTCTGCTTGTAAGCTATACTCTAGTAACACCTTTTTAATACAACTTTCATGTCTAGAGTGTTGCTTTGATCAATTGTTGGTCTCGAGCCCGTTGTTATACAGTTTTGGCTATGCCTGCATAGTTGTCGCAGTCGAGGGGTTGTGGAGCCGATGATCCATGTCCGAGCCCGCCTGCCGAAGATATTCCGCCTGGGGCGAGGTAACCCCAGTAACCCTCAATTGTTGTTGCACTTTCTGGACACATAGCAGCTCTGTATAACTTTGGTTCTGTTCCTTTGGTTTCATCCGACTCGTGGACGCTTTGGTATGCATAATTGGTTATGACTAGCATGGATACGAGGAGTAGTAGACCGGGGATCCGGACTGCGTGCCGATGAATCCGGTCTGCCTGCCGTTGTTTGTTGCGGACGGGGCTGGTAACCCTGAAGCCCTTGTGAGTCCATTGCTCGGAGCACATGACAGTTTGTATATCTCTGGGTCGGGGTCCGACAAATACCTCGACTACTTATCCACCAAACAGCTCCCAGCAGACGCTCACGAGGCTCGACAAATAGTACGACGCATCAAATCTTTTTGGGTACTCAATGGAGAGTTATACAAACAGAGCATCTCAGGAATACCGCATAGATGCATCGCACCCGAAGATGGAAAAGAATTACTGCGAGAGATACATCAAGGAGATTGCGGACACCACGCAAGCTGGAAGGAAATCGTGGGCAAACCTTTTCGGGCAGGATTCTACTGGCTTACAGCAGCCAGAGACGCAAAGGACCTAGTCGACAGGTGCAACGCTTGCCAGCGATTTGCGCCCAAACCACACGCCCCTGCCACGGAACTACAGATGATACCAATCACCTGGCCCTTTGCTCAATGGGGGCTAGACATGGTAGGACCATTACGCAAGTCTACACCTAGAGGATACACACACTTTCTTACCGCAGTCGACAAATTCATAAAGTGAATCGAAGCGATGCCAGTCACCTCGGCAAGCGCCCAATGCGCCGTCAAATTCCTCGATTCCATTGTATGCAGATTTGGCATACCACACAACATCATCACCGACAATGGCAGCAACTTCACGGCCAAGGAAACATAGCAGTTCTGTGAAGAAAAAGGAATCACCTTCAGTTTCGCTTCAGTGGCTCATCCGCAAACCAACGGCCAGGTCGAACGATCCAACGGATTGGTCTCAACTGGCATCAAGAAACAGCTACTCGGCCGTCTACACCCAGCAGCAGGACATTGGCAAGAAGAGCTACCCTCCGTGCTATGGAGTCTCCGCACAACCCCAAATCGATCCACAAAATACACACCATTTTTCATGGTATACGGGGCTGAAGCAATCCTTCACGAGGATGTCAAATTCAGCGCCCCATGAGTCGTTGCTTACAGTAAAGAAACCTCTAACAGGGCACTCGCGGAAGATATGGACGCACTCGACGAAATACGCGATATTGCACTCGCAAGATCCGAAGTATACGAACAGTCGTTGCGAAATTATCATAGTCGCCGTATACGCCACAGAGCCTTCGTGGTAGGATATTTGGTGCTGCGGCTCAAGCAGAAGGAAGGACACAAGCTCGAACCACCATGGGAAGGACCCTTCATAATACACGAAGTCATCCCGGGTGGCACCTATCGACTGAAGAACCCGACGACTGGTGGCATCTACTTCAACCCATGGAACATTGCGTACCTCCGCAAATTGTATCCTTACGATTATTTTCATTCGCAAAAATAAGGCTATATTAGCCATCTTGTAGCTCGAAGGAAACACATGGCTTCTCAGTCATTTCAATAAAATACATGGTTTTTCAACCATAGCTACCCATGTTCTTTATCTTTACACGCTGAATAACAGGTATACACCCCAAACACACGGGGGCTACGCCTAACTTAGCATCACAAGAAACATTTAATGTACAAAGTTGTAAACAAGGTTTACACCTTACAAAGTTTTGGGACAACTATACAAAGCAACAGGATACATACATCCTACGATTACATATGGCGTAGAGAATTTTCCTCGGCTAACACCCGATCAAGCCTTGCAGAAGTCAGTCAAATAATCTCCTCTGCTGCAGGTCAAACGACTCTATAATGAGGGGTCATATCGACTGGAGCATTTGGGAGCCTAGCTACAGAGTTGAAATTGACCTCAGAATGCCATAATCGAACAAAGGAAAGTGCTACTACGGACCCGCAAATCAGCTGATTGCGGACGCACTCGCGAATTTCACCTTCTCGACCGAATGTTCTGAGGAGATGGCTCAAATCTTCTTGACCCCTCTCCAACGGATAGAAATCAGAGTTCACAGCTATCAGAGCCTCATGACAAGAATTCACGAGTATCTTTGCCTGGACTACTCGATACTTCAACGTAGCCAGAACAAAGCCTCGACTACGACCAGACCAGAAATTGTTCGCATGTGGTTTGGAACTACAAGCTTCTTGAGCAATATGGTTGTCCACCCAATGCGCTTCACGTTGACCGTCAGGCTCAACACCTGCAAATAATGCTACATGGAGTCAAAAAAGGAAAGAGGGGCAGTCAAACCAAATGCTAGGGGGCTCACGTGCTTAGAAAGCATATCATTCGCAACGGCTGCAAGTTCTTCCATCACAAACTGTTCACGTTCAGCCGCAAGTTTTTGCTTTGACTTGGCCACATCAGCCACTCCGTGCAAAGCTTTAAACTTACGTTCGCCATCCGCGACACGGTCACGAAGAGAAGCAAAGGTGCTAACAGCGGCAACAAGAGGATCCAATCGTGCAGAAGATCCACTCGAAGATTCTGCGGCAGCACCTATTACCTGGAGGGAAATACAAAAAGTTAAGGAAAAACTCCAAAGTCATCCCCACTCGAGAAATAAATCGCCTATTCAACAGGTGCTTGGGGGCTACTCCCATTGGGAGGAATTCTCGACAATGAATCGCAAGAGATCACAACTTTGATATCAAAAGGACATTTTGATTAAAGGAAGAGATACGGGAATACATCCCAAGGTTCATTACATCAAGAAGAACAGAATAAACTAAATCTATCCTATGGAATTGCAGAAGTACTGCCACTCGCAACAGGTTGCCCCTTGCGACTAGCACGAGCAAGCAACGCGGACAACTTCCGAGCAAGGACTTCAGCCGGATCGCCGAAAGGACGAAGTGCTACCTTTCTGCCCGTGGAAGGATCAACGGGAAGGTTCGAGTATGCTTCGTCCAGACCTTCGACTCCGTTCGCCAATGCAAGCTGGATGGCAGTCTTTGCCCCGCGCTCAGATTGAGCAACTGAGTAGGCTTGAAGAAGATGACCATCCAGAAAGACCTTCAGGAGACCTTCTAGGGTGCGCGGGACCGCTGCATCCACCAGAAGATGCTCGTGGAACTACGTCAACACCCGAATGGCATCGCCATTGAGGGAGCAGACCCCACTCGCGTGCTTCCGAAGCTGAGCGCAGGAGTCCGTCGGCGCATCCACTCGCTGAATCCCGGGCAGCTCCAGTGCAACGCCAAGGACGTCTGCCAGGAGACAACATTCATTTTAAAGATGAAGCAAGCTAGTCGAAAATTTGAGGGTTCAAATGCAACTTACTCGCGAAATTGTGATCTAGTGGACGAAGGAAATCAACAAGATCGTTGTCCTGTTTGACACCAGCCTCCTCCAGTTTCTTCAGAGTGTCCTGGGCATCAGCGAGCTTCCCCTCGAAGTTGGAAGACTGCTTGCGAGAGGATTCAAGTTCCTTTCGAGCAGCCTCCAACTCAGCCTCAAGGGTGTTCACCCGAGAGTATCAGTCTTATCGTCATAAACATATCCCTAATTTCTGATGCTCCATGATCATATTATGCCAATTGCTACATGTTTTCTCCCTTATTTGTAGCATTTTCATATTCCGGGAATAACCTATTAACAAGATGCCAAGTGCCAGTTCCCTGTTTTCTGCTGTTTTTGGTTTCAGAAAAGTTGTTCTGGAAACATTCTCGGAATTGGACCCCACAAAGCCCGAAGTGCCCATTTTCTCCGGAAGCATCGAGAACACCGAAGAGGAGTCGAAGACGGGCAACAAGGGCGCCACACCACTGGCTGGCGCGAGTCCCCCTGGCCGCGCCAACTATGGGTGTGGGGCCCCCTGGCCTCCAGCGCCTCTGCCCTTTTGCCTATTTATTCCCCCGGATGGAAAACCCTCAGGACCTGATAAAAAATCCCGAAAAAGTTACGCAGCCGCCGTCGTCGTCAACCCTAGACCAGGAGGGTTCTAGAGTTGTTTTCTGGCACCCTTCCGGAGAGGAAATCATCAACGGAGGCTTCTACATCAACATGCCTGCCTCCGGAGTGATGTGTGAGTAGTTCATCCCTAGACTACGGGTCCATAGCAGTATCTACATGGTTGTCTCCTCCTCATATGCCTCCATGTTTAGATCTTGTAAGCTGCTTATCATGGTCGAGATCGATCTTATGTAATTCTATATGCTGTGTTTGTTGGGATCCGATAAATATTGACATTATGCAAAGTTTATTATAGTCTTTATTGCATATGTTGTTTGTGATCTTGCATGCTTTCCGTTGCTAGTGGATGCTCTTGCCAAGTAGTTGCTTGTGACTCCAAGAGGGAGTATTTATGCTAGATAGTGGGTTCATGCCTCCTTTTCGCCTGTGCTCGAGTGACAAAAACGTGGGCGTGGGAGGATGTTATGTTGCCACTAGGGAGAAAACATCGGTGAGAGTACCCGCGTGTATAATCATTGCTTACATTACACACGTTGCTTAATGCGATTATCTGTTGCTTGAACCTTAATATCTAAGGGGGTTCGGATGATAACCTGAGGGTGGATTATTAGTCATAGATGCAGATGGATTTCGGTCTATGTATTTTGTTGTAATGCCCTCACTAAATATCATAGTAGTTATCCTGTTATATTGTGCACTACGGTGCAACCTCTATTTGTCAATTGCCCAGCTGTAATTTGTTCACCCAGCATGTTATTTTTATGGAGAGACACCACTAGTGAACCTATAAACCCCGGTCCATTTTCCACAGCGTTAAACAAACCACAACAATTTCCTGCTCTCTTTACTTACTGCAAGCATACACTATTTTTCCACACTATACGTCTAATCTTTTTTTTCAGGAAGACCGGTGAGATTGACAAGCTCAGTGTACCGTTGGGGCACAGTATTTTGGTTGTGTTGTGTGCAGGTTCCACGTTGTTGCTAACAATGGTGAAGCTCCAGCACCACCGTCAGTGTCATCAACCTTCCAAAGTTCCTCTTTCTCTTACTGGATTGATAACCATGGTTCTTAACTAAGGGGAAAATTCCTACTGATGTGCTCATCACACACTCCTCTTGGGGTTCCCAAAGCAAGCATCAATTTCCAATGAAGGTTACAACTTTATCATTGTAGGTCATCTAGGAAGTCAAAAATATTAAGCTGTCAGATATGAGAAACCTAATTTTTAGATATGAAAGCATTTTATTTGCATGAGTTGGTTATAGTTTGTGAAAAACCTAGGAAAATATGCTCAATATTTAAGTGAGTGGCTAAGTGGCATACAATGTGTTTTTTCTTTTATGTTTTATCATTCTCATAACACTTTTAAAGATCTTGCATCTATTACAAAAGGAAATTTGCACTATATTTTCCCAGTATTTCTCCACAGAAAATCCACTTGAAGAAAAATTGCAATACTAAGGTCGATGTACAAATCTGGTATTTTTTTTTAGTTAAACGCTTGCAGAAGCTCTATCTTTCAATATAAATAATTGTAGGAAATATTTGGGTTCTATTTTTTTTGTGTTCCTAGTTCCTACCCTAACACATCCAAGTAACTAGTTCCACTATTCTACCCCCTTTCGATTCCGTTGCCGGGTGTAGACATATAACTCTGGTTTTTCTCCAGCTGGGCTGGGTCTCAATGGAGAGGTGGTCCGGATTGTCTGGATTCCACCACAAGCTAGGGGTGCCATAAATGTGTGTACAAGTGTATTATTGGTTTTGGATGGCAAATATTGCACTCTTGGGTTTGACCGGCTTCACGGGCATCCACTTTTCCCTAGGGAGTTTGCATGCACTTATAGCCTAAAATTCCCGTATCAGAAAAACAAGAGGGAATCTTATAATGAGTTTTGTTCTAACTTGGTTTTGTGTGTTCCTAGGTCCTACCCAAACATAGCCTAGCAACTAGTTCCACTTTGCTACCCTGTTTTGATGTCGTTGTCGGGTGTAGACGTATATGTCTGGTTTTTGTCCATCGGGGCTAAGGTATCACCGGAGAGGGGCTCCTGATTGGCTCGATCCCACCACAAGATAGTAGGTTCCATACGATGTGTCTACAGGCATGTTATGGGTTTTCGAAGGAAAATATTGCACTCCCGGGTGTGACCGGTTTCACCGGCATCCACTTCTCTCTAGGGAATTTTCATGCACTTATAGCCTGAAAGTCTCGTATCGGACAAACCGGAGGGAATCCTCTAAAGAGTTGGGTTATAACTTTGATTTTTGTGTTCCTAGGGCCTACCCTAAGACATCCAAATAACTATTTCCACGTTTGTACCCCCTTTCCAGGTGTAGACGTATAAGTCTTATTTTCTCAAGTGTGGCTAGGGTTTCAGCGGAGCGGTGATCCATATTGTATTGACCCCAACACAAGCTAGGGTGCCATACTATATGTGTACAAGTGCGTTATGGGTTTTGGATGGCAAGGATTCTACTCCTAGGTGTGACCGGCTTCATTGGCATGCACTTCTCTATGGGGAGTTTACATGAATGTCCCATATCGGACAAACCAGTGGCAATGTTGTGAAGAAATGGGTTCTAACTATGTTTTGTGTGTTTCTAGGGCCTAACCTAACACAACCATGCAACTAGTTCCACTTATCTACCTACTTTCGAATCCGTTGCCGGATATAGACGTATAAGTGTGGTTTCTTCCAACGGGGCTAGGGTGGAGAGGTGCTCCGGAGCGTCTGGATCCAAACACAAGCTAGGGTCTGCCATACCATATGTGTACAAGTGTTTTATCGGTTTTCGAAGGCAATGATTGCACTCCCAGGTGTGGGAGGCTTCACCGGCATCCACTACTCTCTAGGAAATTTAAATGCACTCATAGTCAGAAACTCCTGTATCAGACAGACCAAAGGGAATCTTCTGAAGAGTTGGGTTCTAACTTTTTTTGTGGGTTCCTACTGCCTAGCCTAACACACAAAATAAACTAGTTCCACTTTGATAACCCCCTTTCGAAGCTGTTGCCGGTGTAGACGTATAAATCTTGTTTTTCCCTAGCAGGGCTAGGATTTCATCCGAGAGTTGCTCCGAATTGTCTCGAACCAAACACAAGCTAGGGGTCTCCATACCACGTGTGTACATGTGTATTATGGGTTCTGGATGGCAAAGATTGGACTCCGGGGTGTGACCGGCTTCACCGGCATCAAGTTCTCTCTAGGGAGTTTACATCGAAGTCCCGCATCGAACAAAGCGGCGGAAATCTTCTAAAGATTTGGGATCTAACTCTATTATGTGTGTTCCTAGTGCCTTCCCTAGCACAACCAAGTACCTAGTTCCACTTATGAATCCCCTTTCGACGTCGTTGCCTGGTGTAGACGTATAAGTCCGGTTGTTGTCTAGGGAGGCTACGGTTTCACTAGAGAAGTGCTTCAGGGCGTCTGGATCTGAACAAAACCTATGAGTGATATACCATGTGTGTACAAGTGTGTTATGGGTTTTGTATGGCAAATATTGCACTCTCGGGTGTGACCGGCTTCTCCGGCATACACTTCTCTCTAGGGAGTTTACATGCACTTATAGCGTGAAAGTCCCGTACGGGTCAAACTGGAGGGAATCTTCTGAAGAGTTTGGTTCTAGATTTATTTTGTGTTTTCCTAGATCCTTCCCTAACACAACCAATAAACTAGTTCCACTTTGCTACCCCTTTCGACGTCGTTACCGTGTTTAGACGTATAAGTCTTGTTTTTTCTAGCGGGGCTAGGGTTTCACCGAGGAGGGGCTCCGGAATGTCTGGATCCCACAACAACCTAGTGGGTGACGTACCATCTGTGTAAAACTGTGTTATGGTTTTTTTATGATAAATATTGCACTCTCGGGTGTGACACCGGCATTCACTTCTCTCTAACGAGTTTGCCTGCACTTATAGCCTAAAAATCCTGCATCGGACAAACCGGAAAGAATCTTCTGAAGAGTTGGTTTATAGCTTGTTTTGTGTGTTCCTAGGTCCTACCCTAACACAACCAAGCATCTAGTTACACTTTCAAACCCCCTTTCGACGTCGTTATTGGGTGTAGATGTGTAAGTTTGTTTTTTCTCCATCGGGCCTAGGGATTCACCTGAGAGGGGCTCCGGAGCTTCTGGGTCCCAACGCAAGCGAGGATGGTACCGTAACATGTGTGTACCAGTGTTTTATGGGTTTTCAATGGAAAATATTGCACTCAGGGGTGTGACCGGCTTCACTGGCATACACTTCTCTCTAGGAAATTTACATGAACCTATACCTGAAATTCCCGTATTGGACAAACCGGAGGGAATCTTCTGAAGTGTTGGTTTCAGAATTTGTTTGTTGTGTTCCTACAGCCTACCCTGACACAACCAAGCAACCAGTTCCACTTTTCAACCCCTATTCGACATCGTTATCGGGTATAGACATATAAGTTTGGTTTTTCAGCAGCGGCGTTAGGGTTTCATAGGAGAGGGGCTCCGGAATATTTGGATCCAACAACAAGCTAGGGGATTCCATAAAATGTGTGTACGTGTGTGTTATGGGTTTTTGAAGGCAAAGTTTGCACTACTGGGTGTGACCGGCTTCACCGGCATCCACTTCTTTCTATGGAATTTACATGCACTTATAGCCTGAAAGTCCCGTATCGGAAAAACAGTATGGAACCTTCTCAGTAGCTGGGTTCTAACTTTGTTTTGCGTGTTCATAGGGCCTATAATAAGGCAACCAAGCAACTAGTACCATTTTCTATCCCCTTTCATTGTCGTTACAGGGTGTAGACATATAACCCTGGTTTTTCTCAAACGGAGCTAGGGTTTCACCCGAGGGAGGCTCTGGAGCTTCTGGATCCCAACACATGCTACGGTGGTACCATTCCATGTGTATACATGGGTTTTATGGGTTTTGGATGGCAAATATTGTCCTGCGGGGTGTGACCGGTTTCACCGGCATCCAGTTCTCTCTAGGGAGTTTACATGAACTTATACTGAAAGTCCCATATCGAACAAACCGGATGGAATCTTCTGAAGAGTTGGGTTCCAACTTTTTTTGAGTGTTCCTAGGCCCTTCCCTAACACAATCAAGCAACTAATTCCACATTTCAACCCATATTCGACGCCCATACCGGGTGTACGGGTAAGTCTGGTTTTTCTCGAATGGGGCTAGGGTTTCACGGGAGAGGGGCTTCGGAATGTTTGGATCCCACCAAAAGCTAGGGGTGCCATACCATGTGTGTACAAGTGTTTTATGGATTTTTTAAGGTAATTATTGCACTCTCGGGTGTGACCGGTTTCACCGGCATCCACTTCTCTCTAGGGAATATACATGCACTTATAGCCTGAACATCCCGTATCGGACAAACCGGAGGGAACATTTTGAAGAGTTGTGTTCTAACTTTCTTTTGTGTGTTCTTAGGACCTATCCTAAGACAACAAAGCAACTAGTTCCACTTTCTTACCCCCTTTCAGTGTCATTACCGGGTGTAGAATATAAGTCTCGGTTTTCTCCAACGGAGCAAGGGTTTCACTTGAGACGGCTCCAGAGCGTCTGGATCTCAACACAAGCTAGGGTGTTACCATACCATGTCTATACAAGTGTTTTGTGGGTTTTGGATGACAAAGATTGCACTCCGGGTTCTGACAGGCTTCACCTGAATCCAGTTCTCTCAAGGGAGTTTACATGAACTTCTACCTGAAAGTCCCATATCGGACAAACCGGAGGGAATCTTCTGAAGAGTTGGGTTCTAATTTTTTGTGTGTTTTCCTACGGCCTGCCCTAACAGAACAAAGCAACTAATTCTACTTTTCAACCCCCATTCAATGGCCATACCGGATGTGGACGTATAAGTATGGTTTTTCTCCAACAGGGATAGGGTTTCACGGGAGAGGGGCCCCCGAACATTTGGATCCCAAAACAAGCTGTGGTGGTACCATACCATGTGTGTACAAGTGTTTTATGGGTTTTCGAAGGAAAATATTGCACTCCCGGGTGTGACTGGCTTCATCGGCATCCACTTCACTCTAGGGAATTTACATTTACGCATAGACTAAAAGTCCCGTATCAGACAAACTGGAGCGAATGTTCTGAACAGTTGGGTTCTATTTTTGTTTTGTGTGTTCCTAGGTCCTACCCTAACACATCCAAGCAACTATTTCCACTTTTCTACCCACTTGTGATGCCGTTGCCGGGTGTAGACGTATAAGTCTGGCTTTTCACCAACAGAGCTAGGGTTTCAGTGGAGAGGTGGTCCGGATTGTCTTGATCCCACCACAAGTTAGGGGTGCCATGACTGTGTGTACAAGTTTGTTATTGGTTTTGGATGGCAAAGATTGCACTCTCGGGTTTGACCGGCTTCACTGGCATCCACTTCTCCCTAGGGAGTTTATATGCACTTGTAGCCTAAAAGTCCAGTATCAGCCAAACCAGAGGGAATCTTATAATGATTTTGGTTCTAACTTTGTTTTGTTTTTTCCTAGGGCCTACCCAAACACATCCTAGCAACTAGTTCCACTTTGCTACCCTGTTTTGATGTCCTTGCCGGGTGTAGACGTATAAGTCTCGTTTTTCTCCAATGTGGTTAGGGTTTCACCGGAGAGGTTAACCGGATTGTATGGACCCCAACACAAGCTAGGGGGTTCCATACCATATGTTTACAAGTGTTTCATGGGTTTGGTATGGAAAAGATTTTACTCCCAGGTGTTACCTGCTTCATCGGCATCCACTTCTCTTTGGGGAGTTTACATGAATGTCCCGTATCAGACAAACCGGTGGCAATCTTCTAAAGAAATGGGTTCTAACTATGTTTTGTGTGTTTATAGGGACTATCCTAACACAACCAAAGCAACTAGTTCCACTTTTCTATGTCCTTTTCAATCTGTTGCCGGATGTAGACGTATAAGTGCGGTTTTTTCAACGGGGCTAGGGTTTCACCGGAGAGGTGCTCCCGAGCGTCTGGATCCGAACACAAGCTTTGGTGTTCCATAGCATGTGTGTACAAGTGTGTTATGAGTTTTTTATGGCAAATATTTCTCTCCCTGGTGTGACCGGCTTCACCGGCATCAACTTCTCTCTAGGGAGTTTACATGCACTTATAGCCTGAAAGTCCCGTATCGGACAAACTGGAGGGAATTTTCTGAAGAGTTGGGTTCTATCTTTATTTTGTGTATTCCAGGTCTTACCCTAACACAACCAAGCAACAAGTTCCACTTTCCAACCCCCTTTCGATGCTGTTACCGGGTGTAGACGTATAAGTATGGTATTTCTCCAGCGGGACTAGAGTTTCTCCTGAGAGCGGCGCGGGAGCGTCTGGATCCCAACACAATATGGGGTGGTACCATACCATGTGTGTACAAGTGTTTTATGGGTTTTTATGGAAAAGATTGCACTACGGGTGTGATCAACTTCACCGGCATCCACTTCTCCTAGAGAGTTTACATGAACTTATACAATTTCAGTTTATCTTTGAACTCTTGACCAAAATCTAAAACTTGAAATATGTAGAAAACCTGATCTACCTTTCTGAGAAGAATAAATTAATATTATTGTTACATATTTACCAAATGATAAATCTCATGGGCTAGAGGTTCTTAAAATGACCCAAAAAGGCATATTGGAACGTTAATAGACTTGATATTGGAGCGTGTATCGAGGAATTCTTTGATGTGAAAATATCCTTATAAAGTGTAACCTCATATGTCATCACTATGGTTCGTAAAGTTACTGCTTCAATTATACATAGTGATTCTGGACAATTCTCCATGCGGAATAGTTTTTTAGGTTTATTAAAAATCCCTCAACAAGCAGGATATAAAACATGAATTTTATCATTGTTCATCGAAACTAATGTGGCTTCCTATATATAAGACATACTAAAAATTATTTGGATTGGTATTTTGAATGCTTATATCAATGTTGCAAGTCTTTTACTCGGATCATTACTTTGGAATTAGATTTTGAAAAGATTTTACAAAAATACAGCACAAACAAATAGTTAATATCCCAGAAAAGAAATTGTCTAAAAATGAATAATTAAAGTTGGTCTCCATTGTTTTAAGCTTTAGTACAATGTATATCATGTTAATTAGTGTACCATCAGGAAACTAGTTATTGCAAAAGAGGTGGAAGACAAGGGGCACCCTCTTTATCTCATCCTTATTGTACATGTTGTTGATGTGTGCAAATAGTTGGTAATAAGGCCATGCACCAAGGATTTATTACAGGCTCATAAATTATTCTTAGAAGTATTGAAGCCCCAATAATCTAATATGTTTATGATGTTTGGTAATTCTTCAAGTAGATACCATGCTTCTCATCTACCATGTAGCATTTTTTGCACTCTTTTGCCAAATCACCTAGTATGGATATCAATTATCAGACCTCAAACATTTTTCCTATAAATTTGGAACAGTAGAGATTTTGCTAGTACCATAAATTTAGGTTAGGATCCATTCCTTTTACATATATTGGATAACATTTGGGCATAACTGAACCCAATGGGCGTTTCTTGCATATGGTTCAACTGAGGGAACAATGTTTCCTCAGATTGTCAATTTTCTTATGGTGGCATATTGTTCATCGCGATATTAGTACTTCCTATTTGCATATTTTCTAATGTCTAGACCAGATATCCCGACGACTATTAAGAACCAAATAGAAAATATATGCGATAGTTTTATGCGAATGATATACCCTTCTGCACCTACTCCTGCTACTTACTACAAGGTTTGCATGCCAGCGAATCAAGGTGGATTGGGTGGTAAACATTGATGTGTAGAAAGGGCCCCGAATTATCAAAATCCTTCACAACTTTTTCAATAGATCCCCAGGCAAACTTGATCTATATTAAACACCTACTATACTATTGGTACAATTCCTGGAATTCACAAGGTGGGCTCCTTCGGGTGGGCATCAAAACCAAAACCTCTCGTCATGTAAAAATCACTGGATGAAGTTCAACGTAGGAGATCAAAAATCCGCTGACTTACCCCCCCCCCCCCCCCCCCCCACACACACACCCCGATATATTTCTTTTGCTAAATATATGAAGCACACATGCCATCAATTTCTCCAACATTAGTGCCTTGATGATCTATTAAAATTGCCTCTTTCTACTGAAGCTTACTGGGCATTTCATGGCATGGAAAATATCCGTGAACACCATCATATTCTATGGTATGGACAAGAACCTTCATGTTTTATCGTATATTTGACGAAATTAACAATACTCCTGTATCGAAACACATAAGGATCTAACTTGGTATAGTCATTTACTTTCCATTTTAGATGGACTTGGGATAGTTCCTACCAGCCTAAACATAGAGGTCTTTTTTCTCGATCCTCCTATGTGATAGGTGCAAAAATCAAAACCTACTACAGAGATTAAAAAAACAGCTTATAAATAATAATTTTGCAACTTTGCTTTTGCCAAGAGAAGCAGATCCAAATTCATCATTTTCAATTATGCCCTTTGGCCACAAATAGCTATGGTTATGTCCTAAACAAAAAAGAGATCTTTCCATACCGGAAGATTTTTTTTCTGAGATCAAGGAGAAGCTGAATGTGAATTTCCAGTGGGCATTACCGTTTTAATGAGCAGCATGGCTCATCTGGGTTGTTAGACATATTAAGATTTAAGATTTGAGAAACCTAGTTTTTAGAGATGGAAAGCAGTTTATTTGTATAAGCTAGCTATGGTTTTTCGGAAACCTAGTAAAAAATATGCTCAATATTTAAGTGGGTGGCTAAGTGGCCTCAATAGAATTATTTTTTCTTTCATGTTTTAACACTCTTGTAACACTTTTAAAGATCTTCCATCCATTACAAAAGGCAAGTTGCACTTGTATTCCCGGTATTTCTCCATAGAAAATCCACTTGAAGAAATATTGCAATACTAATGTTGATGCAAACACCCGGTTTGTGTTTTTTAGGAAAACGCTTGCAGAAGCTCTGTCTTTCCATATAAATATTTGCAGGAAATATTTAACTGTTACTGGGCGATCTCTGTGTTGTTGTGCGCCGAGAAATTGTGAGCAGTTTACCACAACTTGGCCACACTTTTTGCTAGTAAAACGTGCCATAATAGAAAAACGCACGTTATGTTTGAACTTATGGCATGCAATCAATTTAACAATGGCTGCAATGCAGTTTCAGTGTACTAAAAGATACAAACATTGTACGGTAACTCATCCCAATAAATGAAACAGAAAAAGCTGATTGAGCCAACTTACGAGACGGCGAGATGCAACTGCTCGCATGTACACACACGTGCGAGCATGCACATATCACATGAGTGAGTTGATTGACCTGGCCTTCACAGGCTTCCTCCACTTCTTAGCGGGGATCTTCCTCTTGATGTTGCCGGCTGGTTCGCTGTCGCTGCTTGTCTCATCGTAGCCTGCGATCTTGTCCATGTTGCCATTGTCACACCTAGGCTCATTGACGACGGGCGCTGATGGCACCACTTGATTGACGACGACATCAGCTTGGGCCTGAGCTCGAGTAACATCAGAATTCTCTTCGGGAAGCAGTGTCTCCTCTTCTTGTTCAGCAGGAGGAGGGTCCAGCACACTGCGTCTGCTTGATCCGAGGGATGGGCCATGCCCGGTGTAGAAGTAGAATGCACAAAGTTTTAAATAGCCGGCTATAGCCTCCCGAGAGGGCTGGGGCTACGGCTAGAGCCTCCAGAGGCTATATGGAGAATAGCCGCTAATAGCCCGGCTGTAGGGATATAGCCCGGATATAGCCTCTTAGCCCGGCTATATCTCGTCTAGGGGAGCAAAAAATTTGGTCCAAAATTTGTCACCTCCGTCAATTTCGGAGCCCAAATCAATCACCGTTGGTTGTTGAATTGCCGTTGTGAGGTGCGAGTGCGACCTATAACGATCTAGTTTCAGAACCGTTGAACTTTGTCATGAATAGTTGTTATTTAAACTCCTGATTGTTCGTTCATCTTGTATGACTATGCTGTTACGTTATGCATTTGCGAATAATACTATATAAACGATTATATGTTGTCTTAATTTTACTATTTTTTCAATATTCTAGCAAAACGGCTAAATGGTTATAGCCCGGCTATTGCCTTTCGTAGCTTCTGAAAACTCCGAGGCTATATGCAATAGCCCGCTATTTTAAACTATGAGAATGCACGATGCACAGGGTCGTCAAAAGCAGAGGACCTCTTCTTACCAATCCTACGTGGTCTGGAACTGCCGGGGAGCTTCTGGTCATGCTGGATATCCTTCTTCTTGCGTTTCCAGACTCGTCCGCTGGCATCGTCCTCGCTCACCTCTGCATTTTCCTTCTCCTTCCTCGGCTTTGGTTTGCTCTTGTTTTTCTTTTTCGCCGTATTTTGTGAAGCCTTGTTTTCCTCAGCGAGGTGGAGTTTATGGATGGCATCCTCGACCATGTCCACAGCCATGTCCTCTTCCTCCTCATCTTCCTTGATGGAGCCAACGGGCGTGATGGCCGGGACTTCCTTCTCGGCCTCCTTGATGAAGCCGGCAGGTGTGATGGTCGGGACATCCTCCTCACCCTTATTGATGAAGCCGGGAGGCGTGATGGCCGGGAAGGGCCAGCTAGCTCGCCTTAGGAGAGGCACGGAATTTTCCTCCACGAAGCGCTGGTGCTCCTGAACGAGATGGAAATTCAGAAACATAAATACAGGTTGGTACTTGCCATTTTTGTAGTGGTACTACCTAGTATATGGTTCGACCTGTTGACGAATTTGCTTTCAATTCTAGACGGCCGCGCCGCCACCGGCCGACTGGCCACAGATTACCGCGCGCGATGGAATGACACAAAAACGTGCCCTGGACAAACGGAAACAAACAAGCGCTGGCCGGCAATCTCAGCCCTAGCCACAGAGACAAGACAGGCCCGGATCCCCTATCTATTTGGAAATTGGAAGCAAGCAAAGCCCCCACCCGCAGAGGTAGATATGGAGGCGGATATGATTCTCTACATACCACGTTCCAGGGGCGACGTGCAAATGGAATGTGCAATAATACGAGAGTGGAGCGAGAGGAAGTTAAGGGGAACGGATTACGTACCTGGGGATCCGAGAGGTTGAGCTGGTTCATGAGGTCCACCGGATTGAAGCATGTCGGGCAGGTCTCCGGCCCAGAGGAGGAGGGGATCTTGGATGCGACGCCGGTGTTGGATTCGCGAGTTGGCGGCGGGGGCAGCTCGAACTGGGGCAACGGGGGCGGCAGGTCGATTCGGCTCGGCGCGGAGACGGTGACAGCGGCGCCGAGCAGGCGGGAGGTGCTCCTGCGAATCCGCATGGCTTGTCGCCGGGGGATGGAGTGGAGCGAGGCGGGTCTGGACTCTCGAGATCTGGGAGATAGCTCCTACCTAGGGTTTGCGATTTGGATGGGAAGGTGGATAAATGGTCGCGATCGGGCAGGACAAGACAAAGAAGCGGAGTGTGAATCTGTGATGTGCTGGAGGGCCCACTTGACAGAGAGAGCGCCGATTTTGTCTTCTTCTGAGATATTGAGTTACGGAGAGGTGTGTACGACATGAATTTGGTAGGCGGGCGGGAGGCGCTCCTGTGAATCCGCATGGCTTGTTGCCAGAGTATGGAGTGGAGCAAGGCGGGTCCAAAGTCTGGAGATCTAGGAGGTATCTGGTACCTAGGGTTTGCGATTTTGGGTGGATAGATGATCTCGACGGGACAGGACAAGACAAAGAAGCGGAGTGTGAATCTGTGATGTGGTGGAGGGTCCACTTGACAGAGAGAGTGCGATTTTCTCTTCTTCCGGGGGAGTGAGTTATGAAAATGTGTGTACGACCGGAAGTTTGTAGGCACGCGGGCTGGTTGGCTTCACGCGTTCGCATCAATCTAGCACCTGGACAAAAAAAAACTAAATTTCAGTTGATCTACTTCTTGGCCGGACCACAATTTAAGGAACAAATGATGACAACTTGGTAGATTTATTATGTATGAAAGGGTTTCCAATGATTTTCAGTAATAGCAACAAGCTAGAGTTTTCTAAGGAGTATTCAATACGACACACTCCATATCATCCACACCGATCTTATTATCATGTGCAAAAGGAAAGGAAAAAAGCAGCAAACTTAAACAATCTTAAACAATCTACAGAAAACATTCAGATAGTTCGGGTCGCTTGCGTTCGCCCCTGTTTCTCTGTCTCTGAATTTTAATTCTCTGTTTGGCATCTTAGTTCCTGGTTCCTGGACCCTCCTTGTAACCTGGGCTCTGTAAACCTGACATTGTGCCTTGGCGCTGTTTCATTTTCAATGAAAGTGGAGCGGGGGGCAACCCCTATTTTTCTAAAAAAAACATTCAGATAGTGAAGGGGATCGAATCATGCTTCTTCTGACTTCAAAGATGTCAACCCAGCGCGATACACTTCAAATTAGTATAATGGTTAATGTTGAACAAAACAAGACTGTTGAGCTATCTTTCTGAAAACTATATATATGTGTTTCTCGCTTCGAGATTGCCCAAATGACAACTAAAATCCAAAAGGCTATCGTTGTGATTTCCTGAAACCTTTCAACTAACATTTACTCATCCATTTGATTATCCCTATTCCTAGAGTCGAAGTGGAGACAAGATCAGGATTTGATCCCTGCCTTCTTCGAAATACTTTGGTGAATGGAAAATATAATAGATTCTAGTTTTGACATTGAGTGGTCTATTATAGTGGGTTTTAAAGAGATAATTTTAGGAAATTGTTGAATATCAGAGCCTCTTATCATATCCCAAGCATTGCAAAAACATATTTTAAATAGTTGTATTGGGAGCTTGAAAAAAATCTTAAAAGGTAGAGGAGCTAATTTTCAGAGTCGGGTTTAGACGGTAAATAATAGTTACTTAATCATCTTCTAAAAATGTTGATTTTTCACCCATATTGAAAGATGTTAACCATGTGGAATATGTTCCGATTAGTCTAATGGTAAATACTGAACATTAAAAGTGTGCTTAACCATCTTCTAGAAATAGTATATGTGTCTCGCCCTCTAGACCGTGAAATGACAACTGAAATACAAACGGCTATTGGGCCTTTATAATCTTCTGAAACCTTTATAATAAACATTAATGAATTAATTTTATGAACCCTCTTCATAGAGCCCAACTAGATACAACACTATGGTGTATCCATGTTTTCTTTTGGTATACTTTGGTGAAGGGAAAATTTAGAAATCTAATATATTTTATTTTAACATTCACTGGCCTACTAAAGTGCGTTTTAAATAGACAATTTCAACGAATGGATGAATATGAAGGCCTCTTATCATGGTCCAAACATGAAAAAAAAACTGAAATCTTTGTATTAGGAGCTTGAAAAAAAATACTTAAGAGGTTGGGAAAACTTCCTAGTCCGGTTTAGATAGAAAATGGTGTTGCTCAATCGTCTTCTATAAATGGAAGTTTTACAATGTTAACCTTGGGTCATATGTTCCGGTTAGACCAATGGTAAATACATAACATGATAAGGTTGATCAACATTTTTCTGAATTCTCTCATTCTTGATCACACAAATGACAACTGAAATCCAAAAGGCTATTGGTCTCCTTAATTTTCCTGAAACCTTTCAACTAAACATTAACACATCCATTTGATTATCCCTCTTCTTAGAATTCAGTGATTTTCATTAAAAGAAACAAGAGTTCACTATATATTTTACGACATGGCACAGCCATAATCCAAACTGACCATAGCCATCTACAGAAGAGAAGAACAAGCTAAATGTGACATTCAGATAGTAAACGAGACGGAATCGTGAGGCTTCTGACTCCTAAGATGTTAACCCCGTGTGCTACATTCAAAGTTTCCCAACGGGAAATGCTGAGCAAAATAAAAGGGTTTCCCAACCATCTTATCTGAAAATGATATGTGTATGTCACCTTCCATATCGCCCAAATAACATCTGGAATCCTGCCAGATATCGGGCCTCTTTAATTTCATGAAACCTTTCAATTTAACACTAATGCATCCATTTTATTTTCCTTCTTCGTAAATTCCAAGTGCAGACAAGACTAAGGCCTTATATGTGTCTTCTTCTGATATACTTTGGTGAAGGGAAAATTAAGAAATCCAACATATGTTGTTACGAAATTCAATGGTCTCTTATTATGGGTTTTGATAAGATAACTTCTCACAAGTAGTTGAAGTAGAAATCTTATTACCATGGTCAAACTATGGAAACCAATTTTTGAAATCATTATATTAAGAGGTTGCGGAGCTAATCTTCAAAGTTGAGTTAAGACATACCACAACAGTTGGTCAATCATCTTCTAAAAACAATATATATTTATAGCCTTCCAAATCGCCCAAATGTTAGCGGAAAGCTCTACCAAAAGTAGACTTTGGAAATTCTTCTGAAAAGTGGGGTATAGTTCTATTATTGGTATGAGAAAAGCTAAGGGATTTGGACCAAAATGGACTTCTCCAATCATAAATTCTGCTTGTTGAATGGTATCATGTATAGAATATATAATTTATAGAAGAGTTTTTGGGAAGTGTGATCCAATATTACCAATTTTATTTTTTAATACTATAGACTTGTGGCTGATGAGAAATTTGAGCTTACCATTCCTGATGACTGTGGAAATAAAAATCATGATTGTTCCATACATGGAAAATCCATTAACTTGTGCCCCCACCCCCCTCCCCAAAATATTTTTTTCTTTTGCTAAAGATATGAACTTCACATTCCATCAAGTGCTCCAACATGAGATCCTTGATGTTTTATTAAACTTGCCTCTTTTTACTGAAGCTTACAAGGATTTTCATGACAACATTGATTTTGAGAAAGCTTTTGGCACCATTGAACATGAGGCAATTCTCCCCATTCTTATTCATAAGGGTTTTCCCACCAATGTTTATTACATGGGTTAAGGAGATCTTATCTTCTGGCTCCTCCTCAGTTCTGCTCAATGGAATACCTGGCAAGCCTTTTATCTGCAAGAGGTGAGTAAGGCAAGGAGATCCCCTCTCTCCTCTTCTATATGTGCTGGGAGGGGATTTGTTACAAAGTATTGTTAATATGGCTCTCTCAGACGGAATTTTATCCCTCCCCCTACCTATTGGAGGATCTTATCCAATAGTACAGTATGGAGACTCCTGCTGATTCTGATCAATTGTGGGTTTTTAAAAGTTTATTGGACCAATATGCCAAGTTCACGGGTCTCAAGGTGAACTACAACAAACCCTCTATGATCCCAATAAACATGTCCATTGTTGAAGCAGTTATTCTTGCAAACATAATTGAGTGTCATATTGCCTCCATGACTTTGCCTACTTGGGTTTACCCATGGGTGCAACCAAGCCTGTAATTAAGAATCTTGCTCCACTAATTTACAGGGTAGAGAGAAGATTATTTGCTACATTTTCTTTTCTCTCCTATGGTGATAGTTTGGTACTTGTCAATTCAGTTATATCCTCTATGTCCACATATTATATGTGCTCCCTGGTGATTCCTAAAGAAGTTACTGATATTGATATCATTGAAAAGTCAAGGAGGAGATGTCTTTGCGGAAAGATAAAAACAATCAAAGAGTTAATTCCCTGGCCTCTTGGGACATGGTGTGTCGGACAAAAAATAAGGGGGCATTGGTATTATTAACCTGCATGTCCAGAAAAGAGCACTTCTGCTAAGGGGTCCTTGGACAAATTCTATAATAATATGGATAGTCCTTGGGTGAACCTAATCAGATATACATACTACCATCAGGCTATTTCACATGCTGTGGTAACGAGTGGTTCTTTATGGTGGAGAGAAGCGCATAATTTAGTAGACAGTTGGAGGGACATTACCAAATGACAAGCTGTATCTAGAACTACAATCCTTTTCTAGGAGGATTTATGGCAAGGGGATCCTCTGTCTCATTAGTTTCCTAGACTGTTCTCCTTTGACAATGATAAAATCATATCGGTTAAGGATTTCTTGAATTTAGATGATCCTACTGATGGCTTTCATCTACCTCTGTCTGTTGAGGCTTTTCAGGAATATAATTATATGCAATCTCTTTTGTCTGTCTTTCCCCAGAGAATGGGACAGATAAATGGATTTGCAATCTAAGAAAAAAGGGGGGATATCACCCTTGGGCTTTCTATTCTAAACACTTTGCAACTTTTCCTAACCATGCACCTTTCCATCTGGATTTGGAAATCAAAGTGTATGTCAATGCACAAAGTTTTTGCATGGCTGTTGTTGCATGATAGATTGAACACCAATGATATGATGATGAGAAGGCATTGGAAAGTGATTGACAACAATGATTGTGTTTTTTTTCTTCTCATGTTCTGGAAGATAGATTCCATTTGTTCTTCACCTGTTATTTCAGTACTCAAATTTGGAATTATCTTCAAATGTCCTGGGAAGGTTCCTCTTTGGGTAATTGTCTCATCAAGGCAAAGAAGGGCTTCTTGGGACCTCTATTTTCGTAAGTAGTTACCCTTACCTGCTGGAACATTTGGAAGCAGCGAAATGGATGGATTTTCAAGGACATGAGACCATCTTTCAGATCTTGGAAAGTTGGGTTGTTTCCGGATTTAACCTTGCTTCGGCCTAGGTTAAAGGAGTCTGTAGTTGTATCATTGAATAATTGGTTGAGTAGCCTACCTTCATACCCCGAACTTGTACATATTGTAAATTCATGTCCCCTATGCTCTTAAATAAATAACTGTGGGGGTTCTCCCCTACAGTCATTTTCTTTATAAATAATCATGACATGTAAAATATTTGTGACCACCTTCATAATCTAAGAAATGGACAAGAACCTTCATGTATGATCCTATATTTGAGGAAATCAACAATACTCGTTTGTCTAAGAACACAAGGTTCTAAAGTCGATATAGTTCACTCCTCTCCATTTTAGATGGTTTTGGGAAAGTACCTACCTACCTAAACATAAAAATATATTTTTCTTGATCCTCCTATATGATAGGTGCAACACTCAAACCCTACTATAAATAGAACAAACAGCTTACAAATAATAATTGTGAAACTTGGCTTTCGCTAAGAGAGAAAACGGTCATAATTCATATTTATCAGTGTACGTAGATCTTTTGCTACAAATATATGTGGTTATGTTTGTCCTGAAAAAGAAGAAGAGATCTTTCACATCTAGAAGATTTTTTCTGAGATCTAGGAGAAGCTCAATTTGCATTTCCAATGAAGGTTACAACTTTAGTAGAGTGGTTCATTTGGGAAGTAAAAAATATTAATCTTTCAGATATGAGAAGCATGAGCTAGTTATAGTTGGTGAGAAACATAGTAAAATATGCTCAATATTAAGTGAGTGGCTAAGTGGCCTTCAATGTGTTTTTTTCTTTTATGTTTTCAAATTCTCGTAACACTTTTCAAAATTGTGCATCTATTACAAACGGAAATTTCCACTATATTTTCCCAGTATTTCTCCATATAAAATCAACTTGAAGAAAGATTGCAATAGTAAGGTCAATGCACGCATCTGGTATTTTTCTTAGGAAAACGCTTGTAGAAGCTCTGTCTTTCGATATAAATAATTGCAGGAAATATTTAACTGTATCTGGGTGATCTCTCGTGTTGGTGTGCGCCCAGAAATTGAGAGCAGTTTGAGTTTGCCACAACTTGACCACACTTTTGGCTAGTAAAACGTGTCGCTATATATGGCTTCATTTTTCTTGGCCAAGAATTTTTTTTCGCAAAAACGCAAAAATCTTTGCGTTTCGATGTATTGATAGAAAAAAGAGTTTGTATATACAAGCCCAAAGAAGGGCCAACCCCACACCATACAACTCAACCCAATGGTTGGCTCAGTTGGCCATTTGGCGTTCGATGTATCCATTGCAGCAAAAGGTGTGCTATGTTCTTGAAATACGTTGCCTTGGGGCCCTTTTGTTGTGGATGGTCATGTTTTGTTGGCTCGGTGTCTTGAGCATGAGCATGTACTTTCTCCTCTTTGCTTCCTTTTGTTGCGGTGTTGTGCGAGTTTGTTTTGCTATTGTACCATGTTGTATCTCCGTTCTTTCATCTAATTGAAATGGTTTACTCTTGATAATACTCGTCGGGGTCCATCTGAGAACATAAATACTGACATTGATCTGAACATCTAAATTCAAGGCCTAACAAAGTAAGATAGTGATATTCATGGAAACATTGTGTTTTCAAATCCTAAGAGCATCCAAAATGTTTCCAAAGCCAAATTTACCATCTAAGATATAATGGCATTGGTGGAAAATGCAATAGGATGTCTAGAGTGTTGTCATAACCATATATTCTGTGAAGTGGGCCATCATTATTAATTTTTTCACCAACCAAGAGGGAGATAAGTTGGACTAAGAGAAGGGATATGATTTTTTATTTGGTTTCGTGGATTCGGCGTCAGCTTAGTTCCTTAGATGAAAAAAGTTTAGACTTTGGCATACAAGATTTGGCAACTATACAATGTAGTAAGTCGATGCAAGAAAAGTCAAACATGCTATTTGGCAACCAAATGTGGCACAAACTGGTTTCCCTAAAAGAGTGAGGTAGTAATCTTCATGTGGTTTTTAGATAAGAAGGTGTTTCTAACAAGAGATATTTTGGCTAAAAAGGGTGAAAAGGTGACACGCATTGTTCCTTTTGTGGGAATGAGGAGAACGCAGAACACTTATTTATTTCTTGCCCTTTTGCGAAACTTGTTTGGCATGTGATTATTTGTACTTATAACATTCCTCCCCCCTCCAATTTGACTAATATGTTTGGGAATTGGTTAAACGGGATTGATATGAAGACCAAAAATAGGATTAGGATTGGAGTGTCGGCTATTTGTTCGGCAATTTGGATCTGTAGGAATAATGTTTATTTTAACAGGTCATGTTCATGTCTTACAGGTTATTTTCTCGGCAGCGCATTAGATCCAGCTATGGGATTTCTTACTTCCTTCTGATTAGAGGAAGCTTATGGTGGATGGTTGCAGGCGTCTCCTTAAGGTGGCACAGGATTTTTTCTCCCGACATACGTGGCAGCATATTAATAGGCTTCCGTAGTTTCATTTTTGCTGTTTGGTCTAAAGGAGATTGTCCTTTTTGTAAGGGTCTTAACGTTGTAAACTTTTTCGACACGCTTGAACTCAATAAGCAATAAAAGTTGTGTTCATCACTCGATGCAGAGGCTGGGGTATATCCCTTTTTCTAAAAAAAACATATACGTTGCCAAGCACACCAAAGCCATTGAATGTTTTCTTCTTGACTATTTTTCGAAGAGCTAGCAGCAGAATTGGCGCAACATTTTATCAAAAAATGACCCTCTCTATGTTCTTGTCTTTCCATCCAAGCATTCATTAATTGTGTGCCTCATGGAGACAACTAAGGCAACGATTGCCCTAAATAAAACAATAGATGGAGCGTGCCCGCGTCCACCAGCAGGATGGCATGCAAGACACCATATATCGGAAATTAATATCATCTTTTTTGCGTGGAATTAATATCAGTTCTCACTGCAGGAAAGCTTCGAGACGCCGACGGCCATCTTGTACGCTGACGACCAAATGTCGGGGTCGTCGGTGTATACCCAGGCATGAGGCAACCCAGAAAGATGGCCGTCGGTGTAGGATAAAACCTCCTCACGCCCACCGTCGGTGTGAAGTCTGTCGTCGGCGTAGACCCTGCATTTGGGCCCGGAGAACAGCCAGTGTTGCCTTTAAACCGTACGGTGATGGCCTACTTTTCTTTCTACATAATTCTACGCTGACGGTTCCCGTCGGCCTAGAATTTTTTTAAACTAAAAAATATAATTCCCTATAAATGAATTTCCTAGATAATGTTAATGCACTGATTCATACCTATAATTCACTAGAAATGGACGTCGGTGGAGTAATTCATATCTCCGAATTTCAATATCCCACCACCCACATAAAATAATGGCGCGAATCCTTTGAAACCCGACCCTACAACAGAAATATAAAAAAGATAATGTATATATACAACATAAATATTAAATATAGATCTCAATTTGTATAGACCCTGAGGCTCTGAAGCCTCTATTCCTGGAAAACCATACAACGTGCGTCCAGCGTCATATACCCCCTAGACGGGCATCGGAATGGGGTAGAATAGCAGAACATTTTCTTCTTTTATGCATTGTTAGGTCATAGAAACATGTGAAGACAAGTTCCCACTCAGAGATGTGATCGGCATCACCGGCATCAATTTCTCTGTTGTGATTTTGTGTAGTTATAGCTCCAAACAACCACTTCGAACGAAACATAGGGAATCTTTTCAAGAGTTGGGGTAGATCTTATTTTTGGTTTTTCCTAGTGGATACCTAGCACAACCAATAATTTAGTTCCAATTTTCTACCCTATTCGGGCGCACGTATAGGGGGTAGCACGAAAGGCTAGGGTTTTGTCCAGCCAGTCTAGGGTTTCACCGGAGAGGGGCTCCAGGTTGTCTGAATCGAACTAAACCTAGGTGGTGCCATATCACAGGTGAATTTTTTTTTTTGGATTTTACATGTCGAAGTTCCATGTAACATCCCAAGTATGAAAAACCACCCCTAGAATGTTTGATTCTTGTTTTATTAAAGTTTTGCATCATGTCATCATACTCATTGAATTGTTTGCATTTGTTTTACTTTGTTTTCCATTTGTTTGCTTCTGTTTTCCCTTGTTTTCACAATTCAAATTCAACCATTATCTCAAATGCTTTGTTTCATACTTGTTATGTTACAACCTTTTAAATAAAAAGTTCAAATAAAAACAACCAATTCTTTCCATTTATTTCCATAAGGTTCAACTATTAAAAATGGTGGATTTTAATCAATCACTTAATTCAAATGATTATTCAAATTCAAATACATTTTTCCAAACAGCAACCTTTTTGAATTAATGATAATTACACAACAATAATAATCATTTGCTTCCAATTAAAACCTTATGATCACCCCATTTAAATTTTGTTTGCAATAATCACTTAATCTCCAAAATCATTTAAATTGGAATCAAATTTCAAACAGCACCCAATTTGAAAATTATGAAAATTCCCAAAACATTCTAATCTTTTGTTTCCATTTATTTCAAACTAAAGGTTCATGCCATTTAAATTCTTGTTTTAAATAAATCAATCAATAATCAAATTAATTCAAATTTGAACTAATTTGCAAACAGCAAGTTATTTTGAAATATTTGGAAAACAGAAATTGGCAAGTGTTTGATGATGACCTAAATAACTCACCCAAATTTTTCTAAAATTTTCCCAACTCTAAAACCCTCATTTTCTTCCTATTCTATTTTCTGCAAAAAAAAAAAACAGAGGAGAAAAATCAAAAAAATAAAAAGAAAACGCTCACAGGCCAGGGGGGCAGCCCAGCCCACTTCTTCTTCCTCCCCCCTGGCCCGATACCGGTTCGCCTCGCTCCTCTCCTTCTGTTTCGCGTACGGCACGCATCCGAGCGGCGCCACGTCGCCGGCAGCCGCAGCGGACGGCCAAGCGCGCGCCCCTAGGCCTATATAGCCACCCTAGTCCCCCCTGGCGCAGCCCTAGCTACCCATACCCACCTACCTCCCTCGCGCCGCCATCTTTCCCTCTCTTTCCCCTCCGTTTCCACCTCTCTGCCACCCTCACCGGCGAGCCCTTCTCTGAATCCCCGAAGACCACCGCCACCTCTATGCGCCACCGTCCATCTTAGCCACTGAAATCAAATCGCCACTGCTCCCTCTCCACCCCGGACACCTTCGTTGAGCACGAGGTGGCCTGGATCGACGCCGCGGTCCTCGACGTCGCCGGCAGCCGCACTGCCCCGAGCTGCTGCCTCCACTGCAACGGAGGTGAGCTCCACCGTGCTCTCTCTCCCTCCTGCTCCCTCTCCGTCGCTAGCACACGCCCGCACACCGCGTTCACCAGCAGCACACGCGCACGGCCGCAGCACGCTTCAGCTCGCCGCCGGCCACCGCACCGTCTCCGTCAGGTTCAGAAAACAGTCGCGTTTCGTCAGTTTCAGAAAACGCGCACGAAACTGAACCTTAACCTTTGCGCGTCTGCTATACTGACAAGATCCATTCGCCACCCCAGTGGCAACGCCACAGCGCGCGCACGAGAGAGGCCAGGGTTCGAGTCCCCCCTCCCGCATGGGAAAAATCCCACCTTTTTGCGCAGCGCGCTGACAGGGTGGCCCCCCTGTCAGCCACTGCTGCTGCCACGCCAGCACGCGCAGGCCACGTTGGCCCCTTGGCCCACTGGCAGTGACCCTGGCTAGGTCACTGCACGGTGCAGAACATTTCTGTCCAGTTTTTTTTAAATCTAAATCCTTTTATAATTACAGAATGGTCCCTAATATGAAAATGCAAATAACTTTTATTTTATAAACCCAAATAATAAAAGTAAAATATGTACACTGCTCCAAATTTAATTATCTATCTATTTAATGACTAATTCAAATGCATTCAAATTTCAAATTCAAACAATTCATTTGAAATCTGATAAAATCCATAACTAATTCATACTTAATCCAAATAATGCAAATAAAATATGTTTTCCATGCCATTTTAAACCACCTATTCAAATATAAATTTTGTTTCATGTTTTGAATAATTAAAATTGCTTAAATAATTTAAACCTTGTTTAAATCATTTAAATTTGCTAAAATCATAACTTGCTCAAATTAAATTATTTTTGAACATGCAAAATATGTTTTCAAACCAGAAAAACATAACCTTTTCAAATATGAATTTGAATTTATGTTTTGAACAAATAAAATTCAAATAATATTCATGCTTGAATTAAATTCAATTAAATCTTGTTTGAACTAGTTTAATTCATAATTAAAATCATTGCAATTCCTTTTGCAATAATTGAAACTTGTAATCCACCCAAAATTTTATGATCTTTTCAGATATGAATTTTGTTATTTGTTTTGAACAATTTAAATTGCTGAAAACAACCAATGTTTGTGTGTCACCTTTAAGTAACCAAAAATTCCCTAACTTAATAAATAAATTTCTAAACTTGGTAAACCCTATTTTAAATTGGTTCTATTGTTGTTATTTTTTTGTTTTCCTCATCCATGCATCATACTAATCCACTTTCACCTGTTGATTAGTTGGAAAACAATTATCCCAACCATAATTCATGGGCTTTTCATATGCAACCCCAAATTGCATATGGGTCCATTTAAATTGTGTTACCATGTCAAGTAGTTTATCTTGATGCATCAATTAAATGGACATGCATCATCCCATGATTGTGCACTATGCCATGTTATTGATTGTTTATCTTTCTGCATTGTTTGTTTGCTTCTTCTCGGATAGACGACGACGTTGAGACAGACGATACTTACGACACCCCTTCTGAGGATCTAGCTCAGTACCAGGCTGCTGAGTTTGCAGGCAAGTTATCACTCACATGAACCATTGTGTTCCTTTCAACATTGGTTACCGATACTTTCCGTTGTCTATTTTGCTAGCCCTATGAATAGTTTTTTCTGTTACGAACCTATCACATGTTATCCCTTAACCATGATATTGCCTCACCTCCACACCTAAAACCTTTTGCTTGTTGCCCGTGTCTTACTAGCATGCTTAGGGTTGTTTTGCTCGAGTCTGTTACCAGTTACTTTCTGTTATCATATTCTATTATGTTCTGGGGCTCGATGTTAAACAACAACCTGTTAATCTTGAGGTAATAATAATTTGCTGATAAGGCACCGGCAGGAGGCCCGACGTGGTTTTGAGGCCTGCTAGTGTCGACCCTAATTAGGAAAAGGGTCTTGTCTACAGATCCATGATGAGCGCACTATCCGCATGTGGGAAGCGTGTATGGGCGCCCCCCTCAATTTGATTCGATTCGCATCTCGTCCAAATCGCCACACTTAGTTCGGGCTTTCCATTTGATGCACGCATATGCAGGTACGAACCCGAGGCCAGGGTGGAACTTTTGTAGTCGGCATTTAGGGAGACGTGGTCTTCCAGTGCTATGAGGGTCCCCTTTTCTTCGTGGGGCTCGATTAGCCGCGCACGCACAGCACGTGGTGCTTTGGGCTTGATGCGAAGAAGAGTTGAGTTGTGTTGAGTGCCCCGCTTGGTGGAAGGGCCCTTCCATCTGGCGGGTTATTCTTACGTGTACGGCTAAATTGGTGCACCCTTGCAGGGATAAATCTTCTCGAGAAGCCGTGTTTTCCGCGGTTATGGTTGACTTGGTGAAAGTACTGGCTAACAAGTACTCAGAACAACTTACACCTAACTAATGATAACTTGACTAGTAATAGCTTTATTGCCACAATAACTGGATCCATCATGAATCCAACTGTGTGAGTTATCCTCGGATTGCTTCTTTGGATAAGGGGCGAGATCCAGGATGGGTTTGTTTGGTGGTCAGTTATAGGTGGTTACGATACGCTATCTTATCCCCTTTCTGTTAGCCGGAAGTTGTATCATGTTCTGTAGTTGGTTAGTGCAGCCAGTTGCAGCATCTTTTACATCCCCTTTCTTCCGTTGAACCCAAGGCATCTGTGCTTGGTGTTGACGGGTTACACTTTGGTGAACTGTGAGTCTTGCTTGCCAGTACGTTTATGTACTGACCCCTTTGGGGTTGTGGTTTCCGCAGACTACGCTTACGAGGATCCCCGTGACGGCTACTACGTGGAGTTTGACGAGGCTGCTGACGAGTAGGTAGCGGACCCGGGCAGGATCCGAGACATCGTGGATGGGCTCCGTTTTCTTTTCATTCCCGGCTTCTTAAGCCTGTTTGGATTTGTCTGTACTCAGACCTTTGAATGCTTCCGCTGAGATGTAATGATGATATGTTGGGACATGTGTCCTCTAGATGATTGTATTTGCTATCTCTGCTCTAGTGAGAGCTATTTGCAACTTATTTCCATCTTTTGTGTCCTAGAGATCTGTTGTGTTATCATTTTGTTCAACGCCGTTGACGTACCATGTGTGTATGGTATGAAGTACGTCAATGGTAGTATCCTGATTTCTATGGGATGGTTTACGTAGACGATGAACAGATAGGGGTTGGTTGTCACACATACGTGTGTTGGCCTACTCGTAAGAGATGCGGGTGCCGGTAAGCCCCGTAATCCAATCCACTACTGTTCAACAGAACTACGAGTATCCTCTAGAAGTCCGGGTGCGACAAATGGTATCAGAGCCTGTCTGCCTGTAGGATCCCTTTTACTGGTCGCAGTTGAGTCTAGAAACTATTTTTGTAGCTATATAGGAAAAATGAAACGTGAGAGTAGGAATTCTGCCATTTTATTTCTTTCCCCACCCACCCATCCTTTTCTGGTAAGGAAGTGCAACGTTGTTTTCTGTTCTCACCAAAACTTTCAAGTTAGGATTTCACGTATCCTGGTTTCTCTAGGATAGTTATATCTACTAGACCATAGGAATGGAGGTAGTTGTGACATGATTTATCATGTTGCCTACTCATGATTGAGAACGGAGGCGTGTAAGCCCCGGAAGCAAATCCTCTATTCCTTAAGCAGTAGATATTGATCCTTTAGAAGCCCGGATGGGTTTTCCGTAGTACCTCAGGAGTTTTGGTCTCGTGTTTTCCGTTGTTGCTTCGATATCCTGTTCTTCTCAACATCCTTTCATCCGTTGAAACCTTGTTGTTGCTTTCCACTTCAGTTCTCTACCGGCGTCTAATCAAAACTTCCCCGATCATCTGCATATGGATCTCAGGTTCTACCCGCAGGTGGTTCGGATGACTCGTTGCGAGAGCACTGCCGGTTATCCGGAGATGCTGAGAGACATGGTCACTTATCTGGGGTTCCGTTGGGCACCAGAGTACCAGGTCTACGAGCAGCAGCGAGAGTTTGACCAGACCTACTACCAGGCTATCGTCTACATTCTGTCAGATGATGGCACGAGCGTCGTCCACCGCTACGAGGCAGTAGGTTCCACCGTGGATATGGCCGTGCAGCAGGCAGCTTATGTGAGTCTCACCGTCCTTCGTGCTGACTACTGGGGCTTTGACGATTCCATCTATCGCCTCATCCCCCGTGGTTACATCACTTCGGAGGGAGCTCACTTCACTCTCTACGACAACTTGGATGTCTACGAGCATGATAACTCCAGGCTGCACACCACCGCTCAGTTTGTGAGGCACAGTGACGCAGTTGCCGGCACACTATCTCAGGAGTTGGCTTCAGTCAGAGAGCAGCTCTACCTTGCTTTGACTCGTCTGGCGACGTACACCACAGACTTTGTTGGAGATGAGCGCTTTGCACGTTTCGATCAGCCAGTTGGTCGTCGTCTGCCAGATGCTGGAGGTTACGAGCCGATCAGAGGTCCACTCCTCAACCTCGGTGCTGGTTACACTGGGATTCCACGCTTTGGAGCACAGGGAGTCGACGCTATGTACTTCACCACACCTAGAGTCGCTCTCAAACCACGTCAGATCTATGTGGATCGTCGTTCTACCTACTTTCGTGGGCGTGCTCCTCACCGTACCTCTCGTCGTACTACTCACCGCCGTCCTGCGTGATGAGCATGGGAGTACCGATGTATCCATTCTTAGATATGTTTAGTTATCCTTTGGCATTCGAACCATTTATGGTGTTGGATATTCTGATGTATTTGAACATGTGATGATGTACCTGTTGGTTATCTATTCATGCGTCGGAATAATCTCTCTTTCGGTTACCAAGTCTATCTTTTCCTGTTGTTGTGCTAAAATGCATGTCTATTCAGGATGCCGCCAACAAGGAACAACCCGCCTGAGCCACCGCCAATCACGGAGCTGTTGAATCAGATGACTCAGGTCGTGACGCAGATGGCCCAGTTCCAGGCTAATCAGCACAACAACCAGAACGCTCCACGAGTCAGTATCAAGGAGTTTTTGAGTCTGGGGCCGAGAGCTTTCGTGGCAACACGCGAGCCTCTGGATGCTGATGACTGGATCCGTGAGATGGCCAAGGCTCTGGACATTGCTCACGTTGCTGAGGAAGACAAAGTCAAGTATGCCTCCTACCTACTGAAGGGTCAGGCAGCTACTTGGTGGGAGAACTACCAGACCATGCGAGCTGGCTACCCAATCACCTAGGGTTGTTTCAAGGAAGCTTTCCTGAAGCACCACATTCCAGATGGTCTCATGGAAAGGATGCGTGAAGAGTTTTGCTCACTCAAGCAGGGCAAGCTGGACGTCATTGGCTATCAGAGTGAGTTCAATCGCCTTGCTCGTTACGCTGGTGATGAGGTGTCCACTGAGGCTAAGAAGATGGCAAGGTTCCGCCGAGGTTTTAACCCGGAACTCAAGTACGCCCTCACCAACATCAAGGCCAAAGACTTCGAGGAGCTCGTTAACACCACGCTCAATGAGGAAA
Organism: Alopecurus myosuroides; assembly: GCA_028641055.1. NCBI lineage: Eukaryota > Viridiplantae > Streptophyta > Magnoliopsida > Poales > Poaceae > Alopecurus > Alopecurus myosuroides. The sequence continues at coordinate 52,381,609 of CM054057.1, forward strand.
ATGGGCGCAAGGCGTTCGAGGAGTCTCGAAAGCACTCGCGTGAGGGTGGTTCCTCCTCCAACATGACCACCCCTCCGCAGAAGCGCCGCATCTGGGTGCCAAATGCTGCTGTCACTAGGGCTCCATATGCCCAAGCTTCTTCAGGATTCGCTCCCCGCCCACCCAACCCAGCTCACATGCAAGGTCAGAGGTTTTCAATGGGGCAGCCAAGACCAGATACTCCTCGTGTCGTCACTTGCTACAAGTGCAAGCAGACGGGGCACTACGCTGACAAGTGCACTCAGAGGCAGCTACCTCCACCACCTCCTCGCCCCAACACCAACCAGGCAATGGTGCGTGCTTCCCCGGCTAAAGCCTTCAACTCCAACAACAGGCCTGTCGGGAGGACCGCGAGGGTGAATCATATCAAGGCCGACAAAGCTGAGGAAGCTGCTGACGTCGTTCTCGGTACATTCCCCGTAAACTCTAACCCAGCTAAAGTGTTGTTTGATACCGGAGCATCGCATTCTTTCGTGTCAAAGATCTTTGCGACAGCAGTTAAACTACCTTTTGTTGGTTTGGGTTCCCCGCTAGTAGTAAACTCCCCTGGAGCAACTATGCAAACTTCCAAGATAAGTCATGAAAATCAGATTCTAATTGGAGGTCACATATTCCTTGCTTCTCTCATTCTGCTTGGCAATTCTGACATTGATGTCATTCTTGGCATGGATTGTTTGAAGGCCAATAAAGCTACGATTGATTGTGCTCGGAAGACAATAACTCTGTTCCACCCTTCTGGCCAGATAGTCTATTCTCCAAATGAATCAAGTTCTGTTCAGCTGTACACCCTCGATGCAAAACCTCTACCTCTACTTGAAAATGTTCCGGTGGTTTGTGAATTCCCTGACGTCTTTCCAAAAGAGTTGCCAGGGATGCCTCCGGACAGAGCAGTTGAGTTCGTGATCGAGCTTGAACCAGGTACTGCTCCAATCTCTAAGCATCCATACAAGATAGCTCCTCCTGAACTGAAATTGTTGAAGGAGCAAATCGATATGTACATGGAAAAAGGTTACATTCAACCTAGTTCCTCGGCTTGGGGTTGCTCGACTCTCTTCGTTGCAAAGAAGGATCAAACCAAGAGACTCGTTGTTGACTATCGTCCTCTTAACGAGAAAACCATCAAAAACAAGTATCCAATTCCTCGTATCGATGATCTTTTTGATCAACTTGCTGGAGCCTCAATATTCTCAAAGTTGGACTTGAGGATGGGTTACCATCAAATAAAGATCAGAAAGGAAGATATTCCAAAAACGGCTTTCACCACTCGGTACGGTCTATATGAATACACCGTCATCTCCTTTGGTCTCACCAATGCACCGGCGACATTCTCTAGACTCATGAATTCTGTCTTCCATCAATACCTCGACAAGTTCGTTGTGGTATACCTCGATGACATTCTGGTCTACTCAAAGTCCGAGGAAGAGCATGAAGAGCACCTTCGTCTCACTCTCATGAAACTTCGCGAGCATCGTCTATATGCCAAGTTCTCCAAATGTGAGTTCTTGATTCCAGAAGTTGCTTACCTTGGTCATGTCATCTCTACCAAGGGCATAGTCATTGATCCAGAAAAGGTTAAAGCAACTGTTGATTGGAAACCTCCCAAGACGGTGAAGCAAGTAAGAAGTTTTCTTGGCTTGGCTAGCTATTGCCGTCGTTTCGTCCAAAACTTTTCCAAGATTGCCAAACCTCTCACTGATCTCACAAAGAAGGACAAGAAGTTCGTTTGGTCTCCAAAATGTGATGAAAGTTTCAATCTCCTGAAGACTAAACTCACTTCTACATCAGTTCTGGTTGGCCCAGATACTACCAAACCTTTCCAGATATTCTGTGATGCATCTCTCCAAGGTCTAGGTGCAGTTCTTATGCAAGAACGTCAAGTTGTGGCTTATGCTTCACGTCAGTTGAATGCCCATGAGCAAAACTATCCCACTCATGACCTTGAACTTGCAGCAGTTGTGTTTGCCCTCAAGAAATGGAGGCAATACTTGTTGGGTAATCGCACTGAAATCTTTTCCGATCATAAGAGTCTGAAATACATCTTCACTCAACCAGATCTAAACCTCAGGCAAAGGAGATGGATTGAAAAGATTAAAGACTTTGATCTCACCATTTCTTACACTCCAGGCAAGGCTAATGTTATGGCCGATGCTCTCAGTCGCAAGTCCTATTGCAATAATCTCATGATCATGGAAAGCCAACCTCCACTTCATGAAGAATTCCAGAAGCTAAACCTTGGTCTTGTTCCTCAAGGCTATCTTGCTAGCTTGACAGCCAGTCCAACTCTCGAGGACAAGATTCGTTCGGAACAACTTCGTGATGCTGAAATCAAGAAGATGGTAGAACACATCAAAGAAGGCAAGGAGAAATTTAAGTCCTTCTCAATTGATGACAAAGGAACTGTGTTCTTCGAAGGACGCATTGCAGTTCCTCAAGTTCAAAGTCTCAAAGATGTCATTCTCAAGGAGGCTCATGAAACTCCTCTCTCCATCCACCCTGGAAGTACAAAGATGTACCAGGATCTTAAGACACTGTATTGGTGGCCTGGCATGAAACGTGAAATTGCTCAATACGTTTCTAAATGCGATGTTTGTCAACGTGTTAAGGCAGTCCATCAGAAAACAGCTGGTCTACTCCAACCTCTGAAAATTCCTGAGTGGAAGTGGGACATGATTGAAATGGACTTCGTCACTGGTTTTCCAAAGTCCAAGAAGGGCAACGATGCAATCTTCGTTGTCATTGATCATCTCACTAAGGTAGCTCACTTCTTTGCTGTCAAAGAAACAATCTCCGCTAGCCAGTTAGCAGAGCTCTACACAGCAAAGATTGTTCCTCTTCATGGTGTTCCATTGGAAATTAGCTTAGACCGTGGAAGTATCTTCACTTCTCATTTCTGGAAAAGCTTTCAAGAAGCATTGGGCACCAAACTTCTGTTCAGCACAGCTTATCACCCTCTGTCTCAGGGGCAGGTCGAAAGAGTCAATCAGATTCTCGAGGATATGCTCAGAGCATGTGGTCTCTCCTTTGGCATGAAATGGGAGGATTGCCTTCCATATGCTGAATTCTCCTACAACAACAGCTTCCAGGCAAGCCTAGGCATGGCACCATTTGAAGCTCTCTATGGCCACAGATGCAGGAGTCCAATCAATTGGTCTGGAGCTGGTGAACGTTCACTCTTAGGCCCTGACATTGTTAAGGAAGCCGAAGAGAAAGTTCGCATCATTCGTGACAATCTCAAGATTGCTCAGTCTCGTCAGAAAAGCTACTATGACAGCAAGCACAGGGATATGATCTATGCACCTGGTGACAAGGCATATCTCCGTGTAACTCCTCTCAGAGGCACTCATCGTTTCGGTGTGAAAGGAAAGCTTGCACCAAGATACATTGGTCCTTTCAACATTCTCTCAAGGCGTGCGGAAAATGCCTATCGTCTTGAACTTCCAGAAAAACTATCCAAGGTGCACGATGTGTTTCACGTGTCACAGCTCAAGAGGTGTTTCAAAGATCCAGATCGTGCAGTAGATCATGATTCCATTGAACTGCAAGATGATCTATCTTATGAGGAGCACCCTGTTCGTATTCTCGATGAGACCGAGCGTAAGACTCGCAACAAGAGCACCAAGTTCTTGAAAGTGCAGTGGTCGCATCATCCCAATAAAGAGGCAACGTGGGAGACCGAAGAGGATCTTCGCAAGAAGTATCCGGACCTTTTCCTTTCTCAGTAGGAATCTCGGGGCGCGATTCCTTCAGGGGGGGGTGCGTTTTGTAACATCCCAAGTATGAAAAACCACCCCTAGAATGTTTGATTCTTGTTTAATTAAAGTTTTGCATCATGTCATCATACTCATTGAATTGTTTGCATTTGTTTTACTTTGTTTTCCATTTGTTTTCTTCTGTTTTCCCTTGTTTTCACAATTCAAATTCAACCATTATCTCAAATGCTTTGTTTCATATTTGTTATGTTACAAACTTTTAAATAAAAAGTTCAAATAAAAACAACCAATTGTTTCCATTTATTTCCATAAGGTTCAACTATTAAAAATGGTGGCTTTTAATCAATCACTTAATTCAAATGATTATTCAAATTCAAATACATTTTTCCAAACAGCAACCTTTTGGAATTAATGATAATTACACAACAATAATAATCATTTGCTTCCAATTAAAACCTTATGATCACCCCATTTAAATTTTGTTTGCAATAATCACTTAATCTCCAAAATCATTTAAATTGGAATCAAATTTCAAACAGCACCCAATTTGAAAATTATGAAAATTCCCAAAACATTCTAATCTTTTGTTTCCATTTATTTCAAACTAAAGGTTCATGCCATTTAAATTATTGTTTTAAATAAATCAATCAATAATCAAATTAATTCAAATTTGAACTAATTTGCAAACAGCAAGTTATTTTGAAATATTTGGAAAACAGAAATTGGCAAGTGTTTGATGATGACCTAAATAACTCACCCAAATTTTTCTAAAAATTTCCCAACTCTAAAACCCTCATTTTTCTTCCTATTCCATTTTCTGCAAAAAAGAAAACAGAGGAGAAAAATCAAATAAATAAAAAGAAAACGCTCACAGGCCATGGGGGCAGCCCAGCCCACTTCTTCTTCCTTCCCCCTGGCCCGATACCGGTTCGCCTCGCTCCTCTCCTTCTGTTTCGCGTACGGCACGCATCCGAGCGGCGCCACGTCGCCGGCAGCCGCAGCGGACGGCCAAGCGCGCGCCCCTAGGCCTATATAGCCACCCTAGTCCCCCCTGGCGCAGCCCTAGCTACCCCTACCCACCTACCTCCCTCGCGCCGCCATCTTTCCCTCTCTTTCCCCTCCGTTTCAACCTCACCGCCACCTCTCTGCGCCACCGTCCATCTTATCCACTGAAATCAAATCGCCACTGCTCCCTCTCCACCCCGGACACCTTCGTTGAGCACAAGGTGGCCTGGATCGACGCCGCGGTCCTCGACGTCGCCGGCAGCCGCACTGCCCCGAGCTGCTGCCTCTACTGCAACGGAGGTGAGCTCCACCGTGCTCTCTCTCCCTCCTGCTCCCTCTCCGTCGCTAGCACACGCCCGCACACCGCGTTCACCAGCAGCACACGCGTACGGCCGCAGCACGCTTCAGCTCGCCGCCGGCCACCGCACCGTCTCCGTCAGGTTCAGAAAACAGTCGTGTTTCGTCAGTTTCAGAAAACGCGCACGAAACTGAACCTTAACCTTTGCGCGTCTGCTATACTGACAAGATCCATTCGCCACCCCAGTGGCAACGCCACAGCGCGCGCACGGGAGAGGCCAGGGTTCGAGTCCCCCTCCCGCACGGGAAAAATCCCACCTTTTTGCGCAGCGCGCTGACAGGGTGGCCCCCCTGTCAGCCACTGCTGCTGCCACGCCAGCACGCGCTGGCCACGTTGGCCCCTTGGCCCACTGGCAGTGACCCTGGCTAGGTCACTACACGGTGCAGAACATTTCTGTCCAGTTTTTTTTAAATCTAAATCCTTTTATAATTACAGAATGGTCCCTAATATGAAAATGCAAATAACTTTTATTTTATAAACCCAAATAATAAAAGTAAAATATGTACACTGCTCCAAATTTAATTATCTATCTATTTATAACATTTGTTTTCTGTTTTGACTAATTCAAATGCATTCAAATTTCAAATTCAAACAATTCATTTGAAATTTGATAAAATCCATAACTAATTCATACTTAATCCAAATAATGCAAATAAAATATGTTTTCCATGCCATTTTAAACCACCTATTCAAATATAAATTTTGTTTCATGTTTTGAATAATTAAAATTGCTTAAATAATTTAAACCTTGTTTAAATCATTTAAATTTGCTAAAATCATAACTTGCTCAAATTAAATTATTTTTGAACATGCAAAATATGTTTTCAAACCAGAAAAACATAACCTTTTCAAATATGAATTTGAATTTATGTTTTGAACAAATAAAATTCAAATAATATTCATGCTTGAATTAAATTCAATTAAATCTTGTTTGAACTAGTTTAATTCATAATTAAAATCATTGCAATTCCTTTTGCAATAATTGAAACATGTAATCCACCCTAAATTTTATGATCTTTTCAGGTATGAATTTTGTTATTTGTTTTGAACAATTTAAATTGCTGAAAACAACCAATGTTTGTGTGTCACCTTTAAGTAACCAAAAATTCCCTAACTTAATAAATAAATTTCTAAACTTGGTAAACCCTATTTTAGATTGGTTCTATTGTTGTTCTTTTTCTGTTTTCCTCATCCATGCATCATACTAATCCACTTTCACCTGTTGATTAGTTGGAAAACAATTATCCCAACCATAATTCATGGGCTTTTCATATGCAACCCCAAATTGCATATGGGTCCATTTAAATTGTGTTACCATGTCAAGTAGTTTATCTTGATGCATCAATTAAATGGACATGCATCATCCCATGATTGTGCACTATGCCATGTTATTGATTGTTTATCTTTCTGCATTGTTTGTTTGCTTCTTCTCGGATAGACGACGACGTTGAGACAGACGATACTTACGACACCCCTTCTGAGGATCTAGCTCAGTACCAGGCTGCTGAGTTTGCAGGCAAGTTATCACTCACATGAACCATTGTGTTCCTTTCAACATTGGTTACCGATACTTTCCGTTGTCTATTTTGCTAGACCTATGAATAGTTGTTTCTGTTACGAACCTATCACATGTTATCCCTTAACCATGATATTGCCTCACCTCCACACCTAAAACCTTTTGCTTGTTGCCCGTGTCTTACTAGCATGCTTAGGGTTGTTTTGCTCGAGTCTGTTACCAGTTACTTTCTGTTATCATATTCTATTATGTTCTGGGGCTCGATGTTAAACAACAACCTGTTAATCTTGAGGTAATAATAATTTGCTGATAAGGCACCGGCAGGAGGCCCGGCGTGGTTTTGAGGCCTGCTAGTGTCGACCCTAATTAGGAAAAGGGTCTTGTCTACTGATCCATGATGAGCGCACTATCCGCATGTGGGAAGCGTGTATGGGCGCCCCCCTCAATTTGATTCGATTCGCATCTCGTCCAAATCGCCACACTTAGGTCGGGCTTTCCATTTGATGCACGCATATGCAGGTACGAACCCGAGGCCAGGGTGGAACTTTTGTAGTCGGCATTTAGGGCGGCGTGGTCTTCCAGTGCTATGAGGGTCCCCTTTTCTTCGTGGGGCTCGATTAGCCGCGCACGCACAGCACGTGGTGCTTTGGGCTTGATGCGAAGAAGAGTTGAGTTGTGTTGAGTGTCCCGCTTGGTGGAAGGGCCCTTCCATCTGGCGGGTTATTCTTACGTGTACGGCTAAATTGGTGCACCCCTGCAGGGATAAATCTTCTCGAGAAGCCGTGTTTTCCCCGTTTATGGTTGACTTGGTGAAAGTACTGGCTAACAAGTACTCAGAACAACTTACACCTAACTAATCATAACTTGACTAGTAATAGCTTTATTGCCACAATAACTGGATCCATCATTAATCCAACTGTGTGAGTTATCCTCGGATTGCTTCTTTGGATAAGGGGCGAGAACCAGGATGGGTTTGTTTGGTGGTCAGTTATAGGTGGTTACGATACACTATCTTATCCCCTTTCTGTTAGCCGGAAGTTGTATCATGTTCTGTAGTTGGTTAGTGCAGCCAGTTGCAGCATCTTTTACATCCCCTTTCTTCCGTTCAACCCAAGGCATCTGTGCTTGGTGTTGACGGGTTACACTTTGGTGAACTGTGAGTCTTGCTTGCTAGTACGTTTATGTACTGACCCCTTTGGGGCTGTGGTTTCCGCAGACTACGCTTACGAGGATCCCCGTGACGGCTACTACGTGGAGTTTGACGAGGCTGCTGACGAGTAGGTAGCGGACCCGGGCATGATCCGAGACATCGTGGATGGGCTCCGTTTTCTTTTCATTCCCGGCTTCTTAAGCCTGTTTGGATTTGTCTGTACTCAGACCTTTGAATGCTTCCGCTGAGATGTAATGATGATATGTTGGGACATGTGTCCTCTAGATGATTGTATTTGCTATCTCTGCTCTAGTGAGAGCTATTTGCAACTTATTTCCATCTTTTGTGTCCTAGAGATCTGTTGTGTTATCATTTTGTTCAACGCCGTTGACGTACCATGTGTGTGGTATGAAGTACGTCAATGGTAGTATCCTGATTTCTATGGGATGGTTTACGTAGACGATGAACAGATAGGGGTTGGTTATCACACATACGTGTGTTGGCCTACTCGTAAGAGATGCGGGTGCCGGTAAGCCCCGTAATCCAATCCACTACTGTTCAACGGAACTGCGAGTATCCTCTAGAAGTCCGGGTGCGACATTCCAGATCCTAGATGTGATCAGCTTCACAAACATCAGTTTCTCTCTTGTGATTTTATGGACTTATTGCTCGGAACTCTTACTTCGGACGAAACATAGGAACCTTTTCAAGAGTTGGGGAAGAACTTGTTTTTGGTTATTCCTAGTGGCTAACCTAGCACAACCATGTATTTAGTTCTACTTTGCCACCCTATTCAGGCGCACATGTAGGGATTATCCTGAAAAGCTAGGTTTTCTCTAGCGGGTCTAGTGTTTCAAAGGAGAGTGGCTCTTGGTTGTCTAAATCCAACCAAAACCTAGGTGTTTCCATATCACATGTGCAAAAGTATGTTTTGGTTTGTACATGTCCAAGTTCCCACTCTGGGATGTGACTGGCTTCATCGACATCAGTTTATCTCTTGTGATTTTATAGACTTATAGCTCGAAACTCCCACTTCGGCTGAAACGTAGAGAATCTTTTCAAGAGTTGGAGTAGATCTTTTTTGTGGTTGTTCCTATTGGATACCATATATCACAACTAAGCATTTATTTCCACTTTCCTACCCTATTCCGGCGCACGTCTAGGGGGTAGTCAAAAAAGCTAGGGTTTTCTCTAGCGGGTCTAGGATTTCACCGGAGAGGGGATCCGGAGAGACTGGATCCCACCTCAAGCTAGGGGGTTTCATACCATGTGTGTACTTGTGTCTTTCTGGTTTTGTATGTCAAAGATTCCACTCTCGGTTGTGAGCTGCTTCACCGACATCCACTTCTCTCAAGGGACTTTACATGCACTTATAGCCTGAAAGTCCCGTATCGGACAAACCGGAGGGTATTTTCTGAAGAAATGGGTTCTAACTCTGTTTTGTGTGTTTCTAGGGCCTACCCTAACACAACCAGGAAACTAGTTCCACGTTTCTACCCCATTTCTAATCTGTTACCGTGTGTAGACGTATAAGTCTGTTACCGGAGAGGTGCTCCGGAGCGTCTGGATCAGAACACGGGCTACGGGGGTGCCATACCATGTGTGTAGAAGTGTTTTATGGGTTTTGGATGGAAAATATTTCACTCCCCAGTGTGACCGGTTTCACCGGCATCCACTTCTCTCTAGGAAGTTTACATGCACTTATAGCCTGAAAGTCTTGTATCGGACAAACTGGAGGGAATCTTCTACAGAGTTGGGTTCTACCTTTATTTTGTGTGTTCCTAGGTAACACAACCAAGCAACTATCTAGTTCCACATTTGGACAAGGGTGAACTCACTAGTGAGCAGATATACCAGTGAGGGTTTTAGCTTGCTTTCACAATTTTTTTGAAAAGAACATATGTGAAAGATCATGTCCAATGGATAGAGAATCAAAAATGGAGTCTAGGTATGGTGGCCTCAAGAGTTTTGGAAAACATTTTTTTCACAAAATTTTGGGATTTCAAAAGGACAGAAACTGTTTTTAAATGTTTTCTCCAAAATTTTAAACATAACAAGAGAATTTTTGCATAAATGAGTCCCACATCACCATAGGCATGTTGGGTAATTTTTCCAAGATTTTATGAAATACTTTTCTTCACAAAATATTTAAATGTCCATTTATGGCCTTTTGGAAAAATGGAAAATAATAAATAGTAAAATGTTTTTAAAATGAAAAATTTGAGTTTGGATGAGATAGTATATAATATAGGTCTCAAAAGTGATTTTTAATAAACAACTCTTCTGAAAATATTTGAGGCACCACGTGGGAAAAGGGTGAAAACAGGGGCTTAATTATTAGGCCAAAAACCATGAGAGATGAATAATTAAATGGTCACTGAAAATAAATGGACCACATGGAGGTGATATATAAGTCATGAAGATTGCAAGGGTAGGTTGATGGGTCTTGAAAACAATAAGGAGGGATTTTGAGTAACATGGACAAAATGCTTCAAGATAATAGAGATATGATCATTATTTTGGGGATGCCTTTTAAAGGACTTTGAAATAAGATATCAAAGTGTTTCAATATCAAAATTAGCAACTTGTATGGATACTATAGATATTAAACATGATATCCATGAAGTTTGATTGATGAATATATCAAGATTTGACATAGGGGCATGTCTCCAAAGTTGGAAGTCTTAAAGAAAACAAAAGATGAGATAGACATAGAATGGAACATGATATTGATGCATGGTCTTGTTATAACTAGTTTTTATTCACTTAAAACAACACATATTCATCAAGAAACAGAAATAAATACTTCAAGGCAAACACAAGATAAGATCACAAAAACAGGTAATAACAAGACTAACAAGATCACTCAAGCAACTAAGTTCTTCAATTTAATTTCTAGGATGTTTTCTCAAGTATTAACTAGAGGTAGTGATCAAGCCATACCATGAAAAGAGGAATTTGTAAAAAAGTTCAACCCAAATCTTGTTATTTTCAAAAGAATATAATCGAAGAAAAACAGAGGGGTAATATAGTCCCCACTTATAGTTTTTGCAAAAGAGAAAGTGAGATAGGGTTTTTGGAATACTTGCAAAAATATCTTTGTTGAAAATAGGTAGGAGATGGTTAGATCCAAAGTACTTTTCATATAGTTTTGGAAAGTACCTTTTGTTTTCTCAATACTTGGCTTTGGGTTTCTTCTAAAATCAAAACATTTTCAAAGAAGGTTTTTGCCAAAAGAGGGTGATAAATGAAGGTGATAAGCTTTCTTTTCATGACTTGATCAAAAGGGTTGTGTTTTATGAAATTTATGATCATTGGTTTTAATGTTAGTTGTTAACAAAGTCAAACACAAACACAAGCAACAAGCAAATATAACTGAAACACAAGCAATAGTCAAACACTTCAAAAAAAAAAAAATTGTTGGCCCTGATTTTTTGGTTATTGAAAACAAGTTTTTCTTGTCCTCCAAAAATTGGGCTGTTACAGTTACACAACCATATTCGAAGATATTAACCATGAGTGATATGTTTCGATTAGTCAAATGGTAAATACTGAACATTAAAAGTGTCCTCAAACATCTTCTGGAAACAGTATTTGTGTATCGCCTTCTAGATCGCCTAAATGACAACTAAAACCCAAAAAACTATCGCGCCATTTCAATTTGCTGAAACCTTTCTACTAAACATTAATGCATCCATTTTATTGTCCCTCTTCTTATAATCCAGGTGGATACAAGACTAATTTTGTATCCTTGTCTTCATCTGAAATACTTTGATCAATGGAAAATAAAGAAATATAATAATTCTAAGTTTGACATTTAGTGGTCTATTATATTGGGGTTTAAAGAGATAGTTTCAAGAAATGTCTGAATATCACAGCCTCTTATTATGTTCCAACCATTACAAAAACATATTTTAAATCATTGTATTGGGAGATTTTAAAAATTCTTAAGAGGTTAGGGAGCTAATCTTCAGAGTTGGGTTCAGACAGAAAATGGTAGTTGCTTAATGATCTTATAAAATGGTAGTTACTCAACCATATTCGAAGATGTTAACCGTGATATGCTTCGATTAGTCCAACTGTTAATAATAAACATTACAAGTGTTCTCAACCGTCTTGGTCCTAGGTCCTAACTTGGTTTTGTGTGTTCCTAGGTCCTACCCAAACATAGCCAAGCAACTAGTTCCACTTTGCTACCATGTTTCTATGTCGTTGCCGGGTGTAGACGTATATGTCTGGTTTTTGTCCATCGGGGCTAAGGTATCACCGGAGAGGTGCTCCTGATTGGCTCGATCCCACCACAAGATAGTAGGTGCCATACCATGTGTCTACAGGCATGTTATGGGTTTTCGAAGGAAAATATTTCACTCCCGGGTGTGACCGGTTTCACCGGCATCCACTTCTCTCTAGGGAATTTGCATGCACTAATAGCCTGAAAGTCTCGTATCGGACAAACCGGAGGGAATCCTCTAAATAGTTGGGTTATAACTTTGCTTTTTGTGTTCCTAGGGCCTACCCTAACACATCCAAATAACTATTTCCACTTTTGTACCCCCTTTCCAGGTGTAGACGTATAAGTCTCATTTTCTCAAGTTAGGCTAGGGTTTCAGCGGAGCGGTGATCCATATTGTATGGACCCCAACACAATCTAGGGTGCCATACTATATGTGTACAAGTGCGTTATGGGTTTTGGATGGCAAGGATTGTACTCCTAGGTGTGACCGGCTTCATTGGCATCCACTTCTCTATGGGGAGTTTACATGCATGTCCCATATCGGACAAACCAGTGGCAATGTTGTGAAGAAATGGTTCTAACTATGTTTTGTGTGTTTCTAGGGCCTACCCTAACACAACCATGCAACTAGTTCCACTTTTCTACCTACTTTCGAATCCGTTGCCGGATATAGACGTATAAGTGTGGTTTTTTCCAACTGGGCTAGGGTGGAGAGGTGCTCCGGAGCGTCTGGATCCAAACACAAGCTAGGGTCTGCCATACCATATGTGTACAAGTGTTTTATCGTTTTTCGAAGGCAATGATTGCACTCCCGGGTGTGGGCGGCTTCACCGGCATCCACTACTCTCTAGGAAATTTAAATGCACTTATAGTCGGAAACTCCTGTATCAGACAGACCAGAGGGAATCTTCTGAAGAGTTGGGTTCTAACTTTTTTTGTGGGTTCCTACTGCCTAGCCTAACACATAAAATAAACTAGTTCCACTTTGATAACCCCCTTTCGAAGCTGTTGCCGGTGTAGACGTATAAATCTTGTTTTTCTCTAGCAGGGCTAGGATTTCATCCGAGAGTTGCTCCGGATTGTCTCGAACCAAACACAAGCTAGGGGGCTCCATACCATGTGTGTACATGTGTATTATGGGTTCTGGATGGCAAAGATTGGACTCCGGGGTGTGACCGGCTTCACCGGCATCAAGTTCTATCTAGGGAGTTTACATCAAAGTCCCGTATCGAACAAACCGGCGGAAATCTTCTAAATATTTGGGATCTAACTCTATTATGTGTGTTCCTAGTGCCTTCCCTAACACAACCAAGTACCTAGTTCCACTTTTGAAGCCACTTTCGACGTCGTTGCCGGGTGTAGACGTGTAAGTCCGGTTGTTGTCTAGCGAGGCTAGGGTTTCACTAGAGAAGTGCTCCAGGGCGTCTAGATCTGAACAAAACCTAGGGGTGATATACCATGTGTGTACAAGTGTGTTATGGGTTTTGTATGGAAAATATTGCACTCTCGGGTGTGACCGGCTTCTCCGGCATACACTTCTCTCTAGGGAGTTTACATGCACTTATAGCGTGAAAGTCCCGTACGGGACAAACTGGAGGGAATCTTCTGAAGAGTTTGGTTCTAGATTTATTTTGTGTTTTCCTAGATCCTTCCCTAACACAACCAATAAACTAATTCCACTTTGCTACCCCTTTCGACATCATTACCGGGTTTAGACGTATAAGTCTTGTTTTTTCTAGCGGGGCTAGGGTTTCACCTAGGAGGGGCTCCGGAATGTCCGGATCCCACAACAACCTAGTGGGTGACGTACCATGTGTGTAAAACTGTATTAGGGTTTTTTTATGATAAATATTGCACTCTTGGGTGTGACACCGGCATTCACTTCTCTCTAACGAGTTTGCCTGCACTTATAGCCTAAAAATCCTGCATTGGACAAACCGGAAAGAATCTTATGAAGAGTTGGTTTACAGATTGTTTTGTGTGTTCCTAGGTCCTACCCTAACACAACCAAGCAACTAGTTCAATTTCAAACCCCCTTTCGACGTCGTTATCGGTTGTAGATGTGTAAGTTTGTTTTTTCTCCAGCGGGGCTAGGGCTTCACCTGAGAGGGGCTCCGGAGCTTCTGGGTCCCAACGCAAGCTAGGGTGGTACCGTAACATGTGTGTACCAGTGTTTTATGGGTTTTTCATGGAAAATATTGCAGTCCTGGGTGTGACCGGCTTCACCGGCATACACTTCTCTCTAGGAAATTTACATGAACCTATACCTGAAATTCCCGTATTGGACAAACCGGAGGGAATCTTCTGAAGTGTTGGTTTCAGAATTTGTTTGTTGTGTTCCTACAGCCTACCCTGACACAGCCAAGCAACCAGTTCCACTTTTCAACCCCTATTCGACATCGTTATCGGGTATAGACATATAAGTATGGCTTTTCAGCAGCGGGGTTAGGGTTTCATAGGAGAGGGGCTCCGGAATGTTTGGATCCAACAACAAACTAGGGGATTCCATAAAATGTGTGTACGAGTGTGTTATGGGTTTTTGAAGGAAAAGTTTGCACTACTGGGTGTGACCAGCTTCACCGGCATCCACTTCTTTCTATGGAATTTACATGCACTTATAGCCTGAAATTCCCGTATCGGAAAAACAGTATGGAACCTTCTCAATAGCTGGGTTCTAACTTTGTTTTGCGTGTTCATAGGGCCTATAATAAGTCAACCAAGCAACTAGTACCATTTTCTAGCCCCTTTCATTGCCGTTACAGGGTGTAGACATATAACTTTGGTTTTTCTCAAACGGAGCTAGGGTTTCACCCGAGGGGGGCTCTGGAGCTTCTGGATCCCAACACATACTACGGTGGTACCATTCCATGTGTATACACGTGTTTTATGGGTTTTGGATGGCAAATATTGCCCTTCGGGGTGTGACCGGTTTCACCGGCATCCAGTTCTCTCTAGGGAGTTTACATGAACTTATACCTGAAAGTCCCATATCGAACAAACCGGACGGAATCTTCTGAAGAGTTGGGTTCCAACTTTTTTTGAGTGTTCCTAGGCCCTTCCCTAACACAATCAAGACACTAATTCCACATTTCAACCCCTATTCGACGCCCATACCGGGTGTACGTATAAGTCTGGTTTTTCTCGAATGGGGCTAGAGTTTCACGGGAGAGGGGCTTCGAAATGTTTGGATCCCACCAAAAGCTAGGGGTGCCATACCATGTGTGTACAAGTGTTTTATGGATTTTTTTAAGGTAATTATTGCACTCTCTGGTGTGACCGGTTTCACCGGCATCCACTTCTCTCTAGGCAATATACATGCACTTATAGCCTGAACATCCCGTATCGGACAAACCGGAGGGAATATTTTGAAGAGTTGTGTTCTAACTTTATTTTGTGCGTTCTTTTGACCTATCCTAAGACAACAAAGCAACTAGTTCCACTTTCTTACCCCCTTTCGTTGTCATTACCGGGTGTAGAATATAAGTCTCGGTTTTCTTCAACGGAGCAAGGGTTTCACTTGAGACGGCTCCAGAGCGTGTGGATCTCAACACATGCTAGGGTGTTACCATAACATGTCTATACAAGTGTTTTGTGGGTTTTGGATGACAAATATTGCACTCCGGGGTCTGACAGGCTTCACCTGAATCCAGTTCACTCAAGGGAGTTTACATGAACTTCTACCTGAAAGTCCCATATCGGAAAAACCAGAGGGAATCTTCTGAAGAGTTGGGTTCTAATTTTTTTGTGTGTTTTCCTACGGCCTGCCCTAACATAACAAAGCAACTAATTCTACTTTTTAACCCCATTCAATGGCCATACCGGATGTGGACGTATAAGTCTGGTTTTCTCCAACGGGGATAGGGTTTCACGGGAGAGGGGCCCCCGAACATTTGGATCCCAAAACAAGCTGGGGTGGTATCATACCATGTGTGTACAAGCGTTTTATGGGTTTTCGAAGGAAAATATTGCACTCCCGGGTGTGACTGGCTTCATCGGCATCCACTTCACTCTAGGGAATTTACATTTACGCATAGACTAAAAGTCCCGAATCGGACAAACTAGAGGGAATGTTCTGAACAGTTGGGTTCTATTTTTGTTTTGTGTGTTCCTAGGTCCTACCCTAACACATCCAAGCAACTAGTTCCACTTTTCTACACCCTTGCGATGTCGTTGCCGGGTGCAGACGTATAAGTCTGGTTTTTCACCAACAGAGCTAGGGTTTCAGTGGAGAGGTGGTCCGGATTGTCTTGATCCCACCACAAGTTAGGGGTGACATGACTGTGTGTACAAGTTTGTTATTGGTTTTGGATGGCAAAGATTGCACTCTCGGGTTTGACCGGCTTCACTGGCATCCACTTTTCCCTAGGGAGTTTACATGCACTTGTAGCCAAAAAGTCCAGTATCAGCCAAACGAGAGGGAATCTTATAATGAGTTTGGTTCTAACTTTGTTTTGTTTTTTCCTAGGGACTACCCAAACACATCCTAGCAACTAGTTCCACTTTGCTACCCTGTTTTGATGTCCTTGTCGGGTGTAGACGTATAAGTCTCGTTTTTCTCCAATGTGGTTAGGGTTTCACCGGAGAGGTTAACCGGATTGTATGGACCCCAACACAAGCTAGGGGGTTCCACACCATATTTTTACAAGTGTTTCATGGGTTTGGTATGGAAAAGATTGTACTCCCAGGTGTTACCGGCTTCATCGACATCCACTTCTCTCTGGGGAGTTTACATGAATGTCTCGTGCAGACAAACCGGTGACAATCTTCTAAAGAAATGGGTTCTAACTATGTTTTGTGTGTTTATAGGGACTATCCTAACACAACCAAGCAACTAGTTCCACTTTTCTATTTCCTTTTCAATCTGTTGCCGGATGTAGACGTATAAGTGCGGTTTTATTCAACGGGACTAGGGTTTCACCGGAGAGGTTCTCCCGAGTGTCTGGATCCGAACACAAGCTTTGGTGTGCCATAGCATGTGTGTACAAGTGTGTTATGAGTTTTTTATGGAAAATATTTCTCTCCCTGGTGTGACCGGCTTCACCGGCATCAACTTCTCTCTAGGGAGTTTACATGCACTTATAGCCTGAAAGTCCCGTACCGGCATCAATTTTCTGAAGAGTTGGGTTCTATCTTTATTTTATGTATTCCTAGGTCTTATCCTAACACAACCAAGCAACAAGTTCCACTTTCCAACCCCCTTTCGATGCTGTTACCGGGTGTAGACAAATAAGTATGGTATTTCTCCAGCGGGACTAGAGTTTCTCCTGAGAGCGGCGCGGGAGCGTCTGGATCCCAACACAATATGGGGTGGTACCATACCATGTGTGTACAAGTGTTTTATGGGTTTTTTATGGAAAAGATTGCACTACGGGTGTGATCAACTTCACCGGCATCCACTTCTCCTGGAGAGTTTACATGAACTTATACAATTTCAGTTTATCTTTGAACTCTTGACAAAAATCTAAAACTTGAAATATGTAGAAAACCTGATCTACCATTCTGAGAAGAATAAATTAATATTATTGTTACATATTTACCAAATGATAAATCTCATGGGCTAGAGGTTCTTAAAATGACCCAATAAGGCATATTGGAACGTTAATAGACTTGATATTGGAGCGCGTATCGAGGAATTCTTTGATGTGAAAATATCCTTATAAAGTGTAACCTCATATGTCATCACTATGGTTCGTAAAGTTACTGCTTCAATTATACATAGTGATTCTGGACAGTTCTCCATGCGGAATAGTTTTTTTAGGTTTATTAAAAATCCCTCAACAAGCAGGATATAAAACATGAATTTTATCATTGTTCATCGAAACTAATGTGGCTTCCTATATATAAGACATACTAAAAATTATTTGGATTGGTATTTTGAATGCTTATATCAATGTTGCAAGTCTTTTACTCGGATCATTACTCTGAAATTATATTTTGAAAAGATTTTACAAAAATACAGCACAAACAAATAGTTAATATCCCAGAAAAGAAATTGTCTAAAAATGAATAATTAAAGTTGGTCTCCATTGTTTTAAGCTTTAGTACAATGTATATCATGTTAATTAGTGTACCATCAGGAAACTAGTTATTGCAAAAGAGGTGGAAGACAAGGGGCACCCTCTTTATCTCATCCTTATTGTACATGTTGCTGATGTGTGCAAACTGTTGGTAATAAGGCCATGCACCAAGGATTTATTACAGGCTCATAAAATATTCTTAGAAGTATTGAAGCCCCAATAATCTAATATGTTTATGATGTTTGGTAATTCTTCAAGTAGATACCATGCTTGTCATCTACCATGTAGCATTTTTTGCACTCTTTTGCCAAATCACCTAGTATGGATGTCAATTATCAGACCTCAAACATTATTCCTATAAATTTGGAAGAGTAGAGATTTTTCTAGTACCATAAGTTTAGGTTAGGATCCATTCCTTTTACATAAATTGGATAACATTTGGGCATAACTGAACCCAATGGGCCGTTTCTTGCATATGGTTTAACTGAGGGAACAATGTTTCCTCAGATTGTCAATTTTCTTATGGTGGCATATTGTTCATCGCGATATTAGTACTTCCTATTTGCATATTTTCTAATGTCTAGACCAGATATCCCGACGACTATTAAGAACCAAATAGAAAATACATGCGATAGTTTTATGCGAATGATATACCCTTCTGCACCTACTCCTGCTACTTACTACAAGGTTTGCATGCCAGCGAATCAAGGTGGATTGGGTGGTAAACATTGATGTGAAGAAAGGGCCCCGAATTATCAAAATCCTTCACAACTTTCTCAATAGATCCCCAGGCAAACTTGATCTATATTAAACACCTACTATACTATTGGTACAATTCCTGGAATTCACAAGGTGGGCTCCTTCGGGTGGGCATCAAAACCACAACCTCTCGGCATGTAAAAATCACTGGATGAAGTTCAACGTAGGAGATCAAAAATCCGCTGACTTACCCCCCCCCCCCCCCACACACACACACACCCCGATATATTTCTTTTGCTAAATATATGAAGCACACATGCCATCAATTTTTCCAACATTGGTGCCTTGATGATTTATTAAAATTGCCTCTTTCTACTGAAGCTTACTGGGCATTTCATGGCATGGAAAATATCCGTGAACACCATCATATTCTATGGTATGGACAAGAACCTTCATGTTTTATCGTATATTTGAGGAAATTAGCAATACTCCTGTATCGAAACACATAAGGATCTAACTTGGTATAGTCATTTACTTTCCATTTTAGATGGACTTGGGATAGTTCCTACCAGCCTAAACATAGAGGTCTTTTTTCTCGATATGCCCTTTTGCCACAAATCGCTATGGTAATGTCCTAAAAAAAGGGATCTTTCCCCGCAGAAAGATTTGTTTCTGATATCAAGGAGAAGTTGAATGCGAATTTGCATTGATCATTACTGTTTTAGCAGTGTGGGTCATCTAGGTTGTTAGAAATATAAGATTTAAGATTTGAGAAACCTAGTTTTTAGAGATGGAAAACAGTTTATTTGCATGAGCTAGCTATAGTTTGTGAGAAACCTAGTAAAAAATATGCTCAATATTTAAGTGGGTGGCTAAGTGGCCTTCAATGTAATTTTTTCTTTCATGTTTTAACACACCTGTAACACTTTTGAAGATCTTACATCTATTACAAAAGGCAATTTTGCACTATATTTTCAAGTGATTCTCCATAGAAAATGAAAAAAGATTGCAATAGTAAGGTTGATGCAGACATCCTGTGTGTGTTTTTTATTAGGAAAACGCTTGCAGAAGCTCTGTCTTTCCATAAAAATATATTTGCAGGAAATATTTAACTGTTACTGGGCGATCTCTGTATTGTTGTGCGCCGAGAAATTGTGAGCAGTTTACCACAACTTGGCCACACTTTTGGCTAGTAAAACGTGCCATAATAGAAAAACTTACGTTATGTTTGAACTTATGTCATGCAATCAATTTAACAACGGCTGCAATGCGGTACCAGTGTACCAAAAGAGTACAAACATTGTACGGTAACTCATCCCAATAAATGGAACAGACAAAGCTGATTGAGCCAACTTAGGAGACGGCGAGATGCAACTGGTCGCATGTACACACACGTGCGAGCATGCACGTATCACATCAGTGAGTTGATTGACCTGGCCTTCACAGGCTTCCTCCACTTCTTCTTGGCGGGGATCTTCCTCTTGATGTTGCCGGCCGGTTCGCCGTCGCTGCTCGTCTCATCGTAGCCTGCGATCTTGCCCATGTTGCCATTGTCACACCTAGGCTCATTGACGACGGGCGCTGATGTCACCGCTTGATTGACGACGACATCAGCTTGGGCCTGAGCTGGAGTAACATCAGAGTGCTCTTCGGGAAGCAGTGTCTCCTCTACCTGTGTGCTTGATCCGCGGGATGGGCCATGCCCGGTGTAGAAGTAGAATGCACCGTCCGCAGAGGACCTCTTCTTACCAATCCTACGTGGCCTGGAACTGCCGGGGAGCTTCTGGTCATACTGGATATCCTTCTTCTTGCGTTTCCAGACTCGTCCGCTGGCATCGTCCTCGCTCACCTCTTCCTTTTCCTTCTCCTTCCTTGGCTTTGGTTTGCTCTTGTTTTTCTTTTTCACCGTCTTTTGTGAAGCCTTGTTTTCCTCAGCGAGGTGGAGTTCATGGATGGCATCCTCGACCATGTCCACAGCCATGTCCTTTTCCTCCTCATCTTCCTTGATGGAGCCAACGGGCGTGATGGCCGGGACTTCCTTCTCGGCCTCCTTGATGAAGCCGGCAGGTGTGATGGCCGGGACATCCTCCTCGCCCACATTGATGAAGCCCGGAGGCGTGACGGCCGGGAAGAGCCAGCTAGCTCGCCTTAGGAGAGGCACGGAATTTTCCTCCACGAAGCGCTGGTGCTCCTGAATGAGATGGAAATTCAGAAACATAAATACAGGTTGGTACTTGCCATTTTTGTAGTGGTACTACCTAGTATAGGGCTCGACCTGTGGACGAATTTGATTTCAATTCTAGACGGCCGCGCCGCCACCGGCCGACTGGCCACAGATTACCGCGCGCGATGGAATGAAACAAGCGTTGGCCGGCGATTTCAGCCCTAACCACGGAGACAAGACAGGCCCGGATTCCCTATCTATTTTGAAATTGGAGGCAAGCAAAGCCCCCACACGCAGAGGTAGGTATGGAGGCGGATATGCTTCTCTACATACCTCGTTCCAGGGGCGGCGTGCAAATGGAATGTACAATAATACGAGAGTGGAGCGAGAGGAAGTAAAGGGGAACGGATTACGTACCTGGGGATCCGAGAGGTCGAGCTGGTTCATGAGGTCCACCGGATTGAAGCATGTCGGGCAGGGCTCCGGCCCAGGGGAGGAGGTGGTCTTGGATGCGGCGCCGGCGTTGGATCCGCGAGTTGGCGGCGGGGGCAGCTCGAACCGGGGCAACAGGGGCGGCAGCTCGAATCGGCGCGGCGCGGAGACGGGGACGGCGGCGCCGAGCAGGCGGGAGGCGCTCCTGCGAATCCGCATGGCTTGCCGCCGGGGGATGGAGTGGAGCGAGGCGGGTCTGGACTCTGCAGATCTGGGCGGTAGCTTCTACCTAGGGTTTGCGATTTGGATGGGAAGGTGGATAAATGGTCGCGATGGGGCAGGACGAGACAAAGAAGCGGAGTGTGAATCTGTGATGTGGTGGACGGCCCACTTGACAGAGAGAGCGCCGATTTTCTCTTCTTCCGGGAGAGTGAGTTATGGAAGGTGTGTACGACAGGAATTTTGTAGCCAGGCGGGAGGCGCTCCTGTGAATCCGCATGGCTTGTCGCCAGAGGATGGAGTGGAGCGAGGCGGGTCCAGACTCTCGAGATCTAGGTGGTATCTGTACCTAGGGTTTGCGATTTGGATGGTAAGGTGGATAGATGATCGCGACGGGGCATGACAAGACAAAGAAGCGGAGTGTTAATCTGTGATGTGGTGGAGGGCCCACTTGACAGAGAGAGCGCAATTTTCTCTTCTTCCAGGAGAGTGAGTTATGGAAAGGTGTGTACGACTGGAATTTTGTAGGCACGCGGGCTGGTTGGCTTTACGCGCTCGCATCAATCTAGCACCTGGACCAAAAAAAAACAAAATTCCAATTGATCTGCTTCTTGGCCGGACTACAATTGAAGGAACAAATGAAGACAACTTGGTAGATTTATTATGTATGAAAGGGTTTCCAATGATTTTCAGTAATAGCAACAAGCTAGAGTTTGCTATGGAGTTTCAATACGACACACTCCATATCATCCACACCGATCTCATTATTATGTCCAAAAGGAATGGAAAAAACCAGCAAACTTAAACAATCTACATAAAACATTCAGATAGTGAAGGGGACCGAATCATGCTTCTTCTGACTTCAAAGATATCAACCGAGCGCGATACACTTCAAATTAGTATAATGGTTAATGTTGAACAAAACAAGACTGCTCAGCTATCTTTTTTAAAACCATATATATGTGTTTCTCGCTTCGAGATCACCCAAATGACAACTAAAATCCAAACGGCTATCTCTTTGATTTCCTGAGAAACTTTCAATTAAACATTAACTCATATATTTGGTTATCCCTATTCCTAGAGTCCAAGTGGAGACAAGATCAGGATTTGATCCCTGCCTTCTTCTGAAATACTTTGGTGAAGGGAAAATATAAATTCTAAGTTTGACACTGAGTGGTCTATTATAGTGGGGTTTAAAAAGATAATTTTAGGAAATTGTTAAATATCAGAGCCTCTTATCATGTCCCAAGCATTGCAAAAACATATTTTAAATAGTTGTATTGGGAGCTTGAAAAAATCTTAAGAGGTTGGGGAGCTAATTTTCAGAGTCGGTTTTAGACGGATAATAGTAGTTGCTTAATCGTCTTCTAAAAATTCTAATTTCTCGACCATCTTGGAACATGTTAACCATGTGGAATATGTTCCGATTTGTCTAATGGTAAATACTGAACACTAGAAGTGTGCTTAACCATCTTCTAAAAACAATATACTTGTCTCGCCCTCTAGATCGCCCAAATAACAATTGAAATCCAGACGGCTATCGGCCCTTTCTAACCTTCTGAAACCTTTATACTAAACATTAAAGCATCAATTTTATTAAACCTCTTCATAGAGCCAACCTAGAGACAAGACTATGGTGTATCCATGTCTTCTTCTGGTATACTTTGGTGCAGGGAAAATTTAGAAATCTAATATATTCTATTTTAACATTCACTGGTCTACTACAGTGGGTTTTAGATAGACAATTTCAATGAATGGTTGAAGATGAAAGCCTCTTATCATGGTCCAAACATGCAAAAAAAATCTGAAATCATTGTATTACGAGCTTGAAAAAATACTTAAGCTGTTGGGAAGCTAATCTTCCTAGTTCTATTACGGTAGAAAATGGAACTTGCTCAATCATCTTCTATAAATAGAAATTTTATAATGTTAACCTTGGGTCATATGTTCCGGTTAGACCAATGGTAAATAATGAACATGAAAAGGCTGATCAACATTTTTATGAATTCTCGCATCCTAGATCACGCAAATGACAACCGAGAAATCCAAAAGGCTATCGTTCTCCTTAATTTTCCTTAAACCTTTCAACTAAAAATTAACGCATCCATTTTATCATCCCTCTACTTATAATTCAATGCTTTTCATTAAAAGAAACAAGAGTTCACTATATAGTTTACGACATGGCACAACCAATATTAACCAAACTGATCATAACCATCTACAAAAGAGAAGAACAAGCTAAATGTGACATTCAGATAGTAAACGAGACCGAATCGTGACGCTTTTGACTCTGAAGATGTCAACCCCGTGTGCTACGTTCAAAGTGTTTCAATGGTAAATGCTGAGCAAAATAAAAGGGCTGCCCAACCATATTTTCTGAAAATGATATGTGTACCTCGCATTCCATATCGCCCAAATGACATCTAAAATCCTGACAGATATCGGGCCTCTCTAATTTCATGAAACGTTTCAATTTAACACTAATGCATCCATTTTATTTTCCATCTTCGTACAGTCCAAGTGCAGACAAGAATAAGGTCTGATCCGTGTCTCCTTCTGATATACTTTCGTCAAGGGGAAATTAAGAAATCCAACATATGTTGTTTTGACATTCAATGGCCTATTATTATGGGTTTTGATAAGATAACTTCTCACAAATAGTTGAAGTAGAAATCTTATTACCATGATCAAACTATGGCAACCAATATTTGAAATCATTATATTAAGAGGTTGTAGAGCTATTCTTCATAGTTGAGTTAAGACATACCACAACAGTCGGTCAACCATCTTCTAAAAACAATATATATTTATTGCCTTCCAAATCGCCCAAATGGTAGCTGAAAGCTCTACCAAAAAATAGACTTTGGAAATTCTCCTGACAAGTGGGGTATAGTGCTATTATTGGAATGAGAAAAGCTAAGAGATTTGGAACAAAATGGACTTCTCTGATCCGAAATTCTGCTTGTTGAATGGTATCCCTGTAAAGAATATATAACTTATAGAGGAGGTCTTGGGAAGTGTGATCCAATATCACCAATTTTATTTTTGAATACTATAGACTTATGGCTGACGAGAAATTTGAGCTTACTGTTCCTGATGACTTTGGAAAAAAAAATCCCATTGTTCAATACATGGAAAATCCGCTAACTTATCCCCCACCCCCCCTCCCCAAAATATTTATTTCTTTTGCTAAATATATGAACTTCACATTCCATCAAGTGCTCCAACATGAGAGCCATGATGATTTATTAAACTTTCCTCTTTGTACTTAAGCTTACCAGGAATTTCATGACATGCAAAATATTTGTGACCACCTTCATAATCTGAGAAATCCACAAGAACGTTCATGTATGATCCTATATTTGAGGAAATCAACAATACTCGTCTATCTAAGCCCACAACGTTCAAAAGTCATCATAGTCTACTCCTCTCCGTTCTAGATGGTTTTGGGAAAGTACCTACCTACCTAAACATAAAAAATATTTTTCTTGATCCTCCTATATGATAGGTTCAACACCCGAAAACTACTAGAAAGAGAACAAACAGCTTACAAAGAATAATTGTACAACCTGTCTTTTGCTAAGAGAGAAGACTAGCCTAATTCATCTTTATCAATGTAGCCCTTTTGTGACAAAATATGTTGTTTTGTTTGTCCTAAAAAAGAAGAACAGATCTTTCACCTATAGAAGATTTTTCTGAGATTATGGAGAAGATGAGTGTGCATTTCCAATGAAGGTTACGACTTTAGCAGTGTGGGTCATCTAGGAAGTAAAAAATATTAAGCTTTCAGATATGAGAAACCTAATTTTTAGATATGAAAGAATTTTATTTGCATGAGTTACTTATTGTTTGTGAGAAACCTAGTAAAATATGCCCAATATTTCAGTGAGTGGCTAAGTGGCCTACAATGTATTTTTTCTTTTATGTTTGAACATTCTCGTAACAATTTTAAATATCTTGCATCTATTACAAAAGGAAATTTGCACTATATTTTCCCTGTATTTCTCCATAGAAAACCCACTTGAAGAAAAATTGCAATAGTAAGGTCGATGTACACATCTGGTATTTTTTTAGGAAAACGCTTGCAGAAGCTCTGTCTTCCAATATAAATAATTGCGGGAAATATTTGGGTTCTATTTTTTTTTGTGTATTCCTAGGTCCCACCCTAACACATCCAAGTAACTAGTTCCACTATTCTACTTCCTTTCGACGTCGTTGCCGGGTGTAGATGTATAAGTCTTGTTTTTCTCCAGCAGGGCTAGAGTTTCAATGGAGAGGTGGTCCGGATTGTCTGGATTCCCCCACAAGCTAGGGGGTGCCATAACTGTGTGTACAAGTGTGTTATTGGTTTTGGATGAGAAAGATTGCACTCTTGGGTTTGACCGGATCCATATTGCATGGACCCCAACACATGCTAGGGGTGCCATACTATATGTGTACAAGTGTGTTATGGGTTTTGTATGGCAAGGATTGTACTCCCGAGTGTGATCGGCTTCATCGGCATCCACATATCTATGGGGAGTTTACATGAATGTCCCGTATCGGACAAACCAGTTGCAATTTTGTGAAGAAATGGGTTCTAACTATGTTTTGTGTATATCTAGGGCCTAACCTAACACAACCAAGAAACTAGTTCCACTTGTCTACCTCCTTTCGAATCCATTGACAGATGTAGACGTATAAGTGTGGTTTTTTCCAGCGGGGCTAGGGTGGAGAGGTGCTCCGGAGCATCTGGATCAGAACACAAGATGGGGTGTACCATACCATGTGTGTACAAGTTTTTTATCGGTTTTCAAAGGAAATGATTGCACTCTCGGGTGTAGGGAATTTACATGCGCTTATAGTTTGAAAGTCTTGTAGGGAATTTACATGCACTTATAGTTTGAAAGTCTTGTATCATACACACCAGAGGGAACCTTCTGAAGAGTTCGGTTCTAACTTTTTTTGTGGGTTCCTACGGCCTAGCCTAGCACATAAAATAAACTAGTTTCACTTTGACACCCCCTTTCGAAGCTGTTTCCGGGTGTAGACATCTACATGTCGTTTTTCTCTAGCAGGGCTAGGGTTTCATCGGAGAGTTGCTCCGGATTGTCTCTACCCAAACACAAGCTAGGGGGCTCCATACCACGTGTGTACAAGTGTCTTATGGGTTTTGGATGGCAAACATTGGACTCCGGGGTGTGACCGGCTTCACCGGCATCAACTTCTCTCTAGGGAGTTTACATCAAAGTCCCGTATCGAACAAACCGGCAGAAATCTTCTAAAGAATTGGGTTCTAGCTCTATTTTGTGTGTTCCTAGCTAGTGACTTCCCTAACACAACCAAGTACCTAGTTCCACTTTTCTAGCCCCTTTCGACGTCGTTGCCGGGTGTAGACGTATAAGTCTGGTTGTTGACTAGCGGGGCTAGGGTTTGACTTGAGAGGTGCTCCGGGGCATATGGATCTGAACAAAAGCTAGGGGGTGATATACCATGTGTACTGTACAAGTGTGTTACGGGTTCTGTATGGCAAAGATTGCACTCCCGTGTGTGACCGGCTTCACCGGCATCCACTTCTCTCTAGAGAGTTTACATGCACTTATAGCGTGAAAGTCCTGTACCGGACAAACTGGAGTGAATCTTGTAAAGAGTTGGGTTCTATCTTTATTTTGTGTTTTCCTAGATCCTGTACTAACACAACCAAGCAACTAGTTCCATTTTTCTACCCCTTTCGACGCCGTTACCGGGTTTAGACATATAATTCTTGTTTTTTTATTGCGTGGCTAGGGTTTCACCGAGGAGGGGCTCCGGAACGTCTAGATCCCACCACAACCTAGTGGGTGACGTACCATGTGTGTAAAACTGTGTTATGGGTTTTTTATGGCCAAGATTGCACTCCCGGGTGTGACACCGACATTCACTTCTCTCTAAGGAGTTTGCCTGCACTTATAGCCTAAAAATCCCGCATCAGACAAACCGGAAATAATCTTCTGAAGAGATGGGTTCTAGCTTATTTTGTGTGTTCCTAGGTCCCACTGTAACACAACCAAGCAACTAGTTCCAGTTTCAAACCCCCTTTCGACGTCGTTTATCGGGTGTAGATGTATAAGTTTGTTTTTTCTCCAGCGGGGCTAGGGCTTCACCTGAGAGGGGCTCTAGAGCGTCTGGATCCCAACACAAGCTAGGGTGGTACCATAACATGTGTGTACCAATGTTTTATTGGTTTTCGATCGAAAATATTGCACTCCGGGGTGTGACCGGGTTCACCGGCATACACTTCTCTCTAGGGATTTTACATGAACCTATACCTGAAATTCCCGTATCGGACAAACCGGAGGAAATCTTCTGAAGTGTTGGTTTCAGAATTTTTTTGTGTGTTCCTACGGCCTACCCTGACACAACCAAGCAACTAGTTCCACTTTTCAACCCCTATTCGACGCCCATACAGGGTGTACGTATAAGTTTGGTTTTTCTCGAATGGGGCTAGGATTTCACGGGAGAGGGGCTCCGGAATGTTTGGATCCCACCAAAAGCTAGGGGTGCCATACCATGTGTGTACAAGTGTGTTATGGATTTTTGGAGGCAATTATTGCACTCCCGGGTGTGACCGGCTTCACCGGCATCGACTTTTCTCTAGGGAATATACATGCACTTATAGCCCAAACGTCCCGTAACGGACAAACCGGAGGGAATCTTTTGAAGAGTTGTGTTCTACCTTTCTTTTGTGTGTTCCTAGGGCGTATCCTAAGGCCACAAAGAAACTAGTTCAACTTTCCTAACCCCTTTCATTTCCGTTACCGGGTGTAGACATATAAGTCTCGGTTTTCTCCAACGGAGCAAGTGTTTCACTTGACAGGGCTCCAGAGCGTATGGATCCCAACACATGCTAGGGTGTTACCATACCATGTCTATACAAGTGTTTTATGGGTGTTGGATGACAAATATTGCACTCCGGATTGTGACAGGCTTCACCTGAATCCAGTTCTCTCAAGGGAGTTTACATGAACTTCTACCTGAAAGTCCCATATCGGACAAACCGGAGGGAATCTTCTGAAGAGTTGGGTTCTAAATTTTTTTTGTGTGTTCCTAGGGCCTGCCCTAACAAAACAACGCAACTAATTATACTTTTCAACCCCCATTCAATGCCCATACCGGGTGTGGACGTATAAGTCTGGGTTTTCTCCAACGGGGATAGGGTTTCACGGGAGAGGGGCCCTCGAACATTTAGATCACAACACAAGCAGGGGTGGTACCATACCATGTGTGTACAACTGTTTTATGGGTGTTCTAAGGAAAACATTGCACTCCCGAGTGTGACTGGCTTCATCAGCATCCACTTCACTCTAGGGAATTTACATGCATGCATAGACTAAAAGTCCCGTATCGGACAAACTGGAGGGAATCTTCTTAAGAGTTGGGTTCTATTTTTGTTTTGTGTCTTCCTAGGTCCTAAACTAACACATCCAAGCAACTAGTTCCACTTTTATACCCCCTTGCGACGCCGTTGCCGGGTGTAGACGTATAAGTCTGGTTTTTCACCAACAAGGCTAGGGTTTCAATGGAGAGGTGGTCCAGATTGTCTTAATCCCACCACAAGCTAGGGGTGCCATAACTGTGTGTATAAGTTTTTTATTGGTTTTGGATGGCAAAGATTGCACTTTCGGGTTTGACCGGCTTCACTGGAATCCACTTCTCCCTAGGGAGTTTACATGCGCTTGTAGCCTAAAAGTCCCATATCGGACAAACCAGAGGGAATCTTATAATGAGTTTGGATCTAACTTTGTTTGTTGTGTTCCACTTTGCTACCCTGTTTTGATGTCGCTGCCGGGTGTAGACGTATAAGTCTCATTTTTCTCCAATGTGGTTAGGGTTTAACAGGCGAGGTTAACCGGATTATATGGACCCCAACACAAGCTAGGGGGTGCCATACCATATGTGTACAACTGTGTTATGGGTTTGGTATGGCAAAGATTGTACTCCTAGGTGTTACCGGCTTTATCGGCATCCACTTCTCCCTGGGGAGTTTACATGAATGTCCCGTATTGGACAAACCGGTGGCAATCTTCTGAAGAAATGGGTTCTAACTATGTTGTCTCTGTTTATAAGGCCTATCCTAACACAACCAAGTGATGACCCACAAGTATAGGGGGTGTATCGTAGTACTTTCGATAAATAAGAGTGTCGAATCCAACGAGGAGCAGAAGGTGTTGACAAGCAGTTTCGATGAAGGAATAACTGTAAATACTGGAAAATAGATTTGTAGGGGTTTTTGATATTGCAGATAACTAAAGTGAGAGTAAATAAAATGCAGTAATAATAATTGAAGCAAGTGGCCCAATCCTTTCTTCGGCAAAGGACAATCCGGTGAGTTTACTTATGATTAACAAACGTTCTCGAGGACACACGGGAGGTTTCTGTCAAGTACTTTTGTTCCATGCAGCTGAATAATGTTAGGTGTTTTCATAAGTGTTGTGTGGGTGAACTTATGCTAATGTACCGTCCTATCCAATACTAATACATACTTGTGATTATACCCCTTGCAAGCATCCACAACTACAGGAAAGTAATTAAGAAATAAATCTAACCACAACTTTAAACTCCGGGATCCTACGCTCCCTCGTGTAAAGGTTTTCTAACAGGGGTTTAGGTTTCTGTCACTCCGGCAACCCCACAATTAGTAGCCAAATATGCGATGCATTCCCCTAGGCCCATAAATGGTGAAGTATCATGTAATCGATGTTCACATGACACCACTAGAAGAATAACACCACAACTTAAATATCAAGCATTAAATATTATTCAACATTACTTCATTATTAACAAATTGACGTCTCCCATGTCCTCGAGAACAACACGTCATATGGATCATGATTAGAGGTGATATAATGGATGATGAGGGTGATGGTCCTAGTGGTGATGACGATGATGATGATGATATTGATGATGCTCGAAGTGATGACGGTGCCGATGGTGGTGATTTCCCCTCTCTAGAGAGGAATTTCCCCGGCAGATTTCTCCCCGCCTGAGAGCTTTTCTCTCTCGGGTGTTTTCCGCCCTGAGGCGCTGGCGGAATAATTCTTCGACGATGGAATGAGGCTTAGGGTTTCCTAGGGGACAGGCACGCCAAAAATATCCCCAGAGGTGGGCTAGGGTGGCCACACCTATAGGTGGCGCGACCAAGGTGGGGCGCGCCACCCCATGGCGTGGGCCCATGGTGGCCCCCCTCTAGCTCTCCTTCTGGCTGTGTTCTTCCTCTAAACTTTTAGGACATCCCCGGTGTCCCACTTATTCTTCTGATCTTCTGAAATATGGTATCCCCACGGTGCTTTTTCCATCAGATTCCTGGTCCCGGTGTTTATTCTCCAAAAATTATAAAACATGCAAAATAAGATAAAATAACATAAGAGATACATCATAACATGAAATATATCGATGAATAACAGAAAATTATGATATAAAATAGTAATGCAAAATGGACGTATCAACTCCCCCAAACTTAGACGTCGGTTGTCCCCAAGCGGAACTGAACTCAGAAAACATGACCACAGATTTATGGAGTGAAGAGTCGATAAATAAAATACGGACAAGAAGTATCACATCTATCTATGCACCAATCATTATGGACAACAACTTCCTATCATATAACCTAACTTGAAACGAGTAATGGTAGTCACAAACAAAGATGCAAAGAGAGAATCAAAATTGGTAATGGAGAACTTCATTCTTGGTCAGAGAACATTTAATGATATCCTGCTTATCTTAGGTGAAGTCTTTATAAATAGGCTCATCTTGTAGAGCTTAACATGTTTAATTATAACAATTATTTTAGAATGATTCATAGCTTTTCAAAGTAATATTCATTCAGATAATAAAGCATGTGCTAAACAAAGAAGGATACGCCGCCCTGAAGTCATTTATTTGCTTCTTTAATGAAAAACGCCACGAGGAGCAGGTTGGAAAGAAAAAGGAGGAATCATGATTGAATAAATCAACATATAGATGATGAGATCACAACAACTCAAATGCTTGCTGGAGACAGAGAGAAATGGGTTTACCGACTCAACATAAAAGTAAATGAAGGGCCCTTCGCAGAGGTAAGCATGGATCACTCATGTGCTAGTGCTTTTATTTTATTAAACAGAGGTATTGAAAACATTTTGAAGAAAAGTGTATGCTTATGTCAACGAATGGTAAAGAGACAACACAGTACGTCACAAGCCAACTAGACTTCATAAGAGAGACTCCCATATGAGGGACGCAACTGGTGTAGAAGGTCATCCCTCATTCTCTTTTGTTTACACGATTATGCTTTGAATGATAAATCAGGGGCAAAAAATAGTGAAGAGAATTTGTGTATTAGTTTTGGGGCTGGTGATGCTTGCGCTGGGATACCCCAAGAGGAGGGTGTGATGAGCATAGCACTAGGAATTTTTCCCCTTAGTTAAGAACCAGGGTTATCAATCCAGTAGGAGAAGGAGGACCTTCGGAAGGTTGATGCCACTGATGGTGGTGCTGGCGCTTCACCGGTGTCAGCAACAACGTGGAACCTGCACACAGCACAACCAAAATACATTGCCCCTACGGTACAGTGAGGTTGTCAATCTCACAGGTCTTGCTGAAAACAAACATTAGACGTATAGTGTAGAAAACAGTTGTATGCTTGCAGAAAGTAAAGAGAGCGGGAAATTGTTGTGGTTTCTTTAACAGTGTGGAAAAATGGACGGGGGTTCATAAGTTCACTAGTATTGTCTCTCCATAAAAGATAGCATGCTGGGTGAACAAATTACAGCTGGGCAATTGACAAATAAAGGTTGCACCGTAGTGCACATTATAACATGATGATTACTATGATATTTAGTGCGGGATTACAACAAGATACATAGACCGACATCCATATGCATCTATGACTAATAATCCACCCTCAGGTTATCATCCGAACCCCCATAGGTATTAAGTTGCAAGCAACAGATAATTGCATTAAACAAAGTGTGTAATGTAAGCAATGATTATACACGCGGGTACTCTCACCGTTGTTTTCTCCCTAATGGCAAAACCACATCCTCCCCCTTCACGTTTTTGTCACTCGAGCAAGGCAACAAGGAGGCATGAACCCACTATCAAGCATAAATACTCCCTATTGGAGTCACTAGCAACTACTTGGCCAGAGCAACCAGTAGCAACGGAAAGCATGCAAGATCACAAATAGCATATGCAATAAAGACTATAATCAAATTGGCATAAGGTCAATATTCATCGGATCCCAGCAAACACAACTTATAGAATTACATAAGATCGATCTCGATCATGATAGGCAGCTCACAAGATCTAAACATGGAGGCATATGAGGAGAAGACAACCATCTAGCTATTGCTATGCACCCGTAGTCTAGGGATGAACTACTCACACATCACTCCGGAGGCAGGCATGGTGATGTACAAGTCTAGGGATGAACAACCATCTGGTAGGGTGCCGGAAAACAGCTCCAGAACCTTCCTTATCTAGGGTTGACGGTGACGGCGGCTGCGGAACTTTTTCGTGGATTTTGATGAGGTCCTTAGGGTTTTCCATCCAGGGGGCTTAAATAGGTGAAAGGGAAAAAGCGGTGGAGCTCCAGGGGCCTCACACCCATAGCTAGCGCGGCCAGGGGGACCCACGCCAGCCTATGGTGTGGCCCCCCTGTTGCCCCTCTTCGACTCCTCTTCGGTCTTCTGGATGCTTCCGGGGAAAATAGGACTTCCGGGCTTTGAATTTTGCAATTCCGAGAAAATTTCCAGAACAACTTTTATGAAACTAAAAACAGCAGAAAACAGGGAACCGGCTCTGTGGCATCTTGTTAGTAGGTTAGTCCGGAAAATTTATAAAAATGACATAAAGAAGGGAGAAAACATGTAGCAATTGGCATAGTATAATCATGGAGCATCAGAAATTAGGGATACGTTTATGACGTATCAAGCATCCCAAGCTTAGTTCCTACTCGTCCCCGAGTAGGTAAACGATAAAACAATAATTTCTGAGGTGACATGCTACTAACATAAACTTGATCAATCTAATGTAAAAGCATATGCACGCTGAGATTATAAAACTTTAAACACAGGCATGAACAATAAAACTTTAATAATATATAATGGCAATTACATTGCATCACGAAGGGTAACTCAAATAAAGGATCATAAATAATAATGCAAAGAAAGGTAAACATTTGTTTCAGGTATAGAGAAAGGATGGTAAAGTGGTATTTCGCTAGTCCTTAAGAGTGGGAAAAAATATAAATGCCAGGACACTTTCAAAGTTCAGGAGGAAGACTAGAACAAATAATATCACATCATGAAGTAATTATTGAGGTTTATGGGACAAATGCACATAAAACATGGAATGGCAAAAATGCTCTCTCAACTGTGCATAAAGTTAGAAGATGGAGACTCAACATAAAAGTAAAAGAAAGGCCCTTCGCGGAGGGAAGCAGGGATCACTCATGTGCTAGAGTTTTTTATTTTATAAATCAGAGGTATTAAGAGATTGACATTTGTGGAGGAATGTCTATATTTTAGGAGGGGTGTATGCGAGTATCAACGAGTGGTAAAGAGACAATATAGTACGTCACAAGCCAACTGGATTCACAGGAGCGGCTCCCATGGTGAAGGGCGCAACTGGTGTAGAAGGTCATCCCTCTTTCTCTTTTGTTTACACAATTATGCTTTGACTGATATGATCAGGGGCAAAAATAGTGAAGAGAATTTTTTTTGTATTAATTTGGGGTTGGGCACCCCGCTGAAAGCTCTTCTATCATTTGGATAAGCGGATGAAGCCACTAGTCCATGGTGCAAAATCCAATCAACAAGTGAGATAAAGATTCTCTATTGACGTCCTCATGAGCAAAAACAAGAACACAAAGCAGGAATAATTTTGAAGGTTTTAAAGGTAACGCATGAGCAATTTACTTTGGAATGGCAGTTAAATACCACATATAGGTAGGTATGGTGGACACAATGGGAAAAACTTTGGTTTAAGGGAGTTTGGATGCACGAGTAGAGCTCATACTCAGTACATGTGGTGGCTAGCAAAAGACTGGGAGCGACAAATCAAGAGAGCATAAGAGCCATAATGATGCATAGCGACATAAGCATCATTAATTAAAACATAAGCAGTATCACAAGTTCAAAAACTAAGTGGTCATGGAGGTTATTCGTGACTGGTTTGTAGTCATAAACATGGTGTGAGCATGCGCCAAGTCAACCAAATAAAACATTCGAAAGAGAATACCATATATTCATGCTTTACTATGACAAGAACAACTCATGAATCTTTAAATACATATTAAACACTCTCAGCTATTTAAGGCTATTGATGCTACTCAATAACCACAAGGCTTTAAAACTAAAATAACATTTAGCATGGCATGAAAAAGTTCT
Organism: Alopecurus myosuroides; assembly: GCA_028641055.1. Lineage (NCBI taxonomy): Eukaryota > Viridiplantae > Streptophyta > Magnoliopsida > Poales > Poaceae > Alopecurus > Alopecurus myosuroides. The sequence continues at coordinate 52,416,540 of CM054057.1, forward strand.
AGCCACAGTCTATACAAGCTTCTACTAGTACTTTTATGGATTCTACTTCAAGCAGCAGTTTTCTTTCTCCCAACAAGCACCATACAAAACATGCTTTAACAAAAATACTCTTTTTATATACATCAAGAAAACATGAGAGTACTCACATAACACTAGTAAAACGAACAACTCTGATAAGAGATGCATGCAAACCATGAGCTAAATAAATGCAACAGCTAGACAGAGATTAAAAATACAACGTATTCTCATGAAAAAGCGGAGCGTGTCACTCTCCAATAAAAGAATGCTGGGGTCCAACCAAGCTTATTATGAAAGTAAAAAAAAAACTAAAAGCAAAAGCAAAAGCAAACTAAAAAGAAAAATAAAAGACGCTCCAAGTAAAGCACAATTTTTTTAGAAATGGGGATAACCCCGGCCTCTGCATGGAGTGATGCACACAGCCTTTATTACTTATTAAGATCCAGTGTATCAAAGAGTTTACAAAATTTTAGGCCCTTACAAAACCGGAAAATCTCCTTCTGACGAAACAGCAAAAACCAAAGAACTACGAAAGCCTATTATGATGCTGCCACGTATGACGGGAGAAAAAATCTTGTGCCACCGTAAGGAGACGAGTGCAGCCATCCACCATAAGCTTCCTCTGATCTGAAGGGAGTAAGAAAGCCCATAGCTCGATCCAATGTGCTGCCGAGTAAATAACCTGTAAGACATGAAAATGGTTCTTCATGTTAAAAGCAACAATATTTCTGCATAACCAGATGGCCCAACAAATGGCCGCCACACCAATCCTAATCCTTCTTTTAGTCTTAACATCAATCCCATTCAGCCAATTCCCAAACATATTAGTCAAGTTGGAGGGAGGAGGAATATTAAAAGTACAAAAAACCACACGCCAAATGAGTTTAGCAAAAGGGCATAAAATGAATAAATGATTTGTTGTCTCCTTGTTCCCACAAAAGGAACAAAGCACGTCACCTTTCCACCCTTTTCTAGCTAAATTATCTTTAGTCAGAATCACCTTCTTATCTAAAAACCACATGAAGATTTTGCTCTTTAGAGGCATTTTTAATTTCCACAAATAGGTTTTGAGAAAAATAGTATGTCCATTCATCATGTCCTCGTACATAGTTTTAACAGATTAACTCCCATTCTGAGTCAGTTTCCAATGAAACCTATCAGTATGAGAATTAAGGGATACATTCATCGGACGCAAGCATAAATGAGACCACATATGCCAAGTAATGCCTACTAAATTCCTACGAAAGGAAATATTAATCGGTGGTGCATTCTCGAACACATCAGCAACCGATACATTTTTAAACTGCACAATATTATATAAAATAGGATATTGAACGGAAAGGGGGATTTGTCCTAACCAAATATCCTCCCAAAATCTAGTTGTTTCTCCATTTCCAATCTTAAAAGAACCTCTACTAAAGAAATCCTTCTTAAGTCTCATTAAACCCTTCCAAAAAGGAGAATCAGTAGGTTGTGCTTCAACATGAGCTAAAGATTTGCTATTTAAGTATTTATTATGCAGCAATTCCTGCCAGACACCCTCCTCATTAAGTATCTTAAACAGACATTTAGCCAATAAACACTTATTCTTTAACTCAAGCACTTCCACACCCAATCCACCTTGATCTTTAGGTCTACAAATAATGTTCCATTTTGTTAATCTATATTTTCGCTTGGTCTCATCACTCTGCACGAAAAAACGTGATCTATAGAAATCAAGTCGCTTACGAACACCTTTAGGAATCTCGAAAAAGGATAACATAAACATGGGTAAACTTGTTAACACAGAATTAACAAGAACTAAACGATCCCCATAGTATAATAATTTCCCTTTCCAGCACCCAAGTTTGTCCTCAAAACGACTCTCCACTGGGTGCCACTCAGAGTTTTTAAGCTTTCTGTGATGAATAGGAATTCCCAAATATTTAAAAGGTAACGAACCAGACTCACAACCAAAAATTTGTTTATACTGGTTCTCTACCTCCTTAGCCTTACCAAAGCAGAAAACTTCACTCTTGTGGAAATTAATCTTGAGACCCGACAATTGCTCAAAGATACACAAGATTAACTTAAGATTTAGAGCTTTATCCAAATCATGCTCTAAAAACAAAACAGTATCATCAGCATATTGAAGGATAGACAAACCTCTCCTTCAACTAGGTCTGGAATAAGACCTCCAATTTGTCCATTTTCCTTAGCCCTAGCAATTAGAATAGCAAGCATATCCGCAACACTGTTAAAAAGAATAGGTGACAGAGGATCACCCTGCCTAAGTCCTTATCTCGTCTGAAAGTAATGGCCAATAACATTGTTTACCCTAATACCTACACTTCCTCCCTGAACAAATTGTAAAATCATATCACACCATTCCTGAGAAAACCCCTTCATACGTAAAGCCTGAAGAAGAAAAGGCCACTTAACCTTATCATATTCCTTCTCAAATCAATTTTTAAAATTACCCCATCCAATTTGTTCCTCTTAAGGTCATGAATGATTTCGTGAAGGATAAGAACTCCTTCCAAGATGTTGCTCCCAGGCATGAAAGCTGACTGAGAAGGTCTAACCACCTTTTGCACTATCTGAGTAATACGATTAGTACCCACTTTAGTGAAAATTTTAAAACTAACATTAAGAAGGTATATAGGTCTATACTGCTGAATTTGAACCGCATTATCATTTTTAGGAAGCAAAGTTATCACTCCAAAGTTCAGTTTAAACAACTGAAGATTACCTTGCTTGAACTCTAAAAACATGGCCATCAAATCAGATTTAATAACCTCCCAAAAGAATTTGTAAAATTCAGCGGGGAACCCATTAGGACCTAGAGATTTATTAGGCTCCATTTGAGATATTGCCTAAAAAACTTCTTCCACTAAGAAATCAGTAGTGAGAATATCATTTTCCTGTTGAGATAACTGCGGTATATCCTGTATATTACTTTCCACTAAGGATATACTATTTGGGGTCGAAGGCCCAAATTATTTCTTGTAATATTCAGAAATATACGTTCTCAAGTCCTCATCCCCAACAATGGTTCCCTCATCTTGCTCTAACTGAAAAATCATATTCCTACGATGTTTCCCGTTAGCAATAAGATGAAAATACTTGGTATTCTCTCCCGTCTCCAGAATATGTTTAACCTTAGCCCGTTGAGCCCATTTACTTTCTTCGTCTCTACGAAGGAGACAAAGGCGATCATTAGCGTCACGAAGAATACCCCTCTCACCTAAAGACAAAGCAACACTATTAGCCTTAATGTCCAACTCCTCAATAAAACTAATCAACTTATCCCTCTCAATCCTATACTTACCACTTTGGTTCTTAGCCCATCCCTTAAGAAAACGTCTTAGGTGTCTAATTTTATTCTGGCAAGCAGCAACAGTTGAATCACCCTTGTTAACAGCCGCCCATTCAGAAGAAACCATCTCAAAAAAGCCATCCATTCTGAGCCAAGAAAGCTCAAACGAAAAAGTACTCTTATTTCCAACGTGAGCACGAGCACCAAAATCCAAAAACAAAGGGGTATGATCCGAATCATTTCTAGCCAAAGCTTGAACGGTCGCAAGAGGGAATTTGTGCTCCCACTCCACAGAAGAAAGAACTCTATCTAGTTTCTCATAAGTTGTGTTAGCTCTCCTGCTAGCCCAAGTAAATTGTCTACCCGATAATTCAATTTCTTTCAAATCCAAACTATGAATAATGGCATTAAACATAACAGGCCATTTGGGATTGTAATTATTGTTATTCTTCTCTTCAGGTTTCCGTATTATGTTAAAGTCCCCACCCACCAACGAAGGTATTGTTTCATTTTCACAAATACGAACAAGCTCTGATAAGAATTTTGGTTTAAATTCATCGTGGACAGCAAAATAAACCGACACTAAAACCCACTCGAAACCATCATGCTTTGACTTGACAAAAAGTTTAATAGAGAAATCTCCTACATCCACATTCCTAACCTCTATAGATAAGGAGTTAATACCAATGATCATACCTCCTGATCTACCCCTAGGTGGTAGACAAAACCACACAAAATCCAAGCCCGAAGCTAGGTGATTAAGGAAAGATGGCGCAAAATGAGATCTCCCTGTCTCAGATAAAGCCAGAAAATCAAGTTTCCCCTCTTGGATACTCTCCTGAATAAAATGATGTTTACCCGGGTAAGGAAAACCCTCACTATTCCAGAACATGCCACACAAATTATGCATCTTTCTTATTATTAATACGATTAATCCGCACACTTCTACGTTTGTTGGACAAAGAATAATCTTTATTTTTCCTAGCTCTCTTTGTTTTCTCCACATCGACCACTAAATCAATTGGAGCAACATTAGTAGGAAAGCACTCTTCATCAACCAAATTTTCAGTAAGACTGGCAACCTTATTAAGAATTAAACTATGTGGCTGATGATCATAATTACTATCCAAATTATTATGAAGCATCGACAAAGTCCTATTCAAATCTCCCTCTTTAATTAACTTAGCAGACTCCAACCTCAAAGCACTAGAAGTACCCAAAGAAACTCCTAGGCTAGCCGCTCTATCAATAATATCAGAATCAGAGAAAGACAAAATCGAAAACTCTTATTAGAATTCAAAGAATTCGTACGTGCCCTAGTGTCCCTCCTGGCAGCGAGCATCATCGCCCTCTCCATCTGCGTGTCATCCGCATTATGCTGAGCCCAGATGCGGTCACTCGAACGACACCCGATGCAGTAACGTCCAGAATGCCGCCAAACTCCTCAATCAACTTCCTCGATCCTTCTAGCTTCGGGATACCAAAACCAGCAAAGGGAAACAATGGCAATGGAGTAATTGGGCTATTGAGCTCAGCCGAAGGATGAACCAAAGGTGACACAAGCAGCGGAGAACTAATCCCCGCATCCAAACTTGTAACACCTGAAACTACCGAAATAAAACAGTCAGAAGGACAAACAGAACTCGAGTATTGCAACTTACTAGCTGCCATACAAAGAAGAGCATCGGCATTAGCCCTTGTCTTATTGCGCACGGGCTCCGATGGTGCAACAGCACAAGGAAACGTACCATCAATAACAGGCTCGAAAACCCTTCCATTCGCAGCAAAACTCGTGCTCCCAGCCAGTGCAGTACAGGCGTTTCCCTCAACGTGCACATCCGCTGCCGTAGTCCCCCACCCTTGCTCACATTCTGCCATAGAAGGCATGACGCAACCAGTGCCTGCTGTAGCCACAAAAGAAGGCGGAACTGCTGCCGCCGCTGTGAAGGACGCAGCTGAAAACGTCTCTGCCGTGGCTGCCGCAGGCGCAGAAACCGGCAAAGACCCTATTGTGGCTGTCGTGGCCTCTGCCGCAGCCAGAAAACCTGCCGTGGCTGCCGTGGCCTCTACATCAACCAGAAATCCTACTGTGGGAGCAGAGGTAGGCAGATTTCCTGTCGTGGCTGCCGAGGGCACCAGTAACTCATCTACCTTCGAACTCTCTGAAATAAACTGACCCCCATTGTCTCCTAGCATACCTTGGTCCTCCGAAACATCATTGAGAGAGATTTTAGGAGAGAACAAAGCCGTGACCTCCTTCCTAGCACGATCGAAAGACTGACGTACCGAAGAAGAAAACACCAGCCCTAACTTGACCGTAGAAGTTATTGGCTTCTCACCACCGCCAGCATGATTAACATCAGTAGGTTGAGTAGGTTTCGGATCCGATGAAGATTCTGTTGTTTTGCCCATGAGTTCATTCACTTTATCTTGGAAGTCATCACCGAGTCCATCAGAATCATCATCACTCTCATCATCCCCCTCTCCACCCTCCATGTCCACATCATTAGTCGGTAGGGGCACATTCTCCTCCACCTCGAACGAAAGTCTATAAAAACCATCTTTAATAAACATCTAGAAACGCTTAGGGATCTTACGGTGATTTCTACAACCAATACGAATGCGAAGAATTCCATGTTTCCTAGTGAAGGGTATATCGATCTCCAGAGTCATACCAAACATGTCCCCAACTGCCTACAGAGCAAGATAATCACCAATGTGCAGGCTCGGAATCCCATCCACTCGCAGCCAAACCTTCGGAGGAGCATCTGCAGGTTCAGGGTCCTTAGTCCAGCTATCAATAGTGATCTCAAACGGACTATTAGGCACAATGCATCTCCCAAAAATCTTTAATCTCTCCAACTCAGTGCTATTCGGGAATTCAACCTGAAAAATATTATGCCACATACGAATAACATTCCAAACAAAGCTATCTGTCTGAACCAAATGCTGCAGCTGTCTAATGATCCCTGGAATGGTTAATTCACGCCCCGAAACAACAATCGAGGCTAACCGATGATTCTCCAATTTTGGCTTTCATGTTTATGTGCAAGGAAATTTGAAAAAGATCAGCTCCTCATGACCATACCCATAAACTAAATTTTTTGGCTTAGGGGTCGTCAACAAATGACACCGCCTATCCCCATGATCCGGGCCCTTGCAAATCTGATAGATAACAACAGTGCACGCCGTGGATCGGTGACCAGCTAGGCCACATCTGTAGCAATTTTTTGCTATCCTAGGAGCTCCATTCGTCACCGCGTTGGCAAGAGCAGTAGCCGAAACAATGCCACTGCCACGGTCTTGACGGACCACAGCCGTTATCGGAGCAGGTTCAGACACTGATGGAGGGATGATAACCCGGTAGGCCAATGCCAAGGTGTAACTCGGCCCAAAGGGAACCGCGCAAGACCCGGCTCAAGGAAAAGGAGCTTCTAGAAGGCCCAAGAAGTAGTGTAGGCCTCGTAATCCGGCTTGTGGGTTACGATAAGGAAATCTAGGGTTTGTATGCGGTGACTGGGTAGGACTCCGAGTGTGCCTTGGATAGGAAGCCAGGGGGCCGGGTAAGATATAAACCGGCTCCTAGGCTCAGAAACAACACGAGCTTTTACCAGATATTCGAGCTTCCCTGTAATACGAGAGTTGAGATTGTAACCCTAGATCGGAGACTCGGCGACTTGATTGCCAGGGCTACCAGATCGATTATTAGCATGATTTCCCCTGAGCTAAACCCTCTCCCAAACACCAGTGTCGATTTGCCCCAAGATAAGTTACCCCTGGTAACGTCTGCCGTGATTATCCCACGACAGTTGGCGCCCACCGTGGGGCCTGCGTCCAAGGGTGTTTACATCACGGGAGAAGCTCGGGAGAGCATGAAGAACCTCGTCATGGGTGAGATCTACACCAACCCCGAAGGAGAGAAGATGGTGGACGATTTTGGCTGGGGGCCAGAGTCGGATTTGCTGGATGCCGGATCTATCGTCACAATTGGCCGGGTCAACGTCTTCGTCGGCATGGTACGTACGTCCGGTTCAATTCCTGATAATGTTGAATATGATTCCGTGTCAGGAGGAGCGACCTGCGTTCAGTCGGATGGGGAAGAGTCGGTCGGGACGATCGATCCGATAGAAAATCCCACCACGAAGAGGGAACAGCCGGAGGAGCCGGCATGGACCCCGTGTGGCCGGGTCACGAGGGAGGATGATACCGATTCTATCCTGCACCTGCTGGAGGATCGGTACGAAGAGGATAGCTGCGATGAGGAAGAGTATGAATCTGCACCAGGCATCACGCGCCAGGTCGCGGTCTACACGGCCCCTGCAACCAATCTTAATCAGGGGGACGTGACTACGGCCGCGGTCGGAGCGGCGCGAGCGCTGGCTCAGCAACAAAATCCGGTTGATGGAAACCCGGTCATAGCCCGGGTTGACGGAGAGTCGGCTTCAGTCACCAGCAACACCCCGGAAACTGAATTGCAAAGAAACATGTTTGGGTTTACGACGAACAGAACGCCAGGAGCAGGACCATCGAATCCGCGAAATCCGGCTCTGTTCAACAATAACCTGATCTTGGATCCTACAGTGCTCGCAACGGTGATAACCCCGGAAAACGCAGCGGAACGCGCTGTGGATCTGGATGTGGCCCGCCGTGCATTGGATCAGCAGAGGAGAGATATGGAAGCTGAAAGGCAGGGGATAGCAGCGCGCCAGCGCGAGCTGGAAGAATTGGAAAATCAGCTCTAGGTTCAGTCGACCAGGATGCACAATCATAGATACCAAACGAGATTACCGGCAACGGGAGGAACTTTAAACCCGGCCGCGCTGTTTATCACACTCCAGGATCAACCAATTCCGGCTGTGAATCAGGAAACCGGACTTCAGCATGCAACCTTGGGAGGACAGCTGGCAAACGTACAAGCCGGGTTACCCACAGGGATTGCCGTTGGCAATACAACACCACCACCACCACCACGATTTCATACTCCACCAGGTCACTTCAATAATCCCATGGATAATGTGTATGCGGCAACATTGGCATTGGATCGCATCCCCGTAAGAGAGTCACCCCATGCGGAGGAGACCCGGCGGGCGATAGATCTATTGCACACAGCAGTGGCTCAGCAAGCCAATTACCCGGATAACAGGAGTGGAATGCATGGAACACCGTATGTTAGCCGGCATAATGGAAATACCGGTAATATTCAGACAAGCTCAGCGCGGCGGAGGGCAGAGCAGTAGCAAATGCCGCCTCCTCCCCGTAGACCAGCAACACCTGCAGTATCAGCGGCGCAAGCTATCGTGGACAGTTCTCGAGCCAGGCGCGCAGCAGCCGGGTCTGCGGTACGAGGTCCGGTAGCGGTTGCACCCCCCGCCGCACCAGCAGCCGGATCGCAAGTTTCCCGGGTGAGGCCAGCACCGGGAAATTTAGCCCGGCCCAAGTGTTTGTCGGATGCCATCAGAGCCGAGCCTTACCCGGATAAGTTCAAGGAACCGGGTAAAGTGGTCAATTACGAGCCAACCATGGATCCAGAAACCTGGCTAAGTAGTTATGAGATGGCCATGTCGATTCGCAACGCGTCTGAAAATCTTCAAGCCAAGTTTATGTACCTGATGATGTCAGAGGGAGCAGCAAAATTATGGTTCAATAATCTACCCGAAAAATCCGGCAATTCTTGGAGCGAGCTGAAAACGGCCTTTGTCAAGCACTTTCATGGAACGTGCAGGAATTTGTTCACAATTGATGATTTAGAGAGATGTGTCCAGAAGAAGGGAGAGTCGGCGCGCAGTTGGGTGCGCCGGGTCATGGAAATACTCCACTCTTCCACAGATATTCAACCAAAGGATGCATTACAGACTATGGCGAAAACATGCAAGTATATACCCTTAGTGCAAAAGCTGAGGCGCATGAAATCTAGTAAGAATGCTTCAGAGGTTACTATGGGAGAGTTGATGGACGCGTGCAACAAGCACGCCGCCACGGATACCACAGAGGAGGATGTTGATGACAAGAAAGCCAAAGCCAACGCGAGCAACAGTGGAAGACCCGGCAATGGATCTGCGCCGGGTAACAATGGAGGAAATAATGGAAATAACCAGAACAAGCGCCCGTATGAGGGAGGTTCTGAGTTTGTCGCTAATACAGAAGCCGGGTTTTCCAGACCCAGAGCAGAAGGAAATTTCAACGGAGGAAAATTTAACGGAGGAAATTACCAAGGACAGCCAAGGCCGGCTAACCATATAGAGGCCTTCAGGATGCCCTGTCCGCGTCATAGCAGGAACGGCAGGCCGGCCAATCATTCGTTGGAACAGTGCGTGGATTTACAGAGATGGAAGAATGAGGAAATACAGGAGGCAATGCGAGGTGCAGGCCGGGGAGCAGGACCGGGTCCGGGTGGTAACCCGGGCAACGGCCCACCCCCAGCAGGCAACCCAGGAGGTGGCAATCCGGGTAACAATCAGGGAGGAGGTGGAGGCTTCCAAGCTACCCCAAGCAGGCTGGGGCAGTACCTCGTTCACACCAACAGGAACTTCTAACAAGGATAGAAAGATACTCAAAAAGGCAGTAAATTCGGTTTCTTCAGCTGTTCCGAGGTACTTGAGATGGTCGGATCAAGAGGTAACATGGAGCAGAAGGGATCACCCGGAAAGAATACAACATCCGGGTGTCTTAGCACTGGTGGTTGCACCACAGGTTAATGGTTATGAGTTGAAAAAGGTGCTAATGGATGGCGGAAGCAGCATCAATATCCTATACTGGGAAACTTTCCTACGCATGGGTCTCAAGGAGTCCCAGCTACAGAAAAGTTCTACAGTTTTTCACGGGATCGTGGTGGGTCACTCGGCGTGCCCCGAGGGGAAGATTACATTGGAGGTCGCTTTTGGAGAATCAAAGGATAATTTCCGAGTGGTGTGGCTCACGTTCGAGGTGGTAAAGTTGCGCAGCCCCCATCACGCGCTGTTTGGAAGGCCGGCTTACGCCAAGTTCATGGCCAGGCCATGTTACGTATACCTACAGCTAAAGATTCCGGGTCCCAAGCAAACCATCACCATACATGGGAGCCGGGTTATAGCAGCTGAGTGTGACAAAGGAGACGCGGCAATGGAGGAACAAGCTTGCAGAAAGGAAGAGCTCAAGTATTACCGGTCTCAAGTAGACCCGGATGACAGAACAGCGTTAAAGAGGCCAAATACGGAGGACGAGAGAGCAAAGTTCAAGGCAGCACAGGACACAAAGATGGTGGCTTTTGTTGAAGGTGATCCCTCCAAGCAATTTGCTATAGTATCTAACCTAGACAGTAAGCAAGAAGAGGCACTACTAGGAAAACAGCTATAGGAGTGATGATAGCCGTGACGCACCAGCAATACGGCGCGTCACGCCTAATAGCCGTGGCGCACCACAGTTTGGTGCGTCGCGCCTATAGCCTTACTCGCGGCGCAAAAAACGGAAGGCGCGTCGCGCCTATGTGTGGGGCCGGGGTGGCGTGCCTCCGAGGCATACCGGCGACGCACCGAGCCTTTGGTGCGTCACGGCTATGTTGTATAGGGGCGGCGCACATGAGAGTGGTGCGCCAAGGGTTAGATAAGCGTGACGCACCGGGGCGTGGTGCGCCACGGCTATTGGGAGTACAGGTATAGGCCGCGTTCCCCTGTCTTCTCCTTCTCTCCACACACGCGCCTCTGTTCTCCTTCCTCTCGTCGCCCGCCGCCGCCGCCACCTCCCATTGCTCGATCACCCTCCCTCTCCAGCGCCCACCGCCACCTCCCATCGCCCACCTCCCATCGCGCTAGCCGCCCACCGCCCAGCGCCGCCCATCTCGATCTGAGGAGGAGGCCGGAGCCGTCGATCCGGTTCGTCCACGACAAGGAGGAGGAGGGGGAGTCACGCTGCTGCCATCCGGTTCGTCCTCGACGCCGGCCATCTTCTTCCCCTACTTCCCCAGGTAAGCCCCTCCTCCACCCCTCCGTACGCTCGATGCCGCCTGTAACATCCCAAGTATGAAAAACTCCCAACTTAGAATGTTTGTTTCTTGATTTTGTTTCAAATGCATCATGTCATCATATCCACACATGTGTTGAATTTGAATTTCAAATCAAATGACAAATCAATATGTTTCACACTTGGTCTGTTACAACTTTTTCAAATAAAATATTAAAATCAAATAATTAAATTGTTTTCCAAAATAATGAATTGGATTGAATTTTGTGAATGGTTGAAATAATCTTTCTATTATTAAACCCAATATGCCAATTCCATTTTAAATTCAAATAATTTGAAATCTCAAAAAAAATTCAGAACCAAAACTTGTGAATCTGAACTGTTGGAAAAAGGGCAATTCATAAAAATTATTGTTATAATTTTTTATGCCCCATTCTCCTTTCTTTTCTTCTCTTGTCTTTTCTACAAAAAAAAAAGAAACAGAAAAAACAAAAAAAATGGGGGAGGACAGGCCAGCAAAGTGGGTTGAGCCCACCACACCCCCCACGAGGCCGAGGCGCCCCCCACGTCGATGTCGTCTTCCTCCTCTGTACGGAGACAGAGGAGGGGAGACATCCCCCACCTGCAGCGCCACCTAGCCCTCTTCCCCTCCTATTTCTACCCCCCCAAGGCTCCAAACCCTAGCTCTCCTATCCCTTCTTCCTCCTCCAGCCGCCGTCGCCTCCTTTCTTCCCTCTTCCTTCCCTGCCTCCTCTCTGAACCTTTTCTGAAACCCCACAACTCCCCACCAAGGCCGTGACTTTGCGGCCATGGCGCCGCCATTCCCCTAGCCGCCGTGCCACAATAACGGCGGGAATGGAACCGTGGGGTTGCCACCTCCAACTTTGATGAAGGGAGCAGGGCCGGAGGATGCCTACACCGCGCGCGCCGTCGAGCTCCTCGCCGCACCCGCGCACTGCCGCCGTCGACGTCGCCCGCCACCATCTCCTCCCTGTCGCCGCTCCCGCTCGGGCCCACGGTGAGCTCGCCCCTCTCCCTCTTCTCCTTTCTCCTCCTCGAGCGCACGTCTAGCATCCCTCTTGCACACGCACGGCAGCAGCGGGCACACAGCGATCGCCGTGGTCGATCTGTTCCGATCGCGTTCAGTTAACTGAACGTGATTCAGTTTTCGTCCAGCCGCACCCCCCACCTCAAAAACATGCGCGCTCTAGTCCTAACACCAGCCGCATCAATAGCCTAGTGGCTAGCCACGTTGAGCGCACCCCCCTGGATCGCGAGTTCGAGTCCCCCTGGAAGCAAAAAGCCACCCCTTTTTTGGCCTTTTTCTTTTATTTCCCGAAATCCAGAAAAACAGATTTGAGGCTTTATTTGTAAAATCCATAACAAATTGAAAATTGCTCCAATTTCAATGATTCAAGTTTCTGTGGATTCAGAATCTTGTGATCTATCTATTAGTCACAAAGTTGCAACATGTTTATGTAATAAATTTTGCACTAAATAATTAAATACAGAAAATGCAATAAAAATTGGAAACTTTGGGAATTCATAACTTGAGTTTTGTTCACCCAAATTGAGCAAACTTGGGCTCTAAAAATTTGTCTTAACAAAATCTACACAGTGGTATTTTATTTGGTCACAATCTTATATTTACTAATTGGAGGCACTATTAAAGACTCCACGTTAATCCACATCATCAAAATTAATTAAGCCGTTAGATATTAGATTTACGGCTAGGATAAACTGCATAAACATAAGTTACGTACAACATGGTAAATAATCTGGCACGACTGACACGATATCTTTGATGCAAAAAAAAAACAAGACAGTTAAGATTAGATAAGCGGGATAGAAGAGTCCTAATCATTCATGATTAGATATCTACGGGCTTTGCTTGGTACTACCACTCAAAAACGTCGGGCATAGGAGAGTCCTAATTATGCATGATTGGATATCTACGGGCTTTGCTTGGTACTCCAATACGTCACCTTAAAAGAAAATAATTATTAAACTTTTAAAAGTATACATGGTAATGAGAGACCAATCACATGTTGATTATGCATGTCGGACAGAACCGTGCTGTTTTTCTAACTACGAAGATCCGGAGCCTGCGACGATTGGCCATGCCGAGTGCCGCCGGCGACCCCTTCCGGCCATGAACCAGATGGTTGAGTTGATCTCTATAGGTACGTTTGCGAGGCTGTTGCGAGCGCCCGGTTGGCAAGGCGGGAATTAGCATACTGCCTTTTCACCACCATGCATGGCCGACGCCCATGAAGACAGATCGATGGCTTGGCTCCCAAGTGCACGTATCTGCTGTGAGATGATTATGAGGCTGCGAGCGTCCGGCCGGCAAGCCAGACTTAGGATGGCCGATGTCTATGAAGGCATATCGATGGTTTTGAGAGCGCCTACCAAGCGCATGTTTTGCGCGCGGTTCACCTTGACCAAGACGGTAATCAACTTGGAAAAGGCCAGGAAATTGTTTAAATATTGGCTAATTTGTCTGCCTATACATAGCCAAAACAAAACTACGTACGACCTATTTTTACTCCACACCCTGTTCCAATTATTTTCATTCAGCTAGCTCCTCTGTATTTATAGTTGCTCAGCATTTCTTCGGTTCTAGCACAAGGAAATATCACACAGAATATTCAACTGGCTAGGCTACTCAATCTGTATATCCTGTCCAAACAAAATCACGTACGATCTACTTTTTCCACCCAGTCCAATTATTTCGATTTAGCTAGCTCCTCCTTACTTTGTTGCTTGGCAATGCGCCAATTCTAGCGCAAGAGAATTTCTACCCAGAATATTCAACTATCCTTTATGTTAATATAATGCTCATACACTTATATTAGAAAATAATTTACCGTCGACAAGCACATGTGCGTGCGATAATTTGTCCCTGGCCTACTGCTGCTAGCATCTCTAATCTCTTGCTTGCGAAACAGTATCAGTAGCACCATAATAGTGAGGTACCGATCTCTTCCGGTGCAACAACCCAGTACAGCCAAGTTAGAAGATGTCTGAAGGCTCAGATCCGAATGGAGAATCAGGTTTGGCCTTTTTCTACCTTATTAATCCTCTCCTTCTCTGTTTATTAAATTTTTGTCTCCCAATGATACTTTTATTTAATTAGTGTGGTACACGATGAACTGAGAGCTCAGTCAGCGGTTTTTTCCTAAAACATGAGAGGGAAAGTAACGAAGATGTCGGCAAGCGACGAAATATACGAGATCACAAAAACTAGATTTCTCACGGCTGAATAGCAATTTAGACCAACACGGGAAACTCCATAATAACTATAAAGATGGTATCAAAATACTTCTACTCTTTAGGTGTTTATAAAGATGTGCAATAGTCATGATTAGTATTTGATGTAGTCACTAGATAGGGTCTCATGAAAATTATTCGTACCAAACGTGTTGAAAAACTTTAAAAAATATTTGGATGTGTATTTACTAATAGTGTCCCAGGGCTCTACCACAATCATGTATCTCACTTAAATATGTACTAAGCAAGAATAAAGAGAAATTACATCAGGCTTCTGACAAATACAATTATAACATTCTACGCTAAATTTGCTTGCATATATTTCCAAATTTTATGAACTTGAAAATTATTTACAGTTATGGTATTCTTTTTTAAGTTACTAGCCCGTGCTGACGCACGGGTTGATGACTAGTTGAATTAAATTTGAACATGTTTCCTTCTGTTTACTAAAAAGGGCAGAATAAAAATGGTTATGGAAAAATGCATAATAAATTCAATAATGATCCAAAAATTATGTTTAATAGCTCAAAATGTTCATTGAAACATTTTGTACATGTTTTCAACCTTTTCAATACAATTTGATCACTGTTTTTCCTAATTAAAATTGGAGTAATAATTCAATACTTTAATTACACCTTTTAAATTGCAAAATTCATAACTTGGGCATAGAATTACCAAATTCAACAAACGAAATATGTTTTCCATTCCATTTTTCATGAACTTTGCAAATATCGAATTTGTGTTCTGTTTTAAATAAATTAAATTGCTGAAAACAACTGTTTCTTAATTAAGGCATTTAAAATTGTCAAATTAATAACTTGCTCATTTTTTCACATGATGGTTATTTGTAGGTCACTTAATTCAACCTTAATTCTTGGGCCTTTCTATATGCAACCCAAATTGCATATGGGCCCAGTTAAATATGGTTACCATGTCAACTAGCTTATCTTTGATGCATCAATTAAATTGTCATGCATCATCCCATGTTTGTGCATTATGCCATGCTATTGATTGTTTGTCTCTCTGCGTTGTCTGTTTGCTTCTTCTCGAATAGACGACGACGTTGAGACAGACGAGGTTTACGATACTACTTCACAGGAGTTAGCCCAGTACCAGGCTACTGAGTTTGCAGGCAAGTATTCACTCACATGAATCATTGTGTCCTTTCCACACTTGATACCGATACTTTCCGTTGTCTAATCTGCTAGCCTTATAATTCGTTGCTTGTGTTCCGATCCTATCACATGTCATCCTGCAGCCATGAATATAGCCTCACCCCCACACCTACAACCCTGTTGTTTGTTAGCCTGTGTCGTAGTATCATGCTTAGGTTTGTTGTGCTCGAGTCTTGTTGTCATTTATCTTATCACCTGTTTAGTTTGATAGATGGGCTTGCTATAATCCATATCATGTTAATGTTTGGGGTAATGATAATTTGATGATAAGGCACCGGCAGGAGGCCCGGGTTAGGGTTTTGAAGCCTGCTAGTGTCGACCCTAATTAGGAAAAGGGTCTTGTCCTCTGATCCATGATGAGCGTGCTCACCGCATCCGGGTGGTCGTATGGAAACCCCCTCGACTTTGACCTGATCCGCAGTTCGTCCGAAGAGCCACACTTAGTTCGGGTGTTCCATTTGCGCATACGCATGAATGGGTCGCGCCCATGGTTGATGATTGTGATGATGATGATAATGCATATAGGGAGAGGCATGTGGTGCCGGACGGTGTGGTTTTCACCCTTGCGCTTAGGTTAGGTCGGACTGGCCGGGACCTTATAGCTCCGTGGCTCCTAGGACGGGTTGCAGAGATGGTTCGAGTCGTGTTGAGTCCACCTGAGTTTTAGTTGGTGGCTCAAGTGTGTCCGGGTACTGGAGCACACCCTGCAGGGATGAATCTTCTCGAAAAGCCGTGTTGTCCGCGGTTATGTGACGACTTGGTGAAAGTGCTGGCTAACAAGTACTCAGACAACTTACACCTAATTAATAATAATTTGACTAGTAATAGGCTTATTGACACAATAACCTGAACCTTCATTAATTCAACTGTGTGAGTTATCCTCGGATTGCTTCTTTGGATAAGGGGCAATATCCAGGATGGGTTTGTTTGGTGAGTAGTTGTAGTTGGTTCCGATGCGCTATCTTATCCCTTTCTCTTAGCCGGATGTGGTAGCGTGTCTCTGTAGTTGGTTAGGGCAGCCCGCTGCCGCACCTTTGTATCA
The DNA here is from genome assembly GCA_028641055.1 of Alopecurus myosuroides. Lineage (NCBI taxonomy): Eukaryota > Viridiplantae > Streptophyta > Magnoliopsida > Poales > Poaceae > Alopecurus > Alopecurus myosuroides. The sequence goes on from CM054057.1 coordinate 52,433,281, forward strand.
CCTATCTTCCGTTGAACCCAAAGCATCTATACTTGGTGTTGCCGGGTACACTTTGGTATCTTGTGCGTCTTGCTTGCCAGTACTCGTCTGTACTGACCCCTTTGGGGCTGCGTGTTCTGCAGACTACGTTTCCGAGGATCCCCATGGTGGCTACTACGTGGAAGATGACGAGGCTGCTGACGAGTAGACAGCGGACCCGGGCAGGATCCGAGACTTCGTGGATGGGCTCCGTTCTTTCGTTTCCGGCCTCTTAGGCCTATTTGGATCTTGTCTGTACTCAGACACTTTGTATGCTTCCGCTGTGATGTAATGATGACTTGTTGGGACATGTGTCCTCTGCATGACTGTATTTGCTATCTCTGCTCTAGAGAGAGCTTTTGCCACTTATTTCTATTTCTTTGTGTCTTAGAGATTTGTTGTGATATCACTTGTTCAAACGCCGTTGACGTAGCATGTGTGTATGTTATGAAGTACGTCGATGGAAGTATTCGGATTTCTATTGGATGGTTTCACAGACGATGAATAGTAGAGGATGGTTGTCACACGTTTACGTGTTGGCCTACTCATATTGAGATGCGGGTGCAGGTAGGCCCCGTAAGCCATTTATCTACTGTTTAGCGGGCTGTGAGTATCCTCTAAAAGTCCGGGTGCGACAAATGGTATCAGAGCCTGTCTGCCTGTAGGATCCCTTTTACAGGTCGCAGTTGAGTCTAGAAACTATTTTGTAGCTATAAAGGAAAAATGGAACGTGAGAGTAGGAATTCTGTTCTTTTATTTCTTTCCCCACCCACCCTCCCTTTTCTGGTAAGGAAGTGCAACGTTGTTTTTCTCTTCTCATCTAAACTTTCAAGTTAGGATTTCACGTATCCTGGTTTCTCGAGGATGGTTATATCTACTAGACCATAGGAATGGAGGTGGTTGTGACACGATTTTCGTGTTGCCTACTCACGATTGAGAACGGTGGCAAATAAGCCCCGGAAGCAGATCCTCTATTCCTTAAGCAGTAGATATTGATCCTCTAGAAGCCCGGATGGGTTTTTCCGTAGTACCTCAGGTGTTTGTGGTCTCATGTTTCCCAGTTGTTGCTTCGATATCGTCCTTCACAAATCTTCTCTTCCATTGTAACAACTTATCTGCTGATCCGTTGTTAACCTCCATCCTTGTTCTATGGTGTCGACTTACCGTCTGAAGTAATCCTTTTAAGCACTTATATTGGATTTTGTTATCCGGTTACTGTGTTAATCTTGGTATCCTCTTTAGGATGGAGAGTGCTGACGAAGAACCCACACTGCCACCCGAGATGGGGAAAGTGCTGTCTCAGATGACACAAGTTATAAGGCAGATGCAGCAAAACCAAGACCTTGGGAGTAATGGCAACACCCGGGTGTCTATTCGGGAGTTCCTGGAGCTCAATTCGCGCACGTTTGATACCTCCTCCGAGCCATTGGATGCTGATGACTGGCTCCGTGAAATGAACCGTACTCTTATGGTAGCTCATGTGGCTGACGAGGACCGTGTTCCTTACGTGACCTACCTTCTCCGTGGACAATCCATGTCTTGGTGGGAGAACTTCCAAGAAATGAGAGGTCCTAGTGTGGCAATCACATGGGAGGATTTCAAGCAAGCCTTCGTGCGCCATCACATTCCCGATGGGCTCATGGAGAGAATGCGTGAGGAATTCTATTCTTTCACACAAGGCAATTTGGACGTTCTCGAATACCAAAGAGAGTTCAATCGCCTGGCTCGCTACGCCGGAGAAGAAGCCTCCACGAAAGCGAAAAAGATGGCAAAGTTACGCAGGGGTCTCAACCCGGAACTCAAGTATGCTCTCACCAACGTCAAGGCCAAGAATTTTGAGGACCTCATCAACATCGCTCTAAATGAAGAGCATGGGCGCAAGTTGGTTGAGGACTCTCGTAAGCACTCTCGTGAACAGGCTAATCTCTCAAAAGCTATCATGCCTCCACAAAAACGAAGAGTTTGGGTTCCATATACCACTCCAACACCGCCCATCTGTTTGCCAAGCCCGGCAGGATTTCTTGCCCGCCCTCCCACCCTAGTGGTATCTTCAGGAGGTGCTCCATCTCATCCAGGTCCAACAACTCCTCGTTCTGTTGTTACATGCTACAAGTGTGGACAGCCGGGCCACTATTCTGATAAGTGTCCGCAAAGGCACCTCTTTCCACCTCCACCTCGCCACAGGTCGACCCCGACAAGAATACGTGGTCCTCCGTTGGGTTGCTAGAACAGCAACGAGCTTGGCGTGAGAACCGTCAAGGTGAACCATGTAAAGGCCCATGGAGCAGAAGAATCTCCAGAGGTTGTAGTGGGCACACTTCTTGTGAACTCGTTTCGTGCTAAAGTCTTGTTCGATTATGGTGCTTCACACTCCTTCATCTCGCAAAACTTTGCAAACAACAGTAAAATCAACTTCGAACAGTTGTCTATCCCTCTCCTAGTGAAATCACCGGGATCTAGCTGGCAAAGCAATAAAGTTAGCCAGAACATCGAGATCACAATTGGAAACCTTCCATTCCAGGCATCTCTGATAGCTCTCCACTCTTCAGATATTGATTTCATTCTTGGGATGGATTGGCTGGTAGCCAACAAAGCAGTCATTGATTGTCCTGCTAAGTCTGTCAAAATCACACACCCTTCTGGCCAGATAGTCTACTTCCATGCTGAAAATCCAGTTGTTCAACTCTACACTCTCAATGAGAATCACCTACCATCTATTGAAACTGCTCCGGTGGTTTGTGACTTCCCCGATGTCTTTCCAGAAGAATTGCCAGGAATGCCTCCTGACAGAGCTGTTGAGTTCGTCATCGAACTTGAACCAGGCACTGCTCCAATCTCCAAGTATCCATACAAGATAGCTCCTCCTGAACTGAAATTGTTAAAGGAGCAAATTGATATGTACATGGAAAAAGGTTACATTCAACCTAGTTCCTCGGCTTGGGGATGACCAACTCTCTTTGTGGCAAAGAAGGATCAAACAAAGAGACTCGTTGTTGACTATCGTCCTCTTAACGAGAAAACCATCAAGAACAAATATCCAATTCCTCGCATCGATGATCTCTTTGATCAACTTGCTGGAGCCTCTATATTCTCCAAGTTGGACTTGAGAATGGGTTACCATCAAATAAAGATCAGAAAAGAGGATGTTCCAAAGACAGCCTTTGTCACTCGCTTCGGTCGCTATGAATACACCGTCATGTCCTTTGGTCTCTGTAACATCCCAAGTATGAAAACTTCCATTTAGAATGTTTGATTCTTGTTTTATTAAAGTTTTGCATCATGTCATCATACTCATTACTTTGTTTGCATTTGTTTTCTTTTGGTTTGCATCTGTTTTTCTCTGTTTTCACAATTGAAATTCAAACATAATTCAAACCTTTGTTTCATACTTGTTATGTTACAACTTTCCAAATAAAAGGTTCAAATTAAACTTCCAATTGTTTCCATGAAAAATAAAAAGCTCAATTATTTAATTGTTCTTTAATATTCCACTGAATTCAAATGGCATTCAAAAATTCAAGTCACAATTTTCCCAACAACAACCTTTTTGGATTAATGAAAATTACCCAAAACAATTATAATCATTTGTTTCCATTTAATCCATAAGGTTCAACTATTAAAAATGGTGGCTTTTAATCAATCACTTAATTCAAATGTTATTTAAATTCAAATCAAATCACAAACAGCACCCAATTTTTATGAGAATTACAACACAATGCTAATATTTTTTGTTTCAATTAAACTTTAAGGTTCAAACCATTTAAAAGTTGTTTTCAATAAATCACTTAATAATCAAATCCATCCAAATTTGAATTAAATTACAAACAACATTTTTGTTTTGAACTTTTTGTAAAACAAAAACTTGCAATTTGTTTCTGTTACATAAATAAGTAATATAAAATTTTCCCCTAATTATTTTCTACCCCAAACCTTATCTATTTCTTCCATTTTTATTTTTGCAAAAAAAAGAAACAAATAAGAAAAGAAAACGCTTGGTGGTCAGGCCAGCCAGGTGGGCTGCGCCCACCAGCCCACCAACCCAGCCCACGGTCACTTACCGTTTCGCCCTTCTTCTTCCCGCAGTACGGCAGGCCATCGGGCGATGCCACGTCGCCGACAGTAACGCGCCGATGGCCAGCCTCGCCCCTAGACCCCTATAAGAACCCTACCCGAGCCCCCGATGCAGCCCTAGACCCCTACCACCTTCTCCCCCTCGCGCCGCCGCCGTTTCCCTCTCTCTCCCCGGCGCAATTCCCTCTCTGCCACCGCAACCGAGCCCCCACCTCTGAATCCCTCCGGCGATCACCGCCTCCGATGGCTATCAACGCGAGCTAGCCACGGGAACGAGACGCCCCCGGTGCCACCTACGTCTTCGACACCCCCGTGGAGCCCGAGGGGGCCCGTAGCCACGCCGCCGTCCTCGCAGCTCGTCGCCGGCCGTCTCCCTCGACCCTCTGCATCCCCTGCAACGGAGGTGAGCGCCACCGTGCCCTTCCTTCCTCCTCTCTGCCCTCGTGTCATCACGCACACGAGCTCGCACCCCAGCAGCACACACGCACACCAGTACGCACACGAGCAGCAGCTCGCCGCCGGTATGCCCCTTGCTGTCCATGTCGCCGTCAGGTAGTGCAGTATCTGAACTGCAAAGTTCAGTTAACGAAAACATGGAACGATATCCTCACTGTGCATCGCTACTGTCCACAACTTCAGAAGCTACCGCAGTGGTAGCACTGCTCCCTCGCGCGCCCAGGTCGGGGGTTCGAGCCCCGCGGCGCGGGATTAATCCGGCCTTTTTGCTTTGCCACGCAAGCGCCCGTGCCCCACCTGTCAGCGGCCTGTGTGGCCACGCGTGCATCCACGCGGGCCACAGTGCCCAGGGCCCCTCTGTCAGTGGCTAGGGCTAGCCACTGCAGAGTGCAGTTGTTTTTCAGCTTTTCCTTTTTCAAAACAAGTCCAATTCTTTACAGTTTGGTCCCTGCCACTAAAACCCTAATAACTTTTAAATTATAAATCCAAATAATAAAAACAAAATATGTTTGTTGAACCAAATTTAATTCTCTACCTTTTTATAACATTTGTATTCTGTTTTGAATAATTCAAATGCCTCCAAATTTCAAATTCAAACAATTCATTTGAAATTTGATAAATTGCATAACTAATTTATACTTAACTCAAATAACACAAATAAAATACGTTTTCCATGCTATTTTGAAACACCTATCCAAATATAAATTTTGTTTCATGTTTTGAATAATTAAAATTGCTTAAATAATTTAAACCTTGTTTAAATCATTTAAAACTTGCTAAATTCATAACTTGCTCAAATTAAATTATTTTTGAACATGTAAAATATGTTTTCAAACCAGAAAGGTGTATACTTTTCAAATATGAATTTGAATTTATGTTTTGAACAAATAAAAATTCAAATAATATTCATACCTGTTTTAAATTGATTTAAATCTTGTTTAAACTTGTTTAATTCATAACTAAATCATTGTAATTCCTTTTTCAATATTTGAAACATGTAATCCACCTAAAATTTTGTGCTCTTTCCAAATATGAACTTTGTTATCTATTTTGGACAATTTAAATTGCTGAAAACAACAATTGCTTGTGTAACCCCTTTAAGGAACCAAAAAAAAATTCCCTAACTTAATAAATAAATTTCTAAATTGGTAAACCTTATTTCCAATTGGTTCTATTGTTGTTATTTTTCTGTTTTCCTCATCCATGCATCATACTAAACCACACCTGTTGGTTAGTTGTAAAACAATTGTTTCAACCAAAATTCATGGGCTTTTCATATGCAACTCAAATTGCATGTGGGTCCATTTAATCATGTTGTTACTATGTCAACTAGTTTATTTCTATGCATCAATTAAATGGTCATGCATCATCCCATGATTGTGCATTATGCCATGTTATTGATTGTTTGTCTCTTTGCGTTGTTTGTTTGCTTCTTCTCGAATAGATGACGACGTTGAGACAGACGATTCTTACGACACCCCTTCTGAGGATCTAGCTCAGTACCAGGCTGCTGAGTTTGCAGGCAAGTTATCACTCACATGAACCACTGTATTCCTTTCAACATTGGTTACCGATACTTTCCGTTGTCTATTTCTGCTAGCCATATGTATCGTTGCTTCTGTTACGAACCTATCCCCTGTTACCCTTAACCCTGATATAGCCTCACCTCCACACCTATCACCCCATTGCTTGTGCCCGTGTCTTACTAGCATGCTTAGAGTTGTTTCTGCTCGAGTCTGTTACCCGTTACTTTCTGTTACTATATTTCTATCATGTTCTGGGGCTCGATGTTAAACAACAACCTGCTAATTTTGAGGTAATAATAATTTGCTGATAAGGCACCGGCAGGAGGCCCGGCGTGGTTTTGAGGCCTGCTAGTGTCGACCCTAATTAGGAAAACGGTCTTGTCTACTGATCCATGATGAGCGCACTATCCGCATGTGGGAAGCGTGTATGGGCGCCCCCCTCAATTTGATTCAATTCGCATCTCGTCCAAATCGCCACACTTAGTTCGGGTTTTCCATTTGATGCACTCATATGCAGGTACGAACCCGAGGCCAGGGTGGAACTTTTGTAGTCGGCATTTAGGGCGGCGTGGTCTTCTAGTGCTATGAGGGTCCCCTTTTCTTCGTGGGGCTCGATTAGCCGCGCACGCACAACACGTGGTGCTTTGGGCCTGATGCGAAGAAGAGTTGAGTTGTGTTGAGTGCCCCGCTTGGTGGGAGGCATTCCATCTGGCGGGTTATTATTACGTGTACGGCCAAATTGGTGCACCCCTGCAGGGATAAATCTTCTCGAGAAGCCGTGTTTTCCGCGGTTATGGTTAACTTGGTGAAAGTACTGGCTAACAAGTACTCAGAACAACTTACACCTAACTAATGATAACTTGACTAGTAATAGCCTTATTGTCACAATAACTTGATCCATCATTAACCCAACTGTGTGAGTTATCCTCGGATTGCTTCTTTGGATAAGGGGCGAGATCCAGGATGGGTTTGTTTGGAGTTAGTTATAGTTGGTTACGATACGCTATCTTATCTCCTTCTGTTAGCCGGAAGTTGTAGTATGCTCTGTAGTTGGTTAGTGCAGCCAGCTGCCGCATATTTTGTATCACCCTTTCTTCCGTTGAACCCAAAGCATCTGTACTTGGTGTTGACGAGTACATTTTGGTGAACTGTGAGTCTTGCTTGCCAGTACGTTTATGTACTGACCCCTTTGGAGCTGTGGTTTCCGCAGACTACGATTCCGAGGATCACCATGGTGGCTACTACGTGGAGTTTGACGAGGCTGCTGACGAGTAGATAGCGTACCTGGGCAGGATCCGAGACATCGTGGATGGGCTCCGTCTTTTCGTTTCCGGCTTCTTAAGCCTATTTGGATTTTGTCTGTACTCAGACCCTTTCAATGCTTCCGCTGAGATGTAATGATGTTATGTGGGACAGGTGTCCTCTGGATGATTGTATTTGCTATCTCTGCTCTAGTGAGAGCTATTTGCAACTTATTTCAATCTTTTGTGTCTTAGAGATATCTTGTGATATCAGTTGCTCTAATGCCGTTGACGTACCATGTGTGTATGTTATGAAGTACGTCAACGGAAGTGTCCTGATTTCTATGGGATGGTTTGCGCAGACGATGTATAGTAGAGAATGGTTGTCACACGTTTACGTGTTGGCCTGCTCATATTGAGATGCGGGTGCCGGTATGCCCCGTAAGCCATTTTTTCTACTATTTAGCGGACTGTGAGTATCCTCTAGAAGTCCGGGTGCGACAAATGGTATCAGAGCCTGTCTGCCTGTAGGATCCCTTTTACTGGTCGCAGTTGAGTCTAGAAACTATTTTGTAGCTATATAGGAAAAATGAAACGTGAGAGTAGGAATTCTGTTCTTTTTCTTCTTTTCCCCACCCACCCTCCCTTTTCTGGTAAGGAAGTGCAACGTTGTTTTCCCTTCTCATCTAAACTTTCAAGTTAGGATTTCACGAATCCTGGTTTCTCTAGGATAGTTATATCTACTAGACCATAGGAATGGAGGTGGTTGTGACATGATTTATCATGTTGCCTACTCACGATTGAGAACGGAGGCGTGTAAGCCCCGGAAGCAAATCCTCTATTCCTTAGGCAGTAGATATTGATCCTTTAGAAGCCTGGATGGGTTTTCCGTAGTACCTCAGGAGTTTTTGGTCCCGTGTTTCCCGTTGTTGCTTCGATATCATGTTCTTCTCAACATCCTTTTCGTCCGTTGAAACCTTGTTGTTGCTTTCCACTTCAGTTCTTCTACCGGCGTCTAATCAAAACTTCCCCGATCATCTGCAGATGGATCTCAGGTTCTACCCGCAGGTGGTTCGGATGACTCGTTGCGAGAGCACTGCCGGTTATCCGGAGATGCTGAGGGACATGGTCACTTATCTGGGGTTCCGTTGGGCACCAGAGTATCAGGTCTACGAGCAGCAGCGAGAGTTTGACCAGACTTACTACCAGGCTATCGTCTACATTCTGTCAGATGATGGCATGAGCGTTGTCCACCGCTACGAGGCAGTAGGTTCCACAGTGGATATGGCTGTGCAGCAGGCAGCTTATGTGACTCTCACCGTCCTTCGTGCTGACTACTGGGGATTTGACGATTCTATCTATCGCCACATCCCCCGTGGTTACATCACTTCGGAGGGAGCTCACTTCACTCTCTACGACAACTTGGATGTCTACGAGCATGATAACTCCAGGCTGCACACCACCGCTCAGTTTGTGAGGCACAGTGACGCAGTTGCCAGCACACTTTCTCAGGAGTTGGCTTCAGTCAGAGAGCAGCTGTACTTTGCTTTGACTCGTCTGGCGACTTACACCACAGACTTTGTTGGAGATGAGCGCTTTGCACGTTTCGATCAGCCAGTGGGTCGTCGTCTGCCAGATGCTGGAGGTTACGAGCCGATCAGAGGTCCACTCCTCAACCTCAGTGCTGGTTACACTGGGATTCCATGCTTTGGAGCACAGGGAGTCGACGCTATGTACTTCACCACACCTAGAGTCGCTCTCAAACCACGTCAGGTCTATGTGGATCGTCGTTCTACCTACTTTCGTGGGCGTGCTCCTCACCGTACCTCCCGTCGTACTACTCACCGCCGTCCTGCGTGATGAGCATGGGAGTACCGATGTATCCATTCTTAGCTATGTTTAGTTATCCTTTGGCATTTGAACCATTTATGGTGGGTTGGATATTCTGATGTATTTGAACATGTGTGATGTACCTGTTGGATATCTATTCATGCGTCGGAATAATCTCTCTTTCGGTTTCCAAGTCTATCCTTTTCTGTTGTTGTGCTAAAATGCATGTCTGTTCAGGATGCCGCCAACAAGGAACACCCCGCCTGAGCCACCGCCAATCACGGAGCTGTTGACTCAGATGACCCAAGTCATGGCACAGATGGCCCAGTTTCAGACTAACCAGCACAACAACCAGAATGCTCCACGAGTCAGTATCAAGGAGTTTCTGAGTCTGGGCCCGAGAGCTTTCGTGGCAACACGCGAGCCTCTGGATGCTGATGACTAGATCCGTGAGATAGCTAGGGCTCTGGAGATTGCCCACGTTGCTGAGGAAGACAAGGTCAAGTATGCATCCTATCTGCTGAAGGGTCAGGCAGCTACTTGGTGGGAGAACTACCAGACCATGAGAGCTGGCTACCCAATCACCTGGGGCTATTTCAAGGAAGCTTTCCTGAAGCACCACATTCCAGATGGTCTCATGGAAAGGATGCGTGAAGAGTTTTGCTCTCTCAAGCAGGGCAAGCTGGACGTCATTGGCTATCAGAGTGAGTTCAATCGCCTCGCTCGATACGCTGGTGATGAGGTGTCCACTGAGGCTAAGAAGATGGCAAGGTTCCGCAGAGGTTTTAACCCGGAACTCAAGTACGCCCTCACCAACATCAAGGCCAAAGACTTCGAGGAGCTCGTTAACACCGCGCTCAATGAAGAAAATGGGCGCAAGGCGTTTGAGGAGTCTCGGAAGAACTCGCGTGAGGGTGGTTCCTCCTCCAACATGACCACCCCTCCGCAGAAGCGCCGCATCTGGGTGCCAAATGGTGCTGTCACTCGGGCTCCACATGCCCAAGCTTCTCCAGGCTTTGCTCCCCGCCCACCCAACCCAGCTCAGATGCATGGTCAGAGGTTTGCAATGGGGCAGCCAAGGCCAGATACTCCTCGTGTCATCACTTGCTACAAATGCAAGCAGACGGGGCACTACACTGACAAGTGCACGCAGAGGCATCTACCTCCACCACCACCTCGTCCCAACACAAACCATGCAATGGTGCGTGCTCCCCCAGCTAAAGCCTTCAACTCCAACAACAGGCCTATCGGGAGGACCGCAAGGGTGAATCATGTCAAGGTCGACAAAGCTGAGGAAGCTGCTGACGTTGTTCCCGGTACATTCCCCGTAAGCTCTTTTCCAGCTAAAGTGTTGTTTGATACCGGAGCATCGCATTCTTTCGTGTCAAAGATCTTTGCGACAGCAATTAAACTCCCTTTTGTTGGTTTGGGTTCCCCACTAGTAGTAATTTACCCTGGAGCAACTATGCAAACTTCCAAGATCAGTCACGAGAATCAGATTCTAATTGGAGGTCTCATATTCCTTGCTTCTCTCATTCTGCTTGGAAATTCTGACATTGATGTCATTCTTGGCATGGATTGGTTGAAGGCCAATAAAGCTACGATTGACTGTGCTCAGAAGTCAATAACTCTGTTCCACCCTTCTGGCCAGATAGTCTATTCTCCAAATGAATCAAGTTCCATTCAGATTTACACCCTCGATGCTAAACCTCTACCTCTACTTGAAAATGTTCCGGAGGTTTGTGAATTCCCTGACGTCTTTCCAGAAGAGTTGCCAGGGATGCCTCCGGACAGAGCAGTTGAGTTCGTGATCGAGCTTGAACCAGGTACTGCTCCAATCTCTAAGCATCCATACAAGATAGCTCCTGCTGAACTGAAATTGTTGAAGGAGCAAATCGATATGTACATGGAAAAAGGTTACATTCAACCTAGTTCCTCCGCTTGGGGTTGCCCAACTCTGTTCGTTGCGAAGAAGGATCAAACAAAGAGACTCGTTGTTGACTATCGTCCTCTTAACGAGAAAACCATCAAAAACAAGTATCCAATTCCTCGTATCGATGATCTTTTTGATCAACTTGCTGGAGCTTCAATATTCTCCAAGTTGGACTTGAGAATGGGTTACCATCAAATAAAGATCAGAAAGGAAGATATTCCAAAAACATACTTCACCACTCGGTACGATCTATATGAATACACCGTCATGTCCTTTGGTCTCACCAATGCACCGGCGACATTCTCTCGACTCATGAATTCTTCCTTCCATGAATACCTCGACAAGTTCGTTCTGGTATATCTTGATGACATTCTGGTCTACTCAAAATCCGAGGAAGAGCATGAAGGACATCTTCGTCTCACTCTCATGAAACTTCGCGAGCATCGTCTATATGCCAAATTCTCCAAATGTGAGTTCTGGATTCCAGAAGTTGCTTACCTTGGTCATGTCATCTCTGCCAAGGGCATAGCCATTGATCTAGAAAAGGTTAAAGCAATTGTTGATTGGAAACCTCCTAAGACGGTAAAGCAAGTAAGAAGTTTTCTTGGCTTGGCTAGCTATTGCCGTCGTTTCGTCCAAAACTTCTCAAAGATTGCCAAACCTCTCACTGATCTCACAAAGAAGGACAAGAAGTTTGTTTGGTCTCCACAATGTGATGAAAGTTTCAATCTCCTGAAGACTAAACTCACTTCTACACCAGTTCTGGTTGGCCCAGATACTTCCAAACCTTTCCAAATATTCTGTGATGCATCTCTCCAAGGTCTAGGTGCAGTTCTTATGCAAGAACGTCAAGTTGTGGCTTATGCTTCACGTCAGTTGAATGCACATGAGAAAAACTATCCCACTCATGACCTAGAACTTGCAGCAGTTGTGTTTGCCCTCAAGAAATGGAGACGATACTTGTTGGGTAATCACACTGAAATCTTTTCCGATCATAAGAGTCTGAAATACATCTTCACTCAACCAGATCTAAACCTCAGGCAAAGGAGATGGATTGAAAAGATTAAAGACTTTGATCTCACCATTTCTTACACTCCAGGCAAGGCTAATGTTATGGCCGATGCTCTCAGTCGCAAGTCGTATTGCAATAATCTCATGATCATGGAAAGCCAACCTCCACTTCATGAAGAATTCCAGAAGCTGAACCTTGGTCTTGTTCCTCAAGGCTATCTTGTAAGCTTGACAGCCAGTCCAACTCTCGAGGACAAGATTCGTTCTGAACAACTTCGTGATGCTGAAATCAAGAAGATGGTAGAACACATCAAAGAAGGCAAGGAGAAATTTAAGTCCTTCTCAATTGATGACAAGGGAACTGTGTTCTTCGAAGGACGCATTGCAGTTCCTCAAGGTCAAAGTCTCAAAGATGTCATTATCAAGGAGGCTCATGAAACTCCTCTCTCCATCGACCCTGGAAGTACAAAGATGTACCAGGATCTCAAGACACTGTATTGGTGGCCTGGCATGAAACATGAAATTGCTCAATACGTTTCTGAATGCGACGTTTGTCAACGTGTTAAGGCAGTCCATCAGAAAACAGCAGGTCTTCTACAACCTCTGAAAATTCTTGAGTGGAAGTGGGACATGATTGAAATGGACTTCGTCACTGGTTTTCCAAAGTCCAAGAAGGGCAACGATGCAATCTTCGTTGTTATTGATCGTCTCACTAAAGTAGCTCACTTCTTTGCTGTCAAAGAAACAATCTCAGCTAGCCAGTTAGCAGAGCTCTACACAGCAAAGATTGTTCCTCTTCATGGTGTTCCTTTGGAAATAAGCTCAGACCGTGGAAGCATATTCACTTCTCATTTCTGGAAAAGCTTTCAAGAAGCATTGGGCACCAAACTTCTGTTCAGCACAGCCTATCACCCTCAGTCTCAAGGGAAAGTCGAAAGAGTCAATCAGATTCTCGAGGATATGCTCAGAGCATGTGGTATCTCCTTTGGCATGAAATGGGAGGATTGCCTTCCATATGCTGAATTCTCCTACAACAACAACTTCCAGGCAAGCCTAGGCATGGCACCATTTGAAGCACTCTATGGCCGCAGATGCAGGAGTCTAATCAATTGGTCTGGAGCTGGTGAACGTTCACTCTTAGGTCCTGACATTGTTAAGGAAGCCGAAGAGAAAGTTCGCATCATTCGTGACAATCTCAAGATTGCTCAGTCTCGTCAGAAAAGCTACTATGATAGCAAGCACAGGGATATGATCTATGCACCTGGTGACAAAGCATATCTCCGTGTAACTCCCCTCAGAGCCACTCATCGTTTTGGTGTCAAAGGAAAGCTGGCACCAAGATACATTGGTCCTTTCAACATTCTCTCAAGACGTGCGGAAAATGCCTATCGTCTTGAACTTCCAGAAAAACTATCCAAGGTACACGATGTGTTTCACGTGTCACAACTCAAGAGGTGGTTCAAAGATCCAGATCGTGCAGTTTATCATGATTCCATTGAACTGCAAGATGATCTCTCTTATGAGGAGCACCATGTTCGTATTCTCGATGAGACCGAGCGTAAGACTCGCAACAAGAGCACCAAGTTCTTGAAAGTGCAGTGGTCCCATCATTCCGATAAAGAGGCAACGTGGGAGACCGAAGAGGATCTTCGCAAGAAGTATCCGGACATTTTCTCTTCTCAGTAAGGAATCTCGGGGCGCGATTCCTTCAAGGGGGGGGGCGTTTTGTAACATCCCAAGTATGAAAACTTCCATTTAGAATGTTTGATTCTTGTTATATTAAAGTTTTGCATCATGTCATCATACTCATTACTTTGTTTGCATTTGTTTTCTTTTGGTTTGCATCTGTTTTTCTCTGTTTTCACAATTGAAATTCAAACATAATTCAAACCTTTGTTTCATACTTGTTATGTTACAACTTTCCAAATAAAAGGTTCAAATTAAACTTCCAATTGTTTCCATGAAAAATAAAAAGCTCAATTATTTAATTGTTCTTTAATATTCCACTGAATTCAAATGGCATTCAAAAATTCAAGTCACAATTTTCCCAACAGCAACCTTTTTGGATTAATGAAAATTACCCAAAACAATTATAATCATTTGTTTCCATTTAATCCATAAGGCTCAACTATTAAAAATGGTGGCTTTTAATCAATCACTTAATTCAAATGTTATTTAAATTCAAATCAAATCACAAACAGCACCCAATTTGAACTTATGAGAATTACAACACAATGCTAATATTTTTTGTTTCAATTAAACTTTAAGGTTCAAACCATTTAAAAGTTGTTTTCAATAAATCACTTAATGATCAAATCCATCCAAATTTGAATTAAATTACAAACAACATTTTTGTTTTGAAGTTTTTGTAAAACAAAAACTTGGAATTTGTTTCTGTTACATAAATAAGTAATATAAAATTTTCCCCTAATTATTTTCTACCCCAAACCTTATCTATTTCTTCCATTTTTATTTCTGCAAAAAAAAAAGAAACAAATAAGAAAAGAAAACGCTTGGTGGGCAGGCCAGCCAGGTGGGCTGCGCCCACCAGCCCACCAACCCAGCCCACGGTCACTTACCGTTTCGCCCTTCTTCTTCCCGCAGTACGGCAGGCCATCGGGGGATGCCACGTCGCCGGCAGTAACGCGCCGACGGCCAGCCTCGCCCCTAGACCCCTATAAGAACCCTACCCGAGCCCCCGATGCAGCCCTAGACCCCTACCACCTTCTCCCCCTCGCGCCGCCGCCGTTTCCCTCTCTCTCCCCGGCGCAATTCCCTCTCTGCCACCGCAACCGAGCCCCCACCTCTCAATCCCTCCGGCGATCACCGCCTCCGATGGCTATCGACGCGAGCTAGCCACGGGAACGAGACGCCCCTGGTGCCACCTACGTCTTCGACACCCCCGTGGAGCCCGAGGGGGCCCGTAGCCACGCCGCCGTCCTCGCAGCTCGTCGCCGGCCGTCTCCCTCGACCCTCTGCATCCCCTGCAACGGAGGTGAGCGCCACCATGCCCTTCCTTCCTCCTCTCTGCCCTCGTGTCATCACGCACACGAGCTCGCACCCCAGCAGCACACACGCACACCAGTACGCACACGAGCAGCAGCTCGCCGCTGGTATGCCCCTTGCTGTCCATGTCGCCGTCAGGTAGTGCAGTATCTGAACTGCAAAGTTCAGTTAACGAAAACATGGAACGATATCCTCACTGCGCATCGCTACTATCAACAACTTCAGAAGCTACCGCAGTGGTAGCACTGCTCCCTCGCGCACCCAGGTCGGGGGTTCGAGCCCCCGCGGCGCGGGATTAATCCGGCCTTTTTGCTTTGCCACGCAAGCGCCCGTGCCCCACCTGTCAGCGGCCTGTGTGGCCACGCGTGCATCCACGCGGGCCACAGTGCCCAGGGCCCCTCTGTCAGTCGCTAGGGCTAGCCACTGCAGAGTGCAGTTGTTTTTCAGCTTTTCCTTTTTCAAAACAAGTCCAATTCTTTACAGTTTGGTCCCTGCCACTAAAACCCTAATAACTTTTAAATTATAAATCCAAATAATAAAAACAAAATATGTTTGTTGAACCAAATTTAATTCTCTACCTATTTATAACATTTGTATTCTGTTTTGAATAATTCAAATGCCTCCAAATTTCAAATTCAAACAATTCATTTGAAATTTGATAAATTGCATAACTAATTTATACTTAACTCAAATAACACAAATAAAATAGGTTTTCCATGCTATTTTGAAACACCTATCCTAATATAAATTTTGTTTCATGTTTTGAATAATTAAAATTGCTTAAATAATTTAAACCTTGTTTAAATCATTTAAAATTTGCTAAATTCATAACTTGCTCAAATTAAATTATTTTTGAACATGTAAAATATGTTTTCAAACCATAAAGGTGTAAAATTTTCAAATATGAATTTGAATTTATGTTTTGAACAAATAAAAATTCAAATAATATTCATACCTGTTTTAAATTCATTTAAATCTTGTTTAAACTTGTTTAATTCATAACTAAATCATTGTAATTCCTTTTTCAATATTTGAAACATGTAATAAAATTTTGTGCTCTTTCCAAATATGAACTTTGTTATCTATTTTGGACAATTTAAATTGCTGAAAACAACAATTGCTTGTGTAACCCCTTTAAGGAACCAAAAAAAAAATCCCTAACTTAATAAATAAATTTCTAAATTGGTAAACCTTATTTCCAATTGGTTCTATTGTTGTTAATTTTCTGTTTTCCTCATCCATGCATCATACTAAACCACTTTCACCTGTTGGTTAGTTGTAAAACAATTGTTTCAACCAAAATTCATGGGCTTTTCATATGCAACTCAAATTGCATGTGGGTCCATTTAATCATGTTGTTACTATGTCAACTAGTTTATTTCTATGCATCAATTAAATGGTCATGCATCATCCCATGATTGTGCATTATGCCATGTTATTGATTGTTTGTCTCTTTGCGGTGTTTGTTTGCTTCTTCTCGAATAGACGACGACGTTGAGACAGACGATTCTTACGACACCCTTTCTGAGGATCTAGCTCAGTACCAGGCTGCTGAGTTTGCAGGCAAGTTATCACTCACATGAACCACTGTGTTCCTTTCAACATTGGTTACCGAGACTTTCCGTTGTCTATTTCTGCTAGCCATATGTATCGTTGCTTCTGTTAGGAACCTATCCCCTGTTACCCTTAACCCTGATATAGCCTCACCTCCACACCTATCACCCCATTGCTTGTGCCCGTGTCTTACTAGCATGCTTAGAGTTGTTTCTGCTCGAGTCTGTTACCCGTTACTTTCTGTTACTATATTTCTATCATGTTCTGGGGCTCGATGTTAAACAACAACCTGCTAATTTTGAGGTAATAATAATTTGCTGATAAGGCACCGGCAGGAGGCCCGGCGTGGTTTTGAGGCTTGCTAGTGTCGACCGTAATTAGGAAAAGGTCTTGTCTACTGATCCATGATGAGCGCACTATCCGCATGTGGGAAGCGTGTATGGGCGCCCCCCTCAATTTGATTCGATTCACATCTCGTCCAAATCGCCACACTTAGTTCGGGTTTTCCATTTGATGCACTCATATGCACGTACGAACCCGAGGCCAGGGTGGAACTTTTGTAGTCGGCATTTAGGGCGGCGTGGTCTTCCAGTGCTATGAGGGTCCCCTTTTCTTCGTGGGGCTCGATTAGCCGTGCACGCACAACACGTGGTGCTTTGGGCCTGATGCGAAGAAGAGTTGAGTTGTGTTGAGTGCCCCTCTTGGTGGGAGGCATTCCATCTGGCGGGTTATTCTTACGTGTACGGCCAAATTGGTGCACCCCTGCAGGGATAAATCTTCTCGAGAAGCCGTGTTTTCCGCGGTTATGGTTAACTTGGTGAAAGTACTGGCTAACAAGTACTCAGAACAACTTACACCTAACTAATGATAACTTGACTAGTAATAGCCTTATTGTCACAATAACTTGATCCATCATTAACCCAACTGTGTGAGTTATCCTCGGATTGCTTCTTTGGATAAGGGGCGAGATCCAGGATGGGTTTGTTTGGAGTTAGTTATAGTTGGTTACGATACGCTATCTTATCTCCTTCTGTTAGCCGGAAGTTGTAGTATGCTCTGTAGTTGGTTAGTGCAGCCAGCTGCCGCATCTTTTGTATCACCCTTTCTTCCGTTGAACCCAAAGCATCTGTACTTGGTGTTGACGGGTACATTTTGGTGAGCTGTGAGTCTTGCTTGCCAGTACGTTTATGTACTGACCCCTTTGGGGCTGTGGTTTCCGCATACTACGATTCCTAGGATCACCATGGTGGCTACTACTTGGAGTTTGACGAGGCTGCTAACGAGTAGATAGCGGACCTGGGCAGGATCCGAGACATCGTGGATGGGCTCCGTCTTTTCGTTTCCAGCTTCTTAAGCCTATTTGGATTTTGTCTGTACTCAGACCCTTTGAATGCTTCCGCTGAGATGTAATGATGTTATGTGGGACAGGTGTCCTCTGGATGATTGTATTTGCTATCTCTGCTCTAGTGAGAGCTATTTGCAACTTATTTCAATCTTTTGTGTCTTAGAGATATGTTGTGATATCAGTTGTTCTAATGCCGTTGACGTACCATGTGTGTATGTTATGAAGTACGTCAACGGAAGTGTCCTGATTTCTATGGGATGGTTTGCTTTGACGATGGATAGTAGAGAATGGTTGTCCCACGTTTACGTGTTGGCCTGCTCATATTGAGATGCGGGTGCCGGTATGCTCCGTAAGCCATTTGTTCTACTATTTAGCGGACTGTGAGTATCCTCTAGAAGTCCGGGTGCGACAGTCTCACCAATGCACCGACGACTTTCTCTCGACTCATGAACTCTGTCTTCCATGAATACCTCGACAAGTTTGGTGTGGTATATCTTGATGATATTCTTGTCTACTCCAAATCCGAGAAAGAGCATGAAGAACATCTTCGTCTCATCCTCATGAAGCTTCGCGAGCATCGCCTCTATGCCAAGTTTTCCAAATGTGAGTTCTGGATTTCCGAAGTCAGTTACCTTGGTCATGTCATATCTGCCAAGGGCATAGCTATTGACCCAGAAAAGGTTAAGGCCATTGTAGATTGGAAACCTCCAAAGACGGTGAAGCAAGTCAGAAGTTTTCTTGGTTTGGCTAGCTATTGTCGTCGCTTTGTCCAAAACTTCTCCAAGATTGCCAAACCTCTCACTGACCTAACAAAGAAGGACAAGAAGTTCGTCTGGTATCCACAATGTGATGAAAGCTTCAATCTCCTGAAGACTAAACTCACTTCTACACCAGTTCTGGTTGGCCCAGATCCTTCCAAACCTTTCCAAATATTCTGTGATGCTTCTCTCCAAGGTCTAGGTGCAGTTCTCATGAAAGAACGTCAAGTTGTGGCTTATGCTTCACGTCAGTTGAACACACATGAACTCAATTATCCCACTCATGACCTTGAGCTCGCAGCAGTTGTGTTTGCCCTCAAGAAATGGAGACAATACTTGTTGGGTAATCGCACTGAAATCTTTTCCGATCATAAGAGTCTGAAGTACATCTTCACTCAACCAGATCTAAACCTCAGACAAAGGAGATGGATTGAAAAGATCAAAGACTTTGATCTTACCATTTCTTACACTCCAGGCAAGGCTAATGTTATGGCCGATGCTCTCAGTCGCAAGTCGTATTGCAATAATCTCATGATCATGGAAAGCCAACCTCCTCTTCATGAAGAATTCCAGAAGCTCAACCTTGGTCTTGTTCCTCAAGGCTATCTTGCAAACTCGACAGCCAGTCCAACGCTTGAGGACAAGATTCGTTCTGAACAACTTCGTGATGCTGAGATCAAGAAGATCGCAAAGAACATCAAAGCAGGCAATGTGAAGTATGAGTGCTTCTCAATTGATGACAAGGGAACAGTGTTTTTCCAAGGACGCATTGCAGTTCCCGAAATCCAAAGCCTGAAAGATGTGATTCTCAAGGAGGCCCATGGTACTCCTCTTTCCATACACCCTGGAAGTACAAAGATGTACCAGGATCTCAAAACAATGTATTGGTGGTCTGGCATGCAGCGTGAAATTGCTAAATATGTCTCTGAATGCGATGTTTGTCAACGTGTCAAAGCAGTTCATCAGAAATCAGCGGGTCTTCTCCAACCTCTGAAAATTAGTGAATGGAAGTGGGACATGATTGAAATGGACTTCGTCACTGGTTTTCCAAAGTCCAAGAGGGGCAATGATGCAATCTTCGTTGTCATTGATCGACTCACTAAAGTCGCTCACTTCTTTCCTGTCAAAGAGACAATCTCAGCTAGTCAATTGGCAGAGCTCTACACCACAAGAATTGTTCCTCTTCATGGTGTTCCGTTGGAAATCAGCTCAGACCGTGGAAGCATCTTCACTTCTCATTTCTGGAAAAGCTTTCAAGAAGACTTGGGCACCAAGCTTCTGTTCAGCACAACTTATCACCCTCAGTCTCAAGGGCAAGTCAAAGAGTCAATCATATTCTCGAGGATATGCTCAGAGCATGTGGTCTCTCTTTTGGCATGAAATGGGAGGAATGTCTTCCATATGCTGAATTCTCCTACAACAACAACTTCCAGGCAAGTCTAGGCATGGCACCATTCGAGGCTCTCTATGGCCGCAGATGCAGGAGTCCAATCAATTGGTCTGGAGCTGGTGAACATTCACTCTTAGGCCCTGACATTGTTAAGGAGGCCGAAGAGAAAGTTCGCATCATTCGTGACAATCTGAAGATTGCTCAGTCTCGTCAGAAAAGCTACTATGACAGCAAACACAGGGACATGGTCTATGCAGCTGGAGACAAAGCTTATCTCCGTGTAACTCCCCTCAGAGGCACTCATCGTTTTGGTGTCAAAGGAAATCTTGCACCAAGATGTATTGGTCCCTTCAACATTCTCTCAAGGCGTGCAGAAAATGCCTATCGTCTTGAACTTCCAGAAAAGCTATCCAAGGTGCACGATGTCTTTCACGTGTCACAGCTCAAGAAGTGCTTCAAAGATCCAGGTCGTGCAGTTGATCATGATTCCATTGAACTGCAAGAAGATCTCTCTTATGAGGAGCACCCTATTCGCATTCTCGATGAGACCGAGCGCAAAACTCGCAACAAAAGCACTAAGTTCTTCAAAGTGCAGTGGTCCCATCATTCCGATAAAGAGGCAACGTGGGAGACCGAAGAGGATCTTCGAAAGAAGTATCCGGACCTTTTATCCTCTCAGTAGGAATCTCGGGGCGCGATTCCTTCAAGGGGGGGCGTTTTGTAACATCCCAAGTATGAAAAACTCCCAACTTAGAATGTTTGTTTCTTGATTTTATTTCAAATGCATCATGTCATCATATCCACACATGTGTTGAATTTGAATTTCAAATCAAATGACAAATCAATATGTTTCACACTTGGTCTGTTACAACTTTTTCAAATAAAATATTCAAATCAAATAATTAAATTGTTTTCCAAAATTATGAATTGGATTGAATTTTGTAAATGGTTCAAATAATCTTTCTATTATTAAACCCAATATGCCAATTCCATTTTAAATTCAAATAATTTGAAATCTCAAAAAAAATTCAGAACCAAAACTTGTGAATCTGAACTGTTGGAAAAAGGGCAATTCATAAAAATTATTGTTATAATTTTTTATGCCCCATTCTCCTTTCTTTTCTTCTCTTGTCTTTTCTACAAAAAAAAAAGAAACAGAAAAAACAAAAAAAAGGGGGGAGGGCAGGCCAGCCAAGTGGGCTGAGCCCACCACACCCCCCACGAGGCCCAGGCGCCCCCCACGTCGCTGTCGTCTTCCTCCTCTGTACGGAGACAGAGGAGGGGAGACATCCCCCACCTGCAGCGCCACCTAGCCCTCTTCCCCTCCTATTTCTACCCCCCGAGGCTCCAAACCCTAGCTCTCCTATCCCTTCTTCCTCCTACAGCCGCCATCGCCTCCTTTCTTTCCTCTTCCTTCCCTGCCTCCTCTCTGAACCTTTTCTGAAACTTCACAACTCCCCACCGAGGCCGAGACTTTGCGGCCATGGCGCCGCCGTTCCCCTAGCCGCCGTGCCACACAAACGGCGGGAATGGAACCGTGGGGTTGCCACCTCCAACTTTGATGAAGTGAGCAGGGCCGGAGAAGGCCTACACCGTGCGCGCCGTCGAGCTCCTCGCCGCACCCGCGCACGGCGGCCGTCGACGTCTCCCGCCACCATCTCCTCCCTGTCGCCGCTCCCGCTCGGGCCCACGGTGAGCTCGCCCCTCTCCCTCTTCTCCTTTCCCCTCCTCGAGCGCACGCCTAGCATCCCTCTTGCACACGCACGTCAGCAGCGGGCACACAGCGATCGCCGTGGTCGATCTGTTCCGATCGCGTTCAGTTAACTGAACGTGATTCAGTTTTCGTCTAGCCGCACCCCCCACCTCAAAAACATGAGCGCTCTAGTCCTAACACCAGCCGCATCACTAGCCCAGTGGCTAGCCCCGTTCAGCGCACCCCCTTGGATCGCGAGTTCGAGTCCCCCTGGAAGAAAAAAGCCACCCCTTTTTCGGCCTTTTTCTTTTATTTCCCGAAATCCAGAAAAACAGATCCGAGGCTTTATTTGTAAAATCCATAACAAATTGAAAATTGCTCCAATTTCAATGATTCAAGTTTCTGTGGATTCAGAATCTTGTGCTCTATCTATTAGTCACAAAGTTGCAACATGTTTCTGTAATAAATTTTGCACTAAATAATTAAATACAGAAAATGCAATAAAAATTGGAAACTTTGGGAATTGATAACTTGAGTTTTGTTCACCCAAATTGAGCAAACTTGGGCTCTAAATATTTGTCTTAACAAACTCTAAACAGTGGTATTTTATTTGGTCACAATTGAATTAAATTTGAACATGTTTCCTTCTGTTTACTAAAAAGGGCAGAATAAAAATGGTTATGAAAAAATGCATAATAAATTCAATAAAGATCCAAAAATTATGTTTAATAGCTCAAAATGTTCATTGAAACATTTTATACATGTTTTCAACCTTTTCAATACAATTTGATCACTGTTTTTCCTAATTAAAATTGGAGTAATAATTCAATACTTTAATTACACCTTTTAAATTGCAAAATTCATAACTTGGGCATAGAATTTCCAAATTCAACAAACCAAATATGTTTTCCATTCCATTTTTCATGAACTTTGCAAATATCAACTTTGTGTTATGTTTTCAATAAATTAAATTGCTGAAAACAACTGTTTCTTAATTAAGGCATTTAAAATTGTCAAATTAATAACTTGCTCATTTTAAATCCATTTTCAACAAATGAAATATGTATTCCATCTAAAATTTTGTGTTCTTTCCAAATATGAATTTTGTTATCCGTTTTGAACCTTTAAAATTGGTGAAAACAACAATGCTTGTGTAACTCACTTAAGAAGCCAAATTTCATAACTTAATAAATAAGATTCCAAACCTGGTAAACAACATTTCAAATTGAAGCTAATGTTGTTTTCTTATTGTTTTCATCATCCATGCATCATTCTAATCAAATTTCACATGATGGTTATTTGTAGGTCACTTAATTCAACCTTAATTCTTGGGCCTTTCTATATGCAACCCAAATTGCATATGGGCCCAATTAAATATGGTTACCATGTCAACTAGCTTATCTTTGATGCATCAATTAAATTGTCATGCATCATCCCATGTTTGTGCATTATGCCATGTTATTGATAGTTTGTCTCTCTGCGTTGTCTGTTTGCTTCTTCTCGAATAGACGACGACATTGAGACATACGAGGTTTACGATACTACTTCAGAGGAGTTAGCCCAGTACCAGGCTACTGAGTTTGCAGGCAAGTATTCACTCACATGAATCATTGTGTCCTTTCCACACTTGAAACCGATACTTTCCGTTGTCTAATCTGCTAGCCTTATGATTCGTTGCTTGTGTTCCGATCCTATCACATGTCATCCTGCAGCCATGAATATAGCCTCACCCCCACACCTACAACCCTGTTGTTTGTTAGCCTGTGTCGTAGTATCATGCTTAGGTTTTTTGTGCTCGAGTCTTGTTGTCATTTATCTTATCACCTGTTTAGTTTGATAGATGGGCTTGTTATAATCCATATCATGTTAATGTTTGGGGTAATAATAATTTGATGATAAGGCACCGACAGGAGGCCCGGGTTAGGGTTTTGAAGCATGCTAGTGTCGACCCTAATTAGGAAAAGGGTCTTGTCCTCTGATCCATGATGAGCGTGCTCACCGCATCCGGGTGGTCGTATGGAACCCCTCTCGACTTTGACCTGATCCGCAGTTCGTCCGAAGAGCCACACTTAGTTCGGGTGTTCCATTTGCGCATACGCATGAATGGGTCGCGCCCATGGTTGATGATTATGATGATGATGATAATGATGATGCATATAGGGCGAGGCCTATGGTACAGGAGGGTGTGGTTTTCACCCTTGCGCTTAGGTTAGGTCGGACTGGCCGGGACCTTATAGCTCCGTGGCTCCTAGGACGGCTTGCAGAGATGGTTCGAGTCGTGTTGAGTCCACCTGAGTTTTAGTTGGTGGCTCGAGTGTGTCCGGGTACTGGAGCACACCCTGCAGGGATGAATCTTCTCGAGAAGCCGTGTTGTCCGCGGTTATGTGACGACTTGGTGAAAGTGCTGGCTAACAAGTACTCAGACAACTTACACCTAATTAATAATAATTTGACTAGTAATAGGCTTATTGACACAATAACCTGAACCTTCATTAATTCAACTGTGTGAGTTATCCTCGGATTGCTTCTTTGGATAAGGGGCGATATCCAGGATGGGTTTGTTTGGTGAGTAGTTGTAGTTGGTTCCGATGCGCTATCTTATCCCTTTCTCTTAGCCGGATGTGGTAGCGTGTCTCTGTAGTTGGTTAGGGCAGCCCGCTACCGCACCTTTGTATCACCTATCTTCCGTTGAACCCAAAGCATCTGTACTTGGTGTGGTCGGGTACACTTTGGTATCTTGTGCGTCTTGCTTGCCAGTACTCGTCTGTATTGACCCCTTTGGGGCTGCGTGTTCTGCAGACTACGTTTCCGAGGATCCCCATGGTGGCTACTACGTGGAAGATGACGAGGCTGCTGACGAGTAGATAGCGGACCCGGGCAGGATCCGAGACTTCGTGGATGGGCTCCGTTCTTTCGTTTCCGGCCTCTTAGGCCTATTTGGATCTTGTCTGTACTCAGACACTTTGTATGCTTCCGTTGTGATGTAATGATGACTTGTTGGGACATGTGTCCTCTGCATGACTGTATTTGCTATCTCTGCTCTAGTGAGAGCTTTTGCCACTTATTTCTATTTCTTTGTGTCTTAGAGATTTGTTGTGATATCACTTGTTCAAACGCCGTTGACGTACCATGTGTGTATGTTATGAAGTACGTCAATGGAAGTATTCGGATTTCTATTGGATGGTTTCACATACGATGAATAGTAGAGGATGGTTGTCACACGTTTACGTGTTGGCCTACTCATATTGAGATGCGGGTGCAGGTAGGCCCCGTAAGCCATTTATCTACTGTTTAGCGGGCTGTGAGTATCCTCT
The DNA here is from genome assembly GCA_028641055.1 of Alopecurus myosuroides. Classification (NCBI taxonomy): domain Eukaryota; kingdom Viridiplantae; phylum Streptophyta; class Magnoliopsida; order Poales; family Poaceae; genus Alopecurus; species Alopecurus myosuroides. Next base: position 52,458,427 of record CM054057.1, read on the forward strand.
AAAAGTCCGGGTGCGACACCTCCCATGTCCCCGTCACGAGGCTAGGTTTGATCACTTGTTTCCCCGACCATGACGAGGTCCTGTCGTGCTACAATGACTTGGTGAAACTCGTCCTCTCCCACCCAGCGGTGCGCCGCGTGGAGGAGCTCCTCCTCGTCGCCAAAGAAGACCGCGGCTGGCTCCCTGCCGTCACCCATGTGCCGTTCGACATGTGCGCCTTATGGATCGCTTCAATATCATCTCATTGTTTTGCCAGAGTAGTAGTTATTGTGGTTCTGTTGACGTTCTTATTTTCATCTTATTTTACCACTGCTGCTGCTGCAGTGCGTGGTCGTTTGAAATGTGTGGCCTAGAGCATATTCAGCTGCCGATTTGTGCATCATCTCATCTTATTTTTACCACTGATAGACCAATGGTTGCGTCAATTTTAGCTGATTGGTTTCTGATAAACTGTTTGTATTGTATCACTGAGATTGACAAACTCCGATAATATACCGAATGTCACAAGTGATAAACTGTGTGTCGAGTGAAGGAAACCTTTGCTCGGGGGGCTGTGCTAGTTGCAGCGAACAAGAACTTATCCCATGAAAGAACTTGAGAAGCACCCATAAACCTTCTGTGGCTAGCTGGAGGAAGTGTACCCTCTTAACTTGATGTATCACTAATAAACTGTTTGTATTATATCGTCGAGATTGACAAACTTGGATATCCTGAATGTCACGAGGATCTTTTTATTGATGTCGGGTCTTGGTTATATTTGGTGGCTATTATTTATTTCATCTACTGCATGTGTTCGTTTTGAAGTTTGGCAAGTGAGTAGCTAGGGTGGCCGTTGCAATCACTGTTAAGGTGCAGAAATTTTAAATGTGCAAAATATTTCTGTCTCTGCTGATATGAGTATGAATTGTATGATGTACAATTGGTAGAGAATTTAGAATAATGTACCCAATTAATTCTTGCTGGATGCCTGGCGTGGCCCTGTGTTGCTGTGCTATCAATCATGCAGGCGTTGCAAAAGCATTGCTATGCATGCATCCCTCCAAAAGAATAAGAATGCCCTGGTCTTGTGTATCTGTAAGATGATTATGGTAGGAAACCAATCCTTAATTACCTCGCAATTAATCACCCTTGCACGCCCTAGAAAATTAAATGCGACAAAACATAATATGTTTCCCAACAGGCAATCACGGAAAGTATTATTCCTGCAAGGCCACAAGTCACGGTATTGTAATTTTTCTTTCGACGTGAGTTACGGGACATGATTGGTAGTAACTAATCACAGGTACGGAAGTTTAGGAATCACGAGAACTCCCATGCCATCAATCACGTAACAACTAATTGGTGTATAGGGAAAACGGATTTTGACACACCGGAATTTTCTTTTAGAAATATGACAAGTTTGATTGGTCTTGTAATTTTATCTATCACTAGTATCACCTGCTAAGTTTGATTGGTCTTGCATTCTGCACTGTCTTATCTACTTATTATTTTCTGTAAGGCATAGTTCACTGTGTTGGTTAGCAGATAGCTTGTCTCTTGTATCGCTCTAACCTCTGTGTCTACTTTCTTAATTTAATAGAACATGGCTTGCAATGTATGTCGGTCCCTATGTGCCCAAGGACAATTCACCGGGTCGTCTTTTATGATTGAGCTGAAAGACGGTCACCTTGATTCTTTGGTAATTAACAAACGATTCTTTTTATGTTAACTTGCAACTTGTGTTCTTTCGTTTTACTATCCAGCTTAGATTGGTATGTTTCTCAACAAAAGATTCTTTTATATTTCTTTTTTTAGATTGTACTATGCAATATTCGGGAAGATTTCAACGAGTTAGTAGGCAATATCGTGGATTTCGATGTTCACGGGACCACTTACAAAATTCGAGTGAAGAAAGAAAGAAAGAAGACCTACTTCTACGGGGAACAATTGGTGTCTATCATCGCCACCCATAATTTAAGCGGAGGTGATCTCTTTCACTTCTCTATGGCAGGACCGCAACCTCGTATCGTACATATGTATATGGGCGAGATTGCGAGTGAGGATAGCGAGACCATAGAGGTGGATGGCGGGAGTGAGGAGGAAAGTGAGGAGGATTATATGGACGAGGAGAACCCATGGAAACATGTGGTGGTTGCTCAAAGAGCCAATCTTAGCGAGCTTGAGAAGGACCGTGTCCTTCAGAAACTAGCTCAGATAGATAGCTACATTGGGGTCCCTTTCGTGCATCGCATCACCAACACTAATATCTCCAATGGACATGTCATGGTATGTTTCTTAACACTTTCTTATTCCTATAGTTGTTTATGTTATAATGTGGCCGGTATTTGACATTGTGCTTTTATTCTTTCTTGGAATTGTGTGTTGTAGAAAATACCTATGGCGGTAGCGGACAGTGCTGGCATGGAGCAAGGTACCATTGGAGTACGCCGTGGAGAATCAGGAAATGTCACCGCAGTTCCGATCACCAGGGATAATACTGATGGTCGCGTCATCCTCAACTCTCAAGCATGGAGGCAGTTCCATTCCGCAAGAGTTGGTATGGAGGCTGGCCGAGCTATTCTGATCACCATGAGGAATAGTGACATCCCCAACTTGGACATGATGATGGTCATCGACTACATCAGCGCCCGCTAGATAGATGAACTATGTGGTGATGATCGAGACTATGTAATATGGTTGTTTTCGAGACTAACTCCTGGATTTATTAGTAGTATATATGGTTGTTTTCGAGACTATGTAATATTTCTGCTATGAAAATTTATTCTGTCATTTTGCTGTCAATTGCATACCTGTATTAGAGCTACTGATATTCTTCTATATTTTGTCTACTGATATTCTTCTGTATTTGAGCTGTATATACCTGTATAAATACGGTACTGCTTATTTCAAAAAAATACAGCATAGTATAGCCGTGACGCACCAAAACGAGTAACCGTGACGCACCTGAGAGATTAGGCGTGACGCACCTAGCAGTAGCCGCGGCGCGCCGCGGCCATGCGTCACGGGTATAGATAGGCGCGGCACACCAGCTGTGTGCGTCACGGCTAAACCCATACGCGCGGCGTGATAGCCGTGACGCGCCCAGGTGCGTCACGGATAAGAAATTTGGTGCGTCGCGGGTAAGCTTTTCCCTAGTAGTGAGGCGCTCATTGAGTTTATTCGCGGAAATCAAGATGTTTTCGCTTGGACGCCCAGTGATATGCCAGGTATCCCGACTGAGTTAGCTGAGCACAGTTTGCATGTTGATCCTAAGTCCCGGCCTGTGAAGCAGAGCCTGAGAAAAATGAATGAGGAGAGAAGAAAAGCTATAGGAGAAGAAATTGCCCGGCTATTGGCAGCCGGCTTTATCATGGAGGTATTCCACCCGGATTGGTTGGCAAATCCGGTTCTAGTACTGAAAAAGAGTAACGAGTGGAGAATGTGCATAGATTACACGAGTCTCAACAAGTATTGCCCAAAGGATCCATTTTCCCTTCCAAGAATAGATCAGATCATAGATGCAGTGGTTGGAAGTGACCTATTATGTTTCCTGGACGCGTATTCCGGGTATCATCAGATCAAGCTCAAGAAGGAAGATTGGGAGAAAACATCGTTCATAAAACCGCTTTGGGGCTTTCTGTTACAAAACCATGACTTTTGGGCTAAAGAACGCTGGTGCAACTTACCAGAGATGCATTCAGAAGTGCTTTGAGGATCAGATTGGACGCAACGTTCATGCCTATGTGGATGATGTGGTGATCAAGACCAGGAAAGCGGAAAGATTTATTGATGATCTAAAGGAAACGTTCAAGAATTTGAGAAGGTATCAGATGAAACTTAACCCTACAAAGTGCGTGTTTGGAGTTCCAGCAGGAAAATTGCTCGGATTCATTGTTTCCGAGAGAGGAATCGAGGCAAACCCGGACAAGATCAAAGCTATCCAGAGTCTGAAAAAGCCGGAAAATTTGAAGCATGTTCAAAAACTTACAGGGTGCGTAGCAGCATTAAGACGGTTCATATCCAGGCTTGGAGAGAAGGCAATTCCCTTATACCGGCTCTTGAGGAAATCCGACAAGTTCGTTTGGGACCAAGAGGCGGATGAGGCATTCGAGGCACTAAAGAAGCAGTTATCTGAGGCACCAGTCTTAGCAGCTCTGGGTCCTAAGGAGCCCATGTTACTATATATTGCGGCCGGGCCCCGGGCGGTTAGCGCATTGGTTGTTGTTGAGAGTAAAGAGGATCGAAAAGATCACCCGGTACAGAGGCCGGTTTATTACGTAAGCGAGGTATTATCGGAAGCAAAGTAGCGTTACCCACATTGGCAGAAGTTGGTTTTCGGGGTCTTCATGGCCAGCCGGAAATTGAAACCGTATTTTCAGGAACACCCCATAATAGTGGTTAGCTCTATTCCAATGTCGGATATTATCAGAAACTCAGATGCAACAGGTAGAATAGCCAAGTGGGCCATTGAGATGGGAGATTATCACATCAACTACGAGCCTAGGTCAGCAATCAAATCCCAAGCTTTAGTTGATTTCATCAATGATTGGACTCACACAAGCATGCCAACAATGACACCAAGTTCCGAGTCTTGGGTGATGCACTTTGATGGTTCTAAGCAGTACGAGGGATCAGGAGCTGGGGTGGTACTTACATCACCCAAAGGAGATAAACTGAGCTACGTGTTGCAAATTCACTTTGATTGCTCCAACAACGTGGCCGAGTATAAGGCATTATTACACGGATTAAGAATAGCCAAGGAGATGAACATCAGGCGGATACGATGCTATGGAGATTCGGATCTTGTGGTACAGCAGGTCTCGGGAACCTGGGATAGGAAGGATGCAACTATGGCGCATATCGCAGAGAGGTGGACAGGGTTGCCGGGTGTTTTTCCGGGTATGAGGTGGAGCATATTGACAGGCGAAAGAACGAGGCAGCAGATTCACTCGCAAGACTCGGCTCGCGCAGAGAGCCGGTTCCACCCAATGTTTTCCTGGACGAGTTATGGCGGCCATCTGTTAAAACCGAGTCTGAGGAAGAGGTGGCTAACAAGGACCCGAATTTAGAGCTCGTAGCCATGGTGCGTACTGTTCCCGAGTGGACAGAGCCGTTTTTAGCTTATCTATCACGGGGCGAGTTACCACCGCAGGAAGTATTAGCAAGGCAAATTCTGAGACGAGCAAAGGGCTATTCCATCATCAATGGCGGGTTATACAAAAGGAGTGCAGCAGGAGTCTTTTTACGCTGTGTAGCACCAGAAGAAGGCCGGCAGATTGTGAAAGAGATCCATGAAGGTGATTGTGGGCATCATGCATCCACAAGATCCCTCGTGGCCAAAGCATATTGACACGGTTTCTTTTGGCTCACAGCCTTAGCAGATGCGGAGCGCTTGGTGGCAAGATGCGATGGATGTCAAAGGTACGCTCGTCAAATCGATGTCCCAGCTATGGAGTTGCAAACAATCCCATTAACCTGGCCGTTCGCTGTTTGGGGCATGGATGGTGGGCCCCTTTCACATGTCACCCTGCAAAAAGACCCATCTCTTGGTAGCCATCGATAAATTTACAAAGTGGGTTGAAGTTATGCCAGTTACCAATTGCGAAGTAATCACAGCAGTCAAGTTCTTAAAAAGAATCATCTACAGGTTTGGGTATCCTCACAGCATAATAACAAACAATGGAACCAACATGTCCCTTGGTGAGATGGAAAAATTCTGTGGGAACAATGGAATCCGGCTTGACATAGCCTCAATAGCCCATCCACAAGCTAATGGACAAGTGGAAAGGGCAAACCAGGAATTACTTCGTGGGTTAAAGCCACGGCTGCGGGTTCCGTGCATCAGAGCTGCTGGAGCACGGGTGGAAGAGTTACCATCAGTGGTTTGGGGAATTAACACCACACCTAACAGATCTACTCAGATGACCCCATTTTTCATGGTTTATTGTGCAGAAGCAGTGTTGCCGAGTGATATTATTCACGGCTCGCCCCGAGTGTCGGCTTACGTCGAGGTAGAGAACGAGAAGACCCGGCGGGACGTTGTGGATATGCTAGAAGAACACAGAGAACAAGCTTTGGAGAGATCATCCATATATCAGCAGGATCTGAGGAGGTACCACAGCCGGCGAGTCAAAACCCGGGTCTTCCAGAAAGGAGCCCTGGTGTTACGCCTGGTACTGTCAAAGGAAGGAAAACATAAGCTATCTCCACCATTGGAAGGGCCGTTCATCGTAAGCCGGAATTTGCACAATGGATCATATTACTTGGTAGATGCAAGGGAAGAGTCGGATACTGTCAATGACACCGCTCATACCACTTCATCTATGCAAGAGAGGGAAAGACCATGGAACGTGGCTCAGCTACGTCCCTACTACACCTGGACTAGACTAGGCTTACAAGTGGAACTACACGATGTAACAGGCAGCAGGTTTCAGACGCACTCTTTTCCTATCCAGGGTACCTAAGGGGACTGGAGGGTTTTTAATGAGGCGGCTTGCTGACCTAACTTTTCTCATATCAATAAAGAGATGGTTAAACTACGATGTTGTTTCTTTCTTATGCGTTTTTTGTTAAGTTTTTCGTGTTTTTTTTGTTTTCTGTTTTTAATGTTTTCAGGTAAGTATTAGTCCTTTGTTTATAAGTACACTAGTTTTCTACAGATTACATATATAGGTCTTGGGGGCTGATTGCTTGAATAGCACAGTTGCAAACTCAAAGACCCGACCACGATGCCATTAAGTTATAAGGACCGATTACTTAGAATAAGTACGGTTACAATCTTATAACCGGACAATAGAGCCAAATTCTCTTGATTTCTCTTGCTTAAGCTTGATGTGACTCACAAGAACGTGGCATGCTTTGCTAGCGTGTAATTACAATCAGTCATGATGCCCATGGGGACTTGCCTGACCCTGTTTTTATACACTTATAGCAGCATTGATTATCCACGCGAAAGCCGGCTTACAGCAAAGAGGATCAAAAGGGTCATCCAAACCACAAGTTATGCAGAGTACAAGGTTAACAGCCGAAAACTCGCAATATATCAAGCATAACTTCAAACCTATGTGAGTAACTCTAGGGTTTGGGCCTTAGCAGAAACAATTTGCTCTTTTGAAAACTCCAAACCCCTAGACTCAGAAATTCGGGCCTTGGGGACTTGGGAATTCGAAAAAAGAACAAATTGTCTAGCTATTAAGCTTAAAAACCCAAATATCCGAGTCTTCGGGACTTAGAAAAAGTCCACTTGTCAAAACCCCCGAGACCCGGAAACCGAGTCTCACAAAAGGAAAAATAGCGAAAGTCGGAAAACCAGCAACGAAAAGTTTAAAGCTAGTAAATATCAAATCCATGCAAAAGGCCAGAAGGGCCACAAAAACTATTAAGGTTTCAGCATATTACAAACCGAGGGATAGTATCGAAAAGTGCACAGGCGCACTATTAAAAAAATAATTGTTTTAGATGCCCATTGGCCGAATAAAGTGTTTGAGGCAGCGAAAAGTGAAACTTCACTCGGCATCCTTCGCCGAGTCTTCAACGTTATCCTTGGCAGCCGGGTCTTCGACTTGCTCGCTGATGGTTTTCCCGGCTCATGCGTCCGGATCAACAGCAGTACCAGCACGCGCTGGAGGAGGGACAACCGGCGTAGAGGTGGCAGGCACAGTATTGGCCTCAGCCTTCTTCTTCGCAGCTTCTTCCTTCCTCTGGGCAGCTTCCGCTTTCCACCGTGCCAGCATGTCATAAGGCTTAGGCAAATCCGACTTAATTGGCTTGTCTTTGGCATCGTAAGGCGGAACGATGTTGCTTAAATCCAGACTGTCGGCGATCAAGCTCACCGGGTGATGCACCTCAGTATTGATAGCCTTGAAGTTCTTACCAGAAAATTTGGTGCCGTCATTGGTGAATTCGGGAAACCCGCCAACGAGTTTTGCCGGCTCAAGCTTGGGAAAGTAGGCCTTGGCCAGAGCGAGCCCCCGGGTCACTCCAACCCGGCACGAAGAGCGCTTCCAGTGGTCGATCCACTCGGGAATGGTGGAACACGCGTCAAGAAAAGTGTTCAAATCACCATACCCGGGCCCGGCCACTTGATAGCTTGCAAAATCCATTTGGTGCCGGCACAGAGTTGCCGGATTACGTCCTTCAAGGTGTTCAACTTCTCGATATCATTTTCGTCTGGCATAGCCTCACCCGGCCCTGCAGAGTAACAGAAAGGGTAAAGCAAGAAATTCCGAGTTTTTTGCGGAATAAGAAATCCGGGTTATAGTTAATCAGTTGGAAGTTATTACCAAGCAGTGTGCGATAAGTATCGGCAATTTGGGCCGAAAGTTTCTTCAGTTCACCCTCAGCAAGTTGGGACCTCTTCTTATACTTTTTCACATTTTTCTCAAGTTTTTCAGCATCAGCTTCCAGCGCATCACGCAGCTTTGTCTCCGTCTCGAGGATCTTGTTGGTTTTAGCCAACACTTCCTCCGATTGGGCCACGTAAGCCTGCGAGAAGAGATAAGGGAATATAAGTCGTAAAAAAGATAAATCCGGGTGTGACAAACTATAGCGTTATAAAGTACCAAGCAAACTATACATAGTTCACTCGGAACTTGGGGACTAGGCGATTATACAAGCAGTATTGGTTCATTTACCTGGTGCTTTTTCGAAAATCCCCTTTTCATCGGTTTTTAAGGTATAGAGACAACCTAGCATCTCGTCAAAGCTCAGTTCATCAAGTTTCACCCCGGAAGAGCTGGGGGCCTGTTTACTCGGAGGAGGAGTCCTTTCCTGCTTGAGGGGGGACACCTGGGGCGCTTGGGTCTCAGGAGTGGGGTCACCCATCCTCGCGCCTAGGACCTCGACGTCATCACCCCGGATCCATGCGAGGGAATGGGATACTCGGCCTCCTGATCGGCCGGATCTTTCAGCAGGTCTTCTCCTTCTTGTTCTTCAGCGCCGCCAGCCGTGGCCTTCACAGTATCTACCGGCTCTTCCAGCGCCGGGTTATCCACGTCCATATCGTCCGGGTCACTGGTTGTGACCTTGGCTCTAAGGAAAGTAAAAGGAGCAGTTAGCATATGATGAACGGAACTTATGGAAAGCTTTGGCGTACCAAATAGCAAGAGAGGTAGTTTACCCGGTGTTCACGAAGAAATCCGTCAGAAGATCGTTGCTAGACCCGGAGGAGGCTGTCAAGGGGTCCGAAAGTGAGACCCGGAATTGTCCAGCTAGTGGATGATTGGGAGAAGGATGTCTTTGAGGAGAATGGGAAGGATGGGTCTGGGGAATACCGGCACGGCGAGCTGGGGACGAAGGGACACCCGGGTTGAGCGGGTCATCACCCGGGGAGTTCCGGGTTACCCTGCGCTTGACTGGAGCGGGCTCCTTCAAGTGTGGAGAATCGAACAAGCGTTGGTTAAGCTCGCACATGTTAGCGAATGAATATGGTTTGGAGGTGATAGTGGAATACGGAACCTTGAATACCACCCTTCGGGGCTTCCTCTTAGCTCCAACTTCGACGTCTGGCTCAGCCTCACTTTCATCCGACTGAGTCTCCTCCTCATCCTCTAATCCTGGAAAGCATAGCACATTGTCGGAAAAGGAAAACAAGTTGGAAAAGTAAAGTCAACAGAAATAGAAATGAGTGAAACCCGTATGTTACCTTCGTCCGAGTCAGCCGGCTCCTGAGCCTCCTCTGAGTTCTCGGAAGGAGGCGGGGTCTCAATCTTCCAGAAAGGGCTATCCTCCTGAGGTAAAAGTACAGTGATAAAAGTTAGTGATTATATCAGAAAAATGTCAGTCGGATAAAGAGTAAGGGCCGGATTTTACCGCTGGAGCCGGGTTATCCCGCGTGTAGGGGTCCAGGCCAGCTATCGTCCGGATCACCTCCATCTTCTCAGTCAAGAAATTCTTGATTATCTTGTTCGCGTCCGCGGCCGGGTAATTCCTCATCGAGTAACAAAGGGAATCCGTGGTATGCCCAGAGTAGTTACACATGAGTTTGGGCCGGACGGCGTTGGGCTGAATCCGGAAAGTTACCCAAGTTTTGACTAAGTTAAGCCCAAGAAGGCCTTGGGCCGAGAGAACAGCAAGTTTGGCAAGGAGGGGCTGAATAGATTTCCGATCCGACTCAGAGGCATAAGAGCTAATGTTGTCGGAAAGTGTGAGCAGGTTTTTGGAGAAACCCGGCAATGTCTTTTCGCCGGGTGAGGAGGTGTCCTGGCAATAGAAATAGGTCTTTTGCCAGTGTTTGACATGAGAGTTAAGGCTTAAAGTCGGCATCAGGGAATTCTTTCTTCTTTGGATAGAAACCCCCCCGCAAACCAGGAGGGCCCCGTCACCGCTTTCACGGCACGGTTTGCACTGGAACAGTTCAAGAAAGAGTGCGAGGTTTGGAGGAATGCATAGGTATGATTCGCACAAGACAATGAAATGGGTGATGTTGAGCATGGAATTGGGTCCTATATCGAAAACTCGGAGACCGTAGTGGTTCAGCAACTCACGGAAGCCCCGGATCACGTGTTCTACAAAGACTATTACCTCGTCGATAGCCGGAGAGGGCCGAGTCTCGTCTCCGGGTACGCGCCAGTGGATATCTTCCCAGGAGGGGAGGACGCCCGACTCTGCGAGCTCGTCCAACTTGGCCTTGATCACAGTGGATCTCGCCCAGTTGGCGGAGATCGACTGACTCGGCCTGGCCTTGCTGGCCGGCTGTTTGCGCTTCACTTTCGCGCTGGACTTAGGCGCCATGGGCTTAACCTAAAAAGAAGACAGACTGCAGGGTGTAAGCACCTAAGACCCGGAAAATGATCATTGTCCGACTCTCTGAGGAACACTTGCGGAAGATTTTGGCAGATTGGGTCTATGCGGAAAATTTTACGAGGAAATTTGTGACTACGAATCTTGGAGATGTATTGTGAGATGTGCAATTGAATCTATAACAAGTGTTGATTATGGAATTACGGGGTGCGGACTGATTCAACTAACAAGAAGCAAGGAAGGCATCCACGGGCGGAACTAGATCCAATCTAATCGAGTGAAATCCATGGAGTAAGATCGCTTACCAGTGGGATCTGGAGGAGAGCGCGGCGGCGGCAGATGGCGCAGTGGCTGTGGTCCTTTAGGCCTTCCGGTGGGCTGCTCGAGGGCGCGGCGGCGGAGGTCAACAGCGGCGCTGCGGGGGCTGCTGTAGTGCGCGGACGGCGGCGGCTCGTCTCCGGTAACGTGCCCGTGGACGCCGTGGCGGCGCGGTCTTGAGCTCGAACAAGAGGGCGCCGAGAGGAGGTGGAAACGAAGAGATGGGGGAAATGGAGTACTGGGCCTAGGGTTACCCCCTGGACACCTACTTATAGGGGCGGGGTGGAAGATGCCCTAGGTCTAAGCGGCGGGAGCCAAAATTTCGGAAAAAAGATACCTAACCGGATTTTTTGGGATAGTCATTAAAGGCTCCTGTTACGGGAAATTACGAGCGAGATATTCGGACTGACTGGCAAGTGGTGCGAGCCGGGTCTTGTATGTTTTCTCGGAGTATTGACCCGGGAAAACAATGCTAGATTCGGGGAAAGCCGGGTTACAATATGGACCACCTACAGAGTTAGGCCTAGCTATTATCAAAGCATTCTAACCCGATATTTTGTGAACTTGTATGTTTGTTATTTTGCAGGGAATAGCGTGCGCTTCATGGTTGATCCCGCGAAGCCCAAGCTATTCTGGGGACTACTGATGGAGGGATGATAACCCGTGATTATCCCACGACAGACACCACCGAAGATACCACCGCAGCCACAGTAGGTATCATAGCCGAGCCAGAAACAAATGTATATGTCGATGCCGATGGAACAGTAGTTGAAATACTCGGCTGAGGCAAACTCGCTACACCCGCCGGCCCCTGCGGAAGAGCCCCACCGCCTTGAACCGATTGAACAGGCGGAGGCTGAGTCACAGCAGTAGGAGTCTGAATATTTCCTCCACCTCTACCAGAAGTACTAGCATCTCCATAGCGACCTCGGACGCCTCTATGATCATATGCATTGTATCGAGGGCCTTGGTTCTGATTGAAAACCCCCACATTGTTCCGTCCCGCCACAAAGGCGTTAGGTTCACCTCGGCCACGCCCCTCAAATGGACGTCGACCACGCCCCCCTCCAACATGGAATCCCCCTCGAAAGCCACGGTTAGGGAAACCATTACCGGCATTGAACGTAGCTCCATGATCAAAGGATCCACCCGCAGTCCCGCTTGGACCTCCCTCTTCAAAATTTGAGAAACCTCCATTGAAGCCCGAGTTGTAATTCTCTTGATTTTATCTGCCTGGATTGTTCCACTGGTTGTATCCGCCCTGATTATTGCCAGCCCCTCGCCCATCTTCCCGGAACGACATAGGCGACGGCAGCTGCTGTAGAGCTCTCGACCAGAAACCCCCCAGGATATGACGTAACCCTACGCCTGTGTTCGATCGATCAGCATCATGACTAACCATGCGTTTAGACAAACCCTGGCCCACAAAAGGCCCAGCGTCCTCGATGCCCTTGGCCCAACGAAAGCCCAGATTAACAGGAGACCGAAATTTCAAATTTGCATCGATCACGGATCACCGACGAGATGCAGAGGGAAACGCTGCCGGAGACTTCCGCCGGCTCACCGTAGTCCATTCACTCTCATCGATCACAACTTCCACGAAAGAAGATGGTGGCATTATCGGAACCTTAGGTACCCGGAATTTTTTTGGAGTAGTAGTGAACTCAACGGAATGAAGATCATGCCGCGCCGCCAACTTCGAACGACGTCTGGCCAGTTTCCGCGTCGTCTTCCCAGCAGAGGAAAGATCTCGAGACGGATCATCCTCCGGAGTCCTGCAATCCAACAAATACCGAGAACAAAACTTATTAGAATTACCTTTGCAAGGAGTAGACTCCTCATCCGCATCTGATTCGTCTAGTGAGAGGCACCAGAACCGTCCTCCGAGCGGCACAGACGGAACCGCAGGGACAGGGCCGACCAGTGGCGTCTCCACCGAATAGCCAGAGGCCCCTTCAGACGTTGCCGCCGGCGTCGCCCCGCCAGTCGCCTCGCCCATCGCCCCGCTAGTCGTCAAAATAGTCGGCTTCGGGTACACATAAAATGCGACCGAATAAAAATATAGTTTCACTAGAAGTGACCTGATAATTTGTTGATGAAGAAGGGGATGCCTTCGGCATCCCCAAGCTTAGACACTTGAGTCTTCTTGGAATTTGCTGGGATGTACCACCGGGGTATCCCCAATCTTAGGCTTGTCACTCTTCTTGATCACGTCATATCATCCTCTTTTCTTGACCCTTGAAAACTTCATTAGCAACGTTAGTGCAATCAAAATAATAAACTCACATGGTTCAGTTTTAACACAATACTAGCAATCAAAAACACATTAGCTACTGTCACAACTTCTTTTAAAACTCTTTTTCTCAAAAGAACACCAAAAGAAAGAGATTAAGATGCAAATACAATAATTGGTAGAAATCTATCCAAACAGAATAGCATGAAGAGATCATTTTTTTCCAAAATCTTCTGTTGATCAAATCAAACAGTGGTCAACTAAAAAAAGTTGCGCATATAACGCAGGATTAAGCACAAAAAAACTCAGGTCATTTTGAATTTTCTGTGGTTTTTACGGAATTAACAGTGGACAGCAGAAATCTGTTTTCTGCGCAGAAATCCGAAATATAGTGTCAACTTTCCACTAGAGGCTTTACTTGGCTCAACAAAAACTCAAAAGAAAAGATACAACAGGGTTGCTAAGTAAATATACAACACCCAGGTGCAAAGAACACCAAAGAAAACAAAGAAAAATTGAATGAAAACAGAGAAATAAAACGGGTTGTCTCCCGGTAGCGCTTTTCTTTAACGCCTTTCAGCTAGGCATAAAAGGGAAACTCAAGTATTTTCAAGTGAAGAAGCATCAACAGTAATTTCCTCTAAACCATTATTTGCAGCAATAGGTACTCCAGATGTTTCTGAAGATTCGACATGGAAGTCACTCTTAGTTTCATTAATTGTTTTAGCAATTTTCAGCACAAATTGAGATTTGGGTTTAGTTGTCTTGGGAACATACATGAATCTTTGATCCTTTCCCACAAAGGCTTTCTCCTTATTGAAATTAAGGGATGAAAATTTGAGCATAAGGTTCCCATAGCATCTTCTAATTTACCAATCCTAAGATTTTGATTTTCATGAGTGTTGCTAGCCTCTAAAGCCGTGATTCTTTTATCAACAATAATTATTGATTCATTAATTTTGCTAGCATTATCCAGAAAAATTGATAAGTTCATTTCAAAAGAGTTTAGTTTATTATTAACATCCTCCAAAGAGATCTCAGTTTTAACAGTTGTAATGGGGGGTGATCCTACTAAACTTTCAATCAAATTGCAGGCTTCTACAGCAGGAGTTCCTAGAAAATTACCACCTGTAAGAGTATCTAACACATACCTATACCAACCAGAAATACTAACATAAAAATTCCTCAGAAGTATCAGGGTAGAATAATTTTTTGTACATTTAATATGAGCATCATTTATTCTATACCAAGCATCTTTTAAACTCTCTCCCCCTGTTGCTTAAAAGAACTGTAACATCCCAAGTATGAAAATCACCTTTAGAATGTTTGCTAATTGTTATTTTATGTTTTGCATCATGGCATCTTAATTATTGCATTGTTTGCATTTGTTTTTCCTTGTTTTCTATTTGAATTTCAAACCAAGAATTTAAACCTTTGTTTCATACTTGTTATGTTAAAATTTTCAAATAGAAATATTCAATTAAAAACAGCTATTTGTTTCCATTAAAATAGAAAGCTCAAACTATTAACTTGTTCCTTGTAATATTTCACTTAATTCAAATTTCATTCAAATCCAATTAAAATTTCCAAACAGCAACCATTTGAAATTTATGAAAATTACAAAACACTTCCATCATTTTTGTTTCTAATAAACTTGAGGGTTCAAACTATTTAAGTGGTTCTTTTTAATTCACTTAATCTCAAATTCAAATAAAAATGCAAACAGCAACATATTTTAAACATTTTGTGAAACAACAGTTGGCACTTTGGTGCTGTTACAAAAAACTAACTTATACAAAAAATTTACCTAATTTTCTAACCCTAAAGAACTAGCCTTTTCTGCCCTTTTTTCAAATCAGCAAAAAAAACAGACAGAACAAAAAAATAATAATAGAAAACGGAGGGGGAAAGGGCAGGCCAGCCCAGTTGGGCCAGCCCACCTTCCACAAGGCCTGCTACCCCCCTCGTCCCTAACCTTCGTACGGCAGGACATCCATCATGTCCACGTCGGCAGCAGCTGCCAGGGAACGGCCACGGGCGCTCCCCCTCCTCCTTTTAGCTCGATCCCGAGCCCCCCCTCGGTGCCCTAGCTCTCCACCTCTTTTCCCCTAGCGCAGCGCCGCCGTTCTCTCTCTCTCTGCACATCTGCTCCTCTCTGTTTTCTCTGAACCCCACCGAAAACAACCACCGCCGCCTAGCTCCAGCGATCGCCGCGCCACGATGCCCCACCGGCCAGGCTAGGGCCGGGAACGGATTCCCCGTACCCCCCTCGTCCTCCTCTACAGCTCTTCGGTGACGGGGTTCCACCGGAGCGCCGCCGCAGTCTTCGACCATCGCCGCGGCCGTCTGTCCACCTCGGGCCGCTGCCACGGCTACAAAGGAGGTGAGCGCATCACCTCCACCTTCCCCTCGTCTCCTATCCCCTCTCTGCAACCGTGGCGAGCACGCACGGCCACACGGCCACTGCAGCCCACACGCAGCAGCGAACCACGGCCACCGCTGCAGTCACCGCCGGCGGGCTCTGTCCCTCTGTCGATCTGAACCTGCAGAAATTCAGTTAGCACAACATAACTGAAGCATATCCTCCCACCATCACCTTACCTGACAAGCAACCGCACCCACCGCAGTGGCAACAGAGCAGCACGCTCGCCCGCGAGGGCCAGGGTTCGAGCCCCCGCCCGCGCGATTTAATCCACCCCTTTTGCCATTTGCCACGCGGGCGTCCGTGGCCCAACTGCCATTGGCCTGGGTTGCCACGCGTGCTGCCACGCAGGCCCCTGTGGCCCAGGGCCCCCCTGTCAGTGGCTTGGGCCAGTCACTGCGGGTGGATTTCGTTTCTGCCCAGTTTTCTTTTTAATTTCCAGTCCTTTTCTTTTACAGATTAGTCCCTGTTTTAAAAATACCAATAACTTTTGATTTACAACTTCAAATAAAAATAAATAAAATATGTATACTAAACCAAATTTAATTCTCTACCTATTTAAATCATTTGTTTTCTGTTTTGAATATTTCAAATGTATTCAAATTTCAAATTCAAACGAATTATTTCAAATTTGGTTAATTTCATAACTAATTCAAACTTAATTCAAATAACACAAATAAAATATGTTTTCCATGCTAAATTGAACCACCTTTCCAAATATAAACTTTATTTCATGTTTTGAATAATTAAAATTGGTTAAATAATTTAAACCTTGTTTAAATCATTTAAATTTGCTAAATTCATAACTTTCTCAAATTAAATTATTTTTGAACTTATAAAATATGTTTTCAAACCAGAAAAGTATAAACTTTCAAATATGAATTTGGTTTAATGTTTTGAGCAAATAAAAATTCAAATAAATTCATACTTGAATTAAATTCATTTAAATCTTGTTTAAACTTGTTTAGTTCATAATTAATTCATTCTAATTCCTTTTTCAACAAATGAAACATGTATTCCACCTAAAATGTTGTGTTCTTTCCAAATATGAATTTTGTTATCTATTTTGAACAATTAAAATTGGTGAAAACAACAAATGCTTGTGTAACACCTTTAAGAAGCAAATTTTCATAACTTAATAAATAAAATTCCAAACTTGGTAAACTTTATTTCAATTTGAACCTATTGTTGTTTTCTTTCTGTTTTCCTCATCTATGCGTCATGCTAATCCATTTTCACCTGTTGATTAGTTGTAGAACAATTATTTCACCTTAACTCATGGGCTTTCCATATGCAATCCAAATTGCATATGGGTCCATTTAATAATGTTACCATGTTAACTAGCTTACCTTTGATGCATCAATTAATTTGCCATGCATCATCCCATGATTGTGCAATATGCCATGTTATCGATTGTTTGTCTCTCTGCGTTGTTTGTTTGCTTCTTCTCGAATAGACGACAACGTTGAGATAGAGGAGGTTTACGACACTACTTCTGAGGAGTTAGCTCAGTACCAGGCTACTGAGTTTGCAGGCAAGTATTCACTCACCTGAACCATTGTGTTCCCTTCCACACTTGATACCGATACTTTCCGTTGTCTATTTCTGCTAGCCTTATGAATCGTTGCTTGTGTTCGATCCTATCACACGTTATCCTGTAACACTGATATAGCCTCACCTCCACACCTATAACCTTGTTGCTTGTTGCCCGTGTCTTACTAGCATGCTTAGGGTTGTTTATGCTCGAGTCTGTTGTCCGTTACTTTCTGTTACTATATTTATTATGTACTGGGGCTCGATGATTAAACAATCAACCTGTTAATGTTTGAGGTAATGCTAATTTGATGATAAGGCACCGGCAGGAGGCCCGGCGTGGTTTTGAGGCCTGCTAGTGTCGACTCTAATTAGGAAAAGGGTCTTGTCTACTGATCCATGATGAGCGCACTATCCGCATGTGGGTAGCGTGTATGGGCTCCCCCTCAATTTGATTCGATTCGCATCTCGTCCAAATCGCCACACTTAGTTCGGGCTTTCCATTTGATGAACGCATATGCAGGTACGAACCCGAGGCCAGGGTGGAACTTTTGTAGTCGGCATTTAGGGCGGCGTGATCTTCCAGTGCTATGAGGGTCCCCCTTTTCTTTGTGGGGGCTCGATTAGCCGCGCACGGACAGCACGTGGTGCTTTGGGCTTGATGCGAAGAAGAGTTGAGTTGTGTTGAGTGCCCCGCTTGGTGGAAGGCATTCCATCTGGCGGGTTATTCTTACGTGTAAGGCCAAATTGGTGCATCCCTGCAGGGTTAAATCTTCTCGACAAGCCGTGTTTTCCGCGGTTATGGATGACTTGGTGAAAGTACTGGCTAACAAGTACTCAGAACAACTTACACCTAACTAATAATAACTTGACTAGTAATAGTCTTATTGACACAATAACTTGAACCATCATTAATCCAACTGTGTGAGTTATCCTCGGATTGCTTCTTTGGAAAAGGGGCGAGATCCAGGATGGGTTTGTTTGAGGTTAGTAGCAGTTGGTTACGATACGCTATCTTATCCCCTTCTTTTAGCCGGAAGTTGTAGCGTGTTTCTGTAGTTGGTTAGAGCAGCCTGCTGCCGCACTTTTGTATCACCTATTCTTCCGTTGAACCCAAAGCATATGTACTTGGTGTTGCCGGGTACACTATGGTATCTTGTGAGTCTTGCTTGCCAGTACTTGTCTGTACTGACCCCTTTGGGGCTGTGGTTTCCGCAGACTACGTTTCCGAGGATCCCCATGGTGGCTACTACGTGGAGTATGACGAGGCTGCTGACGAGTAGATAGCGGACCCGGGCAGGATCCGAGACATCGTGGATGGGCTCCGTATTTTCGCTTCCGGCCTCTTAGGCCTATTTGGATCTTGTCTGTACTCAGACACTTTGGATGCTTCCGCTGTGTTGTAATGATGAATCGTTGGGACATGTGTCCTCTGGATGATTGTATTTGCTATCTCTGCTCTAGTGAGAGCTATTTGCAACTTATTTCAATCTTTTGTGTCTTAGAGATATGTTGTGATATCGCTTGTTCAAATGTTGTTGACGTACCATGTGTGTATGTTATGAAGTACGTCAACGAAAGTGTCCTGATTTCTATGGGATGGTTTCCGTAGACGATGGATAGTAGAGAATGGTTGTCACACGTTTACGTGTTGGCCTGCTCATATTGAGATGCGGGTGCCGGTATGCCCCGTAAGCCATTTGTTCTACTATTTAGCGGACTGTGAGTATCCCCTAGAAGTTAGGGTGCGACAAATGGTATCAGAGCCTGTCTGCCTGTAGGATCCCTTTTACTGGTCGCAGTTGAGTCTAGAAACTATTTTGTAGCTATATAGGAAAAATGAACGTGAGAGTAGGAATTCTGTTCTTTTATTTCTTTCCCCACCCACCCTCCCTTTTCTGGTAAGGAAGTGCAACGTTGTTTTCTCTTCTCATCTAAACTTTCAAGTTAGGTTTTCACGTATCCTGGTTTCTCTAGGATAGTTATATCTACTATACCATAGGAATGGAGGTGGTTGTGACATGATTTATCATGTTGCCTACTCATGATTGAGAACGGAGGCGTGTAAGCCCCGGAAGCAGATCCTCTATTCCTTAAGCAGTAGATATTGATCCTTTAGAAGCCCGGATGGGTTTTCCGTAGTACCTCAGGAGTGTTTTGTTCTCGTGTTTCCCGATGTTGCTTCGATATCTTGTTCTTCTCAACATCTTTTTCGCCCGTTGAAACCTTGTTGTTGCTTTCCACTTCAGTTCTTCTACCGGCGTCTAATCCAAACTTCCTCGATCATCTGCAGATGGATCTCAGGTTCTACCCGCAGGTGGTTCGTATGACTCGTTGCGAGAGCACTGCCGGTTATCCGGAGATGCTGAGAGACATGGTCACTTTTCTGGGGTTCCGTTGGGCACCAGAGTACCAGGTCTACGAGCAGCAGCGAGAGTTTGACCAGACCTACTACCAGGCTATCGTCTACATTCTGTCAGATGATGGCATGAGCGTAGTCCACCGCTACGAGGCAGTAGGTTCCACAGTGGATATGGCTGTGCAGCAGGCAGCTTATGTGAGTCTCACCGTCCTTTGTGCTGACTACTGGGGATTTGGCGATTCTATCTATCGCCACATCCCCCATGGTTACATCACTTCGGAGGGATCTCACTTCACTCTCTACGACAACTTGGATGTTTACGAGCATGATAACTCCAGGCTGCACACCACCGCTCAGTTTGTGAGGCACAGTGACGCAGTTGCCAGCACACTATCTCAGGAGTTGGCTTCAGTCAGAGAGCAGCTCTACCTTGCTTTGACTCGTCTGGCGACTTACACCACAGACTTTGTTGGAGACGAGCGCTTTGCACGTTTCGATCAGCCAGTTGGTCGACGTCTGCCAGATGCTAGAGGTTACGAGCCGATCAGGGGTCCACTCCTCAACCTCGGTGCTGGTTACACTGGGATTACACGCTTTGGAGCACAGGGAGTCGACGCTATGTACTTCACCACACCTAGAGTCGCTCTCAGACCACGTCAGATCTATGTGGATCGTCGTTCTACCTACTTTCGTGGGCGTGCTCCTCACCGTACCTCTCGCCGTACTCCTAGTCGCCGTCCTGCGTGATTTGCATGGGAGTACCGATGTATCCATTCTTAGCTATGTTTAGTTATCCTTTGGCTTTCGAACCATTTGTGGTGTGTTGGATATTTTGATGTATTTGAACATGTGATGATGTACCTGTTGGTTATCTATTCATGCGTCGGAATAATCTCTCTTTCGGTTTCCAAGTCTATCCTTTTCTATTGTTGTGCTAAAATGCATTTCCATTCAGGATGCCGCCAACAAGGAACACCCCGCCTGAGCCACCGCCAATCACGGAGCTGTTGACTCAGATGACTCAAGTCATGGCACAGATGGCCGAGTTTCAGACTAACCAGCACAACAACCAGAGGGCTCCACGGGTCAGCATCAAGGAGTTCCTCAGTCTGGGTCCGAGAGCTTTCGTGGCCACACGCGAGCCTCTGGATGCTGATGACTGGATCCGTGAGATAGCTAAGGCTCTGGAGATTGCTCACGTTGCTGAGGAAGACAAGGTCAAGTATGCATCCTATCTGCTGAAGGGTCAGGCAGCTACTTGGTGGGAGAACTACCAGGCCATGAGAGCTGGCTTTCCAATCAACTGGAATTGTTTCAAGGAAGCCTTCCTGAAGCACCACATTCCAGATGGTCTCATGGAAAGGATGCGTGAGGAGTTTTGCTCACTCAAGCAGGGCAAGCTGGACGTCATTGGCTATCAGAGTGAGTTCAATCGCCTCGCTCGTTACGCTGGTGATGAGGTGTCCACTGAAGCTAAGAAGATGGCAAGGTTCCGCAGAGGTTTTAACCCGGAACTCAAGTACGCCCTCACCAATATCAAGGCCAACAACTTCGATGAGCTCGTTAACACCGCGCTCAATGAAGAAAATGGGCGCAAGGCGTTCGAGGAGTCTCGCAAGCACTCGCGTGAGGGTGGTTCCTCCTCCAACATGACCACCCCTCCGCAGAAGCGCCGCATCTGGGTGCCAAATGGTGCTGTCACTCGGGCTCCATACGCCCAAACTTCTCCAGGCTTCGCTGCCCGCCCACCCAACCCTGCTCAGATGCATGATCAGAGGGCTTCGATGGGGCAGCCAAGGCCAGAGCCTCCTCGTGTCGTCACTTGCTACAAGTGCAAGCAGACGGGGCACTACGCTGACAAGTGCACGCAGAGGCAGCTACCTCGACCACCACCTCGTCCTAACTCAAACCAGGCAATGGTGCGTGCTCCCCCGCCTAAGGCCTTCAACTCCAACAACAGGCCTGTCGGGAGGACCGCGAGGGTGAATCATGTCAAGATCGACAAAGCTGAGGAAGCTCCTGACGTCGTTCTCGGTACATTTCCCGTAAACTCTATTCCAGCTAAAGTGTTGTTTGATACCGGAGCATCACATTCTTTCGTGTCAAAGATCTTTGCGACAGCAGTTAAACTCCCCTTTGTTGGTTTGGGTTCCCCGCTAGTAGTAAACTCCCCTGGAGCAACTATGCAAACTTCTAAGATCAGTCACAGATATCAAATTCTAATTGGAGGCCACATATTCCTTGCTTCTCTCATACTGCTTGGCAATTCTGACATAGATGTCATTCTGGGTATGGATTGGCTGAAGGCCAATGAAGCAAAATTTAACTGTGCTCAGAAGTCAATAACTCTGTTCCACCCTTCTGGCCAGATAGTCTATTCTCCAGATGAATCAAGTTCCATTCAGCTATGCAACCTCGATGCAAAACCTCTACCTTCACTTGAAAATGTTCCGGTGGTTTGTGAATTCCCTGACGTCTTTCCAGAAGAGTTGCCAGGGATGCCTCCGGACAGAGCAGTTGAGTTCGTGATTGAGCTTGAACCAGGTACTGCTCCAATATCTAAGCATCCATACAAGATAGCTCCTCCTGAACTGAAACTGTTAAAGGAGCAAATCGATATGTACATGGAAAAAGGTTACATTCAACCTAGTTCCTCGGCTTGGGGTTGCCCAACGTTGTTCGTTGCGAAGAAGGATCACACAAAGAGACTCATTGTTGACTATCGTCCTCTTAACGAGAAAACCATCAAAAACAAGTATCCAATTCCTCGTATCGATGATCTTTTTGATCAACTTGCTGGAGCCTCAATATTCTCAAAGTTGGACTTGAGAATGGGTTACCATCAAATAAAGATCAGAAAAGAGGATATTCCAAAAACAGCCTTCACCACTCGCTACGGTCTATATGAATTGACCGTCATGTCCTTTGGTCTCACCAATGCACCGGCGACATTCTCTCGACTCATGAATTCTGTCTTCCATGAATATCTCGACAAGTTCGTTGTGGTATATCTTGATGACATTCTTGTCTACTCAAAATCTGAGGAAGAGCATGAAGAACACCTTCGTCTCACTCTCATGAAACTTCGCGAGCATCGTCTATATGCCAAATTCTCCAAATGTGAGTTCTGGATTCCAGGAGTTGCTTACCTTGGTCATGTCATCTCAGCCAAGGGCATAGCCATTGATCCAGAAAAGGTTAAAGCAATTGTTGATTGGAAACCTCCAAAGACGGTGAAGCAAGTAAGAAGTTTTCTTGGCTTGGCTAGCTATTGCCGTCGTTTCGTCCAAAACTTCTCCAAGATTGCTAAACCTCTTACTGATCTCACAAAGAAGGACAAGAAGTTCGTTTGGTCTCCACAGTGTGATGAAAGTTTCAATCTCCTGAAGACTAAACTCACTTCTACACCAGTTCTGGTTGGCCCAGATCCTTCCAAACCTTTCCAAATATTCTATGATGCTTCTCTCCAAGGTCTAGGTGCAGTTCTTATGCAAGAACGTCAAGTTGTGGCTTATGCTTCACGTCAGTTGAACGCACATGAGCTCAATTATCCCACTCATGAACTTGAACTTGCAGTAGTTGTGTTTGCCCTCAAGAAATGGAGACAGTACTTGTTGGGTAACCGCACTGAAATCTTTTCCGATCATAAGAGTCTGAAATACATCTTCACTCAACCAGATCTAAACCTCAGGCAAAGGAGATAGATTGAAAAGATTAAAGACTTTGATCTTACCATTTCTTACACTCCAGGCAAGGCTAATGTTATGGCCGATGCTCTAAGTCGCAAGTCGTATTGTAATAATCTCATGATCATGGAAAGCCAACCTCCTCTTCATGAGGAATTCCAGAAGCTGAACCTTGGTCTTGTTCCTCAAGGCTATCTTGCAAACTTGACAGCCAGTCCAACTCTCGAGGACAAGATTTGTTCTGAACAACTTCGTGATGCTGAAATCAAGAAGATGGTAGAACACATCAAAGAAGGCAAGGAGAAATTTAAGTCCTTCTCAATTGATGACAAGGGAACTGTGTTCTTCGAAGGACGCATTGCAGTTCCTCAATTTCAAAGTCTCAAAGATGTCATTCTCAAGGAGGCTCATGAAACTCCTCTCTCCATACACCCTGGAAGTACAAAGATGTACCAAGATCTCAAGACACTGTATTGGTGGCCTGGCATGAAACGTGAAATTGCTCAATACATTTCTGAATGCGACGTTTGTTGTAACATCCCAGTGCTTGGGAAGTTACAGGGATCTAAATTTAATATGTGCAATTGCAAAGCATGCATCTATAAGTACGGGAAATTTTGGCGTGAAAGTTTAAACAAAGCAAAGTGACCAAAGTTTCACTTGACATGATGAAATAGGTCTAGTTCATCTAGTCAGGAGTACATTTGGAGTGATCTTTATAACATAGTATCTCTACAAACCAAATCATCTGATTACACAAACCATAATTGGATGTGACCAACACAAACCCTAAACAAGTCTAACCTCAAGTCTATAAGTGACTTGGGATAATTCACTAGGTATCTAGAACTCAAAGAGGGGTGAGTATCCAAATCCCATATCTGATGATCATACTTCCACAATTAAGTAATACCTAATTGAACCATCTCATTAACAGAGATGTTATCTTCTATAAAACAACAACTCTTAAGTTATCAACCATTCACACCACATCTGTCCAAATTATTAAGTAATTACTAAGTGAACCTTCACAAGTAAATAACAAAGGTTCAACAGAACACAAGTGATATAAACAAGTGTTAACCCAAGTCCCACAAGTGGGAAGTAACTTAATTATCATTAATAATATATTTATCGAATATGTACATATCTCCTCAATTATAAAGAAGTATTTAAGGGAAGAATCAAATCTTCTTCAACCACTGTTAAAACCTTGATCATCACATATGATCTTTCCAAACCTCTATGCCTGCATCATGAATACAAATCAAGGATATAAAATCAAAACATGGCACTCTGAGTAACCAAGTAACAACCATGATCAAAGCAATTAAGTCCAATCACTTTATCATGCTCAATGTTTCCATCATCTCAAACAAGTGAGCATATGAAAGCTCAACACATTAATGAACCTTTTGATTAACTTATAATCTTAAGTTTCTATTTCATTAGCATTCCACATTTCTATCCATATCAATATTCAACAACTAAAGTATCTCTGGGTACAACTAATGAATAACAACAAGATATAACCTCTATTAGAGGAAGTTAATTGGAAGCTAAATAAACCAGTCATGTATGATAGAAGAGCATATCTTTTGGGAAATAAAATAAGAAGTAGATGGAAGGATAATAAAAGCATGAGTAAACTCTCAATCTAGATCTTAATAATTTGTCTAAATCATTTTATCTTGTTATTCTTTAATCCTCTCTAAGACTTTCTGCAAGAGAAGCAACCCACAAGATAGAAGGAACTACCCCAGGAAGATATTCATGAAGATTATTTAGAGTGTTCTAGAAGTGCTACTCTAAGCTATTATAAGAGTACTTGGAAACTCTTATACCTTGATATGATCTTATTAACTCTCTTGAAAGAGTGTGATACTCCAATGTTAGTGCTATATAGAAGTAGTTTGATAACAAGACTAGCTACCTTGTTAACAGATCACTTTTGTATACTCAAATAATTGAGTGTCATACACAAACCAAAGGAAGGTTGAATAACCTAGTACATCTCAGTCTCTTGTATATGAAAAGTAATTTGGGGAAAAGCCTTGCAAACATGTCAACAGATTCTTCTTATATGCATAAGGCTAACTGATGACATAAACTATACCTACATTCCTTTTATCATCAACCAATAGAAATAATAATACCAAGGAAACAAGAAACCATAATATAATCATATAAGTAAAATCTTTACTTGGAATAACTGTTTGTTCTCACCACAAGGGTGAGATAGTTGAAGATTGACTCCAGGAGATGATATTACTTGCAATTGACACAAGGTGAAAACAGGAGGCTAGTGGCAATCAGAGAGAAGAGCATCAAGCAACAGAAGACCACAGGAAGCAACATTGCCTCAGTAAGGGAGCATAAGAATTATCCAGTGAATCATTCGGATCTTAGAGAAACATTAACCTCTGACAAACTCATCAGACATGAGGAGCTCATAATAAATCCATAATGGAAATAATTATCAATTATGAAATAATAACCAGCCATTACATCTACATGTTTGTGATATGTGGAGGTTAATGGTAGCAAGATGAACACCTTGTCTTCCAAATCATTCCCATCCATAAGACAAAAGTGTAATAACAAAAAAAATCCACCTATACATAATTATGCAACTGAATACATGTTGTAAAATCAACAGAGCATAATAGCCATACCTAGAACTTGTGTGGAAAACAACCCAACAAGAGTCCAAAGCCACACATGTTTCCATTCAATCAAGTACTATGAAAACAACAAAGATGACATGGTATCGTGAAAGAAAACAAGCCTTTACCAATTAAAATCATTTAGTAGGATTTGGAATAAACTTCCCTATTGGGTGATTTTATTACTATGCCTAAAAATAAAGCACTACTAAAGCTTACAAAGTATTTCCAAAAAGGATTATACCTCAAAGCTATCCAAAAGAAAACATCTCTGAATTTCAATAACATGTTAGTGGGGTTGTTTTCATGTCATAGAATACACTAAGTAATTTTTAATCCATATGAAATTTTAAATATAGAGAAAATAGCAAAAATCACTTAATCTAGCACCTAAATAAAGAATTATAAGTATTCTCCAAATTCACCAAAACAAAACATGGTGAGTTGTGAAATTTGATAAGGAATTCAAAGATATTTTTTATTAATTTTTATGGTCACAAATCAGCCTTGAAAACAATGTTTTCTTCTCAGTTTTTATTACCAGAAGGACCTAGATGTAAAACTAATTAATCCCAGGGGGTTATTGAAAGGTTTCTTTTCTTTCTTTCTTCTTCAACCTTGAGACAGAAGGACCAGTGCGTGTCGACGCGGGAATCACCGCCGTGCCACCTCCTGTGTGCCTCCTTGCCTTCGGGGATAAGACTGGGGAGACGTCCTCATCGAGCGCTCCCTCCCCATAGTCATCTTGCTCTCTCTCTCCCTCTCTGTACCAAAACCGGAAAACCCTAACCCTAACCCATACGGCCACCACTCGCCGTCGATGATTCCATCCACCTCGCGTAGAACCGGGGCCATCATTGGATGCGCCGGGTCTTCCTCTACCATGCTGACGAGTCTCGCAAGCTGGGATGGAGGGAGGCCGGAGAATTCGACAGTTCCCTTTTGCTCCGCCGCCGGCCGCCGTGGAAGCGCGTCGTCGACTCCGTCCACCTCGAGCTTCACCGAGCAGTTTCAAACGCTCAGGGTGAGCTCACGCTTCTCACCATGCATTTGATTTGAGATTTGGTGGCAAATTAAACATTGTTACCGTGTGCCGCTGGCCGCCGCCGCGTTGGAGCTCGTCGCCGATCAAGCGGTGACTATTTGGTCGGTCCGCCGCTACCAAATGGCTCCCCGTGAACCCCTCTCGCGAATGGTCGATGTTAATTTCATCAATTTGATCTCCAGCATCGAATTCGAACTCATCTGAGACGAATTCCTCTATTGCTGACATAGTCATGACGTCACCATGACGTCATATCTCCTTTCCTTTTATTTTTTCGATTTAAAACTGATTATGACAGGTGGGTCCCACCTGTCAATTTAAATAGGGCAGAAATACCTAAAATTTGATAAATCAATAATTATTAAAATACTTATCAGAAAAATATGAAAAAAATATGGAAATGATTAGAAAAATATTACATAAATGTTTATCAAGTTTCCAAAATTGTTTGATAAAGTTAAAAGTTAAATATTTTCTGAAATAAATTAAATCATTTAAAATTGAGAAAATAATAAATAATTCATAAAATCAGAAAAATACAAGTTATATACCAAAAGGCTCCAAATGACATAAACAACTCATCTATGATGTTTACAAAGTCATTTGATCAAGTTTTCATGTATGCAATAATTGCCTTGTCATTTAATTCATTTAAAATTAATAAATTAAAATCTTATTCAAATACTTTCAGAATAATTCAAATGAGATATCAAATTAAAGAGAAAAACATTTCCAATTCAAATATGTTAAACATAAAACATTTGTTCAACTTATAAAATTGTTTTAAAGGGCATAATGGAAATTCTATAATATACCATTATAACCATAAACAATTACCATAAATATTATTTTTCTAATTAATAAAATCCTCATGTTTTCACATCTACTAAACCTATCATCACATGTCACTAGCAAGTTATGTGATGATAGAATTGGTTTTATTAGTTACTCATTTTCCATTCAACCCTAGACATAAGCTCTACACTTTAAAAATATAAAATAAAATATGACTGTTATCTTTGTAATAGTTGTTTTCCATGTGCGGTTGTTTTGTTATCTAATCAAGTAATAAACCCTTCTACCTAAACATGATAACAATTGTTTGCTAAGTAAAAGTGAAACACATGTAATTCTAGAAGAACTAATAACCATATCACCACAAGTAATTAACCATTCACCTAAAACTTGTGTGATTACGATATCGTTTCAAACGTGGCTTACACTTATAAGCTGGGGTGTTTTCCAGGGTATTTCACGATGCATCTCATTACTATGCATGTATCATCTTGCCAGTGTTTTCTGTAGTCCTTACCGGGACTACTTTGCTATCTTTCAAAAGTCGGGATTTTCTACGAGACCCTTGAATCGAAGACCTGGATTACTATTGTCATTTCAATCTCAGGCAAGTTCATCACTTGCTCATATCCTTTGCAGTATCTCATAACAAACTACTTGCAAAAACCCTATCGTACTACCACCTATTCCAAAAAGAATGCATGATCCTATTTTTATAATAATATGACTAATTGAATGACTACCCGAGTGGTAGTGTTCTATGTGGTGGGCGGATGGAACCATGGTAAGATGAATAGGTCAAAGGAAGGTTCCATCTGCATGGGAACGTATTACCTAGGGATTAACAACAACTGCCGTCAGGATTCTTGCGCCGTAAATTCGCGTTGACCATGGATCTTTTGTGGGGGAAGTAAGTCAGCCGTGATACTTTTCTCGTTCGCATGTCAACGGACTGGCCAGAGACGTACGCTGTAGGTCTTGCGAGACTACATGCACATGGGTGGGAGCCCTTACGTCCCACGGGCTCTGGGGTCTATGAGTGTCTGCCAGGGGCGCGTAGATCTCCATCGTGAGGGGTGGAATCAGGCGTTCAACCTGCTGGCAGAAATGGGTGGGCATGCGTTGTGCGGAGAAGCACGGTTTGGCTTGGACCAACAACCGGGCCCCACACCCGAGTGGGAGTGGACAGGAATGTACACCTGGTTGTGCAACATGGTCTTGGTCGTCCATGGGTAAAGTAACGCACCTCTGCAGAGTGTAAAAGGATGTGGCATGTTACCCCTTGTTCCGGGAAGGAGCTGCGAACGCCGCAGGAAAGGCAACTCCATGAAAGTTCTAATCCTGTGAAGAATGGCGGGCATAGTTTTCAGAATTAAAAGCAACCTCTTGAAGAAAGTTTTACAAAACCTTGCATTAGCTTATGATTCTTTCGAGTCTAAAGCTGTAGTTAGTGCATTAAACCACCCACTATATATCATGAACTTGTTGAGTAACGCTCGTTACTCATTCTATCCCGTTTGACCCCTGCTTAGAGTTGAAGCCCTATTGAAGTCGTCATCGAGAAGCCATCGCTGCCTAAGGGAGCTACGTGGAGTGATCCACTACTTAGTCGGTAAAGTATCGTCATCAACAACGCTGGTGAAGGAGAAGCTATCAAGGTGTAGGTAGGAACCATTCTTAGACTTAGCATTTACTAGCCATAGATTAGGGCTGACATCAGCCGTAGTGGATTAGTTCTGAGCTAGAGTTCTTCTCCGGCTCGGAGCTTCGGATTGCTTCTTCTGATGTTTCTTTTGCAGGAGATCTTCTTGATTCATTAAGGAGATTCTCAAGATTTTGTAATGAAGTTTGTATCCTATAGCTTTGCTTGGACCCGCTGTGTTTCTGTTGTACCACTCTGAGAGATGTAATATTTACGGATAAGTCCTTCTGTGAGTATTATGTCACCGACTTGCGCACTACACATGCAGTGGTGTGCTGGGTCACCACAGGTGGTATCAGAGCGAAGCGACCTTAGGTTTAAAACCTTTTTAGGAGATCTGTAGGTTGGTAAAGTCTATAGGAAGCCATCTTATCTAAACCATATTTCCTACAACTATGATGATCATTCACTTGAGAATGATATAATCATACTTGTATAGAATTATTCTTACTCAACCTGAGTAAATCTACTTATCTATTATCCTTATACCTAGGTATGAATAGTTAGAAGTCTAGTGTGTATCAGTGTTATAGGGAAAAAGAGTGTTCTGACATAGTCAGACATGGTTAAGTCACATATATGATTATCCAATTCTATGAATGAATAGGATGGAGTAGAACATGGTATTGAATAAGTATAGGAGTCATCAAGAAGGGATGTTTGATAGTCATTAAGAGTTATTATAAACCATGGTAACTAAAGGGTATATACCATATCCTTGGTTATCAAGTCTAGAGGTGAATCATTATAGTATAGCATAGAACTAGGAGAAGGCATAAGCATGAATGGAAGCTACATTACTACTCCTAATGTGATCAATAACATGAAGGATCAATAGATGCCATGAGTAGCTTATCACAATCAAGATAAAGTACATCAAAGTACATGGTACTTCGACCCATATGGAACAAAGTTAGTAAGACAACTACTGTAGGATCATTTTGTCTTGGTTTATTCCATTGCACAAAGGCATGCAATTTGGAGTAATTACTTGGGCAAAGAGTGGTTGAGTAGACTAGGAATATAAGGTACTGTATACCTACTTGTAGTGTATAGCATTTAAGAGCCTAGGTACTTGAGATGTTTTACTCTAAGTATTGTTAATTCACAGGCTTTTGATGCATGAGTGATAAACTGCATTTGAGATTTATTGGATCTTATTTGGATCTTTGATTTATTAGATCTATGCATGAAGATTGAACTTGATGTGCAAATGCATGTGCAAACATTGAGTTCTATCTTGATGTTACTGGTCTAGAGGGCATACGATTAGTATGAGAGCGGTCTGAAATATCAGCTGATGAAAGTAACCACCAAAGCTCTAGAAGACCAGAAAGTCAAGAAGGAAGCTGAGAATGAAGACACTGATGGGAATGGACCACATTCCACATCTTGTTTGGAGTTGGTGAGCTACTACATCAACACATGGTGAGCTACCACAAGTGATGCCAAGAAAATAATATGAGTAGTTATATCATAAAAGGAAACATGTACAAGTTTGATAAATTAACTTATAGAGTTGTCCTGTAGAAGTCAAAACCAAAGATGTAGAAGGACCATAGGAAGTAACCAGTGGAATAGGTTATAGTCACCTGTAGGAAAAAGTTAAAACTCGAGGAAACTCGAAGATATTTTTACTAATTAGAAGAGTCTAACTCAGTGTATACTACTTTGTACAAGTTTCTTTGGAAAAGCTTTATCTTGAGACCATTAGACTGAACCAAATGGAGTCCTAAACATAGTCAATATCCAGTATACCGGAAGAAGTTAATTGGTTATTCATCACCTGGTGGATAGACCAAATGTTATCCAGAAAGTTCTGAGAAGTAGGAAACCTTACCTATTCATCGGAGAATGAAACTTGGTATCCACTAATGGTGCAAATACCACGTGTTCTTCGTAAGACCATTAGGAAGGCCTAGTAACAAGACAGAGTTATCCTAACAACTGGAATACTATTAGATTATCGTACAAGACAGTGGAAGGTGAACAATCAAGTCAAGAGGATACACATGCCAAGGTCAATACAAGAAACATATGTGAAGATTCAACGGTCTACAGATGTTCTCTCTACCTATCTTTATGTGTGAGAGATTGAACTTCGGGACGAAGTTCTTGTTAAGGGGGAGATACTGTAACATCCCAGTGCTTGGGAAGTTATAGGGATCTAAATTTAATATGTGCAATTGCAAAGCATGCATCTATAAGTACGGGAAATTTTGGCGCGAAAGTTTAAACAAAGCAAAGTGACCAAAGTTTCACTTGACATGATGAAATAGGTCTAGTTCATCTAGTCAGGAGTACATTTGGAGTGATCTTTATAACATAGTATCTCTACAAACCAAATCATCTGATTACACAAACCATAATTGGATGTGACCAACACAAACCCTAAACAAGTCTAACCTCAAGTCTATAAGTGACTTGGGATAATTCACTAGGTATCTAGAACTCAAAGAGGGGTGAGTATCCAAATCCCATATCTGATGATCATACTTCCACAATTAAGTAATACCTAATTGAACCATCTCATTAACAGAGATGTTATCTTCTATAAAACAACAACTCTTAAGTTATCAACCATTCACACCACATCTGTCCAAATTATTAAGTAATTACTAAGTGAACCTTCACAAGTAAATAACAAAGGTTCAACAGAACACAAGTGATATAAACAAGTGTTAACCCAAGTCCCACAAGTGGGAAGTAACTTAATTATCATTAATAATATATTTATCGAATATGTACATATCTCCTCAATTATAAAGAAGTATTTAAGGGAAGAATCAAATCTTCTTCAACCACTGTTAAAACCTTGATCATCACATATGATCTTTCCAAACCTCTATGCCTGCATCATGAATACAAATCAAGGATATAAAATCAAAACATGGCACTCTGAGTAACCAAGTAACAACCATGATCAAAGCAATTAAGTCCAATCACTTTATCATGCTCAATGTTTCCATCATCTCAAACAAGTGAGCATATGAAAGCTCAACACATTAATGAGCATTTGATTAACTCATAATCTTAAGTTTCTATTTCATTAGCATTCCACATTTCTATCCATATCAATATTCAACAACTAAAGTATCTCTGGGTACAACTAATGAATAACAACAAGATATAACCTCTATTAGAGGAAGTTAATTGGAAGCTAAATAAACCAATCATGTATGATAGAAGAGCATATCTTTTGGGAAATAAAATAAGAAGTAGATGGAAGGATAATAAAAGCATGAGTAAACTCTCAATCTAGATCTTAATAATTTGTCTAAATCATTTTATCTTGTTATTCTTTAATCCTCTCTAAGACTTTCTGCAAGAGAAGCAACCCACAAGACAGAAGGAACTACCCCAGGAAGATATTCATGAAGATTATTTAGAGTGTTCTAGAAGTGCTACTCTAAGCTATTATAAGAGTACTTGGAAACTCTTATACCTTGATATGATCTTATTAACTCTCTTGAAAGAGTGTGATACTCCAATGTTAGTGCTATATAGAAGTAGTTTGATAACAAGACTAGCTACCTTGTTAACAGATCACTTTTGTATACTCAAATAATTGAGTGTCATACACAAACAAAAGGAAGGTTGAATAACCTAGTACATCTCAGTCTCTTGTATAGAAAAGAATTTGGGGACAAGCCTTGCAAACATGTCAACAGATTCTTCTTATATGCATAAGGCTAACTGATGACATAAACTATACCTACATTCCTTTTATCATCAACCAATAGAAATAATAATACGAAGGAAACAAGAAACCATAATATAATCATATAAGTAAAATCTTTACTTGGAATAACTGTTTGTTCTCACCACAAGGGTGAGATAGTTGAAGATTGAATCCAGGAGATGATATTACTTGCAATTGACACAAGGTGAAAACAGGAGGCTAGTGGCAATCAGAGAGAAGAGCATCAAGCAACAGAAGACCACAGGAAGCAACATTGCCTCAGTAAGGGAGCATAAGAATTATCCAGTGAATCATTAGGATCTTAGAGAAACATTAACCTCTGACAAACTCATCAGAGATGAGGAGCTCATAATAAATCCATAATGGAAATAATTATCAATTATGAAATAATAACCAGCCATTACATCTACATGTCTGTGATATGTGGAGGTTAATGGTAGCAAGATGAACACCTTGTCTTCCAAATCATTCCCATCCATAAGACAAAAGTGTAATAACAAAAAAATCCACCTATACATAATTATGCAACTGAATACATGTTGTAAAATCAACAGAGCATAATAGCCATACCTAGAACTTGTGTGGAAAACAACCCAACAAGAGTCCAAAGCCACACATGTTTCCATTCAATCAAGTACTATGAAAACAACAAAGATGACATGGTATCGTGAAAGAAAACAAGCCTTTACCAATTAAAATCATTTAGTAGGATTTGGAATAAACTTCCCTATTGGGTGATTTTATTACTATGCCTAAAAATAAAGCACTACTAAAGCTTACAAAGTATTTCCAAAAAGGATTATACCTCAAAGCTATCCAAAAGAAAACATCTCTGAATTTCAATAACATGTTAGTGGGGTTGTTTTCATGTCATAGAATACACTAAGTAATTTTTAATCCATATGAAATTTTAAATATAGAGAAAATAGCAAAAATCACTTAATCTAGCACCTAAATAAAGAAATATAAGTATTCTCCAAATTCACCAAAACAAAACATGGTGAGTTGTGAAATTTGATAAGGAATTCAAAGATATTTTTTATTAATTTTTATGGTCACAAATTAGCCTTGAAAACAATGTTTTCTTCTCAGTTTTTATTACCAGAAGGACCTAGATGTAAAACTAATTAATCCCAGGGGGTTATTGAAAGGTTTCTTTTCTTTCTTTCTTCTTCAACCTTGAGACAGAAGGACCAGTGCGTGTCGACGCGGGAATCACCGCCGTGCCACCTCCTGTGTGCCTCCTTGCCTTCGGGGATAAGACTGGGGAGACGTCCTCATCGAGCGCTCCCTCCCCATAGTCATCTTGCTCTCTCTCTCCCTCTCTGTTCCAAAACCGGAAAACCCTAACCCTAACCCATACGGCCACCACTCGCCGTCGATGGTTCCATCCACCTCGCGTAGAACCGGGGCCATCATTGGATGCGCCGGGTCTTCCTCTACCATGCTGACGAGTCTCGCAAGCTGGGATGGAGGGAGGCCGGAGAATTCGACAGTTCCCTTTTGCTCCGCCGCCGGCCGCCGTGGAAGCGCGTCGTCGACTCCGTCCACCTCGAGCTTCACCGAGCAGTTTCAAACGCTCAGGGTGAGCTCACGCTTCTCACCATGCATTTGATTTGAGATTTGGTGGCAAATTAAACATTGTTACCGTGTGCCGCTGGCCGCCGCCGCGTTGGAGCTCGTCGCCGATCAAGCGGTGACTATTTGGTCGGTCCGCCGCTACCAAATGGCTCCCCGTGAACCCCTCTCGCGAATGGTCGATGTTAATTTCATCAATTTGATCTCCAGCATCGAATTCGAACTCATCTGAGACGAATTCCTCTATTGCTGACATAGTCATGACGTCACCATGACGTCATATCTCCTTTCCTTTTATTTTTTCGATTTAAAACTGATTATGACAGGTGGGTCCCACCTGTCAATTTAAATAGGGCAGAAATACCTAAAATTTGATAAATCAATAATTATTAAAATACTTATCAGAAAAATATGAAAAAAATATGGAAATGATTAGAAAAATATTACATAAATGTTTATCAAGTTTCCAAAATTGTTTGATAAAGTTAAAAGTTAAATATTTTCTGAAATAAATTAAATCATTTAAAATTGAGAAAATAATAAATAATTCATAAAATCAGAAAAATACAAGTTATATACCAAAATGCTCCAAATGACATAAACAACTCATCTATGATGTTTACAAAGTCATTTGATCAAGTTTTCATGTATGCAATAATTGCCTTATCATTTAATTCATTTAAAATTAATAAATTAAAATCTTATTCAAATACTTTCAGAATAATTCAAATGAGATATCAAATTAAAGAGAAAAACATTTCCAATTCAAATATGTTAAACATAAAACATTTGTTCAACTTATAAAATTGTTTTAAAGGGCATAATGGAAATTCTATAATATACCATTATAACCATAAACAATTACCATAAATATTATTTTTCTAATTAATAAAATCCTCATGTTTTCACATCTACTAAACCTATCATCACATGTCACTAGCAAGTTATGTGATGATAGAATTGGTTTTATTAGTTACTCATTTTCCATTCAACCCTAGACATAGGCTCTACACTTTAAAAATATAAAATAAAATATGACTGTTATCTTTGTAATAGTTGTTTTCCATGTGCGGTTGTTTTGTTATCTAATCAAGTAATAAACCCTTCTACCTAAACATGATAACACTTGTTTGCTAAGTAAAAGTGAAACACATGTAAGTCTAGAAGAACTAATAACCATATCACCACAAGTAATTAACCATTCACCTAAAACTTGTGTGATTACGATATCGTTTCAAACGTGGCTTACACTTGTAAGCTGGGGTGTTTTCCAGGGTATTTCACGATGCATCTCATTACTATGCATGTATCATCTTGCCAGTGTTTTCTGTAGTCCTTACCGGGACTACTTTGCTATCTTTCAGAAGTCGGGATTTTCTACGAGACCCTTGAATCGAAGACCTGGATTACTATTGTCATTTCAATCTCAGGCAAGTTCATCACTTGCTCATATCCTTTGCAGTATCTCATAACAAACTACTTGCAAAAAACCCTATCGTACTACCACCTATTCCAAAAAGAATGCATGATCCTATTTTTATAATAATATGACTAATTGAATGACTACCCGAGTGGTAGTGTTCTATGTGGTGGGCGGCTGGAACCATGGTAAGATGAATAGGTCAAAGGAAGGTTCCATCTGCATGGGAACGTATTACCTAGGGATTAACAACAACTGCCGTCAGGATTCTTGCGCCGTAAATTCGCGTTGACCATGGATCTTTTGTGGGGGAAGTAAGTCAGCCGTGATACTTTTCTCGTTCGCATGTCAACGGACTGGCCAGAGACGTACGCTGTAGGTCTTGCGAGACTACATGCACATGGGTGGGAGCCCTTACGTCCCACGGGCTCTGGGGTCTATGAGTGTCTGCCAGGGGCGCGTAGATCTCCATCGTGAGGGGTGGAATCAGGCGTTCAACCTGCTGGCAGAAATGGGTGGGCATGCGTTGTGCGGAGAAGCACGGTTTGGCTTGGACCAACAACCGGGCCCCACACCTGAGTGGGAGTGGACAGGAATGTACACCTGGTTGTGCAACATGGTCTTGGTCGTCCATGGGTAAAGTAACGCACCTCTGCAGAGTGTAAAAGGATGTGGCATGTTACCCCTTGTTCCGGGAAGGAGCTGCGAACGCCGCAGGAAAGGCAACTCCATGAAAGTTCTAATCCTGTGAAGAATGGCGGGCATAGTTTTCAGAATTAAAAGCAACCTCTTGAAGAAAGTTTTACAAAACCTTGCATTAGCTTATGATTCTTTCGAGTCTAAAGCTGTAGTTAGTGCATTAAACCACCCACTATATATCATGAACTTGTTGAGTAACGCTCGTTACTCATTCTATCCCGTTTGACCCCTGCTTAGAGTTGAAGCCCTATTTTGAAGTCGTCATCGAGAAGCCATCGCTGCCTAAGGGAGCTACGTGGAGTGATCCACTACTTAGTCGGTAAAGTATCGTCATCAACAACGCTGGTGAAGGAGAAGCTATCAAGGTGTAGGTAGGAACCATTCTTAGACTTAGCATTTACTAGCCATAGATTAGGGCTGACATCAGCCGTAGTGGATTAGTTCTGAGCTAGAGTTCTTCTCCGGCTCGGAGCTTCGGATTGCTTCTTCTGATGTTTCTTTTGCAGGAGATCTTCTTGATTCATTAAGGAGATTCTCAAGATTTTGTAATGAAGTTTGTATCCTATAGCTTTGCTTGGACCCGCTGTGTTTCTGTTGTACCACTCTGAGAGATGTAATATTCACGGATAAGTCCTTCTATGAGTATTATGTCACCGACTTGCGCACTACACATGCAGTGGTGTGCTAGGTCACCACATTTGTCAACGTGTTAAGGCAGTTCATCAGATTACAGCAGGTCTACTCCAACCACTGCAAATCCCTGAGTGGAAGTGGGACATGATTGAAACGGACTTCGTCACTAGTTTTCGAAAGTCCAAGAAGGGCAACGATGCAATCTTCGTTGTCATTGATCGTCTCACTAAAGTAGCTCACTTCTTTGTTGTCAAAGAAACAATCTCAGCTAGCCAGTTAGTAGAACTCTACACAGCAAAGATTGTTCCTCTTCATGGTGTTCCATTGGAAATAAGCTCAGACCGTGGAAGCATATTCACTTCTCATTTCTGGAAAAGCTTTCAAGAAGCATTGGGCACCAAACTTCTGTTCAGCACAGCTTATCACCCTCAGTCTCAAGGGCAAGTCGAGAGAGTCAATCAGATTCTCGAGGATATGCTCAGAGCATGTGGTCTCTCCTTTGGCATGAAATGGGAGGAATGCCTTCCGTATGCTGAATTCAACAACAGCTTCCAGGCAAGCCTAGGCATGGCACCATTTGAAGCTCTCTATGGCCGCAGATGCAGGACTCCAATCAATTGGTCTGGAGCTGGTGAACGTTCACTCTTAGGCCCTGACATTGTTAAGGAAGCCGAAGAGAAAGTTCGCATCATTCGTGATAATCTCAGGATTGCTCAGTCTCGTCAGAAAAGCTACTATGACAGCAAGCACAGGGATATGATTTATGCACCTGGTGACAAGGCATATCTCCGTGTAACTCCCCTCAAAGGCACTCATCGTTTCGGTGTGAAAGGAAAGCTTGCACCAAGATACATTGGGCCTTTCAACATTCTCTCAAGGCGTGCGGAAAATGCCTATCGTCTTGAACTTCCAGAAAAACTATCCAAGGTGCACGATGTGTTTCACGTGTCACAGCTCAAGAGATGTTTCAAAGATCTAGATCGTGCAGTTGATCATGATTCCATTGAACTGCAAGAAGATCTATCTTATGAGGAGCACCCTGTTCGTATTCTCGATGAGACCGAGCGTAAGACTCGCAACAAGAGCACCAAGTTCTTGAAAGTGCAGTGGTCCCATCATTCCGATAAAGAGGCAATGTGGGAGACCGAAGAGGATCTTCGCAAGAAGTATCCAGACCTTTTCTCTTCTCAGTAGGAATCTCGGGGCGCGATTCCTTCAAGGGGGGCGTTTTGTAACATCCCAAGTATGAAAATCACCTTTAGAATGTTTGCTAATTGTTATTTTATGTTTTGCATCATGGCATCTTAATCATTGCATTGTTTGCATTTGTTTTTCCTTGTTTTCTATTTGAATTTCAAACCAAGAATTTAAACCTTTGTTTCATACTTGTTATGTTAAAATTTTCAAATAGAAATATTCAATTAAAAACAGCTATTTGTTTCCATTAAAATAGAAAGCTCAAACTATTAACTTGTTCCTTGTAATATTTCACTTAATTCAAATTTCATTCAAATCCAATTAAAATTTCCAAACAGCAACCATTTGAAATTTATGAAAATTACAAAACACATCCATCATTTTTGTTTCAAATAAACTTGAGGGTTCAAACTATTTAAGTGGTTCTTTTTAATTCACTTAATCTCAAATTCAATCAAATTCAAATAAAAATGCAAAGAACAACATATTTTAAACATTTTGTGAAACAACAGTTGGCACTTTGTTGCTGTTACAAAAAACTAACTTATACAAAAAAATTACCTAATTTTCTAACCCTAAAGAACTAGCCTTTTCTTCCCTTTTTTCAAATCAGAAAAAAAACAGACAGAACAAAAAATAAATAAAAGAAAACGGAGGGGGAAAGGGCAGGCCGGCCCAGTTGGGCCAGCCCACCTTCCACAAGGCCTGCTACCCCCCCTCGTCCCTAACCTTCGTACGGCAGGACATCCATCATGTCCACGTCGGCAGCAGCTGCCAGGGAACGGCCACGGGCACTCCCCCTCCTCCTTTTAGCTCGAGCCCGAGCCCCCCCTCGGTGCCCTAGCTCTCCACCTTTCTTCCCCTAGCGCAGCGCCGCCGTTCTCTCTCTCTCTCTCTGCACATCTGCTCCTCTCTGTTTTCTCTGAACCCCACCGAAAACAACCACCGCCGCCTAGCTCCGGCGATCGCCGCGCCACGATGCCCCACCGGCCAGGCTAGGGCCGGGAACCCCCTCGTCCTCCTCGACCACTCTTCGGTGACGGGGTTCCACCGGAGCGCCGCCGCAGTCTTTGACCGTCGCCGCCGCCGTCTCTCCACCTCGGGCCGCTGCCACGGCTACAGAGGAGGTGATCGCATCACCTCCACCTTACCCTCGTCTCCTATCCCCTCTCTGCAACCGTGGCGAGCACGCAAGGCCACACGGCCACCGCAGCCCACACGCAGCAGCGAACCACGGCCACCGCTGCAGTCACCGCCGGCGGGCTCTGTCCCTCTGTCGATCTGAACCTGCAGAAATCCACTTAGCGCAGCATAACTGAAGCATATCCTCCCACCGTCACCTTACCTGACAAGCAACCGC
The DNA here is from genome assembly GCA_028641055.1 of Alopecurus myosuroides. Classification (NCBI taxonomy): domain Eukaryota; kingdom Viridiplantae; phylum Streptophyta; class Magnoliopsida; order Poales; family Poaceae; genus Alopecurus; species Alopecurus myosuroides. The sequence continues at coordinate 52,498,498 of CM054057.1, forward strand.
ACCCACCGCAGTGGCAACAGAGCAGCGCGCTCGCCCGCGAGGACCAGGGTTCGAGCCCCCGCCCGCGCGATTTAAGCCACCCCTTTTGCCATTTGCCACGCGGGCGTCCGTGGCCCACCTGCCATTGGCCTGGGTTGCCACGCGTGCTGCCACGCAGGCTCCTGTGGCCCAGGGCCCCCCTGTCAGTGGCTTGGGCCAGTCACTGCGGGTGGATTTCGTCTCTGCCCAGTTTTCTTTTTAATTTCCGGTCCTTTTCTTTTACAGATTAGTCCCTGTTTTAAAAATACCAATAACTTTTGATTTACAACTTCAAATAAAAATAAATAAAATATGTATACTGAACCAAATTTAATTCTCTACCTATTTAAATCATTTGTTTTCTGTTTTGAATATTTCAAATGTATTCAAATTTCAAATTCAAACGAATTATTTCAAATTTGGTTAATTTCATAACAAATTCAAACTTAATTCAAATAACACAAATAAAATATGTTTTCCATGCTAAATTGAACCACCTTTCCAAATATAAACTTTATTTCATGTTTTGAATAATTAAAATTGGTTAAATAATTTAAACCTTGTTTAAATCATTTAAATTTGCTAAATTCATAACTTGCTCAAATTAAATTATTTTTGAACTTATAAAATATGTTTTCAAACCAGAAAAGTATACACTTTTCAAATATGAATTTGGTTTAATGTTTTGAACACATAAAAATTCAAATAAATTCATACTTGAATTAAATTCATTTAAATATTGTTTAAACTTGTTTAATTCATAAGTAATTTATTCTAAATCCTTTTTCAACAAGTGAAACATGTATTCCACCTAAAATTTTGTGTACTTTCCAAACATGAACTTTGTTATATATTTTTGAACAATTTAAATTGGTGAAAACAACAAATGCTTGTGTAACACCTTTACGAAACCAAAATTCCATAACTTAATAACTAAAATTCCAAACTTGGTAAACTTCATTTCAAATTGATTCTATTGTTGTTATCTTTCTGTTTTCCTCATCCATGCATCATACTAATCCACTTTCACCTGTTGATTAGTTGTATAACAATTATTCCAACCTTAATTCATGGGCTTTCCATATGCAATCCCAAATTGCATGTGGGTCCATTTAATTATGTTATGTTACCATGTCAACTATCTTATCTTTGATGCATCAATTAAATTGACATGCATCATCCCATGATTGTGCATTATGCCATGTTATTGATTGTTTGTCTCTCTGCGTTGTTTGTTTGCTTCTTCTCGAATAGACGACGACGTTGAGACAAAGGAGGTTTACGACACTACTTCTGAGGAGTTAGCTCAATACCAGGCTGCTGAGTTTGCAGGCAAGTATTCACTCACCTGAACCATTGTGTTCCCTTCCACAATGGATACCGATACTTTCCGTTGTCTATTTCTGCTAGCCTTATGAATCGTTGCTTGTGTTCGATCCTATCACACGTTATCCTGTAACACTGATATAGCCTCACCTCCACACCTATAACCCTGTTGCTTGTTGCCCGTGTCTTACTAGCATGCTTAGGGTTGTTTATGCTCGAGTCTGTTGTCCGTTACTTTCTGTTACTATATTTATTATGTACTGGGGCTCGATGATTAAACAATCAACCTGTTAATGTTTGAGGTAATGCTAATTTGATGATAAGGCACCGGCAGGAGGCCCGGCGTGGTTTTGAGGCCTGCTAGTGTCGACTCTAATTAGGAAAAGGGTCTTGTATACTGATCCATGATGAGCGCACTATCCGCATGTGGGAAGCGTGTATGGGCGCCCCCCTCAATTTGATTCGATTCGCATCTCGTCCAAATCGCCACACTTAGTTCGGGATTTCCATTTGATGCACGCATATGCAGGTACGAACCCGAGGCCAGGGTGGAACTTTTGTAGTCGGCATTTAGGGCGGCGTGATCTTCCAGTGCTATGAGGGTCCCCCTTTTCTTCGTGGGGGCTCGATTAGCCGCGCACGCACAGCACGTGGTGCTTTGGGCTTGATGCGAAGAAGAGTTGAGTTGTGTTGAGTGCCCCGCTTGGTGGAAGGCATTCCATCTGGCGGGTTATTCTTACGTGTACGGCCAAATTGGTGCATCCCTGCAGGGTTAAATCTTCTCGAGAAGCCGTGTTTTCTGCGGTTATGGATGACTTGGTGAAAGTACTGGCTAACAAGTACTCAGAACAACTTACACCTAACTAATAATAACTTGACTAGTAATAGTCTTATTGACACAATAACTTGAACCATCATTAATCCAACTGTGTGAGTTATCCTCGGATTGCTTCTTTGGAAAAGGGGCGAGATCCAGGATGGGTTTGTTTGAGGTTAGTAGCAGTTGGTTACGATACGCTATCTTATCCCCTTCTTTTAGCCGGAAGTTGTAGCGTGTTTCTGTAGTTGGTTAAAGCAGCCTGCTGCCGCACTTTTGTATCACCTATTCTTCCGTTGAACCCAAAGCATATGTACTTGGTGTTGCCGGGTACACTATGGTATCTTGTGAGTCTTGCTTGCCAGTACTTGTCTGTACTGACCCCTTTGGGGCTGTGGTTTCCGCAGACTACGTTTCCGAGGATCCCCATGGTGGCTACTACGTGGAGTATGACGAGGCTGCTGACGAGTAGATAGCGGACCCGGGCAGGATCCGAGACATCGTGGATGGGCTCCGTCTTTTCGCTTCCGGCCTCTTAGGCCTATTTGGATCTTGTCTGTACTCAGACACTTTGGATGCTTCCGCTGTGTTGTAATGATGAATCGTTGGGACATGTGTCCTCTGGATGATTGTATTTGCTATCTCTGCTCTAGTGAGAGCTATTTGCAACTTATTTCAATCTTTTGTGTCTTAGAGATATGTTGTGATATCGCTTGTTCAAATGCCGTTGACGTACCATGTGTGTATGTTATGAAGTACGTCAACGGAAGTGTCCTGATTTCTATGGGATGGTTTGCGCAGACGATGGATAGTAGAGAATGGTTGTCACACGTTTACGTGTTGGCCTGCTCATATTGAGATGCGGGTGCCGGTATGCCCCGTAAGCCATTTGTTCTACTATTTAGCGGACTGTGAGTATCCCCTAGAAGTCAGGGTGCGACAAGAACGAACCTCAACTTCGGGGATACTCATTCTAGTGAAATAAAAGCAAGCAGATAAATAATAGCTATGAAGTAATTGTTTTTGTGTTTTCAATATAGAGAATAAAAACAAGACCAAAATAAAAACAAGACAATAAAAAAAATAAAGAGGTTGAGAGTGAGAGACTCCCCTTTCGAGAAGACTTCCTTCTCCCCGGCAACGGCGCCAGAAAATGTCCTTGATGCTTGGGTTGGAATACCCCAAGAGGAGGGTGTGATGAGCACAGCAGTAGGAAGTTTTCCCCTTAGTTAAGAACTAGCGTTATCAATCCAGTAGGAGAAGGAGGACCTTCGGAAGGCTGATGCCACTGACGGTGGTGCTGGCGCTTCACCGGTGTCAGCAACAACGTGGAACCTGCACACAACACAACGAAAATACTTTGCCCCAACGGTACAGTGAGGTTGTCAATCTCACCGGTCTTGGTGAAAACAAAGATTAGACGTATAGTGTAGAAAACAGTTGTATGCTTGCAGAAACTAAAGAGAGCAGGAAATTGTTGTGGTTTGTTTAACAGTGTGGAAAATGGACTGGGGTTCATTGGTTCACTAGTGGTGTCTCTCCATAAAAGATATAATGTTGGGTGAACAAATTACAGCTGGGCAATTGACAAATAAAGGTTGCACCATAGTGCACATTATAACATGATGATTACTATGATATTTAGTGCGGGCATTACAACAAGATACATAGACCAACATCCATATGCATCTATGACTAATAATCCACCCTCAGGTTATCATCTGAAACCCCTTAGGTATTAAGTTGCAAGCAACAGATAATTGCATTAAACAAAGTGTGTAATGTAAGCAATGATTATACACGCGGGTATTCTCATCGCTGTTTTCTCCCTAATGGCAACAACACATCCTCCGCCTTCACGTTTCTGTCACTCGAGCAAGGCAACAAGGAGGCATGAACCCACTATCAAGCATAAATACTCCCTCTTGGAGTCACTAGCAACTACTTGGCTAGAGCAACCACTATCAATGGAAAGCATACAAGATCACAAATAGCATATGCAATAAAGACTATAATCAACTTGACATAAGGTCAATATTCATCGGATCGCAGCAAACATATCAGATAGAATTACATAAGATCGATATCGATGATGATAGGCAACTCACGAGATCTAAACATGGAGGCATATGAAGAGGATACAACCATCTAGCTACTGCTCTGGACCCGTAGTCCAGGGTTGAACTACTCACGCATCACTCCGGAGGCTGTCATGGTGATGTAGAAGCCTCCGGTGATTATTTCCTCTCCGGCAGGGTACCGGAAAACAGCTCCAGAACCCTCCTGATCTAGGGTTGACAGTGACGGCGGTTGCTGAACTTTTTTGTGGATTTTGATCAGGTCCTTAGGGTTTTCCATCCGGGGGGCATCAATAGGTGAAAGGGCAAAGGCGGTGGAGCTCCAGGGGCCCCACACCCATAGCTGGCGCAGCCAGGGGGGTCCGCGCCAGCCTATGGTGTGGCCCCCTGTTGCCCCTCTTCGACTCCTCTTCGGTCTTCTGGTGATGCTTCCGGGGAAAAAAGGACTTCTGGGCTTCGAATTTTTCAATTTCGAGAATATTTCCAGAACAACTTTTCTAAAACTAAAAACAGCAGAAAACAAGGAACTGGCTCTGTGGCAGCTTGTCAATAGGTTAGTCCAGAAAATCGATAAAAATGGCATTAAGATGGGAGAAAACATGTGGAAATTGGCATAATATCATCATGGAGCATCAAAAATTAGGGATACGTTTATGACGTATCAGCTGGGCACCCCGCTGCCAGCTCATCTAGAATTTCGATAAGAGGATGAAATAACTAGTCCAGGTGTTTGAAGTCCAATCAACAAGTGAGATAAAGATTCTCTATTTACGTCCTCATGAGCTAAAACAGGGGCACAAAACAGGAATAATTTTGAAAAATTTAAAGGTAGCTGATGCATGTAAAATGCATACATGAACTTTGCATGTTATTACTTGTTTTTCCTACATATTAGCAACTTATATTCATGTTTTATAACGATTTGGGGGATTTTCTAAACAATCCCCCTTCTTTTGGTTCTAACCCTGTTTTTCCAGAAAACGTACTTTTTAGTGTTTTAGACTTTCCGGGAGCTTCGGGACTCCAAAAAGGGCAAGGCCAAAGAGAACGGTTCAGAATTTTCGATACAAAGACCATGGGCCAAAGTAGAGGGCCAAAAGGCCAACCAGGTGGAAAAGAGGACCCTCCACGTGGCCAGATTCCTTGGCCGCGTGTGGGGCCCCCTTTTTGGCCCCGTGGCTCCGATGCCGTCGATCTTTCTTCTCCCGAGTGTCTCGTGACCTAAAAACGACTATATAAAGGGTCCCCTGGCCTTTTCGAGGAGAAGGCGGCGCCGAGAGACGAAACCTCGAAACAGAGAGACAGAAGGCTGCCGCCGGAGAAGATCGGAGGGGGGAAACGCCGCCGGGATCACCCCTGGAGGGCTCCACCCCCCTCCGGCGTGTTCATCATCAACATCTCTCCACTGTAATATCTTGGCGAACACGATGTATGATGCAATACTATATTCTCTTGATGTATTGTGTCTCCCCGTCTATGTTTGAGTAGTGAATTGTTCTTGGCAATGGTGAAATAGTTAGTTGATTGGTTGCATACAAGTTTGTTATCTTCTATGATTGTCTTTATGTACAATATATGAGTGCACGCATATGTTGGGGAATGCATGTAAGGTGATCACCGGTAGCATAATGGAGTGGTGGTGACTTGGGAGTGACAGTAACCTGAGACCGAGCCACAAAGTTAAGTTATTGGGGGATATATATAGGGGGCCTTAGAACGTAAGGCTATGGTGGGACTTTATGTCTTAATCAATCTTGTGCAGTCATTTACTTGGCCACATGATCCATCATAAGGGGTTGTAGATCATTTACTTGACTATACCTATTCATGGCTCCTTCCTAGAAGAAACAACTAAGACTAAAACATGTGCTTCACTAATTGTGAAAACCACACGAACGAAACACCTATTGCTAGAACACTTGCTCCCTTGAGGTACTTGAGATATTCGCTGCTTGCTACTTGTGAAACTTGCTTAGAAACTTGTATTTTAAACTTGCTTCACTAGTTACTAGACAAACCACACTCCACGTCACTTGCTTTTAATTAGTTAGTTCCTTTTAGTCAAACTTATTGCTTTGCATAAACAGCCATATAAGAGGGTTATAGGGCTTTAGAGAATAGATAGCTTACCTTCAGCTCCTCGTGGGTTCTACACTCAAATACTTATCTAAAGGTACTATAATTGATCTCCTGCACTTGGGAGTCATCAGTAGCACATGAGCAGTTTACTTCTAGTGGCAGTTAAATACCACATGTAGGTAGGTGTGGTGTACACAATGGCAAGGTTTTGGGGCTCAAAGTTTTGGATGCACGAGAAGCATTCCCTCTCAGTACAGGGTTTTTGGCTAGCAAGGTCGGGTAGCAAGCATAAGAGTTGAGGGAAAACAAACAAATATATATATGATGAAACCAATCATGCAATATTCATTGAAAGCTCAACTGATCTTACCTTGTGAATACCAAGTTTACGAGCTAATAGGAAAATTCCTCTTTCTTATACTAGCATCTCAAATTATTATTTCTGCTGACCCAAGCTAAGTTTGCCAAAACCAACTAGATTAACTTGATGATCTCTAGGGTGATACCAAATACTAATAACAAGCTCAACCGTATGAAATAAATTGAAAACTAAAATAATGTGTGCAGAAAATAAATGATGAAACTTCTCATTAATATTTCAAACCGGCAACTCACACCAACGGATACAACGATAACGAACTAAGGAGAGACACTTCCATACTGCAAACAATCCTATATGACAACTTCTCTACACATGGTATGACTCTACTGAAAAAGTAAAAAGTTGAAAGATAGTGATGTGATACCGCGACACTCCCCCCCAAATTTGGAACAAGCCGAGGGGATGCCAAAACCAATGACGAATCAATTCTTCAGTGGTGGTGGTGAATCCTTCTCATCCTCGGCTTTCCAAGGTAAAGGTTCTCCATCCACAAAAGATGTCTTCGTCTCCAACATCCTGAAACTAGCCGCAGAGCTTATACATTTAAATCTGCTCTCATACTCACAGTTATGGTTATGCACATCATAGAGTTGTGCTTGCAAATCATTGGTGGTCTTGGTGAGTCAGAAGATTTCCTCCCAAAGCTTCAAATTCTCCCTCTTGTATTCAGCGATCTGTTCTGCCTTTATCCTGTGAATGATCTCAACTTCATGCTCCGCCATCTTCTTGTACCTAAAGACTTCATGCTCCAGCTCCTTCATCCTAGCCTCCAGACTGCCTTCTCCTTCAGGACCCCGAACATCTTCAATCTGCAGCTTCCCGTCCTTGGGATGGATCTTCAACTCATTCATGTACGGGTTGACGACGTTCTTAAAGAAACTATCCTTGGGAGATCTAGGAGAGCACATTGTGGCTCTAGATCTAAAGATGTAACCTGGCAGAAACAGCTCGAAACAAAAACTCGACGAGAAAAAGATATACGGACCTCGGGGGATCCGGGGGATTATATAGAAAAAAGTTTCATAACGAAAGGAAAGTCCAGGTCGAAAACGAGTCGGAGAGGGGCTCCGGGGCGCCCACTCCATGGGCTGGCGCGGCCAGGGGTGGGCCCGCGGCACCATATGGTGTGGAGCCTCCGGGCTCCGTCTCCGCCTCATTTCCGGCTCATAATTTCTCATATTTTCCATAAACAGTAAAAATAAAAGTTGGAAGATGTTTGGCGAACATTTTCTTACCAAAACTGATACATATTCGAAAACTGACTTTGTAGTTTCTGAAATATGCTTCTTAATAAACTCCTCTGTGATCATGGCTTGAATACAATCAACATTTTCATTATAAGGATCTCCGGAGATATAATGCTTGAGTCTTTGGCCATTCACCACTTGTGAAGTGTTGTATTCAAGGGAAACAATTTTAATTGCCCCCTAACGATATACCTCTTCGATAACAAAAGGTCCTTCCCATCTCGAGAGTAATTTTTCGGCAAAAAATCTGAGATGAGACCTATACAATAGCACTTCTTCACCAACATGAAATTCTCTTTTAATATTATCTTATCATGCCATCTTTTAACTTTCTCTTTAAAGAGCTTAGCATTTTCATATGCTTCACTCCTCCATTCATCTAAAGAACTTAAGTCAAGCAACCTTTTCTCACCAGCAAGTTTAAAATCTCTATTTAGGTCTTTCACTGCCCAATAAGCTTTGTGTTCTAATTCTAAAGGCAAGTGACAAGCTTCTCCATAAACCATTTTATAAGGAGACATGCCCATGGGATTTTTGTAAGCAGTTATATAAGCCCATAGAGCATCATTTAATTTCTTAGCCCATTTTTTTCTAGATTTGTTAAAAGTCTTTTGCAATATAGATTTGATCTCTCTATTTGATAATTCTACTTTCCCACTAGTTTGAGGATGATAGGGTGAGGCAATTCTATGATTAACATCATATTTAACAAGAGTTTTTCTAAAACCACCATGAATAAAATGAGAACCCCCATCCGTCATAAGATATCTAGGTACACCAAACCTAGGGAAATAACGTCTTTAAGCATTTTTAATCAGGTTTCACCATCCATACTTTTAGTAGGTATAGCTTCTACCCATTTAGTAACATAATCTACAACAACAAGAATATGAGTGTAGCTTTCTGATGGAGGGAAAGGACCCATAAAGTCAAAACCCCAACAATCAAACGGTTCAATAACAAGAGAATAATTCATAGGCATTTCATTACATCTAGAAATATTTCCAACCCTTTGACATTGATCACAAGATAAAATAAATTTCTAGGATCTTTAGAGAGAGTAGGCTAATAAAAACCTGATTGTAGAACCTTATGTGTGGTTCTATCACCAGCGTTGTCGTGGGATAATCACGGCAGACGTTACCGGGGGTAACTGATCTTGGGGCAAGACGACACAGGCGTTTGGGAGAGGGTTTAGCTCAGAGGAAAACGTGATGAAACTCGATCTGGTAGCCGGCAATCAAGTCGCCGAGTCTCCGATCTCAATATTTTAACTCGATCTCTTGTATACACTGGATGCTCGATATCAAGCGGTACTACTAGGGTTCTTGGATCTCTCTCAACTAATCCTAGGGGTCGGTTTATAAAGCACCCGTACTCCCCGGCTTGTCCTCCAAGACGCGCCCTGGATCCTACCCGGACACGGCATACAAGCCCTAACCTTCCTTCACCGTAACCCACAATCCGGGTTACTAGGCCTATAAACTTGGGCCTTCCGGAAGTTTCTTTATCCTTAGCCGGATCCTGCGTAGCGTCCTTTGGGCCGGATTACACCTGGGAGTTAGCCTACCGGGTTATTATCCCTCCATCAGTAGTCCCCGGAATAGCTTGGGCTTCTCGGATCCTTCCTTGAAGCGCTCGCTATTCCCTGCAATAGTATCAAACACACAAGTGTATGGAGGCCGGGTTAAAGTGCTTCGATAGATAGCCAGGCCTTACTCTATGGTGGCCATATAGTAACCCGGTTTTTCCCCAAGTACTTGGCTTAACTTTCCAGGTCCAAACACTGACAAAAATGTCAAGATCCCGTACTTCACTCGATAACTAATCTTGATATTATGAAGAATTTCTCCTTCCTGTACCTGTCCGGATACCCTGCACAATATTTAGAGCGTATCTCGCAAAGTTTAATCAAATAGTTGCCGCTCCGTAACTTCCGGCTCCCGCCCGTTGAACTGGGCTTATCCACTCACACTTTATAAATTGGCTCTTAGGGGTAACCCTAACCCCAACAGCTCATTTCCCCCATTCCTCTTTATTTCTTCCTCAGTGCTCTAGCTCATAGGGCGCCACTACGGAAGACTCACGCGCGTCACCGGAGCCTATCTGCCGCCGGCTACGCTCCGCCACGGTGCGCTCTACACCGCCGCCCAGATCCGCCGCCAGACCCCCGACCTGCCCGCCGGGAATCGCAAAGGGGCACCAATCTTGTGCCATCTGCCTCCGTCGAGCTTCGCTTCGATCCCCTCCAGTAAGCCTCTCACATCCATTAACTAGCCTCCGTAATTTCTTAACTTTCTTCAGATTAGATTTAGGTCAACCCGCCGGTCGTTTTCTTGGTCACACCGAATTAGATTGCTTGTATTCATTCCAGCTCATCCAATGCGCGGGATATAGACTTCATTGCGTTTTCCTACCGCCCATATTCGTTGATTTTACCACAAATCTAGAAACGGAGTCTCCAATCTGGGCTCGGGCCACTCAGACTTTCCGCCCTTATCTCTGTCACCCGGAAAATCCTCCCCTTTTCGGTTCCTTTTATTCGCAATAGGTGCCTGTGCAACCATCCATCGTCCTCATAGGCTCTTTCCATGCATAGACCCCCATAACTTTTATTATAATGCCTAATACCCGGATAGTTCGAACCTTAATCTGCAGATTGATACCCGAATAGTATGCAATTTCCATGTTGTCTCGATATCACTCGCCGATACTCGGCCAGCCCACGGTTTCCGAGTCTTATTCTTTTTATCCTTCTACCTCGTGCTTTGCAGGTCAACCACATGGCTCCCAAGAAGCAGGGAAAAACACCGACCAAGGCCAAGACCACCAACTCCATATCCGCCAACTGGGCGCGATCTACGGTCACCAAGGCCAAGTTAGAAGAACTGGTCGAGCTAGGAGTTCTTCCTCCTCTAGAGGATATCCAGTGGAGGGTGCCGGGTAAGGAGACCCGGCCTACACCAGCAAAGGATGAGGTAATATGCTTTGTAGACCACGTGACTCGGGGCTTTCGTCCTCCGGGTCACCCCTTCTTCCGCGACATTCTGAGCCACTATGGCCTTCGCATATTTGACATAGGTCCTAATTCTGTGTTAAACATCTCCCACTTTATCGTTGTTTCCGAGTCATACTTGTGCACTCCGCCAAGTTTGGCTCTTTTCGTCGAGCTTTTTCAGTGCAAACCGTGCCGCGAAAGCGGTGACGGGGCACTTCTTGCTTGCGGCGGGGTTTCTATCCAGCGCCGCAAGAATTCTCTGATGCCACCTCTTACCCTTAACTCCCACGTCAAGCACTGGCAGCTCTCATATTTTTACTGCCGAGACACTTCCCCACCCGGCCAAAAGAAACTGCCGGGTTATTCAGAGGGCCTTCTTTACATCTCTGAAAATTATAATGCCTTTGCCCCTGACTCGGATAGGGAGGCCATTCAACCTTTGCTAGCCAAAATCACTACTCTCGCGGCCCAAGGTCTCATCGGGCTCAACCTGGTGAAAACTTGGGTCGATTTCCGAATTCAGCCCAATTCCATCCGCACAAAGTTATTGTGCGAGTATTCGGGGCAAACCACGGACCCGCTCCAGTACTCTGACAACAGCTTTGCGGTTGGTGATACCCATAAAACTATCAAGGGTTTTCTGACAGAGAAACTTGAGGTAATCCGGAACATAGCCGGATTAGAGCCCTTCACACTCGAGAACCCAGCCCCCAAGGTGAAGATCCGATTTTGACGTCTTTACCTTCGCTCTTTCCACTTGATACAGTTGATAACCCTTGTACTGATACTTTTATCTCAGGCGGATGATGATTTTTGGAAGATCAACACTTCTCCTAGCTCCGAGAGTCCAGAGGAACAAGAAGAGACCTTTAATTCGGACGAAGGTGCTTTCCGGGTTTTACTCAGTTCCTTTAAGTTCGTCGTAACTCCTTCATTTTCTAATTATAACTTTGATGATATCCAGAACAAGAGGAGAATGATGAAGAAGAAGAAACTGACGGCAACGTGGAATCCGCCAGTGATGAAGATGAAGTGGAGCCGGCAATTAAAGTCGGATCTAAGAGAAAACCCCGAGGGGTCGTCTTCAAGGTTTCATATCACCTCCTTGTATTCAATTCGTATTCCTTTGATGATATACATGAGCTATCTTGATATTATTCCACTGGCCGTTTTTAAAGGAGTCACCCATGACCAAGCGCAGAGCAACTCGGAATTACCCGGGTGATGATGCTCTTTACCCGGATATTCCATTGTCTCCGGCTCGGCGCACTGGTATTTACCTTATCCTTTCTCGGAGGAAACAATCTTCCTGAACCATTCCCTTACGAAATCTCGTTTGATATTTTTCAGTTTCGCCCATATCCAGTAGCGAATTCCCTTCAGACTTTGCGGTGAATCCTGGGTAAAGTTCCTTTTCTAACGTTCTATCACAGTTTCATCACCCTTTCCTGATTGCCCACTGACTGCTCACTCATGCTATCCGTAGGGCCACTGTCATTATCAGCGACCAAGAGGATATGGCGACCGATGACCCGGGTAAAGGGAACCCGGCTGATAAGACAACAGCCGCATCTAGCGGCGAAGAACAATCGCCACCACTAAACCCGGGCATACAAGAAGCCGAGTATCCGATCGCCTCCCACACAAGCAAGAAGAGAAGAGCTGCAACCTTGGGTGCAGGAAAGGGAGCATCGGATTCCGACATTCGAATGACCCGGGTGCCGCCTCCCACTAAGAAGAAAACTCCTTCTCGGAATTTCCAAGGCCCCGGGTCCTCTGATACGGGTAATGACACTTTTGATCAACTGATGAACACTCTCCTCACTATGAAGACTTCAGAGAGCAATATCTTGGAGCGCATGGCCGCAGATCATCAGGTAATAATACTTGCTATCTCGTAGTGTATGCCTAGTCCCCAAGTTCCGAGCATGACTTGCTAAAGTTGTGTTTGGTACTTTACGCAATACTGAGCTTACCATGATATCTAATTGATACTTGTGTTCCTTGTTACTTACAGGCGCAGATAACCCGGTCTGATGAAATTTTACTCAAGACCGAACAACTTCTTCTTGCCGAGGTAAAGCGGAGAGAAACCCTTGAGGATGAGATGAAAACCTTGAAGAAGGATGTTTCTAAATACAAGAAGAAGTGCAATACTGCTCAGACCGCACTGAAGAAACTATCGGACCAGGTCACCGATACGTATCAGATCTTGCTTAGTAAGTTTTTGCTGCCGACTGTCTTCATGCCTTTATGATACTCGAGATTACTAATACGTCCTTCCTTTGTTTCAACTGCAGGTGCCAACCTTGCGGCCCCAGAAGAAGATGCTGTTGCCAAGGCTAAAACATTGAAGACTGTGCTCCGGACCTTTTTTGTCGGTACAAAGTTTATACTGGATGCCGTGAAGTGGCCTACTGAGGTATACCCGGGTGAGGAAAACCTTATTCAAGCCTGCTCCACAGTACCTGGCTGGATCGAGATATGGAAACGCTCAGCCTGCCGGATTGGTATGACCCGGGCCTTGACGCTGGCTAAAGCTTATTTTCCGAAGCTTGACCCGGCAAAGGTAATTTCCGGGTTCCCCGAATATAAAGCTGATGGCTCCAAGTTCGTACCCAAGGACTTTAAGGCCATACAATCCGCGGTACGCCACTCGGCAACCGCTTTGGCCGATAAGATGGATCTGGGCACGATCATGAGCTCATATGATGCTGAAGGAAAAACCATACTGGAGGAGGCACCCCCTCCCTTTGATATTTTGGAAAAATGGTCGGCTGATTTGGCCAGGAAGAAAGAAAAAACTGCTAAGAGAGAGGCCGAGTTAGGATCAGGACCATCCACCTCTACACCAGCTGTTCCTCCGCCTGTCCGTCCAGATGCGGGAAGTCCGGGTAACGCTGCCGGGAAAGCTAAGGAGCAAGCCCAGGACCAAGACCCGGAAGACCGTACTCAGGAGGCCGAATAGGGCGATGCCATCACAATACCTGATACTTTGTATTTAGAACTAGTATACTTTTGTCGGTGCGCCTGTGCACCTTTGATACTGGTACCGTAATTTGTAACGTACTTTTATTCCGTGATATACTTGTGCCTTTTCTGGCCTTTTGATAATCTTGATACTTGCCTATTCTTGAACTTATTCTCGATGCCCGACTCTCTTTTTATTTCCTTCTTTATTTCCGAGTATCGTGAGTTTTGACAGGTGGACTTTTCTTTAAGTCCCCATGTCCCCACGACTCGGACATTGGGGTATTTCGAGCTTGGCGACAAAACAACTTGATTCTGTTTCGGAACCCACAGTCCCCAAGGCCCGAATTTCCGAGTCTGTGGTGTGTGGTTTTTTTGAAGAGAACAAACTTGTTGTTGCTAAGCCGAAACCCGGAACTGTTTCATATAGATAATGAAGTTATGCTTGATAAACATTGAGTTTCCAGCTATTAGCCTTGTACTCTGCATAACTTGTGGTTTAGATGACCCTTTTGACTATCTTGTACTGTAAGCCGGCTTTCGCGTGGATACCATGTTGTTACATCTATACGAAAACATGGTCAGACAAGTCCCAGTGGGCTTCATGGCTGATTGTAATCGTAAGCGAACAAATCATGCCACTTTAGTGCGAGTCACATCGAGCTTAAGTAAGAAAAGTCAAGAAAATTTGGCTCCTTTGTCCGGTTATAAGATTGCAGCCGTACTCGTTTGCGAATAATCGGCCCTTATAACTCATAGGCATCAAGGCCGGGTCTTTGGGTTTGTGGCTGCGCTACTTGAGCAACCAGCCCCCGAGACCTATACATATTCAACATACTTAATGATACTTATGTATTGATGCCAATGGATACTTACTTACTTGTAATCGAAGTAAAAGCCGTAACAAAATAGGACTTGATAATCATCTCTTTATTGATACGAGAAAGTTTTGGATCAGCAGGCCGCCTCATTAAAAACCTTCCAGTCCCCTTAGGTACCCTGGGTAGGAAAAGAGCGCGTCTGAAACCCGCTGCCCGTTACATTGTTTAGTTCTTCTTGGGAACCGGTCCCGGGCTGACGTGACCGATACACATTCTCCATTTGCTGGACTTTTTCATGATGAGTACCGGATTTACTAGCCAACCCGGGTGAGGTGTCTCCATAGCGCGGCTGGTTGTGAGCGGCCGTGCGATTTCTTCTCCTATGGCAGGTTGTTTGGGGGAATCATCCTTGATAAAAGCCACCATCTTAGCATCTCGTGCTGCCTTGGACTTTGCTCTTTCGTCTTCAGTACTCGGCCTTTTTGACGTGGTTCTATCATCCGGGTCTGCTTGAGACCGGTAATGCTTGAGTTCCTCTTTTCTACAGGCTTGCTCTGCCATTGCTGCGTCTCCTTCATCGCATTCAGCTGCTATGTCTCGATTTCCATGTATGGTAACGGTCTTCTTGGGACCCGGGATTTTTAGCTGTAGATATATGTAACACGGCCTAGCCATGAATTTGGCATAAGCCGGCCTTCCGAATAACGCGTGATAAGGACTGCGTAATTTGACCACCTCAAAAGTGAGCCACTCAACTCGATAGTTTTCCTTTGATTCCCCAAAAGCTACCTCCAATGCGATTTTTCCCTCGGGGCACGCTGAATGACCCGGCACTATCCCATGAAAAATTCTTGAGCTTTTCTGCAGCTGAGACTCCTTGAGGCCCATGTGTAAGAAGGTTTCCCAATACAGTATATTGATGCTACTTCCACCATCCATCAAAACCTTTTTCAGTTCATACCCATTTACCTGCGGTGCGACTACTAATGCCAAGACTCCCGGGTGTTCTACTCTTTCCGGGTGGTCCCTTCTGCTCCATGTTACATCATGTTCTGACCATCTCAGGTATCTCGGGACAGCCGAAGAAACTGAATTGACCGCTTGCTTCAGTATCTTTTTGTCCTTGTTAGATCCTCCTGTGGTATGCACGTGATATTGAACCAACTGTTTGGGGTTAGCCTGGAAACCTCCTGCTCCTCCTTGGTTATTACCTTGATTTCCAGCTGCCGGGTTACCGGCTGGGGGTGGACCGTTGCCCGGGTTTCCTCCTGGACCCGGTCCTCCTCCCCGTCCTGCACCTCGCATGGCTCTGTTCACTTCCTCATTTTTCCATCTCTGTAGGTCGGCGCACTGCTCCAAGGAGTGGTTAGCTGGCCTAACGTTCCTGCTGTGCTTCGGGCATGCCATTCTGAATATGTCCCAATTATTACCCGGCCTTGGTGGCCCTTGATAGTTTCCTCCATTGTGATTTCCAGCATTGAAATTTCCTTCTGCCCTAGGTCTGGAAGATCCAGCTTCAGTATTGGCGACAAACTCAGAGCCTCCTTCAAACGGGCGCTTGTTCTGGCTGTTGTTACCCGGTGCTGATCCGTTGCCAGTTCTTCCATTACTACTTGTGTTTTCTTTTGCTTTTTTATCATCAGTTTCCTCTTCCGTAGTGTCCGTTGCGGCATGTTTGTTGCACGCATCCATCAACTCTCCCATTGCGACCTCCGAAGCATTCCGACTAGATTTCATGCGAGTTAATTTTTGTACTAAGGGTGTGTACTTGCAGGTCTTTGCCATAGCTTGCAGCGCATCCTTGGGCTGAATATCCGTAGATGAATGGAGAATTTCCATAACCCGGCGCACCCAGCTGCGCGCCGATTCTCCCTTCTTCTGAACACATCGCTCTAAGTCGTCAATAGTGAATAACTTTCTACACGTCCCGTGAAAGTGCTTGATAAATGCAGTTTTCAATTCTTCCCATGACTTAATAGATCCTTCCGGTGGATTGGCGAACCATAACTTTGCTGCTCCTTCTGACATCATTAGATACATGAACTTGGCTTGAAGATTCTCGGACGCATTGCGAATCGACATGGCCATCTCATAGCTGCTCAACCATGTTTCCGGGTCCATAGTCGGCTCATAATTTACCACTTTACCAGGTTCTTTGAACTTTTCCGGGTAAGGTTCAGCTCTGATGCTATCCGAAAGACACTTAGGCCCTGCAAGAATGGTTGAAGCTGGTCTTACTCGGGAAACATGTGATCCTGCAGGGGGTACAGCTGGCTGCGGTACCGCTGGTGGCCCATGTGCCGCAGACCCGGCCACGGCTCTCCTGGACCTGGAACTATCCACGATGGCCTGTGCTGCTGATGCTGCTGGTACTGCCTGGATGTGTGGAGGAGGCGGCATTTGCTCCTGCTCTTCCCTCCGCCGTGCCGAACTTGTTTGGATGTTTCCAGCGTTACCTTGTTGTTGGCTGACATACGGCGTCCCATGCATTCCACTTCTGTGATCCGGGTAATTAACCTGTTGCGCTACCGCGGTGCGCAGCATATCTATCGCCCGCCGGGTCTCCTCTGCGTGGGGTGACTCTCTCACGGGGATTTGATTTAGTGCAAGCGTTGCCGCGTACACGTTGTCCATGGGATTGTTGTAATGACCTGCTGGTGTGCGAAAACGCGATGGTGGTGGTGGCGGTGGTACGGTATTGCCTGAAGTGACTCCAGTCTGTGGTGCAAGTAACCCGGCCTGCGTATCTACTGGTTGTGCTCCTCCGGTTGTAGGCTGAGGGGCGGTTCCTTGATTGGCCGCTGGAATCGGCTGATCCTGAGGCGTGATAAATAGTGCGGCCGGGTTTATAACTCCTCCCAATGCTGGTAATCTAGTTTGACGCCTTTGATGTATTCTAGTCGTTTCCTCTCGGAGCCGAGTTTCCAATGCATCCAGCTCACATTGCCGTGTGACCATCCCTTGCCTTTCTGCTTCTACTTGCCTTCTCTGCTGCTCCAATGCACGACGGGCTACGTCCAAATCCCTAACTCGTTCCGCCGCGTTCTCCGGAGTGATAACGGTGGCAATAACCGTCGGATCTAGGATCAGATTGTTGTCGAACAAGGCCGGGTGTTGTGGATTGGAAGGACCCGCTCCAGGTGTCCGGTTTGCTAGGAATCCGAACGTGTTTGCGTGTTGCTCGTTTTCCGGCGCTTGACTGGTAACCGATGCCAACTCTCCGTCAACCTGGGCCAAAATCGTGTTTCCGTTAGCCGGCCCCTGCTGCCGGGCTAATGCTTGTGCTGACCCGGCCGCGGCCGCGGTTACGGCCTCTTGGTTGAGATTGGTCACGGGAGCCGTATAAACCGCGACTCGGCGTATGATGCTTGGCGCGAATTCATGCTGTTCCCCTTCGCTGTTATTCTCCTCATATCGGTTTTCCAGCAGATCCAGGATAGACTCGGTATCATCCTCTCTTTCGACCCGGTCGCGCGGGGTCCATGCCGGTTCCTCCGGCTGTTCCCACTTCACGATGGGTTCTTCCGCCGGATATGTCATTCCAATTGATTCTTCATCATCTGATTGGATAGAAGTGGCCTCCCCTGACACAGAATCAGATCCAAAATTGTCAGGGATCGAACCGGAAGTACATACCATACCAATGAAGACGCTGATCCGGCCGATTGTCACGACGGATCCGGATTCGAGGTGATCCGACTCTAGCCCCCAGCCGGAATCGTCCACCGTCTTTTCTCCTTTGTGGTCGATGTAGATCTTGCCGACGACAAGATTCTCCATGTTCTTCCGAGCTTCTCCCGTGATGTAAACACGTTTGGACGCAGGCCCCACGGTGGGCGCCAACTGTCGTGGGATAATCACGGCAGACGTTACCGGGGGTAACTGATCTTGGGGCAAGACGACACAGGCGTTTGGGAGAGGGTTTAGCTTAGAGGAAAACATGATGAAACTCGATCTGGTAGCCGGCAATCAAGTCGACGAGTCTCCGATCTCAATATTTTAACTCGATCTCTTGTATACACTGGATGCTCGATATCAAGCGGTACTACTAGGGTTCTTGGATCTCTCTCAACTAATCCTAGGGGTCGGTTTATAAAGCACCCGTACCCCCCGGCTTGTCCTCCAAGACGCGCCCTGGATCCTACCCGGACAAGGCATACAAACCCTAACCTTTCTTCACCGTAACCCACAATCCGGGTTACTAGGCCTATAAACTTGGGCCTTCCGGAAGTTTCTTTATCCTTAGCCGGATCCTGCGCAACGTCCTTTGGGCCGGATTACACCTGGGAGTTAGCCTACCGGGTTATTATCTCTCCATCAAGCGTGATGTCCTCCATAAGCACTACTATGACATTTTCTCAATATCTCTTGTTATTCATTTTCAGGAAAACATCTTCTCATAATACCATCAACACCTTCTTTATATAAGTGTGGCTCATCCCAAAAATAATGCCTCAAATCATAGAATAATCTTCTTCTTTGCTGAGCTGTAAAGGTAGGAGGCAAATACTTCAAAACAACAAAGTTAGCATAATCAGCATACCATGGACTCTCTTGAGAGCTTACTTTTATTGCAGCTAACTGTTCATTAGGAAAACTATCATTAACAAGAATAGGGTCATGAGGGACATTTTCTAATCTAGACAGATTATCACCAACCGGATTTTTATCACCCTGCCTATCCAGAATATGTAAATCAAATTCTTGTAAAAGAAGCACCCATCTAATAAGCCTAGGCTTAGCATCTTTATTTTCCATTAGGTACTTAATAGTAGCATGATCAGTATGAATGGTAACTTTAGAATCAACAATATACTGCCTATATTTATCACAAGCAAAAACTATCGTTGGAATTCTTTTTCAGTGGTATCATAATTCTTTTGAGCAGCATCAAGAGTTTTATTAGCATAATGAATAACCTTTAACTTCTTATCTATCCGCTGTCCTAGAACAACACCTGCAGCATAATCACTAGCATCACACATAATTTCAAATGGTAAATTCCAATCATCTTGTTGAACAATAGGGGCAGATATTAAAGCCTTCTTTAAAATTTCAAAAGCTTCTCTACAATCTTCATAAAAAACAAAAGGTACATCCTTTTGAAGAAGATTAGTGAAAGGCTTTGATATTTTAGAGAAATATTTAATAAACCTTCTATAGAAACCCGCATGGACCAGAATACTACGAATACCTTTGACATCCCCGGGATAGGGCATTTTCTCAATAGCTTCAACTTTAGCTCTATCAACTTCAATACCTCTTTTAGAGATTTTATGTCCAAGAACAATTCCTTAATTAACCATAAAATGGCATTTCCCCCAGTTAAGAACAAGATTAGTCTCCTCACATCTATGCAAAACTTTATCAAGATTCTGCAAACAATTATCAAAAGAAGTTCCATAGACGGAGAAATCATCCATGAAAACTTCCACAATTTCTTCACAAAAACCATGAAAGATAGCAGACATGCATCTTTGAAAGGTAGTAGGAGGATTACATAAAGCAAAAGGCATACATGTATAAGCATAGGTTCCATAAGGACAAGTGAAAGTCGTTTTCTCTTGATCAAGCTTTTTAACAGAAATTTGAGAAAAATCAGAATAACCATCAAGAAAGCAAAAATGTGTTTTCTTAGACAACCTTTGTAACATTTGATCAATAAAAGGCAAAGGATACACTACCAAATTCCGCGCGGTCTGGGACCTTTCAATACCGTTGCGGATGGGCTCCAAACTATCGCTAATGGCAATCCGCGATGGTTTACTCGATGGAGTGAGAACGTCCCCGATCTACTGTCACGGACAATTCTACGACGTTAATTTGAACGGGAGAACGTTGAGGCTATCCGCGACATTAAGAAAATTGTCATGAGCATCTGGGCCATCCGGTCCCGGCCCCTTAAGCGACAGCATTTATTTTCTTCGCTGTCGGCTGACATGTGGCAAAGGATTAACTGACGGTCGTTAGCGTAATCAGCTGACGTCACACTACAGGAAGCTTACGTCATTACGATTGCAACTTTTTTTTGTCAAAAATACATTCTGTTAAGGCCCCGTTTATGACATCACCAATCCGTTCATGACGTCATGACCGCCGATCCCATTCACGATGATTTTTGTTTTCGCAACCTCGACCAATCATGTGAAACCATGTGGACGCCATCTGCGACGAACCTGCTAGCGTCGCGGTATGAGATGACGCAACGAGATGACGCCACGTCGAACAATCGTACGTCGCCGCGTGGTTTTATTTGGGGACGATCTCCGGCCTTCGTGGTCTACGCGGTGACGGAATTTGTTTCTGACGCAAAACGACGCCTCATGAACCAAGTGCACGGTGTCACATGGCGCCCTTTTCCGCGACGTTTTCTGTTTCGTTGTGGAACCACCCAGTCATAAAATGAAACATGGACCATGTGTACGGCGCCATGTGGCACCTTTTCGCGACGTTTTTATCTTCGTTGTGGAACTATCCAACTGTAAAACGACACGTGGGCATGGCATACGGCACCATGTGTCCTAATCGGGGTATGTTTTTACGTTACGATCCTACGACGTTTTTTGTGTGCCATATGGGTGCTTGAATCATCATTCGAATTGACCTTTCCATGTTCCATAGCAAACCACATAGCAGGCATCAAATACAGAAATTGCAACACCAGTGGTTTATTTTACAGAAAAGCAAACCAACATACAGAAATTCAGCTTTCAGCAACACGACCATAGTTTTAATTACCACATATACGCTGAGCTAACTGCTCAAGCAGGGCAACTCCTTCTTGTTGGCAGGTTTTTAGCTCGTCTTGTTCCTTCCGCATTTCTTCCATTTCAAATGCAAATCGGAGCCTCATTCGCTCAGGTTCTGCATTCGCCGCCCTCAAATCAATAATTATGCTGCCCATATTGGCATGCCCCCCTATCTCAACATCAATTTGCACTTGGTGTTCAGACTTTGAAATACTTGTTTCCACACGAGATTTACTCGACAAAGTATGATTTCCACGATCCAGCATGACACCTAAAGTATCATCCTCATCCTCTGAAGCTGGTGTCGGCATCATTCTTTTCTTGCTTGCCTATCAAGCATGCAATGAAAATAGATGTAAGTATGTACAGAAAACATATGAAACTAGCAGGTGACCTGAAATGTATAGAAAATAGATGAAACTAATAGATGGCCAGCAATATATAGAAAATATTTGATAAATAGTAGATGACAATCAAACAAGCGTGTCTGTAATGACAAATGACGTAGCAGATGTCAAGCATGTCAGGAGCACAGATTGAAACCATGTTAAAATGACAACCACATCCTTAATTAGCTTGCCAAAACGTCTTATGGTATGGAATAGATGAAGTAGCACAAAATATATGACACAACAGTAATCAAACTGTTCAACACAAGATAAGTAAGTTGTGCCCTAGTTGTTGTTTTTAACTAAAGGGAGTTTTTATTACTTAAAGATTTTTAAGAATTACACCCTAGTAGTTGTGATATCATGGAAGAATGTTGAGCTGCCGAATTAGGGAATGACCTGCAACTCATTGTCCTCACTGAATAGGGATTGACATGACCAGTCTCCTTCACTAGAATCTGATTCCTCTTCAACATCATCCTAAGGAGTGTACTCAGACCCAGAGTATTCCTTCTTGATCTTTTTGGGTGTGAATACATTAGGACATGCAATAATACTTGGTAAAGACTTTACACCCAGTTGATGCATCCTTGCCCTGTTTTCCATGATAGTTATGGCACGCTCTTCTTCCATGGGGTGTATTGGTGATCCTAACATGAATAAATAACTCAAAGTAAGCTCCAAATATAAACACTTGGTAAGAACCTAATACATCATCAAAAATTAAGGTACTCATCCTGTAAGAACAGTCCAGTGTAAGTAATTTAAATTCTGATTGTAGATTCATAACTAAGACTGACAGGATCATAAGCAAGTGAGTTTAAACCTAATAGTATACTGGCTGGAAATAAGCAAACTTCTACCGTAGGAAAAAAAGTTGGATACTTCTATTTTTATTTTTATGCAAGATTAGCAAGAAGGTCCCTCTAACGATTTCCACTAAAAGAAACCATGTAGTCTTTTCTACTACGAAAGCAAATAATTAAAAAAAGTTGCATCAGGAGGGCAACACACCCATTTCCGCTACAGATTTGTCAGAATTAACACATGGACAAGCCTCTGCTTACCACTATACAAAGTTATAAATGCAAAGCCAATAAAAAAGACGGATAAAAGGAACCATCAATCATACAACTAAAAAGAGAAACAGTTTAGAGAGATTTATTACATCAAACATTAGCAGGATAATTAAGAAGCATCGATCAAACAATTTAGAGAGATTAATTGCATCGAACATAAGAAGAATCAATCATACAATTAAACAGACAACTAATTCATAAAAATTAATTGCATCGAACATATGAAGAACCATCAATCTTACTGCGTTTCTCAGCTTCAACCTTTACCCGTCTCGGCGTGGTTGCAGACATTGACGGTGAAGTATCGGCGAGGTTGGAGACGAGGTTGCAGATTTTAACGTACGGCGAGGTTAATGGCGAGGTGGCACACCAGTAAGCACACGAAGCTGAGGTTAGTTACGATGTGGCAGACCGGTGAGCACGATGGCGAGATGGCACACCAGGGAGCACACGACGGCGAGGTTGGTGACGATGTGGCAGATCGGTGAGCACGACGACGAGGTGGTGGTCCTGGACGGTGACATGGGCGAGGTGGGGGATCTCGACGGCGACGTTAGAGATGTGGCAAGCGAGCTATACAGCGATGTGTAAGACAGGTGGGATCTGGTCTGGGATGACGGGGACTAGAGGAGAGAAGTGGGAGTAGTCGATTCTTTGGGCGAGGGCCGAGGTGATAAGGGAGGGTTTGAAAATGATTACAGAAATGCCCTATGCGATAAAGTTATACCGTTGTGTGCGGGAGTGCTCAGAAGTAATATTCTTGCGTGAAATTTTTTGAGTGGGCTGTCTTGGCGCCAAATTTTTGGAGGGACGCGAAATTTTGGCGGAAGTGCGGGAAAATATGCTAGCCGTCGGATGCTGATGGGTGGCTTAAACAAACTGTCCATTTATGCAATAATTTACTAAACGGACCTAATGGGAGGCTTAAAAAATTTGACCACTTATGCAACAATTAACTAAAGGAACATTGTGAGGAAATAAAGAAGTATTATGAAATAATTTTGCAGTTGAGTTCGTCGGGCATAAAACGCGTTAGAATATGCAGAACGGTTCTATGTGAAACCAACAGTAACTAAAGAACTACAGATAAGTGAGTACTTGCAACACAACACATACTATTAACTTACTTATAGAGTACAAAACATAATCACAGCACACACTGACGTGTCGACAAGTAAAACACGACGAGTCGACGACGTAGCAGGTTACACATATGCTCTATAAGCACACTAGTTGCCGCGATGAGGGACACAAACAACCGGACGCACCAGTGGGACGGTCTCGTTCCAGAGGAGCAAAGGGTTCACCTGGACGCAGCACACCAGGGTGTCGTTCCGCAAGTAGAGGACGTCGTGCAGATTTTCTCCCGAGCCATGCTCCCAAAGCCTGGCGTAGACTCCGCCGCCATCCTTGCCGTGGTCGATGAAGAATATCCGCCGATCGGCGTACTTTGCACCAAGCACAATGTGCGCGGCGCTCCAAGCAGAGATATTTCCACCAGCGGTGAAGAACTGCACCACGTCAGAGAGGTCATAGCCGTCGGGGCGGACGTACTCCACTTGGTGTGCGTCCTCGAGCGGTTCCTTCCCGATCAGCTCGATGGTCCTCCAGGCCATGGCACGCGTAGAGAGCACAAAGCTGACCTAGATCTTGTGTTTTGCACAAGCTATCTATTCGAGACGTGTTGATGAAGGGGGTGTGTTTTGCAGAGGCCCTCCAAATGCACCGATCGGGTAATATAGCGGCGGGGAGAGGCTGGCCGGCGGATCACCAAACCACATTAACTGGTACCGAGGCCGACCATTACAATTGAATTTGTTGTCCAGGCGCAGCGATGACAACGAGCACACACAAACGGCCGGGTCATGTAGGCGTGGAGCAACGCATGCAGCACGGGCCAATACGTATACGGCAGGCGCTGACTTCGACCCAGCAGTCCACAGCTAGCCGTTTATGTGTGCAACAGCACAAGCGAGGCATCGGCATGCATGCACATGGCCGGTGTCGCACCCTGACTTCTAGAGGATACTCGCAGTTCCGTTGAACAGTAGTGGATTGGATTACGGGGCTTACCGGCACCCGCATCTCTTACGAGTAGGCCAACACACGTATGTGTGACAACCAACCCCTATCTGTTCAGCGTCTACGTAAACCATCCCATAGAAATCAGGATACTACCATTGACGTACTTCATACCATACACACATGGTACGTCAACGGCGTTGAACAAAATGATAACACAACAGATCTCTAAGACACAAAAGATGGAAATAAGTTGCAAATAGCTCTCACTAGAGCAGAGATAGCAAATACAATCATCCAGAGGACACATGTCCCAACATAACATCATTACATCTCAGCGGAAGCATTCAAAGGGTCTGAGTACAGACAAATCCAAATAGACTTAAGAAGCCGGGAATGAAAAGAAAACGGAGCCCATCCACGATGTCTCGGATCCTGCCCGGGTCCGCTACCTACTCGTCAGCAGCCTCGTCAAACTCCACGTAGTACCCGTCACGGGGATCCTCGTAAGCGTAGTCTGCGGAAACCACAGCCCCAAAGGGGTCAGTACATAAACGTACTGGCAAGCAAGACTCACAGTTCACCAAGGTGTAGCCCGTCAACACCAAGCACAGATGCCTTGGGTTCAACGGAAGAAAGGGATATAAAAGATGCTGCAACTGGCTGCACTAACCAACTACAGAACATACTACAACTTCCGGCTATCAGAAAGGGGATAAGATAGCGTATCGTAACCAACTACAACTAACCACCACACAAACCCATCCTGGATCTCGCCCCTTATCCAAAGAAGCAATCCGAGGATAACTCACACAGTGGGATTAATGAAGGATCAAATTGTTGTGTCAATAAGCCTATTACTAGTCAAGTTATCATTAGTTAGGTGTAAGTTGTTCTGAGTACTTGTTAGCCAGTACTTTCACCAAGTCAACCATAACCGCGGCTTCTCGAGAAGATTTATCCCTGCAGGGGTGCACCAATTTGGCCGTACACGTAAGAATAACCCGCCAGATGGGAAGGCCTTTCCCACCAAGCGGGGCACTCAACACAACTCAACTCTTCTTCGCATCAAGCCCAAAGCACCACGTGCTGTGCGTGCGCGGCTAATCGAGCCCCACGAAGAAAAGGGGACCCTCATAGCACTTGAAGACCACGCCGCCCTAAATGCCGACTACAAAAGTTCCACCCTGGCCTCGGGTTCGTACCTGCATATGCGTGCATCAAATGGAAAGCCCGAACTAAGTGTGGCGATTTGGACGAGATGCGAATCAAATCAAATTGAGGAGGGCGCCCGTACACGCTTCCCACATGCGGATAGTATGCTCATCATGGATCAGTAGACAAGACCCTTTTCCTAATTAGGGTCGACACTAGCAGGCCTCAAAACCACGCCGGGCCTCCTGCCGGTGCCTTATCAGCAATTTATTATTACCTCAAATTAACAGGTTGTTGTTTAACATCGAGCCCCAGAATATAATCAAATATGATAATAGAAAGTAACTGATAACAGACTCGAGCAAAAACAACCCTAAGCATGCTAGTAAGACACGGGCCCAAGCAACGGGGTTATAGGACTAGAGGTGAGGCAATATCAGGGTTCGGGGTATCATGTGATAGGTTCGTAACAGAAGCAACGAGACATATGGCTAACAGAAATAGACAACGGAAAGTATCGGTAACCAATGTTGAAAGAAACACAATGGTTCATGTGAGTGATAACTTGCCTGCAAACTCAGCAGCCTGGTACTGAGCTAGATCCTCAGAAGGGGTGTCGTAAGTATCGTCTGTCTCAACGTCGTCGTCTATCCGAGAAGAAGCAACCAAACAATGCAGAAAGATAGACAATCAATATCATGGCATAATTCACAATCATGGGATGATGCATGACAATTTTATGAATGCATCAAAATAAACTAGTTGACATGGTAACAAAATTTAAATGGACACATATGCAATTTTGAGTTGCATATGAAAAGCCCATGAATTTTGGTTGAAACAATTGTTTTCCAATTAACCAACAGGTGAAAGTGGATTAGTATGATGCATGGATGAGGCAAACAACAAAATAACAACAATAGAACCAATTGGAAATAAGGTTTACCAATTTAGAAACTTATTTATTAAGTTAGGGAATTTTTTTGGTTCCTTAAAGGGATTACACAAATAGTTGTTGTTTTCACCAATTTAAATTGTGCCAAATAAATAACAAAGTTCATATTTGAAAAGAACACAAAATTTTAGTTGGATTACATGTTTCAATTATTGAAAAAGGAATTACAATAATTTAAATATGAATTAAACAAGATTAAACAAGTTTTAAATGAATTTAAACAAGTTTGAATATTATTTGAATTTTATTTGTTCCAAACATAAATTCAAATTCATATTTGAAAAGTTTATACTTTTCTAGTTTGAAAACATATTTTACATGTTCAGGAATAATTTATTTTGAGCAAGTTATGAATTTACCAAATTTAGATTATTTAAACAAGGTTTAAATTATTTAAACAATTTTAATTATTCAAACCATGAAACAAAAATTATATTTGAAAAGGTGGTTTGAAATAGCATGAAAAACATATTTTATTTGCATTATTTGGATTAAGTATGAATTAATTATGCAATTATTCAAATTACAAATGAATTGTTTGAATTCAATTTTGGAATGCACTTAAGATATTCAAAACAGAAAACAAAAGTTATAAACAGGTAGAGAATGAAATTTGGTGCAGTGTACATATTTTATTTTTGTTATTAGGAATTATAAAATAAAAGTTATTAGCTTTTTAGTTTCAGGGACCATTCTGCAATTTTAGGGACTTGTTTTAAAAAGAGAAAGTGCTGAAAAACTTTTGTTACTCCGCAGCTATCTACCCTAGGCACTGTCAGTGGGCCTAGGGCCAGCGTGGCATGCATGCGTGGCGGCAGTGCCACACAGCAGCTGACAGGGGGGCCACCCTGTCAGCGCGCTGCGCAAAAAACTTGGTTTTATTCCGCGGGCGCGAGGGCTCGAACCCGCGCGCTGCAGCGCTAGCGCAAGCACTGCAACCAGTGCGTTGCTCGTTCGTTTCTGTCAGATAAGGGGATGCAGCGAGGTTGAGTTTCAGTTTCGTTAACTGAATCTCAACTGCGCGCGCGCTCACTGAACCTCGTCAGAGATCGTTGCCGGCGGCGATCGCCCTTGCTGCTGGGCTCGCTGCCGTGCTGGTGGGTGTTGCGGTGTGCGCGTGTGCTTGCGAGCAAGGTGCAGAGGTAGGAGAGGGAGGAGAGAGGCGGTGATCACCGGGAGGTTGCAGAGGTGAGCTCGACGGCGGTGGCGACAGCGACGAGTCCGTGGACGGCGACGGCGTTCCAGTAGGCCTCCGGGGGTGCTAGGGTGTCCAAACGCTCGAGGGAGAAGCGGTGGTTTGATTTCGGAAGCTAGGAGAGATGGTGGCGCAGCGAGGTGGAGGTGGGAGGTAGGCTAGGGCAGCGGCGCGGGGACCTAGGGTTGCTTATATAGAGGGCTAGGACGCGCATCGGCCGTCGGCGGGGTGCTGTGCCGCCGTGGCACCCCCCGATGCGGCGCCGTACAGAAAGAAGACGGGGGGAGCTGCGTGAAACGGTACCGGGCCAGGAAAAGGTAAGTGGGCTGGGCTCGCGCGGGTTTCCCTCCGCGCGCGCGCTGGTTTTCCTTTTTATTTTTTTTCTTTCTGTTGTATTTTTTTCCAGAAAAAGAAAATGGAAGAAAAAGATAGGTTTTGAGTTAGTAAAAATTTTAGAAAAAATTGGTTGTGTTAAATAGGTCAAAAGCAACCAATTGTAAACTTTGGTTTTTCAAAAGTTCAAATTTATTTGCTGTTTTGCCAATTGGTTCAAATTTGTAAGAATTTGATAATCAAGTGATTATTATTGAAAACAATATTTT
Organism: Alopecurus myosuroides; assembly: GCA_028641055.1. Taxonomy (NCBI): domain Eukaryota; kingdom Viridiplantae; phylum Streptophyta; class Magnoliopsida; order Poales; family Poaceae; genus Alopecurus; species Alopecurus myosuroides. Next base: position 52,527,380 of record CM054057.1, read on the forward strand.
TAATAGGGTGAACCCTATTGTTTAACTAGAACAAATGCTTATAATTGTTTGGTAATTTTCATATTTTCAACTTGGGTGCTGTTTGTAAAATGTATTTGAATTTTTGAATGCAATTTGGAATTTATGGATTGATTAAAGCCACCATTTTAATAGTTGAACATTATGGAATAAAATGGAAACAAATGGTTGTTTTTATTTGAACTTTTTATTTAAAAGGTTGTAACAGAGCAAGTATGAAATAAATGTTTGGATAAAGTTTGAATTTCAATTGTGAAAACAGAGAAAAACAGATGCAAACCAAATGAAAACAAAGTAAAACAAATGCAAACAATTCAATGACTATGATGACATGATGCAAAACTTAATAAAACAAGGAACACACATTCTAGGGTGGAAGTTTTCATACTTGGGATGTTACAAAACGCCCCCCCCCCCCTTGAAGGAATCGCGCCCCGAGATTCCTACTGAGAAAGAAAAAGGTCCGGATACTTCTTGCGAAGATCCTCTTCGGTCTCCCACGTTGCCTCTTTATCGGAATAATGGGACCACTGCACTTTCAAGAACTTGGTTCTCTTGTTGCGAGTCTTACGCTCGGTCTCATCGAGAATACGAACATGATGCTCCTCATAAGATAGATCATCTTGCAGTTCAATGGAATCATGATCAACTGCACGATCTGGATCTTTGAAACACTTCTTGAGTTGTGACACGTGAAACACATCGTGCACCTTGGATAGTTTTTCTGGAAGTTCAAGACGATAGGTATTTTCCGCACGTCTTGAGAGAATGTTGAAAGGACCAATGTATCTTGGTACAAGCTTTCCTTTCACACCAAAACGATGAGTGCCTCTGAGGGGAGTTACACGGAGATATGCCTTGTCACCAGGTGCATAGATTATATCCCTGTGCTTGCTGTCATAGTAGCTTTTCTGACGAGACTGAGCAATCTTGAGATTGTCACGAATGATACGAACTTTCTCCTCGGCTTCCTTAACAATGTCAGGGCCTAAGAGTGAACGTTCACCAGCTCCAGACCAATTGATTGGACTCCTGCATCTGCGACCATAGAGTGCTTCAAATGGTGCCATGCCTAGGCTTGCCTGGTAGCTGTTGTTGTAGGAGAATTCAGCATATGGAAGGCAATCCTCCCATTTCATGCCAAAGGAGATACCACATGCTCTGAGCATATCCTCGAGAATCTGATTGACTCTTTCGACTTGCCCTTGAGACTGAGGGTGATAAGCTGTGCTGAACAGAAGTTTGGTGCCCAATGCTTCTTGAAAGCTTTTCCAGAAATGAGAAGTGAATATACTTCCACGGTCTGAGCTTATTTCCAATGGAACACCATGAAGAGGAACAATCTTTGCTGTGTAGAGCTCTGCTAACTGGCTAGATGAGATTGTTTCTTTGACAGCAAAGAAGTGAGCTACTTTAGTGAGACGATCAATGACAACGAAGATTGCATCGTTGCCCTTCTTGGACTTTGGAAAGCCAGTGACGAAGTCCATTTCAATCATGTCCCACTTCCACTCAGGAATTTTCAGAGGTTGTAGAAGACCGGCTGTTTTCTGATGGACTTCCTTAACACGTTGACAAACGTCGCATTCAAAAACGTATTGAGCAATTTCACGTTTCATGCCAGGCCACCAATACAGTGTCTTAAGATCCTGGTACATCTTTGTACTTCCAGGGTGGATGGAGAGAGGAGTTTCATGAGCCTCCTTGAGAATGACATCTTTGAGACTTTGAACTTGAGGAACTGCAATGCGTCCTTCGAAGAACACAGTTCCCTTGTCATCAATTGAGAAGGACTTAAATTTCTCCTTGCCCTCTTTGATGTGTTCTACCATCTTCTTGATTTCAACATCACGAAGTTGTTCAGAACGAATCTTGTCCTCGAGAGTTGGACTGGCTGTCAAGTTTACAAGATAACCTTGAGGAACAAGACCAAGATTCAGCTTCTGGAATTCTTCATGAAGTGGAGTTTGGCTTTCCATGATCATGAGATTATTGCAATAGGACTTGCGACTGAGAGCATCGGCCATAACATTAGCCTTGCCTGGAGTGTAAGAAATGGTGAGATCAAAGTCTTTAATCTTTTCAATCCATCTCCTTTGCCTGAGGTTTAGATCTGGTTGAGTGAAGATGTATTTCAAACTCTTATGATCGGAAAAGATTTCAGTGCGATTACCCAACAAATATTGTCTCCATTTCTTGAGGGCAAACACAACTGCTACAAGTTCTAGGTCATGTGTGGGATAATTTTGCTCATGTGCATTCAACTGACGTGAAGCATAAGCCACAACTTGACGTTCTTGCATAAGAACTGCACCTAGACCTTGTAGAGATGCATCGCAGAATATCTGGAAAGGTTTGGTAGTATCTGGGCCAACCAGAACTGGTGTAGAAGTGAGTTTAGTCTTCAGGAGATTGAAACTTTCATCACATTGTGGAGACCAAACGAACTTCTTGTCCTTCTTTGTGAGATCAGTGAGAGGTTTGGCAATCTTGGAAAAGTTTTGGATGAAACGACGGCAATAGCTAGCCAAGCCAAGAAAGCTTCTTACTTGCTTCACCGTCTTAGGAGGTTTCCAACCAACAATTGCTTTAACCTTTTCTGGATCAATGGCTATGCCCTTGGCAGAGATGACATGACCAAGGTAAGAAACTTCTGGAATCCAGAACTCACATTTGGAGAACTTGGCATATAGACGATGCTCGCGAAGTTTCATGAGAGTGAGACGAAGATGTTCTCCATGCTCTTCCTCAGATTTGGAGTAGACCAGAATGTCATCTAGATATACCACAACGAACTTGTCTAGGTATTCGTGGAAAACAGAATTCATGAGTCTAGAGAATGTCGCCGGTGCATTGGTGAGACCAAAGGACATGACGGTGTATTCATGTAGACCGTACCGAGTGGTGAAAGCTGTTTTTGGAATATCTTCCTTTCTGATCTTTATTTGATGGTAACCCATCCTCAAGTCCAACTTTGAGAATATTGAGGCTCCAGCAAGTTGATCAAAAAGATCATCGATACGAGGAATTGGATACTTGTTTTTGATGGTTTTCTCGTTGAGAGGACGATAGTCAACATCGAATCTCTTTGTTTTATCCTTCTTGGCAACGAACAGAGTTGGGCAACCCCAAGCCGAAGAACTAGGCTGAATGTAACCTTTCTCCATGTACATATCGATTTGCTCCTTTAACAATTTCAGTTCAGGAGGAGCTATCTTGTATGGATGCTTAGAGATTGGAGCAGTACCTGGTTCAAGCTCGATCACGAACTCAACTGCTCTGTCCGGAGGCATCCCTGGCAACTCTTCTGGAAAGACGTCAGGGAATTCACAAACCACCGGAACATTTTCAAGTAGAGGTAGAGGTTTAGCATCGAGGGTGTAAAGCTGAATGGAACTTGATTCATTTGGAGAATAGATTATCTCGCCAGAAGGGTGGAACAGAGTTATTGACTTCTGAGCACAATCAATCGTAGCTTTATTGGCCTTCAACCAATCCATGCCAAGAATGACATCAATGTCAGAATTGCCAAGCAGAATGAGAGAAGCAAGGAATATGTGACTTCCAATTAGAATCTGATTCTCGTGACTGATCTTGGAAGTTTGCATAGTTGCTCCAGGGGAGTTTACTACTAGCGGGGAACCCAAAACAACAAAAGGTAGTTTAACTGCTGTCGCAAAGATCTTTGACACGAACGAATGCGATGCTCCGGTATCAAACAACACTTTAGCTGGGTTAGAGTTTACGAGGAATGTACCTAGAACGACGTCAGCAGCTTCCTCAGCTTTGTCGACCTTGACATGATTCACCCTCGCGGTCCTCCCGACATGCCTGTTGTTGGAGTTGAAGGCTTTAGCCGGGGGAGCACGCATCATTGCCTGGTTGGTGTTGGGGCGAGGTGGTGGTGGAGGTAGCTGCCTCTGAGTGCACTTGTCAGCGTAGTGTCCCGTCTGCTTGCATTTGTAGCAAGTGACGACACGAGGTGCATCTGGCCTTGGCTGCCCCATTGAAAACCTCTGAGCCTGCATCTGAGATGGGTTGGGTGGGCGGGAAGCGAAGCCTGGAGAAGCTTGGGCATATGGAGCCCTAGTGACAGCAGCATTTGGCACCCAGATACGGTGCTTCTGCGGAGGGGTGGTCATGTTGGAGGAGGAACCACCCTCACGCGAGTGCTTCCGAGACTCCTCGAACGCCTTGCGCCCATTTTCTTCATTGAGCGCGGTGTTCACGAGCTCCTCGAAGTCTTTGGCCTTGATGTTGGTGAGGGCGTACTTGAGTTCCGGGTTAAAACCTCGGCGGAACCTTACCATCTTCTTAGCCTCAGTGGACACCTCATCACCAGCGTAACGAGCGAGACGATTGAATTCATTCTGATAGCCAATGACGTCCAGCTTGCCCTGCTTGAGAGAGCAAAACTCCTCACGCATCCTTTCCATGAGACCATCTGGGATGTGGTGCTTCAGGAAGGCATCCTTGAAACAACCCCAGGTGATTGGGTATCCAGCTCTCATGGTCTGGTAGTTCTCCCACCAGGTAGCTGCCTGACCCTTCAGTAGATAGGAAGCATACTTGACTTTGTCTTCCTCAGCCACGTGAGCAATGTCCAGAGCCCTCGCCATCTCACGGATCCAGTCATCAGCATCCATAGGCTCGCGTGTTGCCACGAAAGCTCTCGGCCCCAGACTCAGAAACTCCTTGATGCTGACTCGTCGAGCATTCTGGTTGTTGTGCTGATTAGCCTGGAACTGGGCCATCTGCGTCACGACCTGAGTCATCTGAGTCAACAGCTCCGTGATTGGCGGTGGCCCAGGCGGGTTGTTCCTTGTTGGCGGCGTCCTGAATAGACATGCATTTTAGCACAACAACAAAAACAGATAGACTTGGAAACCGAAAGAGAGATTATTCCGATGCATGAATAGATAACCAACAGGTACATCATCACATCTTCAAATACATCAGAATATCCAACACACCAATACATGGTTCGAAAGCCAAAGGATAACTAAATATAGCTAAGAATGGATACATCGGTACTCTCATGCTCATCACGCAGGACGGCGGTGAGTAGTACGACGAGGGGTACGGTGAGGAGCACGCCCACGAAAGTAGGTAGAACGACGATCCACATAGATCTGACGTGGTCTGAGAGCGACTCTAGGTGTGATGAAGTACATAGCGTCAGCTCCCTATGCTCCAAAGTGGGGAATCCCAGTGTAACCAGCACCGAGGTTGAGGAGTGGACCTCTGATCGGCTCGTAACCTCCAGCATCTGGCAGACGATGACCAACTGGCTGATCGAAACGTGCAAAGCGCTCATCTCCAACAAAGTCTGTGGTGTACGTCGCCAGACGAGTCAAAGCAAGATAGAGCTGCTCTCTGACTGAAGCCAACTCCTGAGAGAGTGTGGTGGCAACTGCGTCACTATGCCTCACAAACTGAGCGGTGGTGTGCAGCCTGGTGTTATCATGCTCGTAGACATCCAGGTTTTCGTAGAGAGTTAAGTGAGCTCCCTCCGAAGTGATGTAACCACGGGGGATGTGGCGATAGATAGAATCGTCAAATCCCCAGTAGTCAGCACGAAGGATGGTGAGACTCACATAAGCTGCCTGCTGCACGGCCATATCCACTGTGGAACCTACTGCCTCGTAGCGGTGGACAACGCTCATGCCATTATCTGACAGAATGTAGACGATAGCCTGGTAGTAGGTCTGGTCAAACTCTCGCTGCTGCTCGTAGACCTGGTACTCTGGTGCCCAACGGAACCCCAGATAAGTGACCATGTCTCTCAGCATCTCCGGATAACCGGCAGTGCTCTCGCAACGAGTCATCCGAACCACCTGTGGGAAGAACCTGAGATCCATCTGTAGATGATCGGGGAAGTTTTGATTAGACGCCGGTAGAAGAACTGAAGTGGAAAGCAACAACAAGGTTTCAACGGACGAAAAGGATGTTGAGAAGAACAGGATATCGAAGCAACAACGGGAAACACGAGACCAAAACTCCTGAGGTACTGCGGAAAACCCATCCGGGCTTCTAAAGGATCAATATCTACTGCTTAAGGGATAGAGGATTTGCTTCCGGGGCTTACACGCCTCCGTTCTCAATCATGAGTAGGCAACATGATAAATCATGTCACAACCACCTCCATTCCTATGGTCTAGTAGATATAACTATCCTAGAGAAACCAGGATTCGTGAAATCCTAACTTGAAAGTTTAGGTGAGAAAAGAAAACAACGTTGCACTTCCTTACCAGAAAAGGGAGGGTGGGTGGGGAAAGAAATAAAATGGCAGAATTCCTACTCTCACGTTTCATTTTTCCTATATAGCTACAAAATAGTTTCTAGACTCAACTGCGACCAGTAAAAGGGATCCTACAGGCAGACAGGCTCTGATACCATTTGTCGCACCCTGACTTCTAGAGGATACTCGCAGTTCCGTTGAACAGTAGTGGATTGGATTACGGGGCTTACCGGCACCCGCATCTCTTACGAGTAGGCCAACACACGTATGTGTGACAACCAACCCCTATCTGTTCAGCGTCTACGTAAACCATCCCATAGAAATCAGGATACTACCATTGACGTACTTCATACCATACACACATGGTACGTCAACGGCGTTGAACAAAATGATAACACAACAGATCTCTAAGACACAAAAGATGGAAATAAGTTGCAAATAGCTCTCACTAGAGCAGAGATAGCAAATACAATCATCCAGAGGACACATGTCCCAACATAACATCATTACATCTCAGCGGAAGCATTCAAAGGGTCTGAGTACAGACAAATCCAAATAGGCTTAAGAAGCCGGGAATGAAAAGAAAACGGAGCCCATCCACGATGTCTCGGATCCTGCCCGGGTCCGCTACCTACTCGTCAGCAGCCTCGTCAAACTCCACGTAGTAGCCGTCACGGGGATCCTCGTAAGCGTATTCTGCGGAAACCACAGCCCCAAAGGGGTCAGTACATAAACGTACTGGCAAGCAAGACTCACAGTTCACCAAGGTGTAGCCCGTCAACACCAAGCACAGATGCCTTGGGTTCAACGGAAGAAAGGGATATAAAAGATGCTGCAACTGGCTGCACTAACCAACTACAGAACATACTACCACTTCCGGCTATCAGAAAGGGGATAAGATAGCGTATCGTAACCAACTACAACTAACCACCACACAAACCCATCCTGGATCTCGCCCCTTATCCAAAGAAGCAATCCGAGGATAACTCACACAGTGGGATTAATGAAGGATCAAATTGTTGTGTCAATAAGCCTATTACTAGTCAAGTTATCATTAGTTAGGTGTAAGTTGTTCTGAGTACTTGTTAGCCAGTACTTTCACCAAGTCAACCATAACCGCGGAAAACATGGCTTCTCGAGAAGATTTATCCCTGCAGGGGTGCACCAATTTGGCCGTACACGTAAGAATAACCCGCCAGATGGGAAGGCCTTTCCCACCAAGCGGGGCACTCAACACAACTCAACTCTTCTTCGCATCAAGCCCAAAGCACCACGTGCTGTGCGTGCGCGGCTAATCGAGCCCCACGAAGAAAAGGGGACCCTCATAGCACTAGAAGACCACGCCGCCCTAAATGCCGACTACAAAAGTTCCACCCTGGCCTCGGGTTCGTACCTGCATATGCGTGCATCAAATGGAAAGCCCGAACTAAGTGTGGCGATTTGGACGAGATGCGAATCGAATCAAATTGAGGGGGGGCGCCCATACACGCTTCCCACCTGCGGATAGTGCGCTCATCATGGATCAGTAGACAAGACCCTTTTCCTAATTAGGGTCGACACTAGCAGGCCTCAAAACCACGCCGGGCCTCCTGCCGGTGCCTTATCAGCAATTTATTATTACCTCAAATTAACAGGTTGTTGTTTAACATCGAGCCCCAGAATATAATCAAATATGATAATAGAAAGTAACTGATAACAGACTCGAGCAAAAACAACCCTAAGCATGCTAGTAAGACACGGGCCCAAGCAACGGGGTTATAGGACTGGAGGTGAGGCAATATCAGGGTTCGGGGTATCATGTGATAGGTTCGTTACAGAAGCAACGATACATATGGCTAACAGAAATAGACAACGGAAAGTATCGGTAACCAATGTTGAAAGGAACACAATGGTTCATGTGAGTGATAACTTGCCTGCAAACTCAGCAGCCTGGTACTGAGCTAGATCCTCAGAAGGGGTGTCGTAAGTATCGTCTGTCTCAACGTCGTCGTCTATCCGAGAAGAAGCAACCAAACAATGCAGAAAGATAGACAATCAATATCATGGCATAATGCACAATCATGGGATGATGCATGACAATTTTATGGATGCATCAAAATAAACTAGTTGACATGGTAACACAATTTAAATGGACACATATGCAATTTTGAGTTGCATATGAAAAGCCCATGAATTTTGGTTGAAACAATTGTTTTCCAATTAACCAACAGGTGAAAGTGGATTAGTATGATGCATGGATGAGGAAAACAACAAAATAACAACAATAGAACCAATTGGAAATAAGGTTTACCAATTTAGAAACTTATTTATTAAGTTAGGGAATTTTTTTGGTTCCTTAAAGGGATTACACAAATAGTTGTTGTTTTCACCAATTTAAATTGTGCCAAATAAATAACAAAATTCATATTTGAAAATAACACAAAATTTTAGTTGGATTACATGTTTCAATTATTGAAAAAGGAATTACAATAATTTAAATATGAATTAAACAAGATTAAACAAGTTTTAAATGAATTTAAACAAGTTTGAATATTATTTGAATTTTATTTGTTCCAAACATAAATTCAAATTCATATTTGAAAAGTTTATACTTTTCTAGTTTGAAAACATATTTTACATGTTCAGGAATAATTTATTTTGAGCAAGTTATGAATTTAGCAAATTTAGATTATTTAAACAAGGTTTAAATTATTTAAACAATTTTAATTATTCAAACCATGAAACAAAAATTATATTTGAAAAGGTGGTTTGAAATAGCATGAAAAACATATTTTATTTGCATTATTTGGATTAAGTATGAATTAATTATGCAATTATTCAAATTACAAATGAATTGTTTGAATTCAATTTTGGAATGCACTTAAGATATTCAAAACAGAAAAAAGTTATAAACAGGTAGAGAATGAAATTTGGTGCAGTGTACATATTTTATTTTTGTTATTTGGAATTATAAAATAAAAGTTATTAGCTTTTTAGTTTCAGGGACCATTCTGCAATTTTAGGGACTTGTTTTAAAAAGAGAAAGTGCTGAAAAACTTTTGTTACTCCGCAGCTATCTACCCTAGGCACTGTCAGTGGGCCTAGGGCCAGCGTGGCATGCATGCGTGGCGGCAGTGCCACACAGCAGCTGACAGGGGGGCCACCCTGTCAGCGCGCTGCGCAAAAAACTTGGTTTTATTCCGCGGGCGCGAGGGCTCGAACCCGCGCGCTGCAGCGCTAGCGCAAGCACTGCAACCAGTGCGTTGCTCGTTCGTTTCTGTCAGATAAGGGGATGCAGCGAGGTTGAGTTTCAGTTTCGTTAACTGAATCTCAACTGCGCGCGCGCTCACTGAACCTCGTCAGAGATCGTTGCCGGCGGCGATCGTCGTTGCTGCTGGGCTCGCTGCCGTGCTGGTGGGTGTTGCGGTGTGCGCGTGTGCTTGCGAGCAAGGTGCAGAGGTAGGAGAGGGAGGAGAGAGGCGGTGATCACCGGGAGGTTGCAGAGGTGAGCTCGACGGCGGTGGCGACAGCGACGAGTCCGTGGACGGCGGCGGCGTTCCAGTAGGCCTCCGGGGGTGCTAGGGTGTCCAAACGCTCGAGGGAGAAGCGGTGGTTCGATTTCGGAAGCTAGGAGAGATGGTGGCGCAGCGAGGTTGAGGTGGGAGGTAGGCTAGGGCAGCGGCGCGGGGGCCTAGGGTTGCTTATATAGAGGGCTAGGGCGCGCATCGGCCGTCGGCGGGGTGCTGTGCCGCCGTGGCACCCCCCGATGCGGCGCCGTACAGAAAGAAGACGGGGGGAGCTGCGCGAAACGGTACCGGGCCAGGAAAAGGTAAGTGGGCTGGGCTCGCGCGGGTTTCCCTCCGCGGGCGCGCTGGTTTTCCTTTTTATTTTTTTTCTTTCTGTTGTATTTTTTTTTGCAGAAAAAGAAAATGGAAGAGAAAGATAGGTTTTGAGTTAGTAAAAATTTTAGAAAAAATTGGTTGTGTTAAATAGGTCAAAAGCAACCAATTGTAAACTTTGGTTTTTCAAAAGTTCAAATTTATTTGCTGTTTTGTCAATTGGTTCAAATTTGTAAGAATTTGATAATTAAGTGATTATTATTGAAAACAATATTTTTAATAGGGTGAACCCTATTGTTTAACTAGAACAAATGCTTATAATTGTTTGGTAATTTTCATATTTTCAACTTGGGTGCTGTTTGTAAAATGTATTTGAATTTTTGAATGCAATTTGGAATTAATGGATTGATTAAAGCCACCATTTTAATAGTTGAAAATTATGGAATAAAATGGAAACAAATGGTATTTTTATTTGAACTTTTTATTTAAAAGGTTGTAACAGAGCAAGTATGAAATAAATGTTTGGATAAAGTTTGAATTTCAATTGTGAAAACAGATGCAAACCAAATGAAAACAAAGTAAAACAAATGCAAACAATTCAATGAGTATGATGACATGATGCAAAACTTAATAAAACAAGGAACAAGCATTCTAGGGTGGAAGTTTTCATACTTGGGATGTTACAGCCGGGCACGCGCGGAGGAACGCATTAAGATCAAAACGCGACGGGTCACGCAGGCTCAGCACGCAGCGCCCGTAGGCAAAGAGTGCATGTCTCGCGCGGCATGCAACTAGCTCGCCCACACTTTGCAGGCATGGCGTGCAACAGCTAGCTAGCCCCAAAGCAGGGTCAGCACGCATGTAGACAGAACTGTGGCGACGTCCCGTCTTTCCCATGCACTGAGACATAAAATTTTAAGGGGTCGAGCATCTCTCCTCCTGCACTCCTAAAGTCCACTCCTCCATTAGCTCCTCTCCTCCTTCACTCCTAAAGTCCACTCATCCATTAGATTATCTTGGCCTCCACTATGCACCAATGCCGATGCGACGCGGCTGAACAACGTGTTGCGGGTGCCCTCGCACCTCCATCTGACGATAATCTGCCGAAAGAGGAGGAGACGCGCGCACTTATCCGCACGAACATTCCCGTGCCGGCTGCTTTACGCCTCCCGGAAGGTTGGACGACCAACACCATCTTCGTCCTGGTGGCGCCGCGTCTCTCCGGCCAGGCACGGGTCGACTACATGAATCAGTGCTACGATAACATGCCGTGGAAGACGAGGCATCATGACCCCCAGGACGCCATGTCTTTGTTGTACTGGGACGAGCAAGTGGAGACGGAGTACTTAGGGCGGCTCCACTCCTACATCATCGATAGCAGCGTGCACTCCAGCGACAGGGATTGTTCTGATGAGGAGGAGGAGGAAGAGGACTCGCCGGAGACAGAGTGGCGCCCCTTGGCACCGCCGGATCCTGCCGCCCCGCCAGCAAACGCCTTCTTCCTCCCATGTAATTGCCCCATTTGCAGCTGGGCACTTTCACAACCGGGAACCTGCCCGAACTGCGGGTTCGAGGAGTGCCACCGCTTTTATTGACTGTAATTATTATTATCTTAATTAAGATCCCTTCAGTGTGAATGTATTATCTTTATTTTGACTCAAGTTTGGTTGAAACTCCCTAAATTTCAGCTCGGAAGGGTGTGTCCCAATTGTATATTTAGTTTGCCTGTGGTAGGCTTCTCATGCTCAAAGTCAACTTTTTCGTCTACCCCTTCCACCGGCGTCGGAAGGGGGTGTCCCAATGGGATATTTTGTTTGGTTGTGTTAAGGTAGGCGATAGGTACATGGAGAACTAATATATACCACTAGTTCTGATAAGACATTCGCTCAGGTTCGTCTGAAGGGGGAGTTTCGAGATGTGGAGGAAGAACCCTTCCTTTGTACAAGTGATGTCGGTGAAATCGGTCACACCTCTTATTAGGATCTTGGATCTCTCTCCTCCTCCAAACACACTTGTATAGACATGATTGGACCCCATCTAGGTTTTGTAGGGATTCCTATCCTCCGGATCCCTCGCTTCAGCAAAACTCTCGCATGTTGACCGAAAAGTCAACTTGTTCGTTTACCCTTTCCACCGTCGTCGGAAGGGGTTGTCCTAATGGAATATTTTGTTTGGTCATGTTAGGGTAGGCTATAGGTAGATTGAAAACTAATATCTACCACATGTTCTCATAGTATTCCCTCGAGTTCGTCCGAAGGGGGAGTTTCAAGCTCTAAGTACTCCTGGAACCTACGAGAGAGAATCTGACGCCGGTGAAGCCCTTACACAAAGAGTGAGAGAAACTTGGGCATCCAAGGCCCATGCCACACTCTAACACACATGGTATGCCAAACACTTGGTTTGGGTGGGATTCAGACGCTCTGGAACCCCTCTCCGGAAAAACCCTAGGCCCGCTGGAGAAAAATATGAATGTGTCGTTCTGCCCCTCTACATGAGCAGGAAGGGGACAGCAAAGTGGAACTTATTTCTTGGTTGTGTTAGATTAGGCCCAAGGAACACCCAAGAAAATGGTAGGGCCCACATCTTGGCAAGATTCCCCCCGTTCCGTCGGATCCGGGAGTTTTGGGCTCTAAGTAGTCCTAGAACCCGAGAGAGAGAGAGAATCTAACGCCTGTGAAGCCCTAACACAAAGAGTGAGGGAATTTTGTGCATGCAATACCCATGCCACACTCTAACAAACATGTTATGTGATACCATAGGCTTGGGTGGGATTAAGACGCCCCGGAGCTCCTCTCCGGAGAAACCCTAGGCCCGTTGGAGAAAAGGACGGAATTTCCAATTTAGACCCTCTATGTGAGCTGGATGGGGCTAGCAAAGCGGAACTAATTGTTTAGTTATGTTAGGCTAATTAGGCCCAAGGAACACCCAAGACAATGGTTTGGCCCACCTCTTGGCAAGATTCCCCCTGTTCCTTGTCATATCCATGAGTTTCGGGCTATGAGTAGTAGACCCTAGAACCCGCGAGAGAGAGTGAATCTGACGCCGGTGAAGCCCTAACACAAAGAGTGAGGGAACCTTGGGCATCCAGGACCCATGGAACACTCTAGAAGACATGTTATGCGATACCCTAACCTTGGGTGGGATTAAGACGCTCTGGAGATCCTCTCTGGAGAAACCCTAGGCTCGTTGGAGAAAAGGACGGAACCGCCGATCTAGCCCCTCTACATGAGCCAGAAGGGGGTAGCAAAGTGGAACTAATTGCTTGGTTGTGTTAGTTTAGGCCAAGGGAACACCCAGGACAATATAGGTCCTATCTCTTGGCAACATACCCCTCGTTCCTTCAGATCCGGGAGTTTCGGGCTCTGAGTGGTCCTGGAACCCATTAGAGAGAATCTGACATCGGTGAAACCCTAACACAAAGAGTGAGGGAATCTTAGGCATACAAGGCACATTCCACACTCTAACACACATGGTATGGCAAACCAATGGTTTGGGTGGTATTCAGATGCTCTGGAACCCCTCTCGAGAGAAACCCTAGCCCCGCTGGGGAAAAAGACGGAACTGCCGTTCTCGCCCCTCTATGTGAGCCGGAAGGGGGTAGCAAAGTGGAACTAATTGCTCAGTTGTGTTAGGTTAGGCCCAAGGAATACCCAAGACAATGGCAGGGCCCACCTCTAGGAAAGATTCCCTCCGTTCTCCGTCAGATCCGCAAGTTTTGGACTATATGAGTAGTCCTGGAACCCACGAGAGAGAATCCGACGCCGGTGAAGCCATAACACAGAGAGTGAGGGAATATTGGAAATCCAGGACCCATGACACGCTATAAGACACATGGTATGGCATACTCTAGGCTTCGGTGGAATTCAGATGCTCCTCAGCTCCTCTCCGGAGAAACCCTAGGCCCGCTGGAAAAAAGGACGAAAGTGTCGTTCTGGACCCTCTACGTGAGCCGAAAGGGGTAGCAAGGTGTAACTAATTTCTTGGTTGTGTTGGTTTAGGCCCAAGGAACAACCAAGAGAATGGTAGGGCCCACCTCTTGGCAAGATCCCCCCGTTCCATCAGATCCGGGAGTTTCGGTCCCTGCGTAGTCCTGCAACAACTAGAGAGAATCTGACGTCGGTGAAACCCTAACACAAAGAGTGAGGGAATATTTTTCATACATGACCCATTCCACACTCTAAAAAACATTTTATGTGATACCCTAGGCTTGGGTGGGATTAAAACGCTCTAGAGCTCCTCTCTAGAGAAACCCTAGGCCCGTTGGAGAAAAGGACAGAACTGCCGACCTGATCCCTCTGCGTGAGCCGAAAGGGGGCAGCAAAGCGAAACTAATTGCTTGGTTATGTTAGTTTAGGCCCAAGTAACACCCAAGACAATGGTAGGGCCCACCTCTTGGCAAGATTCCCCCTGTTCCGTTAGATCTGAAAGGTTCGGTCTATGAGTAGCCCTGGAACCCGCGAGAGGGAATCTAACGCCGGTGAAGCCCTAACACAAAGAGTGAGGGGATCTTGGGAATCCAAGACCCATTCCACACTTTAACAAACATGTTATGTGATATCCTAGGCTTGGGTGGGATTACGCTCTGGAGCTCCTCTCCGGAGAAACCCTAGGCCCGTTCGAGAAAAGGACGGAACTACCGGTCTAGCCCCCTCTACGTGAGCCGGAAGGGCATAGCAAAGTGGAACCAATTGTTTGGTTGTGTTAGGTTAGTCCCAACGAACACCCAAGACAATGTAGGTCCCACCTCTTGGCAATATTCCCCCGTTCCGTCCGATCCGGGAGTTTCGTGCTTTGAGTAGCCCTAGAACCCGCGAGCGAGAATCCGACGCCGGTGAAGCCATAACACAAAGATTGAGGCAATATTGGGCATCAAAGACACATTCTACACTATAAGACACATGGTATGGAATACCCTTGGCTTGGGTGGTATTTAGACGCTCCAAAGCTCCTCTCCGGAGTACCCTAGGCCCGCTAAAGAAAAGGATGGAATTGTCGTTATAGACCCTCTACGTGAGACGGAAAGGGGTAGCAAAGTGGAACTAATTGCTTGGTTGTGTTAGGTTAGGACCAAAGAACACCCAAGACAATGGTAGAGCCCACATCTTGGAAATATTCCCCCCGTCCAGTCAGATCCAGGACTTTCGGTCTCTCAGTATCCTGGAACCCATTAGAGAGATTCTAACGTCGGTGAAGCCCTAACACAAAGAGTGAGGGAATCTTGGGCATCCAAGGCACATTCCACACTCTAAAACACATGTTATGGAAAACCCTTGGTTTGGGTGGGATTCAGACGCTCTGTAACCCCTCTCCGAAAAAACCGTAGGCCCGTTGGAGAAAAGGACAGAACTGTCGTTCTGGCCCCTCTACGTGAGACGGAAGGGGGGTAGCAAAGTGTAACTGATTGCTTAGTTGTGTTAGCTTAGGACCAAGAAACACCCAAGAAAATGGGAGGGCCCACCTATTGGAAACATTCCCCCCATTCTCCGTCGGATCCGGGAGTTTCTGGCTATGAGCTAGAATCCGACGCCGGTGAAGCCATAACACAGGGAGTGAGGGAATATTGGGCATCCAAGACCCATGCCACAATCTAACACACATGGTATGGAATACTCTAGGCTTGGGTGGGATTCAGACGCTCCGGAGCTCCTCTCCATAGAAACCCTAGGCCCGCTGGAAAAAGGACGGAACTGCCGTTCTGAACCCTCTACGTGAGCCGGAAGGGGGTAGAAAAAGTGTAACTAATTTCTTGGTTCTGTTGGGTTAGTCCCAACGAACAACCAATACAATGGTAGGGCCCACCTCTTGGAAAGATGCCACTCCCCGTTCCGTCAGATCCGGGAGTTTCGGTCCCTGAGTAGTCATGCAACAACTAGAGAGAATCTCACGCCGGTATGAGGAAATATGGGTCATCCAGGACCCATGCATGCAACAGTATAACACACATGGTATGGCATACACTAGGCTTGGGTGGGATTCAGACGCTCTGGAGCTCCTCTCCGGAGAAACCCTAGGCCCGCTGGAAAAAAGGACGGAACTGCCGTTCTGGACCCTCTACTTGAGCCGGAAGGGGGTAGCAAAGTGGAACTAATTGCTTGGTTGTGTTGGTTTAGTACCAAGGAACAACCAAGACAATGGTAGGGCCCACCTCTTGGCAAGATCCTCCCGTTCTGTCATATCCGGGAGTTTTGGTCCCTAAGTAGTCATGCAATAACTAGAGAGATCGAATCTCACGCCGGTGAAGCCCTTGCACAAAGAGTGAGGGAATATTATGAATCGAGGACCCATTACACACTCTAACAAACATGTTATGTGATACCCTAGGCTTGGGTGGGATTAAGACACTCTGGAGCTCCTCTCCGGAGATACCCTAGGCCCGTTGGAGAAAAGGACAGAACTGCTGATATCTCCCCTCTACGTGAGCCGGAAGGGGGTAGCGAAGTGGAACTAATTGCTTGACTGTGTTAGGTTAGTCCAAAGGAACACCCAATACAATTTAAGGCCCACCTATTGTCAATATTCCCCTCGTTCCGTCAGATCTAGGAGTTTCGAGCTCTGAGTAGCGCTCGAACCCGCGAGAGAGAATCCAACGCCGGTGAAGGCATAACACAAAGATTGAGGGAATCTTGGTCATCGAAGACAAATGCCACACTATAAGACACATGCATGGTATGGAATACCGTAGGCTTGGGTGGGATTCAGACGCTCTGAAGCTCCTCGTCGGAGATATCCTAGGCCCGCTAAAGAAAAGGACGGAACTATCGTCATGGCCCCTCTACGTGAGCCGGAAAGGGGTAGCAAAGTGGAACTAATTGCTTGGTTGTGTTAGGTTAGGACCAAAGAAACCCAATACAATTGTAGGGCCCACATCTTGGAAAGATTCCCCCGCCCCGTCTAGTCACATCCAGAAGTTTCGGGCTCTTAGTATATCGTGGAACCCGCAAGAGAGAATCTGACGCCGGTGAAGCCATAACACAGAGATTGAGGCAATCTTGGGAATACAAGACCCATGTCACACTCTAACACATATGGTGTTACATACCATAGTCTTGGGTGGGAATAAGACGCTCTAGAGCTCCTCTCCGGAGAAACCCTAGGCCCATTGGAGAAAAAAGGACGGAACTGCTGTTATGGACCCTCTACGTGAGCCAGAAGGGGGTAGCAAAGTGTAACTAATTGCTTGGTTGTGTTAGGTTAGTCCCAAGGAACACCCAAGACAATGTTAGGGCCCACCTATTGGCAAGATCCCCCCCTCGTTCACCGTCAGATCTGGGAGTTTCGGGCTATGAGTGTAGTCCTGGAACCGACGAGAGAGAATCCAACACCGGTGAAGCCATAACACAGAGAGTGTGGGAATATTGGGCATCCAAGACCCATGACACACTATAACACACATGTCATGGCATACCCTAGGCTTGGATGGGATTCAGACGCTCTAGAGCTCCTCTCCGGAGAAACCCTAGGCCCGTAGGAGAAAAAAGGACGGAACTGCTATTCTGGACCTTCTATGTGATCCGGAAGGGGGTAGAAAAGTGGAACTAATTTCTTGGTTATGTTATGTTAGGCCCAAGGAACAATCGAGACAATGGTAGGGCCCACCTCTTGGAAAGATTCCCTCTGTTCCGTCAGATCCGGGAGTTTCAGGCTGTGAGTAGTCCTCGAACGCACGAAAGAAAATCCAACGCCGGTGAAGCCATAACATAGAGAGTGAGGGAATATTGGGCATCCAGGACCCATTCCACACTCTAACACACATGGTATGTCATACCCTAGGTTTTGGTGGGATTAAAACGCTCTGGAGCTCCTCTCCGGAGAAACCCTAGGCCCGTTGAAAAAAAGGAGAGAACTGCCATTCTGGACCCTCTAAGTGAGCCGGAAGGGGGTAGCAAAGTGTAACTACTTTATTGGTTGTGTTTTGTTAGGCTAAAGGAACACCCAAGAAAATGGTAGGTCCCACCTCTTGGCAAGATCCCCCCCCCCCCGTTTTCTGTCAGATCTGGGAGTTTTGGTCCGTGAGTATTCCTGCAACAACTAGAGAGAATCTGACACCGGTGAATCCCTAACACAAAGAGTGAGGGAATCTTGGGAATCCAAGACCCATGCCACACACTCTAAAAAACTTGTTACGTGATACCCTAGGCTTGGGTGGGATTAAGACGCTCTGGAGCTCCTCTCCGGAGAAACCCTAGGCCCGTTGGAGAAAAGGACGGAACTGCCGATGTGGCCCCTCTACGTGAGCCGAAAGGGGGTAGAAAAGTGGAACTAATTGGTTGGTTGTGTTATGTTAGTCCCAAGGAACTCCCAAGACAACTTTGGGTCCCACCTCTTGCCAAGATTCCCCCGTTCCGTCAGATCCAGGAGTTTCGGGCTCTGAGTAGCCCTGGAACCCGCGAGAGAGAATCCGACGTCGGTGAAGACATAACACAGAGAGTGAGGTAAAATTGGGCATCCAAGACACATGCCACACTCTAACACACATTATATGGCATACCCCAGGTTTGGGTGGGATTCACACGCTCTGGAGCCTCTCTCCGGAGAAATCCTAGGCCCGTTGGAGAAAAGAACGGAACTATCGTTCTGGACCCTCTACATGAGCCGGAAAGGTGGTAGCAATGTGGAACTAATTGCTCGGTTTTGTTCGATTAGTCCCAAGGAACACCCAAGACAATGGTAGGGCACACCTATTGGCAACACCCCCCCCCCCCCCCGTTCCTTCAGAACCAGGAATTTCGGGCTCTGAGTAGTCCTAGAACCCATTAGAGAGAATCTGACGCCGGTGAGCCCTAACACAAAGAGTGAGGGAATCTTGGGCATCCAAGGCTCATGCCACACTCTAACACACATGGTATGGCAAACCCTTATTTTGGGTGGGATTCAGACGGTCCGGAGTTGTTATAGTATTCCCTCAGGATCGTCCGAAGGGGGAGGGGGTTGAGGTGTAAGTATAGATCCTTTCTGCATATATAGCAAGTGATGCGGTTGAAACCGGTCACACCTCGGTTTTGGATCTTGGCTCTCTTCACCTCCTAGCACACTTGTATGGACATGATTTTACTCCATATAGGCTTAGGAAGGATTCCTACTCCGGAGCCCCCTCTTCAACAAAACTCTGGCATGTGTTGACCGAAACTTTTCAGTTTACCCCTTCCACTGGCATCGGAAAGGGGGTAGACCAATGGATTTATTTCCTCACTTTATTGGGGCATGCCGTACATACATAGAAAACCAAAATCTAGCACATGTTAAAACAAGAATTGGAGCCCCTAGTGCAGATTTTGTGTTGAAAAAAGTGTCAAATTGAGACTAAAACAGGATTGTACCCCAAATTCCCCATTTGCTTGTCTGCCCAGCTCGCAGACTGAAACAGGATGGAACCCTAAATTCCCCATTCTTCTCCACCGAATCCATAGATCGCGCGCGTCTATTCGCTGTCTCCTTCGTTGATGGCTGACCGCCGCATGTTTCCGGAAGAGGTGTTTCCGGACTGGGGAGCCCGCACTACGGCCGACTCAAGGCCGTTGCGTGCTCGCCCGCTCACATTCAATGGAGAAGCTCGAGGAGAAGTGGCACGGTCGCACGCTCGAGGTCACCGTGGGAGGGCGTCGCCCTCCTTTGTCCCCTGAGGAAGTCCTGGCTGCGCTGGTCGCGCAATGCGCAGTCACCCGTAGGAAGGTGAAGGTGGATGTTAGAGCCATCCGGTGGACTTTCTCAATCGATTCCGTTCTAAGGAGGACTGCACCGCTGTGTTACATCTGTCCCGGCGCGTCGTCGCCGGTGGAGCGCCACTCACATGTATTCGCTGGTGTCGTGGTAGCGGCGCCGTGCGATCTGAGCTACCGTATCTGATGAAGCTCACCTTCGAGCGGTTCCCACAGGAGGCATGGGAGCCCGGTGCGGTGGGGCAGTTCGTCAACTAACTTGGCGGTGATCTGGTGCAGATGCATGTCCCGGTGGACAACTGGTTCCTATCGGTAGAGGCCTGGATGAAGCAGCCGAGCGCAATCCCGAAGACCTATATTGTGGAGGTGCCAGAGCCGTATATGCCGGCCCTAGTGCTCACCTGTGACGCCCCGAGATCGGGCACTATGCAGATTTCAGCATTCCCGCCAAAATCCACATAATAACCGATTCCAGGTTGCCACTTGTGATAACATTACAATAGTTCACGATTAATCCACAATTACAATAGAAACAGATAGATACAAGATGACTCAAACGAGCCAGGGTTACAACTGATACATTACGAAGATCCAAATAACAGCGGAAGAAACCACATATCGTCCGTCTACGGACAAGATCCAAATTGGACTAAGAGTCCTGAAGATAACCGAGAGCGTCCAATCCCTGCCCAGGCCAAGCCGGAGGGATTCCCAAGCTAACGTCGTCAGACTTCAAACCTGTTGACTGCAATATTGAATATGCAGCCACGAAAGAGATTCGTGGGTCAGTACGGTTAAGTACTGGCAAGGGGGATAAAACCCATACTCACAAAATACCGGCGTAGCCAGTCATCACAAGATACAAATACTTTAGGATCAATGGAAAGGAAGGGGTTATTGCAAATAAGCGACAGCAGGCTGCACTAACCAACTACAGAGAGATACTACAACTTCCGGCTGTCAGAAAGGAGATAAGATCGAGTATTGTAACCAACTGAAAGATAACTGCAAACAAACCCATCCTGGATCTCGCCCCTTATCCAAAGAAGCAATCCGAGGATAACTCACACAGTTGGATTAATGATGGTTCAGATTATTGTGTCAATAAGCCTATTACTAGTCAAGTTGTTAATCATGGGGTGAAAGATTGTTAATGATTAGGTTTAAGTTGTCCTGAGTACTTGTTAGCCAGTACTTTCACCAAGTAATCCATAACCGCGGAAAACACGGCTTCTCGAGAAGATTATCCCTGCAGGGTTGCACCAATTTAGCCGTACACGCAAGAATAACCCGCCAGATGGGGAGCCAACCCACCAAGCGAGGTACTCTACACAACTCAACTCTGCTTCGCATCAAGCCCAAAGCACCTTGGGCGCACGGCTAATCGAGCCCAGAAGAAAATGGACCCTCATAGCACTCTAAGAACGTGTCCCCCTATATGCCGACTACGAAAGTTCCACCCGGGTACCAAGTGCTCGCAAGATCATGCATGCAGCAAATGGAAAACCCGAACTAAATGAGGCGATTTGGACGAGATGCGAATCGAGTCAAATTGAGGGGGGCGCCCATACTCGCTTCCCACATGCGGGTAGTGCGCTCATCATGGATCAGTAGACAAGACCCTTTTCCTATTAGGGTCGACACTAGCAGGCCTCAAAACCACAAGGGCCTCCTGCCGGTGCCTTATCATCAAATTATTATTTAACAATAACATTAGCATGATTGATTGATTGATTAAACATCGAGCCCCCAGAACATAATGAAGTAATAACAGAAAGTAACGGGTAACAGACTCGAGCAAAACAACCTAAGCATGCTAGTAAGACACGGGCACAAGCAATGGTTATAGGTGTGGAGGGGAGGCAATATCAAGGTTAAGGGATTCATGTGATGGGTTCGTAACAGAAACAACTACTACTAAGGATAGCAGAAAAGAATCAACGGAAAGAATCGGTAACAAGTGATGAAAGGCAGCCATATGGCAGCAAGTGAGTATACTTGCCTGAGATCCCGCAAGGTAGCAGAACTTGTCGTTGCTCACATCATCTCAACGTCCTATCCGGGAAGAAGCAATGAACCTCGAACAAACACCGGATGCAACAATTACTACTACGGCAAAAGATCCAGCATGATTAAGATATGGATGCATGACAGGTTTAAAGATGTATCAAAGTAAACTAGTTGACATGATAAACAAATTTAAATGGACCCATATGCAATGTGAGTTGCATATGGATGCACATGTTAAGGTGGAAGCAATGATCTACAATTAGTTAACATGTGTAAGTGGTTTATCATGATGCAGGCATGATGAAAGCAATAATGAACAACAATAGATGCAAAGGAAAAGGAAATTACCAGGTGTGGGATTTTATTTGTCATGTTAATAATTTTTGGGTCCTTATTGATGTCACACAAGTAATTGTTGTTTTCATCAGGTTAAGGTGTTCAAAACAAATAACAAAGTTTATATTTGAAAAGAACATCAAATTTTAGTTGGATTACATGTTTTAAATATTGAAATTGGAATTAGGATAATTTAATTATGAATTAAACAATATTAAACAAGTTTTAATTGAATTTAAAACAAGTTGAAATATTATTTGAATTTTATTTGTTCAAATCATAAATTCAAATTCACATTTGAAAAGTTCACACTTTGATGGTTGGAAAACATATTTTGCATGTTCAAAAATAATTTATTTTGAGCAAGTCATGATTTTATCAAATTTAAATGAATTAAACAAGTATTAAATTATTTAGGCAATTTAAATTATTCAAACCATGAAACAAAGTTTATATTTGAAAAGGTTATTCAAAATGGTATGGAAAACATATTTTATTTGCCTTATTTGGAAATAGTATGAATTATTTATGAATTGTTGCAAATTACAATTGAATTATTTGAATTCAAATTTAAATTTCATTTTGAAATTTCAAAACAGAAAACAAATTTTACCAATGGGTAGAGAATTAAATTTAGATTAGTGCACATATTTTATTTTCTTTATTTGGAGTTATAAAACAAAAGTTATTAGCTTTTTAAGTTTAGGGACTAATTTGTGAAGTTACAGGGACCTTTGTGTGGAAGAAAAAGAATTCGGAAGGTCCCTGGACTTTTCCTACTCGCTGCGGGTACACCCTATGACGCTGACCGCGGGGGCCCAGCGTCAACGTGGAGGGGGTGGAGGCAGCACTGCCCACCACGGTCGATGACCAGTGGGGCCAGGGCGAGTGCGCGCAGAAGAGCAAAAAGAGTGGGGTTTTCGCCTCCCCAGGGTTCGATCCGGGGATCTGCAGTGGGCGCGCAAGGGACTGTACCAATAGGCTGTTTCAGATTTTGTGTTACACTACGAGGTGGATGGAAGAAGACGTAAACACGCGGCGTTTACTGAATGTTGGGACAGAACAAGATGCAGTTTTCTGCTTCTGCCTGCGATAGATCAGAAGGAAGGATTCTTGGCGTCGGGGTGGGTTGGGCTCTGCATCCTCCAGGTTACCGATCGGGTGATGGATCTCTCAAAGCAAACCAATGGGCTAGATCGAATAGGTGACAGATTTCGGATCAGCCTAACATATGAACAGAATAGAGGTTAACTGAATTTTGTTGCCAGCAAGGTTCAGACTTGATGACAAAGACAGATCAACGGCGACCACGGCCGGAAACGTTGTTCTTGTCTCGCAGGCATGACCTGAACATCATACACAGGTACTACTAGGCGTGCTCCGGGGTGCTGCTGCGTGGACGGATTGAGCGGGTGTGGTTCTGACGAACATGCGCCACCAGAGACGGACGTCAATTCAGAGGAGGAAAGCGGCGAAACGGTGGGGTACCTGTCGATGAAGCCTACAGCGATCTTGGAGCTGGAGTGGGACTGGTTCCATTCCCGGGGCCAGCAACTCCTCGCGGTGCCCATGGTGGCCGGGGCGGCGGCGATCTGACGGCGGCTAGGTGGTGTTCGGTGGTTCAGAGAGTGCAGGGTTCAGAGAGAGGGAGGAGTTGGGAGAGACGGCGGCGCTGGCGGGTGGTGCTAGGGTTGCAGAGGGTAGGTGGTAGGCTTGTTTTAAGGAGGGAGGTACCTAGTACGGCAGCTCATCCAGGAGGGGGAGGAGGTGATCGATGGTTCTCCTGCTGTCGTACGATGATGACATCAGGGAGGGAGGAAGACGACAATGCTCGAACAGGTACTGGGCTAGAACTGGGAAAAGGAAATGGGCTTGGGCAGAGAGGTGGGCTGAGGTGGAGAAGAGAAAGGAAAGGTGTGGGCTGCCCTCTCCTTTGGGAATTTCCTTTTTCTTTTCCTTTTTTTTTTTGAGCAAGAGATCAAAGAGGGAGAGAGAGAAAGGATTTGGGGTTTGTGTTATGAACTATTTTTTATTAATTTTTAAAACAGAAAAGAAAGCAAAAGCTAACATTATTGCACAAGTTTGAAAGCTTAATTGGAATTTAAGTTGTTAAGTGAATTTTTTTTTCCAAATAGAGTTTGGAGTATTTATTTGATAATTGATTTTATTAAGTTGCAAACAATAAACAAAATCAAAGGTTAGTTAATGATTTCAAAATTTAAGATGTTAGTTTGATTTTAAGTGGTAGGTTGAATTGCAAACAATGTTTGATTTGGGAATTTTGGAAATAATCAAAGTTTTGTTTAACAAGTTCAAACCCTTATGCAAACATTATTGAAAAATTTGTTTTGCAAGAATTTAATTTTTTAAACCTCAATTTTGGATCATATCAACTATGATTTTATTTGAAATTTAATTTGCCAGTAGGGTTTTAACAACAGGGAAAATCTTATTAACAAGCAATTTGATTAGAACAAATTCAATCAGTGAAAAACAATTGAGTGGTTTAGTTTCAAAGTTTGGAATTGGAAATTTTGAGCAAGGTGTGAAAGTTTAAATTGTTTTGAAATTTCCAGTTGTGATGCAAACATGGTGCAATGCAATGTGATGCATATGATGCAAACAAAACAAACAGGTAACACCCCAGGTGTTACAGACGCCCCGAGATCGGGCACTATGCAGATTTCAGCATTCCCGCCAAAATCCACATAATAACCGATTCCAGGTTGCCACTTGTGATAACATTACAATAGTTCACGAATAATCCACAATTACAATAGAAACAGATAGATACAAGATGACTCAAACGAGCCAGGGTTACAACTGATACATTACGAAGATCCAAATAACAGCGGAAGAAACCACATATCGTCCGTCTACGGACAAGATCCAAATTGGACTAAGAGTCCTGAAGATAACCGAGAGCGTCCAATCCCTGCCCAGGCCAAGCCGGAGGGATTCCCAAGCTAACGTCGTCAGACTTCAAACCTGTTGACTGCAATATTGAATATGCAGCCACGAAAGAGATTCGTGGGTCAGTACGGTTAAGTAGTGGCAAGGGGGATAAAACCCATACTCACAAAATACCGGCGTAGCCAGTCATCACAAGATACAAATACTTTAGGATCAATGGAAAGGAAGGGGTTATTGCAAATAAGCGACAGCAGGCTGCACTAACCAACTACAGAGAGATACTACAACTTCCGGCTGTCAGAAAGGAGATAAGATCGAGTATTGTAACCAACTGAAAGATAACTGCAAACAAACCCATCCTGGATCTCGCCCCTTATCCAAATAAGCAATCCGAGGATAACTCACATAGTTGGATGAATGATGGTTCAGATTATTGTGTCAATAAGCCTATTACTAGTCAAGTTGTTAATCATGGGGTGAAAGATTGTTAATGATTAGGTTTAAGTTGTCCTGAGTACTTGTTAGCTAGTACTTTCACCAAGTAATCCATAACCGCGGAAAACACGGCTTCTCGAGAAGATTATCCCTGCAGGGTTGCACCAATTTAGCCGTACACGCAAGAATAACCCGCCAGATGGGGAGCTAACCCACCAAGCGAGGTACTCTACACAACTCAACTCTGCTTCGCATCAAGCCCAAAGCACCTTGGGCGCACGGCTAATCGAGCCCAGAAGAAAATGGACCCTCATAGCACTCTAAGAACGTGTCCCCCTATATGCCGACTACGAAAGTTCCACCCGGGTACCAAGGGCACGCAAAATCATGCATGCAGCAAATGGAAAACCCGAACTAAATGAGGCGATTTGGACGAGATGCGAATCGAGTCAAATTGAGGGGGGCGCCCATACTCGCTTCCCACATGCGGGTAGTGCGCTCATCATGGATCAGTAGACAAGACCCTTTTCCTATTAGGGTCGACACTAGCAGGCCTCAAAACCACAAGGGCCTCCTGCCGGTGCCTTATCATCAAATTATTATTTAACAATAACATTAGCATGATTGATTGATTGATTAAACATCGAGCCCCCAGAACATAATGAAGTAATAACAGAAAGTAACGGGTAACAGACTCGAGCAAAACAACCTAAGCATGCTAGTAAGACACGGGCACAAGCAATGGTTATAGGTGTGGAGGGGAGGCAATATCAAGGTTAAGGGATTCATGTGATGGGTTCGTAACAGAAACAACTACTACTAAGGATAGCAGAAAAGAATCAACGGAAAGAATCGGTAACAAGTGATGAAAGTCAGCCATATGGCAGCAAGTGAGTATACTTGCCTGAGATCCCGCAAGGTAGCAGAACTTGTCGTTGCTCACATCATCTCAACGTCCTATCCGGGAAGAAGCAATGAACCTCGAACAAACACCGGATGCAACAATTACTACTACGGCAAAAGATCCAGCATGATTAAGATATGGATGCATGACAGGTTTAAAGATGCATCAAAGTAAACTAGTTGACATGATAAACAAATTTAAATGGACCCATATGCAATGTGAGTTGCATATGGATGCACATGTTAAGGTGGAAGCAATGATCTACAATTAGTTAACATGTGTAAGTGGTTTATCATGATGCAGGCATGATGAAAGCAACAATGAACAACAATAGATGCAAAGGAAAAGGAAATTACCAGGTGTGGGATTTTATTTGTCATGTTAATAATTTTTGGGTCCTTATTGATGTCACACAAGTAATTGTTGTTTTCATCAGGTTAAGGTGTTCAAAACAAATAACAAATTTTATATTTGAAAAGAACATCAAATTTTAGTTGGATTACATGTTTTAAATATTGAAATTGGAATTAGGATAATTTAATTATGAATTAAACAATATTAAACAAGTTTTAATTGAATTTAAAACAAGTTGAAATATTATTTGAATTTTATTTGTTCAAATCATAAATTCAAATTCACATTTGAAAAGTTCACACTTTGATGGTTGGAAAACATATTTTGCATGTTCAAAAATAATTTATTTTGAGCAAGTCATGATTTTATCAAATTTAAATGAATTAAACAAGTATTAAATTATTTAGGCAATTTAAATTATTCAAACCATGAAACAAAGTTTATATTTGAAAAGGTTATTCAAAATGGTATGGAAAACATATTTTATTTGCCTTATTTGGAAATAGTATGAATTATTTATGAATTGTTGCAAATTACAATTGAATTATTTGAATTCAAATTTAAATTGCATTTTGAAATTTCAAAACAGAAAACAAATTTTACCAATGGGTAGAGAATTAAATTTAGATTAGTGCACATATTTTATTTTCTTTATTTGGAGTTATAAAACAAAAGTTATTAGCTTTTTAAGTTTAGGGACTAATTTGTGAAGTTACAGGGACCTTTGTGTGGAAGAAAAAGAATTCGGAAGGTCCCTGGACTTTTCCTACTCGCTGCGGGTACACCCTATGACGCTGACCGCGGGGGCCCAGCGTCAACGTGGAGGGGGTGGAGGCAGCACTGCCCACCACGGTCGATGACCAGTGGGGCCAGGGCGAGTGCGCGCAGAAGAGCAAAACGAGTGGGGTTTTCGCCTCCCCAGGGTTCGATCCGGGGATCTGCAGTGGGCGCGCAAGGGACTGTACCAATAGGCTGTTTCAGATTTTGTGTTACACTACGAGGTGGATGGAAGAAGACGTAAACACGCGGCGTTTACTGAATGTTGGGACAGAACACGATGCAGTTTTCTGCTTCTGCTTGCGATAGATCAGAAGGAAGGATTCTTGGCGTCGGGGGTGGGTTGGGCTCTGCATCCTCCATATTACCGATCGGGTGATGGATCTCTCAAAGCAAACCAATGGGCTAGATCAAATAGGTGACAGATTTCGGATCAGCCTAACATATGAATAGAATAGAGGTTAACTGAATTTTGTTGCCAGCAAGGTTCAGACTTGATGACAAAGACAGATCAACGGCGACCACGGCCGGAAACGTTGTTCTTGTCTCGCAGGCATGACCTGAACATCATACACAGGTACTACTAGGCGTGCTCCGGGGTGCTGCTGCGTGGACGGATTGAGCGGGTGTGGTTCTGACGAACATGCGCCACCAGAGACGGACGTCAATTCAGAGGAGGAAAGCGGCGAAACGGTGGGGTACCTGTCGATGAAGCCTACAGCGATCTTGGAGCTGGAGTGGGACTGGTTCCATTCCCGGGGCCAGCAACTCCTCGCGGTGCCCATGGTGGCCGGGGCGGCGGCGATCTGACGGCGGCTAGGTGGTGTTCGGTGGTTCAGAGAGTGCAGGGTTCAGAGAGAGGGAGGAGTTGGGAGAGACGGCGGCGCTGGCGGGTGGTGCTAGGGTTGCAGAGGGTAGGTGGTAGGCTTGTTTTAAGGAGGGAGGTACCTAGTACGGCAGCTCATCCAGGAGGGGGGAGGAGGTGATCGATGGTTCTCCTGCTGTCGTACGATGATGACATCAGGGAGGGAGGAAGACGACAATGCTCGAACAGGTACTGGGCTAGAACTGGGAAAAGGAAATGGGCTTGGGCAGAGAGGTGGGCTGAGGTGGAGAAGAGAAAGGAAAGGGGTGGGCTGCCCTCTCCTTTGGGAATTTCCTTTTTCTTTTCCTTTTTTTTTTGAGCAAGAGATCAAAGAGGGAGAGAGAGAAAGGATTTGGGGTTTGTGTTATGAACTATTTTTTATTAATTTTTAAAACAGAAAAGAAAGCAAAAGCTAACATTATTGCACAAGTTTGAAAGCTTAATTGGAATTTAAGTTGTTAAGTGAATTTTTTTTTCCAAATAGAGTTTGGAGTATTTATTTGATAATTGATTTTATTAAGTTGCAAACAGTAAACAAAATCAAAGGTTAGTTAATGATTTCAAAATTTAAGATGTTAGTTTGATTTTAAGTGGTAGGTTGAATTGCAAACAATGTTTGATTTGGAAATTTTGGAAATAAGCAAAGTTTTGTTTAACAAGTTCAAACCCTTATGCAAACATTATTGAAAAATTGTTTTGCAAGAATTTAATTTTTTAAACCTCAATTTTGGATCATATCAACTATGATTTTATTTGAAATTTAATTTGCCAGTAGGGTTTTAACAACAGGGAAAATCTTATTAACAAGCAATTTGATTAGAACAAATTCAACCAGTGAAAAACAATTGAGTGGTTTAGTTTCAAAGTTTGGAATTGGAAATTTTGAGCAAGGTGTGAAAGTTTAAATTGTTTTGAAATTTCCAGTTGTGATGCAAACATGGTGCAATGCAATGTGATGCATATGATGCAAACCAAACAAACAGGTAACACCCCAGGTGTTACATCACCCCGACCTTGATGAGGACATTGGAGCACACTATCCTCATCCATGTCTCGGAGGTCGTGGACCATGGCCCAGTTGTCTCGGACACTCCACTGTAGGACGACGACGAGGTCGACACCACACGCACGCACTAGTTCCATTCTTCGGTGGGTGTGTGGATGGCAGTGGCCCTCCTCAGGTGAGGGAGGGTGGCCACTGTTTCTGTGGGCACAACGGCAACGGATCTGCCGGAGGAGAATGATCTGCTAACTGAAGAAGATTGAGCTGCTGTTTGAACTGCTATCTGAAGATATCATTTGGCTTATGTTGCGGCTGCTATCTGTTGGGAGTCCGAATTGTGTGTTGTATCGTGCATCTCTAGTCAGTTTGAAAATGTTTGACTTATGCTGCGACTATTATCTGTTGGAATATGTCAGTTTGATCTCTAGTCAGTTTGAAAATGTTTGAATTATGTTGCGACTATTATCTGTTGTAATATGTCAGTTTGATCTCTAGTCAGTTTGAAAATGTTCGAGTTTTTTGTTGAATATGAATTGAATCTAAGGCTCCTAATGTTTGACCAATTAATGTTAATTCATGCCAAGAAAAAATATGCAGCAATGTATTTCATCTATAAATCATGGAAACAAATTCCAAGTGCTACATATTGAAAAAAATTACATTAATATATAAAACAAACATATTTTTCGCGCACACAAACGAGAACACAAATAAAAATACTTATTATCAAGCGCTAAAAACACTTAAACAACTACTTCCTGCGTATCCTTTTGCTCGTGCCCTCGTTGTTGCGGCGGCGGCGTGAAGCTCTATCTTCTCTCTTGCACCAGGTGCGGATCTTCTCCAGCCATGTTGGAACTAAACTGTTTTTCATGTCTCGGATCCTTCTGTATAGCTCGTAGCTGACATATCCGTCCACCGCTGCATAGTTGAGGCTTGTTGGAGCCATCTTTCGTTCCCAATATTGGTGCAGGTCTGGTGGGAATCCAGACTTCATCTTGAGGTAGGAACTGTCTATGATATTTTTCCTGCTAGAGTATCCGTTCCAATTCTGGGTACCCCGAATTCCATCTGGATGTCATGGTGGTACTGTGGTGGCAGAAAGAAGCCTGATTGGGAAAGAGCCTTCTTGTCGCCCGCCGTGTCCACGCTTGCGAACGTGATCTTCTTTGTTGAAAAGAAATCTTGCAGCAACATGCGTCCATGATCTGTCTGTGGCGACCTGCACCAGTGGTACACGAGGACGTGTTTGCGCATGGCGATTTGCACGACGGCGATGGCATGGGGTTTGTAAGCATGTCTACGTGTGTACTCAAGGTCGAGGCCCAAGAACTAGTGCTTTTCAGGCTGAAGCCATTGCTCAAAATTGGCCAGGGCAGTCTCCATGGCACGTTCCTCGTTGGTGTAAATCACCTGCAGCATGTTGCCGCCGTGGACAGGGAGGCTGATAACCTTCGTGGTTGGTCGGCAATCGTCCATGGCAAGTCTCCGCCATGGGCTTGGAAGAAGACTCGGGGAAGATGAAGTCTGGATTCGATGGGTTCGATGGGTTTGGAAGAAGAGTCGGGGAAGATGATGAATGGAAGGAGCGCAAATGGAAACTGCCTAAATATCGAAGGTGTGTGTGGAATGAAGGTATGTGTGAACCCAAGCGAGTAGGTAAACGAACGGGAAACTAAATGGCAACTGAAAACGAGCCAGAGTGCAGATACACGTTCGTCACCGTGGGTGGCCGTTTGACCTCCGTCGCAAATGACTGATAGGTGGCCTTGGCTCGTTGTGGTCCCGTTTGACAGTGACTAAATGTCACATCCCTCTGTGTTTGACAAAGTCAGCCCACGGGAGAGCCATGCAGAGACATGCAGGCGCACAAATGGCAGTCGGTATAAATGCCCCTCCTGCTTGCATCGCCTCCCTCCCCCACCATTCTGGCCCCAAATCAAGCAAAAAAGCCCCACTTTGCTAAGGCCCCAACGCGTCCCTCCTTCTCCCCCAACCTTGAGGTGGTTCCGCGAGGAATCACTGGTACAAACATGGGCTTTCGTCCCGGTTTGTAAGGCCCATTCATCCCGATTGTGCAACCGGGATGGGGCAGCCGGGACAAATGCCCCTCCCCCATAGGAGGACGCCGTGCGTCATCTGCTACCGGCACCGAAGGTGCGGCCCACCATGTCGGTTGGACCTCATGTGCGGATCCGATGCAGGGGAATAACGCCGGCGCGGCATCTGCTGTCGTCGCCGCAGGTGCGGCCGGCCATGGCGGTTCGCTGTCATCGCCTGCTCCGGCGGTGGAAGCGCCGGGACTCCCTCTCCTGTCCAATCTGAGGGACCCCATGGGGGAGGTACCAGCGTTCGAGGAGGTCATCTCCGACGAGGAGTCTGGGGTGCTTCCCTAAACAGATATATCTAGCCCTAGTTTAGTACTGAAGATCCAATGGTTTGTAGACACATGCAAGCAAGTTGGATCTGTAGACGGGGATTCTACATATGCCACTGCGAATCCAGCGTCCCCTATTACTCAGCGGTCGGAACAGTGTAGTTGAAGTTTATTTTATAGAAAAAAATACACATTAAGCCTTGTAACTGACTGTTTGCCCGAGCTTGAATCTATTTCCGGGTCCGCTAATGATTTTAGGTCCTGGATTGTAGAGCTTGTAGAATAGAGCGAATGGTATATGCAAGTTAGGAATTAGCTATACATGATTTTGATGGCATTTTTTCTATATGCAAGTTCTATTGTCTCATTCGAATGTGGTCATAAATTCTAGTCTTGATATTACATATTAAGTCCATTAACTAACTGCATATATGTGGTACCATTTATGTTCTGCTTAAATTGTTGTATGCTATTTAAGCAAAGATTGAAGTCATTAGTTTATCAGTGGCATGGTTATTTGATTTAAACTGGTGTTAGTTCGTGCATTTTAAAAATGACATAGAATTAGAGTGTGGTGCTAACTTTTGTTTCATTTCTAATTTTAAGCATTCCGATGATGGCGTGTCGTCTGACAAGGAGTCCCGCGATGCTAAGAGCGGACATGTTCTTAGGAAGCTGCAGAATGTGCAGATTAGGTACCGTCGTCGCGCCGGCATGCTGTTCTGCCCCTTCTGCTGCAGGAACATTGACACGAGCATCGTCAGCATAATCTAGCATGCCAGCGGCATTGAACTTGCCTCGGAAAACCGCGGGCCCGCTGTTAGGGCCAAGCATGCTGCCTACGGTGTGTGCCTAAATAAGTTGCTCGCGTGCAATATCCGCTTAGGGCTAGCGCATCCTCATCTGAACCCCAATCACCAGGACAGGACTCCTTGGAGGAGTCATTAATGTTGTCGCTTGTGCCGAATGCTGCAATGGTGTCCTGATGAACTTAATTTGAATAGTTGTTCTACTAGCTAATGTTCTGGTTTGGACAAGTAGTATATGTAAGAACTTTATTAGTATTGTGGAAGAATTCCTCGTGTGTGTAAGAATTTAAGTACTATATATGTAGTACTTCTATACTATGATGTTTCAGCCGATCATGTTTATAGGATGCCTAAATATGGTATAACTTAGTAATAATTGGATGTGTCACGTCCATTTAGTACTCGATCATGCCCAATAAGCCAATCCTTGTCGAAAACTCGTTGATCTGATGGATCAATGGTTTTTAATTCTTCATTTAATTAGTAGAAAATAAAGAACTAATGGTAAGAATGCAACCTTTTTCGTATTAGCAAAGATTTACATTTGAAAAACCTTCAATTTATGGGACAACATGCCACAATTGGCAGCTATAGCCCTTTGTACCCTAATTAACACATAGACCCTCAATTTTAAAAAATTAACATCCAAACCTAACATCTGCGCGCCTAAATTACGACCGCTAACAGCCGCATGCGCGCTAAGAAATGAAACAGTCTCATACGGGGTCCCACTCCTCAGCGTCACAGCCGCGCGCGCTAAATCTTCACCGAAACAGCCTCAGACGGGGTCCTACTCGTCGGCGTCACAGGCCTCCGCGCTCCCTCGCCCACTCTCGGCTACTTCCCCACTGAAAGGGATCACTCTGCCCCCCTCCCAAAAAAAACCCAGTGCCTCCACTTCGCCCACTGGGCGGCGGCTCTCACGGCGGCGCCCTCACCGACGTCCTCAACCAATGACTGGTAAGTGCTGGTTGCCTCCCTTCCCCATCCTCAACCAAACGATTCGATCTAGGTTAGATGGCGGCGGATCTAGGTTAGATGTCGGCGGATGTAGGTTAGATGCCGATGGCCATCGTCGTTGACGTGGTTTAGGTCACCACCAGCCATGGATTTAGCTCACGCTACCGTCACAGGTATCTCGAAGATCGCTTCCCCCACCCAGATGGAGATCCACCTGAACAAGCTTAAGGCCTCGGAGCTCGCAAGGCCCCCTGTTCTTCAGATAACCAAGGTAAATACTAGCATATAAATTAGTATCTCCTTTCGCCTTCGGAGCTACTTGTTTTATTTTTCTTCTTTTCATATTTGCATGTAGCACTCTACTCGAGGTTGTAGCTTCTGCACCATGTCTTCTTATGAAACTCGTAACTGGATGGAGGCGCCAGTTGAAATATATCCAGAGTATCATCTCTTTCTGGAGTCATGTGGCATTCTGGTTAATCGAGTTGGTAAAATTCCAACTCGGGAGGATCTCGTAAGTGAAGGAAAGTGTCGTGGGATAATCACGGCAGACGTTACCGGGGGTAACTTGTCTTGGGGCGAATCGACTCGAGTGTTTGGGAGAGGGTTTAGCTCAAAGGAAACCATGGTGATATGCGATCTGGCAGCCGGCAATCAAGTCGCCGAGTCTCCGATCTAAATATAATATCTCAACTCTCGGGCTACAATGGATACTCGATACCTCGCAATCCGGCGATTGTACTCTTGCTTATGCTACAACTTGTTTAACCCTAACCTAGGGACCGGCTTATATAACATCCGGACCCCCTAGCTTACTCCCCAAGGCGTACTCTGAATCCTACCCGGACACTGCTCACAAACCCTAAACTTCCTTACTGAAACCCACAATCCGGGTTACGAGGCCTATGTTCCTGGGCCTTCTAGAAGCTCCTTTATCCTAAGTCGGGTCTTGCGCAGCGTCCTTTAGGCCGAGTTACTCCTTGGCGTTAGCCTACCGGGTTATCATCCCTCCATCAGTAGTCCACAGAATAGCTTGGGCTTCACGGGATCCTCCTTGAAGCGCACGCTATTCCCTGCAAAAATAACAAACATACAAGTTCATAGAGGCCGGGTTAGGTTGCTTTAATAAACAGCTAGGCCTAACCCCATTGGTGGTCCATATAATAACCCGGCTTTCTCTAAGTCCACCTTTAATTTTCCGGGTCAATGTTCCAAGGAAGATGCAGAAGACCCGGCTCACTTCGCTCATTAATTGATCCGAATATCGCGGGAAGGATTCACTTCCTATCCATTCCGGATATCCCGTCCAGCACTTTAACGCGTATCCCGGAAAATCAGGACGGGTATCCCTTATCCCAAAAATTCCGGTTCCCGCCCGTTGGCCTAGGTTTATCCACCCGCACCTATAAATAGGTACACGGGGGGGGGGGGGGTGACCTAACCCCAACGGGTCACTCCCTCCTTCTTCTTCCTCCTCACCTGCGCTTCCACACCCGAGCTCTCGGAGCGCCACCACGGAGACCTCGCGCGCATCGCCGGAGCAAAGCCGCCGCCATCTGCGTTCATCCACGGCCCGCCCCGCGCCGCCGCCAAACTCCGCCGCCACGCCCCCAAGCTGCCCGCCGGGAATCGCACGCGGGCACCACGACTGCGCCATCTGCCCCGTCGCGTCCTTCTCCAATCCACGCCGGTAAGATCACTATTCACCTTGATTTAATCCTGCAATCCCTCCGTTTAACCTAGATTAGATCTAGGTCACCCCGCGGGTCATTTCTTGCCCCGCGCCGGATTAGGTCGTATAAACCCATGCTAGCTTGTCCAATTGCTTAATAGATGACCACACATTGTTCCCCTACCGTTCGTAATCATTAATTTCTCCACGAAA
Source organism: Alopecurus myosuroides (assembly GCA_028641055.1). Taxonomy (NCBI): domain Eukaryota; kingdom Viridiplantae; phylum Streptophyta; class Magnoliopsida; order Poales; family Poaceae; genus Alopecurus; species Alopecurus myosuroides. The sequence goes on from CM054057.1 coordinate 52,562,741, forward strand.
TCGATAATAAAATTTCCAATCTAGATTCAGTCCGCCCAAATTTTCCGCGGCTGCTATTGATACCCGGAAAATCCACCTCTTCCGGTTCTTTTACTTGCACTGGATACATGGGCAATCAACCTCTTTTCGTAAATACTTGCCGATACATAGATACTCCATAAGTTCTGTACTGCCACTCGATACCCGGATAATTCATAATTCTCATATTGTTTGTCAATACTCGGAATATCCATAACTCCCGAGTCTCATGCTTAATATCTTTTGTCTTGTACTTTTGTAGACTAAACCAATGGCTCCCAAGACCAAAGGGAAACAGTCGGCTAAGCCAAGGATGACCCAATCAATATCCGCCAACTGGGCGCGATCCACGGTAACCAAGGCCAAGCTGGAGGAGCTGGCCGAGTTAGGCGTCCCCCCCCTCAGGAGGAGATCCACTGGAGGGTTCCGGGTGACGAGACCCGACCTTCCCCTAACCCGGACGAGGTAATATGCTTCGTCGAGCACGTGATCCGGGGGTTTCGCCCCCCGGGTGACTCTTTCTTCCGTGAGGTTCTCCGCCACTATGGCCTCCGGGTGTTTGACATAGGGCCTAACTCTATGTTGAACATAACCCACTTTATAGTCCTTTGCGAGTCTTATTTGTGCATCCCGCCAAATTTGGCTTTGTTTATCGAGCTTTTCCAGTGCAAACCGTGCCGCGAAAGCGGCGACGGGGCGCTCTTGGCTCGCGGCGGGGTTTCTATCCAGCGCCGCAAGAACTCACCCATGCCGACTCTCACCCTCAATTCACACGTTAAGCACTGGCAATTGTCCTTCTTCTACTGCCGAGACACCTCCCCACCCGGCGAGAGAAAATTGCCGGGTTACTCGGAGGGCCTCTTAGATATCTCCGATACTTTCAACGCTTTTGCCCCTGAGTCGGACAGGGAAGCCATCCAGCCCCACCTAACCAAAATAGCCGTCCTTTTCGCCCACGGTCTCACTGGGCTCAACCTAATTAAGACTTGGGTAGATTTCCGCATCCAGCCCAATTCTATTCGCCCAAAACTGATGTGCGAATATTCGGGGCATGTTACGGACGCGCTCCGTTACTCCTCGAAGAACTATCCGGTGGGTGATACCAATAAAACTATCAAGAGCTTCCTGACCGAGAAGCTGGAAGTGATAAAGAACATAGCCGGGTTAGCGCCGTTTACCCGAGATAACCCGGCTCCAGCGGTAAAACCCGACACTTATACACTTTCTCATACTTTGACCTGATACAAACACTAACTCCCATTTTCATGCTTTTATCTCAGGTCGATAACGTTTTTTGGAGTATCGAGACCCCTCCCAACTCAGGTAACCCGGAGGAAGAAGAGGAAGAACCGGCCGATACAGACGAAGGTATCACCCGGATTCCAACCACCCAAAGCTCTATCACTTTGTTTTCTTTTTCCAACTATATGCATACGCCTTTCAGGGATGGATGACAAGGGTGACACTGACGACCAGAGGGACTCGGAAGAAACCGAGAGCGACAAAAGCGAAATTGAGCCGGAAGTCAAAGTCGGGACCAAGAGGAAAACACGCGGGGTCATCTTCAAGGTTCCATACCGCTCCCTTGCTTCTAAACCATACTCCTTTGCTAACATGTGCGAGCTAAACCGAGAATTATCCGACTGGCCGTACTTGAAGGATCCACCCACGACCAAGCGCAGAGTGACTCAGAACTTTTCGGGTGAATCCACACTTAACCCGGGTATTCCGTCATCCCCGGCTCGACGTGCTGGTATTTTTCAACTTCTTCCCGAATATCAAGGTTTTCCTTTTCCGAGTCACCCTTTAGCAGGGCAATTCCATGCCTTAATTTCTCAACGTTTATCAGCTTCGTCCGGGTCCAGCAGCGAGTTCCCCTCGGACTTCGTGGTGAACCTTGGGTACGGTTCTTCTCCTGATGTTCTAATACTTTTCCATATTTTTCTCCATTTACATGCTAACTGCTTATTTATACCATCCACAGAGCCACGGTCACTATCAGTGACCAAGAAAACATGGAAACCGAAGACCCGGGTAAGGAGGAACCGATTGATAAGACGACTGTCGCGGCTAGCAGCAAGGAAGAGCGGCAAGCGCCACCGAAAGTCCCGGCTGACCAAGAAGCCGAGTATCCCATAGCCTCGCATGCACGCGAGGAGGAAGAGGCCACAATCCTGGGCACGGGGGGAGGCGAGCCGAACTCCGATATTCATACGACTCGGATGCCTTCCCCTGCCAAGGAGAAGACTCCAACTCCGGGTTACCAGGATCCCGGGTCTTCCAACTCGGACGATCACTCCTTCGACCAAATGATGAGTGCCCTCCTTGCCATGAAGGCCACAGAGAACACTATGCTAGAGTGCATGGCCGCTGAACACCGGGTAACACTAATTGATATCTCATGTTATCCATCTAGTCCCCAAGTTCCGAGTCTAACTTATCTAAGTTATACTCGGTACTCCTTTTAATACTCGGCTGATCATGATATCCGACTAACATTTAACTTTCCTTTCCTTTCAGGCGCAAACGGCCCGGTCCGAGGAAATTTTGGCCAAGACCAATCAACTCCTGGATACCGAGGTAAAGCTAAGGGAAGCACTTGAAGCTGAGGTGAAGGCCTTGGAGAAAGATGTCACAAAGTACAAGAAGAAATACACCACTGCTCAAGCTGCGCTGAAGAAGCTATCAGCTCAAGTTGCCGACACTTATCGTGTCCTCCTTGGTGAGATTTTGTTACTTACTGGTTCGTGTCTTGGTTTTTTGTTTTCTTGATCCATGATACCCGGGATGCTGTTGACATAACCTTTATTGTTTGTATTGCAGTTGCTAACCTTGCGCCCCCAGAAGAGGATGATATCCAGAAGGTAAAGAGTTTGAAGAATGTGCTCCGGAGATTCTGCGCCGGCACTAAATGGATCCTGGACACCATCCAGTGGCCAACTGATGGATATCCGGGTATGGAAACCTTGATCCATGCTTGCTCCACTGTTCCCGCATGGATTGAGCTCTGGAAACGCTCGGCATGCCGGGTTGGGATGACCCGGGGGCTCATGTTGGCTAAGGCTTACTTTCCAAAGCTTGACCCGGCGAAGTTGGTGGCCGGGTTTCCAGAATACAAGGCTGATGGTTCTAGATTCGGCGTCAAGGATTTCAAAGCTATGCAGTCCGAAGTGCGTCACTCGGCGACTACACTTGCCGATTCTCTGGATTTAAGCAACTTCGTAACTTCATACGACGCCAAAGGTAAATCCGTGAAGGAGGATATGCCTTTACCCTTTGATATCTTGGAAAAGTGGGATGCTGACTCGGCCAGGAAGAGGGAGGAAGCCGCGAAGAGGGAAGCCGTGTTGAAGTCAGCGCCCTCCTCCTCTACGCCGGTTGGCCGCCCGCCTATTCGCCCTGATACTGCCAATCCGGGTGACAATACCAGGAAAGCCTCCGTGGAGCAAACGCAAGACCAAGACCCGGAATGCAAGGGTAAGGCTGTAGACTCAACCCAGGAAGCTGAATAAACTCTTGACTGATGCCGTCTCAATACCTCATTCGGCCAATGATCTTGTAAAATAACTATTCTTTTGATAGCGCGCTTGTGCGCTTTATGATACTGTTATCGTGGCTTGTAATGCACTTTGATACCTTAGTAGCTTTCGTGGCCCTTCTGGCCTTTGGATGAATTTAATATGTATCTGCCTTTGAACTTATTTATTCTTGATATTCCGACTTACTTTATGGTTCCTTTTGTGAGACTCAGTTTCCGGGTTTCGTGGGTTTTGACAGGTGGACTTTTCTCTAAGTCCCCAAGTCCCCAAGACTCGGATTTTTGGGTTTTTGAGCTTAATAGCTAAATAATTTGTTTCTTTTTTCAAATTCCCCAGTCCCCAAGGCCCGAACTTCCGAGTCTAGGGTGTTAGTTTTTTCAAAGAGAACAAATCATTTTTGCTAAGCCCAAAACCTAGAGCCGTTTCACATAGGTTTTGAAGTTATGCTTAATAAAACTTGAGTTTCCGGCTATTAACCTTGTACTCTGCATAACTTGTGGTTTAGATGACCCTTTTGACTCTCTTGTACTGTAAGCCGGCTTTCGCGTGGATAATCATGTTGCTACATCTATACAAAGACAGGGTCAGGCAAGTCCCATTGGGCATCATGACTGATTGTGATCATATGCGAGCAAATCATGCCACTTTAGTGCGAGTCACATCGAGCTTAAGTAAGAAAAGTCAAGAAAGTTTGGCTCCTTTGTCCGGTTATAAGCTTGCAGCCGTACTCGTTTGCGAGTAATCGGCCCTTATAACTCATAGGCATCGTGGCCGGGTCTTTGAGTTTGTAACTGTGCTATTCAAGCAATCAGCCCCCCAAGACCTAAATATATGCAAACTGCTAAAGAAGCTAATGTACTAAAAACAGTAAATAATACTTACCTGGAAGAAAGATGAAAAACATAACAGAAAATATTGATAAAAACACATGAAAAGGGAATAATATATTGTTTAACCATCTCTTTATTGATATGAGAAAAGTTAGGTCAGCAAGCCGCCTCGTTAAAAACCCTCCAGTCCCCTTAGGTACCCTGGATAGGAAAAGACTGCGTCTGAAACCTGCTGCCTGTTACCTCATGTAATTCCACTTGCAAATCTAGCCTATACTAGGTATAGTAGGGACGTAGCTGAGCCACGTTCCATGGTCTTTCTTTCTCTTGCATAGATGAAGTGGTATGAGCGGTGTCATTAGCCGTAGCCGACTCTTCCCTTGCATCTATCAAGTAATATGATCCATTGTGCAGATTTCGGCTTATGATGAACGGTCCTTCCCATGGCGGTGATAACTTGTGTTTTCCTTCTTTTGATTGTACCAGGCGCAGAACCAGGTCTCCTTCCTGGAAGACCCGGGTTTTCACGCACCGGCTATGATATCTCCGCAAATCCTGCGGATATATGGCTGATCTCTCCAGAGCTTGTTCCCTTTCTTCTTCTAACATATCCACGGCGTCTTGCCGGGTCTTCTCGTTCTCCACCTTGACATAAGCCGATACTCGAGGCGATTCATGAATAATATCACTCGGCAACACCGCCTCTGCACCATAAACCATAAAAAACGGTGTCATCTGGGTAGATCTGTTAGGTGTAGTGTTGATACCCCAAACCACTGAAGGTAACTCCTCAACCCATGCACCAGCAGCTCTGATACACGGGACTCGCAACCTTGGCTTTAATCCACGAAGCAATTCCTGATTTGCTCTCTCGACTTTTCCATTAGCCTGTGGGTGGGCCACTGAGGCTATGTCCAAACGGATGCCATTGTTTCCACAAAACTTCTCCATCTCGCCAAGGGACATGTTGGTTCCATTGTCGGTAATTATGCTGTGGGGATATCCGAACCGATAGATAATCCTTTTCAGGAACTTGACTGCTATAATTGCCTCACAATTGGTGACTGGCATGACCTCAACCCACTTGGTAAACTTATCAACAGCCACTAAGAGATGTGTCTTTTTGCAAGGTGACATGTGGAAGGGGCCAACCATATCCATACCCCAAACCGCAAGCGGCCAAGTTAACGGGATAGTCCGCAATTCCATAGCCGGCACATGGGTTTGGCGAGCGTACCTTTGACATCCGTCACACCTTGCCACCAAGCGCTCCGCGTCTGCTAGGGCCGTGAGCCAGAAGAAACCATGTCGATAAGCTTTGGCTACAAGGGATCTTGTGGATGCATGATGCCCACAATCACCTTCATGGATCTCCTTGAGGATCTGTCGGCCTTCTTCTGGTGCTACACAGCGCAAAAAGACTCCTGCTGCACTTCTTTTGTACAACTCCCCATTGATGATAGAATATCCTTTTGCTCGTCTCAGAATTTGTCTTGCTAATACCTCCTGCTGTGGTAACTCGCCCCGTGATAGGTAGGCCAGGAACGGCTCTGTCCACTCGGGAACAGCACGTACTGTGGCCACAAGCTCCAAATCCGGGTCTTGATTTGCTAGTTCTTCTTCAGACTCGGTTTTAACTGATGGTCGCCATAGCTCATCCAGGAAAACGTTAGGTGGAACCGGCTCTCTGCGCGAGCCGAGTCTGGCGAGTGCGTCTGCTGCCTCGTTTTTTCTTCTGTCTATGTGCTCCACCTCATACCCGGAAAAACACCCGGCAACCCTGTCCACCTCTCTGCGGTACGCTGCCATAGTTGCATCTTTCCTATCCCAAGTTCCTGAGACCTGCTGTACCACAAGGTCCGAATCTCCAAAGCATTGTATCCTCTTAATGTTCATCTCCTTGGCTACCTTTAAGCCGTGCAATAGGGCCTCATACTCGGCCACGTTATTGGAACAATCAAAATGAATCTGCAACACATAACTTAACTTGTCTCCTTTGGGTGATGTTAGCACCACTCCAGCTCCTTATCCCTCGTATTGCTTGGAACCGTCGAAGTGGATTATCCAAGACTCGGAGTTTGGGGCCATGGTGGGCATGCCTGTGTGAGTCCAATCGTTAATGAAATCAACTAGAGCTTGAGATTTTATTGCTGACATGGGCTCGTAGTTGATGTGATAATCTCCCATCTCGATCGCCCACTTGGCTATTCTACCCGTTGCATCCGAGTTTCTGATGATATCCGACATTGGTATGGAACTGACCACTGTTATGGGGTGTTCCTGAAAATACGGCTTCAGTTTCCGGCTGGCCATGAAGAATCCGAAAACCAGCTTTTGCCAATGTGGGTAGCGCTGTTTTGCCTCTGATAATACCTCGCTGACGTAATAAACCGGCCTCTGTACCGGGTGATCTTTCCCATCCTCCTTGCGCTCAACGACAACCACTGCGCTAACCGCCCGGGGCCCTGCTGCAACGTATAGTAACATAGGCTCTTTAGGACCCGGAGCTGCTAGGACTGGTGCCTCAGATAGTTGCTTTTTTAGTGCCTCGAACGCCTCGTCCGCCTCTTGGTCCCATACGAATTTATCAGATTTCTTCAAGAGCCGGTACAGGGGTATTGCCTTCTCTCCGAGTCTGGATATAAACCGGCTAAGCGCTGCTACGCACCCTGTGAGCTTCTGAACGTGCTTCAAATTTTCCGGCTTTTTCAGACTGTGAATAGCTTTGATTTTATCCGGATTTGCCTCAATTCCTCTCTCAGAAACGATAAAGCCGAGTAATTTCCCAGCTGGGACTCCAAAGACACACTTTGTCGGGTTAAGTTTCATCTGGTACCTTCTCAGGTTCTTGAACGTTTCCTTTAGATCATCAATAAATGTCTCCGCTTTCCTTGTCTTGATCACCACATCATCCACGTACGCGTGAACATTGCGTCCGATTTGGTCCTCAAAGCACTTCTGAATACACCGTTGATAGGTTGCGCCAGCGTTCTTCAATCCGAATGTCATAGTGTTGTAACAAAAGGCCCCAAAAGGGGTTATGAACGATGTTTTCTCCCAATCTTCCTTCTTGAGCTTGATCTGGTGATACCCGAAATATGCATCCAGGAAACATAATAGGTCACTTCCAGCCACTGCGTCTATGATCTGATCTATCCTTGGTAGCGCAAACGGATCCTTTGGGCAGTGCTTGTTGAGACTCGTATAATCAATGCACATCCTCCACTCATTAGTCTTTTTCATCACAAGAACCGGATTTGCTAGCCATTCCGGGTGAAATACTTCCATGATAAAGCCGGCTATAAGCAGCCGTGCAATTTCTTCTCCTATAGCCTTCCTTCTTTCTTCATTCATTTTCCTCAGGCCCTGCTTCACAGGCCTGGACTTGGGATCAACGTGCAAACTGTGCTATGCCAGTTCTGTAGGGATACCCGGCATGTCACTGGGCGTCCAGGCGAACACATCCTGATTCGAATGAATGAACTCCACAAGTGCTTTCTCCTGCTCGCTGTCCAAGTTAGATCCTATAGCAAATTGCTTGGAGGGATCACCCTCGACAAAAGCCACCATCTTGGTGTCCTGTGCTGCCTTGAACTTCGCTCTTTCGTCTTCAGTATTTGGCCTTTTTAACGCTGTTCTGTCATCCGGGTCTACTTGAGACCGGTAATACTTGAGTTCCTCTTTTCTACAAGCTTGTTCGGCCATTGCCGCATCTCCTTCATCGCACTCAGCCGCTATATCCCAGCTCCCATGTATGGTGATGGTCTGCTTGGGACCCGGGATTTTTAGCTGTAGATACACATAACACGGCCTGGCCATAAACTTAGCATAAGCCGGCCTTCCGAATAGCGCGTGATAAGGGCTGCGCAGCTTGACCACCTCGAAGGTGAGCCATTCAACCCGGAAATTGTCCTTCGATTCTCCAAAAGCTACCTCCAATGTGATTTTTCCCTCAGGGCACGCTGAGTGACCCGGTACTATCCCGTGAAAAACTGTTGAACTCTTCTGTAGCTGGGACTCCTTGAGACCCATGCGTAGAAAGGTTTCCCAATATAAGATGTTGATGCTACTACCGCCGTCCATTAAAACCTTTTTCAACTCATAACCATTAACCTGCGGCGCAACCACCAATGCTAAGACTCCCGGGTGTTCTATCCTTTCCGGGTGATCCCTTCTGCTCCATGTTACGTCCTGCTCTGACCATCTCAGGTATCTCGGAACGGCCGAGGCAACTGAGTTTACCGCCTTTTTCAGTATCTTTTTATCCTTGTTGGAAATTCCTGTAGTATGCACGTGATATTGTCCTAACTGCTTGGGGTTGGCCTGGAAACCTCCAGCTCCCCCTGGTTATTACCCGGATTTCCGCCTGCCGGGTTGCCGGCTGGGGGTGGGCCGTTGCCCGGGTTTCCACCCGGACCCGGTCCTCCTTCCCGACCTGCACCTCGCATAGCCTTGTTTATTCCCTCGTTCTTCCATCTCTGTTGGTCCGCACATTGCTCCAATGAGTGGTTAGCCGGCCTACCGTTCCTGCTGTGCTTTGGGCACGCCATTCTGGAGATATCCGAATTGTTACCCGGCCTTGGCGGTCCTTGATAATTTCCTCCGTTCTGGTTTCCTCCATTGAAGTTTCCTTCCGCCCTAGGTCTCGAAGACCCGGCTTCTGTGCTAGCGACAAACTCGGAGTTTCCCTCAAACGGGCGCTTGTTCTGGTTGTTTCCATTATTACCTCCATTGTTACCCGACGTCGATCCATTGCCGGTTCTTCCATTGTTACTAGTGTTCGCTTTTGCTTTCTTGTCATCGACGTCCTCTTCTGTGGTATCTGTTGCAGCGTGTTTGTTGCATGCGTCCATTAGCTCTCCCATCGTAACCTCTGAAGCATTCCGACTGGATTTCATGCGAGTCAACTTTTGCACTAAAGGTATGTACTTGCATGTCTTTGCCATAGCTTGTAACGCATCCTTGGGCTGGATATCTGTAGATGAGTGAAGTGTCACCCTTCTTCTGGACGCACCGCTCTAAGTCATCAATAGTAAACAGTTTTCTGCACGTCCCATGAAAGTGCTTGATGAACGCAGTTTTCAAATCCTCCCATGACTTGATAGATCCTTCCGGTAGGTTATTGAACCATAACTTTGCCGCTCCTTCTGACATCATCAAATACATGAACTTGGCTTGAAGATTTTCGGATGCGTTGCGGATTGACATAGCCATCTCATAACTGCTCAACCATGTTTCTGGATCCATAGCCGGCTCATAATTTACTACTTTACCCGGTTCTTTGAATTTATCCGGGTAAGGCTCAGCCCTGATGTTATCCGACAGACACTTAGGCCCAGCGAGATTAGTCGGAACTGGGCTTGCCCGGGAAACGTGTGATCCTGCGGGGGGTGCGGCTGGACGCGGCACTGCCGCTGGTCCGTGTACCGCAGACCCGGCCGCGGCTCTTCTCGCTCTGGAACTATCCATAATAGCCTGTGCTGCTGATGCTGCTGGAACTGCTTGAACGCGGGGAGGAGGCGGCATTTGCTGCTGCTCTGCCCTCCGTCGCGCTGAGCTTGTCTGAATATTGCCGGTATTGGCTCGTTGCTAGCTGATATACGGTGTCCCATGCATTCCACCTCTGTTATCCGGGTAATTAACTTGCTGTGCCACGGCAGTGCGCAATAGATCTATCGCCCGCCGGGTCTCTCCGTGGGGTGACTCTCTCACGGGGATTTGATTCAATGCGAGTGTTGCTGCGTACACATCATCCATGGGGTTGTTGTAATGACCCGCTGGCGTGGGAAATCGTGACGGTGGTAATGTATTGCCGGTAGTAACTCCAGTCTGTAATATGGGTAACCCGGCCTGCGTGTTTACCGGTTGTGCTCCTCCAGTTGCGGGTTGATGTACAGTTCCTTGGTTCGCCGCTGGAATAGGTTGATCCTGAGGTGTGATGAATAGTGTGTGTAACATCCCAAGTATGAAAATCTACCCCCTAGAATGTTTTGTTTCTTGTTTTATTATTGCTTTGCATCATGTCATCATAATTGCCTTTTGTTGCATTTGAATTGAATTGTTTCCATTTGATTTCTATTTGAATTCCAAAACAAAATTCAATTATTTGTCATACTTGTTATGTTACTTTGTGTCAAATAAAAACTACAAACAAACAAACAAATTGTTCCCCTAAAACTTGGTTTCAAAAACTTTAAATTGGTTAAGTGGCATTTATTCTTTTTATACCAACATTGCTCAATTCATCTAATTGCCAAACATTAACTAAATAAATATTATTTTGGAAAACAAAGTTTGTTTTAGGTGCTGTTACAAAAAACAAAACAATAAGAAGTTATCCTAAACATTTGCTAAACCCTAAAACCACTTGTTTTATCTCCTTTATCCAAATCTGCAAAAAAAAAAGTAATAACAGAAAAAAAAATTAAAGAGAGGGAGAGGGGGAATAGGGCCTGCAGCCCATTTGGGCCAACCCCTTTTGCCCCGAAGGCCCGTACCCCCCACCTGTCGTCACCTACCTGCTGTACGGCTGGACATCCATGGTGTCCACGCCTACAGAGCAGGCAGGCAACGGCCAGGACCCTCCCTCCTCCTCCTTTTAACTCGAGGCCGATCCTCCTCCTAACCCTAAGCCCTTCTCCTCCCTCGCGCCGCTCTCCTCCCGCTCTCTCCCTCTCGCTGCTTCTCCACCACCGAGAGCTCCTCACCGCCTCCTTCTCCGGCGAGGCGCCGCCGCCACGGTGCCCGCCCGGCCGCGCTAGGGCCGGGAACGGAACCGGCGCGGCGCCCTCTTCCTCCCCGTGGCCTCGGTCTTCCCCGAGGGCACCAGACTCGCCGCCGCCATCCGAGTTTCCGCCACCGTCGCCACCGACTGCAGACGTCCGCCTCCCTCCGTCGCTCATCAAGGTGAGCCGCTCGCCCGCCTCACCCCTCGCCTCCTTCCCTCTCCACCGCCCGGCCGCGCGAGCTCGCACCCGGCCGGCAAGCACGCGCCCAGCGCCCGTGCGCCGCGGCAGCCACCATCGCCGGCCGCCCCCTGTCCGATCGCTGGTTTCCCGTACCTGCACGAGAGAAGTTCAGTCAAGTTCAGTTAAAAAAAAATTCATAACTGACGGGAACATGTTAACCTCAAACCTGCTCTGAACCTGTCAAGCAACCGAAACCAGCCCAAGTGGCTAGCGCACCGTGCGCCCAAGGCCTAGCACGCGGGTTCGAATCCCAGGGGAGGCATTTGCCTCCCCAATTTTTTTCCCTTGACCGCCCCGCGCTGGGCCCACGTGTCATGGACCCTGGAGGCCACCTAGGCGCCACGCAGGAGATGGGCCCACTGGCAGTGGCCTGTGTAGGCCACTGCTCGGTGCCTTTATTTTTCTGCCCTTCTTATTTTCAATACCAGTCCATTTATTTTTTTTCAGAATAGTCCCTAGAATTAAACCCCTAATAACTTTTAATTCCTAACTCCAAATAATAAAAATAAAATATGTACACTGCACCAAATTTAATTATCTACCTAATTATAACATTTGTTTTCTGTTTTGAATTTTCAAAATGCAATTCAAATTTGAATTCAAATAATTCAATTGCAATTTGCTTAATTCCATAACTAATTCATTATTAATCCAAATCATGCAAATAAAATATGTTTTCCATACCATTTTGACCACCAATTCAAATATAAATTTTGTTTCATGATTTGAATAAATTAAATTGCCTAAATAATTTAATACTTGTTTAATTCATTTAAATTTGATAAAATCATAACTTGCTCAAATAAAATTATTTTTGAACATGCAAATTATGTTTTCAACCTAGAAAAGTATAAACTCTTCAAGTATGAATTTGAATTTATGTTTTGAACAAATAAAATTCAAATCAAATTCATGCTTGTTTTAAATTCATTTAAAACTTGTTTAATATTGTTTCAATCATAGTAAATTCATCCTAACTCCTTTTTCAATATTTGAAACATGTAATCCAACTAAAATTTGGTGTTCTTTTCAAATATAAACTTTGTTATCTGTTTTGAACAATTTAACTTGGTGAAAACAACAAATACTTGTGTGACAACCTTAAGGAACCAAAATTCCATAACTTGCTAAATAAATTTCCAAAATTGTTAAACCTTATTCCAAATTGGTTCTAATGTTGTTATTTTGTTGTTTTCCTCATCCATGCATCATACTAATTCACCTTCATCTGTTGATCAGTTGGAAAACAAATAATCTAACCCAAAATCCATGGGCTTTTCATATGCAACTCAAAATTGCATATGTGTCCAATTAATTTGTGTTACCATGTCAACTAGTTTATTTTGATGCAACTATTAACATGACATGCATCATCCCCATGATTGTGCACTATGCCATGTTATTGATTGTTTGTTCTCTGCGTTGTTTGTTTGCTTCTTCTCGGATAGACGACGACATTGATACCGACGATCCTTACGACACCCCTTCAGAGGTTTTAGCTCAGTACCAGGCTACTGGGTTTGCAGGCAAGTTATCACTCACATAAACCACTGTGTTCCTTTCAACATTGGCTACCGATACTTTCCGTTGTCTATTTCTGCTAGCCATATGTATCGTTGCTTCTGTTACGATCCTATCACATGATACCCTGAAACCATGATATTGCCTCACCTCCAGTCCTATAACCCCGTTGTTTGAGCCCGTGTCTTACTAGCATGCTTAGGGTTGTTTCTGCTCGAGTCTGTTACCCGTTACTTTCTGTTACCATACTTCTATTATGTTCTGGGCTCGATGTTTAAACAACAACCTGTTAATGCTTGGGTAATAATAATAATTTGATGTTAAGGCACCGGCAGGAGGCCCGTCGTGGTTTTGAGGCCTGCTAGTGTCGACCCTAATTAGGAAAAGGGTCTTGTCTACTGATCCATGATGAGCGTGCTCACCGCATCCGGGTGGTGGTATGGAACCCCCCTCGGCTTTGATCTGATCCGCAGTTTGTCCGAAGAGCCACACTTAGTTCGGGTGTTCCATTTGGCTCATACGCATAAATGGGTCGCTCCCATGGTTACTGATGATGATGATGACGCACACATATAGGGCGAGGCCTGTAGTGCCGGGGTGTTGTGTCCTGTGGGAGTTTTGCACACCTGCGCTGAGTATTCGGCTGCGTGGCTGGGACCTTATAGCTCCGTGGCTCCTAGGACAGGCTGTAGTGATGGTTCGAGTCGTGTCGAGTCCACCTGAGTTTTAGTTGGTGGCTTGAGTGTGTACGGGTACTGGAGCACACCCTGCAGGGATGAATCTTCTCGAGAAGCCGTGTTTTCCGCGGTTATGGATTACTTGGTGAAAGTACTGGCTAACAAGTACTCAGACAACTTACACCTAATGATAATAACTTGACTAGTAATAGTCTTATTGACACAATAATCTGAACCATCATTAATCCAACTGTGTGAGTTATCCTTGGATTGCTTCTTTGGATAAGGGGCGAGATCCAGGATGGGTTTGTTTGGTGGTTAGTTATAGTTGGTTACGATACGCTATCTTATCTTCTTTCTGTTAGCCGGAAGTGGTAGTAACTCTGTAGTTGGTTAGAGCAGCCAGTTGCCGCATCTTTTATATCCCCTTCTTCCGTTGAACCCAAAGCATCCGTGCGTGGTGTTGACGGGTTACACTTTGGTGAACTGTGAGTCTTGCTTGCCAGTACGTTGGTGTACTGACCCCTTTGGGGCTGTGGTTTACGCAGACGACGATTCCGAGGATCTCCATGGAGGCTACTACGTGGAGTACGACGAAGCTGTTGCCGAGTAGATAGCGGACCCGGGCAGGATCCGACGACTACGTGGATGGGCTCCGTTTTCCTTTCATTGCTGGCTTCTTAAGCCTATTTGGATTTGTCTGTACTCAGACCCTTTGTTTGCTTCCGCTGATGTAATGATGTTATGTTGGGACATGTGTCCTCTGGATGATTGTATTTGCTATTCTCTGCCTTAGTGAAGGCTATTTGCAACCTTATTTCAATCTTTTGTGTCTTAGAGATATGTTGTGCTATCATTCTGTTAAACGCTGTTGACGTACCCTGCGTGATTGATATGAAGTACGTCGACAGTAGTGCCTATGGTCTCTAGTGGATAGTTTACATCGACGATGGAATAGCAGGGCTTGTGTTGTCGCGCATAAGCGCAGGCCTACCAGGAAGCTGGGACGTGGGAGCAGTTATGCCCCATAATCCAAGCATCTGCTATCCAGTTCGGCCCGATGAGTATCCCCTAGAAACCAGGGTGCGACAAATGGTATCAGAGCCTGTCTGCCTGTAGGATCCCTTTTTACTGGTCGCAGTTGAGTCTAGAAACTATTTTGTAGCTATATAGGAAAAATGAAACGTGAGAGTAGGAATTCTGCCATTTTATTTCTTTCCCCACCCACCCTCCCTTTTCTGGTAAGGAAGTGCAACGTTGTTTTCTCTTTCTCATCTAAACTTTCAAGTTAGGATTTCACGTGTTCTGGGTTCTTCCGTAGTACCTCAGGTGTTGTGGTCTCCTGTTTCCCAGTTGTTGCTTCGACATCGTCCTTCACAAATCTTCTCTTTCGTGGTTAACCTCCATCCGTTTTGTTCCGGAGATTTTTCTTCTTCAACACCGCACCCGTGTGGTACTCGAACCATTTATGGTGAACGTTGAGGGTAGTATATGTTTGCTCCATGCTACCTTCTTACCGTCTGAAGTAATTCTTTTAAGCACTTATATTGGATTTTGATATCCGGTTAGTGTGTTAACCTTGGTATCCTCTTCAGGATGGAAAGTGGTGACGAAGAACCCACACTGCCACCTGAGATGGGGAAAGTGCTGTCTCAGATGACGCAAGTTATAAGGCAGATGCAGCAGAACCAAGACCTTGGGAGTAATGGCAACACCCGGGTGTCTATTCGGGAGTTCCTTGAGCTCAATCCGCGCACGTTTGATAACTCCTCCGAGCCATTGGATGCTGATGACTGGCTCCGTGAAATGAACCGTACTCTTGTGGTAGCTCATGTGGCTGACGAGGACCGTGTTCCTTACGTGACCTACCTTCTCCGTGGACAATCCATGTCTTGGTGGGAGAATTTCCAAGAAATGAGAGGTTCTAGTGTGGCAATCACATGGGAGGATTTCAAGCAAGCCTTCGTGCGCCATCACATTCCCGATGGGATCATGGAGAAAATGCGTGAGGAATTCTATTCTTTCACACAAGGCAATCTGGACGTTCTTGAATACCAAAGAGAGTTCAATCGTTTGGCTCGCTACGCCGGAGATGAAATCTCCACGGAAGCGAGAAAGATGGCAAAGTTCCGCAGGGGTCTCAACCCGGAACTCAAGTATGCTCTCACCAACGTCAAGGCCAAGAATTTTGAGGACCTCATCAACATCGCTCTAAATGAAGAGCATGGGCGCAAGTTGGTTGAGGAATCTCGTAAGCACTCTCGTGAACAGGCTAATCTTTCAAAAGCTATCATGCCTCCACAAAAACGGAGAGTTTGGGTTCCATATACCACTCCAACACCGCCCATCTGCTTGCCAAGCCCGGCAGGATTTCTTGCCCTCCCTCCCACCCCAGTGGTATCTTCAGGAGGTGCTCCATCTCAGCCAAGTCCAACAGATCCTCGTTCTGCTAGTACATGCTTCAAGTGCGGTCTATCAGGACACTACTCCTACAAGTGCCCGCAGAACAAGCTACCATCACTACCTATCTCTAAGGTCAATCATGTGACGGTACACACTTCTTCGCCTAAGCCCCGCAACAAGAACAAGTCTGTCTTGAGAACTGTGAGGGTGAACCATGTCAAGGCCCAGGGAGCAGAAGAATCTCCAGAGGTTGTAATGGGCACACTTCTTGTGAACTCGTTTCGTGCTAAAGTATTGTTCGATTCTGGTGCTTCACACTCTTTCATCTCTCAATGCTTTGCAAACACCAGTGGAATCAACTTCGAACAGTTGTCTATCCCTCTCCTAGTGAAATCACCGGGATCTAGCTGGCAAAGCAATAAAGTTAGCCAGAACATCGAGGTCACAATTGGAAACCTTCCATTCCAGGCATCTTTGATAGCTCTCCACTCTTCAGATATCGATGTAATTCTTGGGATGGATTGGCTGATAGCCAACAAAGCAGTCATTGATTGTCCTGCTAAGTCTGTCAAAATCACACACCCTTCTGGCCAGATAGTCTACTTCCATGCTGAAAATCCAGTTGCTCAACTCTACACTCTCAATGCAAATCCTCTACCATCTATTGAAACTATTCCGGTGGTTTGTGAATTCCCTGATGTCTTTCCAGAAGAATTGCCAGGAATGCCTCCTGACAGAGCAGTTGAGTTCGTGATCGAACTTGAACCAGGCACTGCTCCAATCTCCAAACATCCATACAAGATAGCTCCTCCTGAACTGAAGTTGTTGAAGGAGCAAATCGATATGTACATGGAGAAAGGTTACATTCAACCTAGTTCCTCCGCTTGGGGATGCCCAACTCTGTTCGTTGCGAAGAAGGATCAAACAAAGAGACTCATGGTTGACTATCGTCCTCTCAACGAGAAAACCATCAAAAACAAGTATCCAATTCCTCGTATCGATGATCTTTTTGATCAACTTGCTAGAGCCTCAATATTCTCCAAGTTGGACTTGAGAATGGGTTACCATCAAATAAAGATCAGAAAGGAAGATATTCCAAAGACAGCTTTCACCACTCGCTACGGTCTATATGAATACACCGTCATGTCCTTTGGTCTCACCAATGCACCGGCGACCTTCTCTTGACTCATGAATTCTGTCTTCCATGAATACCTCGACAAGTTCGTTGTGGTATATCTTGATGATATTCTTGTCTACTCAAAATCTGAGGAAGAGCATGGAGAACATCTTCGTCTCACTCTCATGAAGCTTCGCGAGCATCGTCTTTATGCCAAATTCTCCAAATGTGAGTTCTGGATTCCAGAAGTTGCTTACCTTGGTCATGTCATCTCCGCCAAGGGCATAGCCATTGATCCAGAAAAGGTTAAGGCAATTGTTGATTGGAAACCCCCTAAGACGGTGAAGCAAGTCAGAAGTTTTCTTGGTTTGGCTAGCTATTGCCGTCGTTTCGTCCAAAATTTCTCCAAGATTGCCAAACCTCTCATTGATCTCACAGAGAAGGACAAGAAGTTCGTTTGGTCTCCACAATGTGATGAAAGTTTCAATCTCCTGAAGACTAAACTCACTTCTACACCAGTTCTGGTTGGCCCAGATACTACCAAACCCTTCCAGATATTCTGTGATGCTTCTCTCCAAGGTCTAGGAGCAGTTCTTATGCAAGAACGTCAAGTTGTGGCTTATGCTTCACGTCAGTTGAATGCACATGAGCTCAATTATCCCACTCATGATCTAGAACTTGCAGCAGTTGTGTTTGCCCTCAAGAAATGGAGACAATACTTGTTGGGTAACAAAACTGAAATCTTTTCCGATCATAAGAGTCTGAAATACATCTTCACTCAACCAGATCTAAACCTCAGGCAAAGGAGATGGATTGAAAAGATCAAAGACTTCGATCTTACCATTTCTTACACTCCAGGCAAGGCTAATGTTATGGCCGATGCTCTCAGTCGCAAGTCGTATTGCAATAATCTCATGATCATGGAAAGCCAACCTCCACTTCATGAAGAATTCCAGAAGCTGAACCTTGGTCTTGTTCCTCAAGGTTATCTTGCGAACTTGACAGCCAGTCCAACTCTCGAGGACAAGATTCGTTCTGAACAACTTCGTGATGCTGAGATCAAGAAGATCGCAAATAACATCAAAGCAGGCAATGTCAAGTATGAGTGCTTCTCAATTGATGACAAGGGAACTGTGTTCTTCGAAGGACGCATTGCAGTTCCTCAAATTCAGAGTCTCAAAGATGTGATTCTCAAGGAGGCTCATGAAACTCCTCTCTCCATCCACCCTGGAAGTACAAAGATGTACCAGGATCTCAAGACGCTGTATTGGTGGTCTGGCATGAAACGTGAAATTGCTAAATACGTTTCTGAATGCGACGTTTGTCAACGTGTTAAGGCAGTTCATCAGAAAACAGCCGGTGTTCTCCAACCGCTGAAAATTCCTGAGTGGAAGTGGGACATGATTGAAATGGACTTCGTCACTGGTTTTCCAAAGTCCAAGAAGGGCAACGATGCAATCTTCGTTGTTATTGATCGTCTCACTAAGGTAGCTCACTTCTTTGCTGTCAAAGAAACAATCTCAGCTAGCCAGTTAGCAGAACTCTACACAACAAAGATTGTTCCTTTTCATGGTGTTCCATTGGAAATAAGCTCAGACCGTGGAAGCATATTCACTTCTCATTTCTGGAAGAGTTTTCAAGAAGCATTGGGCACCAAACTTCTGTTCAGCACAGCGTATCATCCTCAGTCTCAAGGGCAAGTCGAAAGAGTCAATCAGATTCTCGAGGATATGCTCAGAGCATGTGGTCTCTCCTTTGGCATGAAATGGGAGGAATGTCTTCCATATGCTGAATTCTCCTACAACAACAGATTCCAGGCAAGCCTAGGCATGGCTCCATTTGAAGCTCTCTATGGCCGCAGATGCAGGAGTCCAATCAATTGGTCTGGAGCTGGTGAACGTTCACTCTTAGGCCCTGACATTGTTAAGGAAGCCGAAGAGAAAGTTCGAATCATTCGTGACAATCTCAAGATTGCTCAGTCTCGTCAGAAAAGCTACTATGACAGCAAGCACAGGGATATGATTTATGCACCTGGTGACAAAGCATATCTCCGTGTAACTCCCCTCAGAGGCACTCATCGTTTTGGTGTGAAAGGAAAGCTAGCACCGAGATACATTGGTCCGTTCAACATTCTCTCAAGGCGTGCGGAAAATGCCTATCGTCTTGAACTTCCAGAAAAACTATCCAAGGTGCACGATGTGTTTCACGTGTCACAGCTCAAGAGGTGTTTCAAAGATCCAGATCGTGCAGTTGATCATGATTCCATTGAACTGCAAGATGATCTTTCTTATGAGGAGCACCCTGTTCGTATTCTCGATGAGACCGAGCGTAAGACTCGCAACAAGAGCACCAAGTTCTTGAAAGTGCAGTGGTCGCATCATTCCGATAAAGAGGCAACATGGGAGACTGAAGAGGATCTTCGCAAGAAGTATCCGGACCTTTTCCTTTCTCAGTAGGAATCTCGGGGCGCGATTCCTTCAAGGGGGGGCGTTTTGTAACATCCCAAGTATGAAAATCTACCCCCTAGAATGTTTTGTTTCTTGTTTTATTATTGCTTTGCATCATGTCATCATAATTGCCTTTTGTTGCATTTGAATTGAATTGTTTCCATTTGATTTCTATTTGAATTCCAAAACAAAATTCAATTATTTTGTCATACTTGTTATGTTACTTTCTGTCAAATAAAAACTACAAACAAACAAACAAATTGTTCCCCTAAAACTTGGTTTCAAAAACTTTAAATTGGTTAAGTGGCATTTATTCTTTTTATACCAACATTGCTCAATTCATCTAATTGCCAAACATTAACTAAATAAATATTATTTTGGAAAACAAAGTTTGTTTTAGGTGCTGTTACAAAAAACAAAACAATAAGAAGTTATCCTAAACATTTGCTAAACCCTAAAACCACTTGTTTTATCTCCTTTATCCAAATCTGCAAAAAAAAAGTAATAACAGAAAAAAAATTTAAAGAGAGGGAGAGGGGGAATAGGGCCTACAGCCCATTTGGGCCAACCCCTTTTGCCCCGAAGGCCCGTACCCCCCACCTGTCGTCACCTACCTGCTGTACGGCTGGACATCCATGGTGTCCACGCCTACAGAGCAGGCAGGCAACGGCTAGGACCCTCCCTCCTCCTCCTTTTAACTCGAGGCCGATCCTCCTCCTAACCCTAAGCCCTTCTCCTCCCTCGTGCCGCTCTCCTCCCGCTCTCTCCCTCTCGCTGCTTCTCCACCACCGAGAGCTCCTCACCGCCTCCTTCTCCGGCGAGGAGCCGCCGCCATGGTGCCCGCCCGGCCGCGCTAGGGCCGGGAACGGAACCGGCGCGGCGTCCTCTTCCTCCCCGTGGCCTCGGTCTTCCCCGAGGGCACCGGACTCGCCGCCGCCATCCGAGTTTCCGCCACCATCGCCACCGACTGCAGACGTCCGCCTCCCTCCGTCGCTCATCAAGGTGAGCCGCTCGCCCGCCTCACCCCTCGCCTCCTTCCCTCTCCACCGCCCGGCCGCACGAGCTCGCACCCGGCCGGCAAGCACGCGCCCAGCGCCCGTGCGCCGCGGCAGCCACCATCGCCGGCCGCCCCCTGTCCGATCGCTGGTTTCCCTTACCTGCACGAGAGAAGTTCAGTCAAGTTCAGTTAAAAAAAAATTCATAACTGACGGGAACATGTTAACCTCAAACCTGCTCTGAACCTGTCAAGCAACCGAAACCAGCCCAAGTGGCTAGCGCACCGTGCGCCCAAGGCCTAGCACGCGGGTTCGAATCCCAGGGGAGGCATTTGCCTCCCCAATTTTTTTCCCTTGACCGCCCCGCGCTGGGCCCACGTGTCATGGACCCTGGAGGCCACCTAGGCGCCACGCAGGAGATGGGCCCACTGGCAGTGGCCTGTGTAGGCCACTGCTCGGTGCCTTTATTTTTCTGCCCTTCTTATTTTCAGTATCAGTCCATTTATTTTTTTCAGAATAGTCCCTAGAATTAAACCCCTAATAACTTTTAATTCCTAACTCCAAATAATAAAAATAAAATATGTACACTGCACCAAATTTAATTATCTACCTAATTATAACATTTGTTTTCTGTTTTGAATTTTCAAAATGCAATTCAAATTTGAATTCAAATAATTCAATTGCAATTTGCTTAATTCCATAACTAATTCATTATTAATCCAAATCATGCAAATAAAATATGTTTTCCATACCATTTTGACCACCAATTCAAATATAAATTTTGTTTCATGATTTGAATAAATTAAATTGCCTAAATAATTTAATACTTGTTTAATTCATTTAAATTTGATAAAATCATAACTTGCTCAAATAAAATTATTTTTGAACATGCAAATTATGTTTTCAACCTAGAAAAGTATAAACTCTTCAAGTATGAATTTGAATTTATGTTTTGAACAAATAAAATTCAAATCAAATTCATGCTTGTTTTAAATTCATTTAAAACTTGTTTAATATTGTTTCAATCATAGTAAATTCATCCTAACTCCTTTTTCAATATTTGAAACATGTAATCCAACTAAAATTTGGTGTTCTTTTCAAATATAAACTTTGTTATCTGTTTTGAACAATTTAACTTGGTGAAAACAACAAATACTTGTGTGACAACCTTAAGGAACCAAAATTCCATAACTTGCTAAATAAATTTCCAAAATTATTAAACCTTATTCCAAATTGGTTCTAATGTTGTTATTTTGTTGTTTTCCTCATCCATGCATCATACTAATTCACCTTCATCTGTTGATCAGTTGGAAAACAAATAATCTAACCCAAAATCCATGGGCTTTTCATATGCAACTCAAAATTGCATATGTGTCCAATTAATTTGTGTTACCATGTCAACTAGTTTATTTTGATGCAACTATTAACATGACATGCATCATCCCCATGATTGTGCACTATGCCATGTTATTGATTGTTTGTTCTCTGCGTTGTTTGTTTGCTTCTTCTCGGATAGACGACGACATTGATACCGACGATCCTTACGACACCCCTTCAGAGGTTTTAGCTCAGTACCAGGCTACTGGGTTTGCAGGCAAGTTATCACTCACATGAACCACTGTGTTCCTTTCAACATTGGCTACCGATACTTTCCGTTGTCTATTTCTGCTAGCCATATGTATCGTTGCTTCTGTTACGATCCTATCACATGATACCCTGAAACCATGATATTGCCTCACCTCCAGTCCTATAACCCCGTTGTTTGAGCCCGTGTCTTACTAGCATGCTTAGGGTTGTTTCTGCTCGAGTCTGTTACCCGTTACTTTCTGTTATCATACTTCTATTATGTTCTGGGCTCGATGTTTAAACAACAACCTGTTAATGCTTGGGTAATAATAATAATTTGATGTTAAGGCACCGGCAGGAGGCCCGTCGTGGTTTTGAGGCCTGCTAGTGTCGACCCTAATTAGGAAAAGGGTCTTGTCTACTGATCCATGATGAGCGTGCTCACCGCATCCGGGTGGTGGTATGGAACCCCCCTCGGCTTTGATCTGATCCGCAGTTTGTCCGAAGAGCCACACTTAGTTCGGGTGTTCCATTTGGCTCATACGCATAAATGGGTCGCTCCCATGGTTACTGATGATGATGATGATGCACACATATAGGGCTAGGCCTGTAGTGCCGGGGTGTTGTGTCCTGCGGGAGTTTTGCACACCTGCGCTGAGTATTCGGCTGCGTGGCTGGGACCTTATAGCTCCGTGGCTCCTAGGACAGGCTGTAGTGATGGTTCGAGTCGTGTCGAGTCCACCTGAGTTTTAGTTGGTGGCTTGAGTGTGTACGGGTACTGGAGCACACCCTGCAGGGATGAATCTTCTCGAGAAGCCGTGTTTTCCGCGGTTATGAATTACTTGGTGAAAGTACTGGCTAACAAGTACTCAGACAACTTACACCTAATGATAATAACTTGACTAGTAATAGTCTTATTGACACAATAATCTGAACCATCATTAATCCAACTGTGTGAGTTATCCTCGGATTGCTTCTTTGGATAAGGGGCGAGATCCAGGATGGGTTTGTTTGGTGGTTAGTTATAGTTGGTTACGATACGCTATCTTATCTTCTTTCTGTTAGCCGGAAGTGGTAGTAACTCTGTAGTTGGTTAGAGCAGCCAGTTGCCGCATCTTTTATATCCCCTTCTTCCGTTGAACCCAAAGCATCCGTGCGTGGTGTTGACGGGTTACACTTTGGTGAACTGTGAGTCTTGCTTGCCAGTACGTTGGTGTACTGACCCCTTTGGGGCTGTGGTTTACGCAGACGACGATTCCGAGGATCTCCATGGAGGCTACTACGTGGAGTACGACGAAGCTGTTGCCGAGTAGATAGCGGACCCGGGCAGGATCCGACGACTACGTGGATGGGCTCCGTTTTCCTTTCATTGCCGGCTTCTTAAGCCTATTTGGATTTGTCTGTACTCAGACCCTTTGTTTGCTTCCGCTGATGTAATGATGTTATGTTGGGACATGTGTCCTCTGGATGATTGTATTTGCTATTCTCTGCCTTAGTGAAGGCTATTTGCAACCTTATTTCAATCTTTTGTGTCTTAGAGATATGTTGTGCTATCATTCTGTTAAACGCTGTTGACGTACCCTGCGTGATTGATATGAAGTACGTCGACAGTAGTGCCTATGGTCTCTAGTGGATAGTTTACATCGACGATGGAATAGCAGGGCTTGTGTTGTCGCGCATAAGCGCAGGCCTACCAGGAAGCTGGGACGTGGGAGCAGTTATGCCCCATAATCCAAGCATCTGCTATCCAGTTCGGCCCGATGAGTATCCCCTAGAAACCAGGGTGCGACAGTGTGGCCGGGTTTATAACTCCACCCGTTGCCGGTAATCTGGTATGGTGCCT
Source organism: Alopecurus myosuroides (assembly GCA_028641055.1). Lineage (NCBI taxonomy): Eukaryota > Viridiplantae > Streptophyta > Magnoliopsida > Poales > Poaceae > Alopecurus > Alopecurus myosuroides. The sequence continues at coordinate 52,586,665 of CM054057.1, forward strand.
TTGACGCGCCCTGGTTGTCTCTTCTCGGAGCCGGTTCTCCAATGCATCTAGATCGCGCTGGCGCGCAGCTACCCCTTGTTTTTCTGCTTCCACTTGCCTTCTCTGTTGTTCCAATGCACGACGGGCTACATCCAAATCCCTAACTCGTTCCGCCGCGTTTTCCGGGGTTATGACTGTGGCTAGAACGGTGGGATCCAGGATCACGTTGTTGTTAAACAGGGCCGGATGTTGTGAATTTGAAGGACCCGCCCCTAGTGTCCGGTTTGCCAGATATCCGAACATGTTTGCCTGCAACTCGCTATCCGCCGCATGGCTGGTAACCGATGCCGATTCTCCGTCAACCCGGGTCAGAACCGGATTTCCGTCAACCGGATTTTGCTGCTGGGCCAATGCTTGCGTCGCTCCAACAGCGGCCGCGGTCACGTTCCCCTGATTAAGATTGGTTGCGGGGGCCGTGTACACCGCGACCTGGCGCACAATGCTTGGCGCAGATTCGTATTCTTCTTCATCATCGCTGTCTTCCTCGTACCGGTCCTCCAGCAGGTGCAGGATAGACTCGGTGTCATCTTCTCTCATAACCCGGCCACGCGGGGTCCATGCCGGCTCCTCCGGCTGTTCCCTCTTCGTGGTGGGCTCTTCTGCCGGATCTATCGTCCCGACCGATTCCTCCCTATCGGACTGAACGCAGGTGGCCTCCCCTGGCACAGAATCAAATCCAAAATCGTCAGGGACTGAACCGGACGTACGTACCATGCCAATGAAGACGTTGATCCGGCTGATTGTCATGACAGATCCGGATTCGAGCAGATCCGACTCTGGCCCCCAGCCAAAATCGTCCAGCATCTTCTCTCCTTCGGGGTTGGTGTAGATCTCGCCGATGACGAGGTTCTTCATGTTCTCCCGAGGTTCTCCCGTGATGTAAACACCCTTGGACGTAGGCCCCACGGTGGGCGCCAACTGTCGTGGGATAATCACGGCAGACGTTACTGGGGGTAACTTGTCTTGGGGCGAATCGACTCGAGTGTTTGGGAGAGGGTTTAGCTCAAAGGAAACCATGGTGATATGCGATCTGGCAGCCGACAATCAAGTCGCCGAGTCTCCGATCTAAATATATTATCTCAACTCTCGGGCTACAATGGATACTCGATACCTCACAATCCGGCGATTGTACTCTTGCTTATGCTACAACTTGTTTAACCCTAACCTAGGGACCGGCTTATATAACATCCGGACCCCCTAGCTTACTCCCCAAGGCGTACTCTGAATCCTACCCGGACACTGCTCACAAACCCTAAACTTCCTTACCGAAACCCACAATCCGGGTTACGAGGCCTATGTTCCTGGGCCTTCTAGAAGCTCCTTTATTCTAAGTCGGGTCTTGCGCAGCGTCCTTTGGCCGAGTTACTCCTTGGCGTTAGCCTACCGGGTTATCATCCCTCCATCAGAAAGGTCACTCGTAGAGGTGACAGGTCCAACAAAATGTCTTATTAATCTTTTATGCATCTACAGGTTAGCCAGGATTAATTTATTTCTTGCATTATAGGTCCCAAAATCCAAGGGACTCAAGACTATGACGAGCACTGTTTTTTTGCAAACGAGGTGGAAATGACTGAGACCAAATCGTGCATCTCCGAAGAGTTATGTACAACCACATTGGTTCTACATCTTCCTTGGTAAAATGTTCAATGATCTCATTAATTTTGTTTTGTACTTATTAGTATGAGTCTACTTTTCTTGTTTTCCATTGATAAACATTTGTGCTTGATACATGTGCCAATGATTAAACTGTGATGGAGGGATGATAACCCGGTAGGCTAACGCTAAGGTGTAATTCGGCCCAAAGGGAGCTGCGCAAGACCCGGCTTAGGGAAAAGGAGTTTCTAGAAGGCCCAAGAGTGTAGGCCTCGTAACCCGGATTGCGGGTTTTGATAAGGAAACTTAGGGTTTGTAAGCAGTGCCCAGGTAGGACTCCGAGAATGCCTTGGACCGGAAGCCAGGGGGTCCGGATATTATATAAGCCGGCTCCTAGGGTTAGATTAGACACACACGAGATTGACTAGCTATTCGAGTACCCCTTGTAATATCAGAGTTGAGATAATAAGATCTAGATCGGAGACTCGGCGACTTGATTGCCGGCTGCCAGATCATTTCATCACCATGATTTCCCCTGAGCAAAACCCTCTCCCAAACACCAGAGTCGATTTACCCCAAGATAAGTTACCCCTGGTAATGTCTGCCGTGATTATCCCACGACAGTTGGCGCCCACCGTGGGGCCTACGTCCAAGGGTGTTTACATCACGGGAGAAGCTCGGGAGAACATGAAGAACCTCGTCGGCGGCGAGATCTACACCAACCCAGAAGGAGAGAAGATGGTGGACGATTTTGGCTGGGGGCCAGAGTCGGATCTGCTCGAATCCGGATCTGTCGTCACGATCGGCCGGGTCAACGTCTTCATCGGCATGGTACATACGTCCGGTTCAATCCCTGATGATTTCAATTATGATTCTGTGTTAGGAGAAGCAACCTGCGTACAGTCGGATGGAGAAGAATCGGTCAGAACGGTGGATCCAATAGAAGAGCCCACCACGAAGAGGGAACAGCCGGAGGAGCCGGCATGGACCCCGCGTGGCCGGGTCATGAGAGAAGATGATACCGAGTCTATCCTGCACTTGCTGGAGGACCGGTACGAGGAGGATAGTTGTGATGAGGAGGAATACGAGTCTTCACCAGGCATCGCGCGCAAGGTCGCGGTCTACACGGCCCCTGCAACCAATCTCAATCAGGGGGACGTGACTACGGCCGCGGTTGGAGCGGCGCGAGCGCTGGCCCAGCCGCAAAATCCGGTTGACGAAAATCCGGCTCTGACCCGGGTCGACGGAGAATCGGCCTCGGTCACTAGCCGGGCGGCGGATAGCGAGTTGCAAGCGAATATGTTTGGATTCATGGCGAACAGGACGCCAGGGGAGGGTCCTTCAAACCCACAACAACCGGCCCTGTTCAGTAACAATCTGATCCTGGATCCCACGGTGCTTGCTACTGTGATAACCCCGGAAAACGCCGCGGCGCGTGCCAGGGATCTGGATGTGGCGCGCCGTGCATTGAAGCAACAAAGGAGAGATGTGGAAGCAGAAAAGCAAGGGATAGCCACACGCCAACGTGAGTTGGATGCATTGGAGAACCGGTCCGGGTTTAGACATCTAGAGCGCATCAAAGATACCAGACGAGATTACCGGCGACGGGTGGAGTCTTAAACCCGGCCACGCTGTTCATCACACCCCAAGATCAACCAATTCCGACTGTGAATCAGGAAACTGTACACCAGCCCGCGACTGGAGGGGAACAGCCGGCAAATGTACAAACCTGGTTACCCACGTTGCAGACAGGGGTTGCTGTTAGCAATACAGCGCCACCACCACCACCACCATCACGATTTCATACGCCACCAGGTCACTTCAACAACCCCATGGATAATGTATATGCAGCAACATTGGCATTGGATCAAATCCCCGTAAGAGAGTCACCCCATGCAGAGGAGACCCTGCGGGCGATAGATTTATTGTGCACGGCAGTGGCTCAGCAAGTTAATTACCCGGATAATAGGAGTGGAATGCATGGAACGCCGTATATAAGCCGGCACAACGGAAACACCGGTAATATTCAGACAAGCTCAGCACGGCGGAGGGTAGAGCAGCAGCAAATGCCGCCTCCTCCCCGTAGACCAGCAACACCTGCAGTATCAGCTGCGCAAGCTATCGTGGACAGTTCGCGAGCCAGGCGCGCAGCAGCCGGCTCTGCGGTACGAGGGCCGGTAGCGGTTGCACCCCCCGCCGCACCCATCGCCGGGTCGCACGCTTCCCGGGTGAGGCCAGCACCGGCAACTTTAGCCGGGCCTAAGTGTTTATCGGACGCCATCAGAGCCGAGCCTTACCCGGATAAGTTCAAGGAACCGGGTAAAGTGGTAAATTATGAGCCGACTATGGATCCAGAAACCTAGTTGAGCAGTTACGAGATGGCCATGTCGATTCGCAACGCGTCTGAAAATCTTCAAGCCAAGTTCATGTACTTAATGATGTCAGAGGGAGCAGCAAAGTTATGGTTCAACAACTTACCGGAAAAATCTATCAATTCGTGGGGCGAGCTGAAAGTTCCGTTCGTCAAGCACTTCCATGGGACGTGCAGGAAGTTATTCACAATCGATGATCTAGAACGATGCGTCCAGAAGAAGGGAGAATCGGCGCGTAGTTGGGTGCGCCGGGTTATGGAGATACTTCACTCATCCACGGATATTCAGCCAAAGGATGCGTTACAAGCTATGGCCAAGACATGCAAGTATACACCTTTAGTGCAAAAGCTAACTCGCATGAAATCTAGCCGGAATGCTTCAGAGGTTACAATGGGAGAGTTAATGGATGCATGCAACAAGCACGCTGCTACGGATACCACAGAAGAGGACGTTGATGACAAGAAACCAAAAGCGAACACGAGCAATAACGGAAGAACCGGCAATGGATCTGCGCCGGGTAATAATGGAGGAAACAATGGAAACAACCAGAATAAGCGCCCGTACGAGATAAATTCCGAGTTTGTCGGCAACACAGAAGCCGGGTTCGCAAGACCCAGAGCAGAAGGAAATTTCAACGGAGGAAACTTTAATGAAGGAAATTACCAAGGGCCGCCAAGGCCGGCTAACCATATAGAGGCCTTCAGGATGCCCTGTCCCCGCCATAGCAGGAACGGCAGGCCGGCCAATCATTCGGTGGAACAGTGCGTAGATTTGCAAAGATGGAAGAATGAGGAAATACAGAAAGCAATGCGAGGCGCAGGCCGGGGAGCAGGACCGGGTCCGGGTGGTAACCCGGGCAACGGCCTACCCCCAGCAGGAAACCCGGGAGTCGGTAATCCGGGTAACAATCAGGGAGGAGCTGGAGGTTTCCAGGCCAATCCCAAGCAATTGGGCCAGTACCACGTTCACACCACGGGAACATCAAACAAGGATAGAAAGATACTGAAAAAGGCAGTAAACTCGGTTTCCTCGGCTGTCCCGAGGTACCTAAGGTGGTCGGAGCAAGATGTAACATGGAGCAGAAGAGATCACCCAGAAAGGATAGAACACCCGGGAGTCCTAGAATTGGTAGTTGCGCCATAGGTTAATGGTTATGAGCTGAAAAAGGTCTTAATGGACGGTGGAAGCAGCATCAACATCTTGTATTGGGAAACTTTCTTGCGCATGGGCCTCAAGGAGTCTCAGCTACAGAAAAGTTCAACAGTTTTTCACGGGATTGTGCCGGGTCACTCGGCGTGCCCTGAGGGAAATATTACCTTGGAGGTTGCGTTTGGAGAGTCAAAGGATAATTTCCGGGTGGAGTGGCTCACATTCGATGTGGTAAAGTTGCGCAGCCCCTATCACGCGCTGTTTGGAAGGCCGGCTTACGCCAAGTTCATGGCCAGGCCGTGTTATGTATACCTACAGCTAAAAATTCCGGGTCCCAAGCAGACCATCACCATACATGGGAGCCGGGATATAGCGGCTGAGTGTGACGAAGGAGACGCGGCAATGTCGGAACAAGCTTGTAGAAAGGAGGAGCTCAAATACTATCGGTCTCAAGTAGACCCGGATGATAGGACAGCGTTAAAAAGGCCAAATACGGAGGATGAGAGAGCAAAATTCAAGGCAGCACAGGACACCAATATGGTGGCCTTTGTCGAAGGTGATCCCTCCAAGCAATTTGCTATAGGATCTAACCTGGACAATGAGCAGGAAAAAGCACTCGTGGAATTTATTCGTTCAAATCAAGATGTTTTTGCTTGGACGCCCAGCGATATGCAGGGTATTCCTACAGAGTTAGCGGAACATAGCTTGCACGTTGATCCCAAGTATAGGCCCGTGAAGCAGAGCGTGAGAAAAATGAATGAGGAAAGAAGAAGGGCTATAGGGGAAGAAATTGCTCGGCTATTGACAGCCGGCTTTATCATGGAGGTATTTCACCCGGATTGGTTGGCAAATCCGGTTCTAGTGATGAAAAAGAGCAACGAGTGGAGGATGTGTATAGATTATACGAGTCTCAACAAGCATTGCCCAAAGGATCCGTTTGCCCTTCCAAGGATAGATCAGATCATAGAAGCAGTGGCTGGAAGTGACCTATTATGTTTCCTGGATGTATATTCCGGGTATCATCAAATCAAGCTCAAGAAGGAAGACTGGGAGAAAACATCGTTCATAACCCCTTTTGGGGCCTTTTGTTACAAAACCATGAATTTTGGATTGAAGAACGCTGGCGCAACTTATCAGCGGTGCATTCAGAAGTGCTTCGAGGACCAAATTGGACGCAATGTTCATGCTTATGTGGATGATGTGGTGATCAAGACCAGGAAAGCGGAAACATTTATTGATGATCTAAAGGAAATGTTCAAGAACCTGAGAAGATATCAGATGAAGCTTAACCGTACAAAATGCGTGTTTGGAGTTCCAACAGGAAAATTACTCGGGTTCATCGTTTCCGAGAGGGGAATCGAGGCAAACCCGGAAAAAATCAAAGCTATCCAGAGTCTGAAAACGCCGGAAAACCTGAAGCATGTACAGAAGCTCACAGGGTGCGTGGCAGCATTGAGCCGGTTTATATCCAGACTCGGAGAAAAGGCAATACCCCTGTACCGGCTCTTGAGGAAATCGGATAAGTTTGTTTGGGACCAAGAGGCGGATGAGGCGTTCGAGGCACTAAAGAAGCAGTTATCTGAGGCACCAGTTGTAGCAGCCCCGGGTCCCAAAGAGCCCATGCTACTATACATTGCGGCCGGGCCCCGGGCGGTTAGCGCAGTGGTTGTCGTTGAGCGCAAAGAGGATGGGAAAGATCACCCGGTTCAAAGGCTAGTTTATTACGTCAGCGAGGTGTTATCAGAGGCAAAGCAGCGCTACCCACATTGGCAGAAGCTGGTTTTCGGGGTCTTCATGGCCAGCCGGAAATTGAAACCCTATTTTCAGGAAAACCCCATAACAGTGGTTAGCTCTATACCAATGTCAGATATCATCAGAAACTCGGACGCAACAGGTAGAATAGCCAATTGGGCCATCGAGATGGGAGATTATCATATCAACTACGAGCCCAGGTCAGCAATCAAGTCTCAACCTTTAGTTGATTTCATTAATGATTGGACTCACACTAGCATGCCCACAATGACACCAAGTTCCGAGTCTTGGGTAATGCACTTAGATGGTTCCAAGCAGTACGAGGGATCAGGAGCTGGAGTGGTACTCACATCACCTAAAGGAGATAAACTGAGCTACATGTTGCAAATTCACTTTGATTGCTCCAACAACGTGGCCGAGTATGAAGCATTATTACACGGATTAAGAATAGCTAAGGAGATGAACATCAGGCGAATACGATGCTATGGAGATTCGGATCTTGTGGTACAGCAGGTCTCAGGAACCTGGGATAGGAAGGATGCAACTATGGCAGCATATCGCAGAGAGGTGGACAGGGTTGCCGGGTGTTTTTCCGGGTATGAGGTGGAGCATATTGACAGGAGAAAGAACGAGGTAGCAGATGCACTCGCAAGACTCGGCTCGCGCAGAGAGCCGGTTCCACCCAATGTTTTCCTGGACGAGCTATGGCGGCCATCAGTAAAAACTGAGTTTGAGGAAGAGGTGGCTAACAAATACCCGGATGTGGAGCTCGTGGCCACAGTACGAGCTGTTCCCGAGTGGACAGAGCCGTTCCTGGCTTACCTATCAAGGGGCGAGTTACCACAGCAGGAAGTATTAGCAAGGCAAATCCTGAGGCGAGCAAAGGCCTATTCCATCATCAATGGGGAGCTATATAAGAGGAGTGCTGCAGGAGTATTCTTGCGCTGTGTAGCACCAGAGGAAGGCCGGCAGATCCTAAAAGAGATCCACGAAGGCGACTGCGGGCATCACGCATCCACAAGATCCCTCGTGGCCAAAGCATATAGGCACGGTTTCTTCTGGCTCACAGCCTTAGCAGACGCGGAACGCTTGGTGGCAAGGTGCGATGGATGTCAAAGGTACGCTCGCCAAATCCATGTGCCGGCTATGGAGTTGCAAACAATTCCTTTAACCTGGCCGTTTGCCGTTTGGGGTATGGACATGGTTGGCCCCTTTCACATGTCACCCTGCAAAAAGACACATCTCTTGGTGGCTATTGATAAATTTACCAAGTGGGTTGAAGTTATGCCAGTTACCAATTGTGAAGCGATTACGACAGTCAAGTTTTTGAAAAGGATCATCTATCGGTTTGGGTATCCTGACAGCATAATTACGGACAATGGAACCAACATGTCCTTAGGCGAGATGGAGAAATTCTGTGGGAACAATGGAATCCGGCTTGACATAGCTTCAGTAGCCCATCCACAAGCTAATGGACAAGTGGAAAGGGCAAATCAGGAGTTACTTCGTGGATTAAAACCACGGCTACGAGTCCCGTGCATCAGAGCGGCTGGCGCATGGGTTGAGGAGTTACCATCAGTGTTTTGGGGAATCAACACCACACCTAACAGATCTACTCAAATGACACCGTTCTTTATGGTTTATGCTGCAGAGGCAGTATTGCCGAGTGATATCATTCATGATTCGCCTCGAGTGTCGGCTTACGTCAAGGTGGAGAACGAGAAGACCCGGCAGGACGCCGTGGATATGTTAGAAGAACACAGGGAACAAGCTTTGGAAAGATCATCCATATATCAGCAGGACCTGAGGAGATATCATAGCCGGCGAGTCAAAACCCGGGTTTTCCAGGAAGGAGACCTGGTTCTGCGCCTCGTACAGTCAAAGGAAGGAAAGCACAAGTTATCTCCACCATGGGAAGGACCGTTCATCATAAGCCGGAATCTGCACAATGGATCGTATTACTTGGTAGATGCAAGGGAAGAGTCGGCTACTGTCAATGACACCGCTCATACAACTTCATCTATGCAAGAAAGAGAAAGACCATGGAACGTGGCTCAGCTGCGTCCCTACTACACCTAGAATAGACTAGATTCACAAGTGGAATTACACGATGTAACAGGCAGCAGGTTTCAGACGCACTCTTTTCCTATCCGGGGTATCTAAGGGGACTGGAAGGTTTTTAATGAGGCGTCTTGCTGACCTAACTTTTCTCATATCAATAAAGAGATGGTTAAGCAAAATATTCCTTTCTATGTGTTTTCTGTCAAGTTTTTATGTTTCTGTTAGTTTCTATTTTTCTTTTCCAGGTAAGTATTATTTATAGTTCTAGTTTTCTAGTAAATTGCATATATCTAGGTCTTGGGGGCTGATTGCTTGAATATCACAGTTGCAAACTCAAAGACCCGGCCACGATGCTATTAGGTTATAAGGGCCGATTACTTGTAATAAGTACGGCTGCAAGCTTATAACCGGACAATAGAGCCAAATTTTCTTGACTTTTCTTGCTTAAGCTCGATGTGACTCGCACTAAAGTGGCATGCTTTGCTAGCGTATGATTACAATCAGTCATGATGCCCAGTGGGACTTGCCTGACCCTGTCCTTGTACAGCTATAGCAACATTGATTATCCACCCGAAAGCCGGCTTATAGCAGAAGAAGGTCAAAAGGGTCATCTAAACCACAAGTTATGCAGAGTACAAGGTTAATAGCCGGAAACTCAAAGTATATTAAGCATAGCTTCAAACCTATGTGAATGACTCTAGGTTTTGGGCCTTAGCAGAAACAATTTGTTCTTTTAGAAAACTCCAAAACCCCAGACTCGGAAATTCGGACCTTGGGGACTTGGGAATTTGAAAAAAAGAAACAAATTATCTAGCTATTCAGCTCAAAAACCCAAAAATCCGAGTCTTGGGGACTTAGAAAAAGTCCACTTGTCAAAACCCATGAGACCCGGAAACCGAGTCTCGCAAAGGAACCATAACAAAAAGTTGGAAAACCAGGAATGAAAAAGATCAAAGTTAAGAAATATCAAATTCACGCAAAGGCCAGAAGGGCCATGAAAGATATTAAAGTTTTAAACGTATTACAAACCAGGATAGTAGTATCAAAAAGTGCACAGGCGCACTATCAAAAGAATAATTGTTTTAAAAGGCCCATTGGCCGAATGAAGCGTTTGAGACGGTAGCAGATAAAAGTTCACTCGGCCTCCTGGGTCGAGTCGTCAACCTTGTCCTTGGCAGTCGGGTCTTGGTCCTTGACTTGCTCTTCAGCGGTCTTTGCGGCAGCAGCATCCGGGTCAGCAGCAGTACCGGCACGCGCGGGAGGAGGAACAACCGGCGTAGAGGTTGTAGGCGCAGTATCGGCCTCAGCTTTCTTCTTCGCGGCCTCTTCCCTCAGCTGAGCAGCTTCCGCCTTCCACCGGGCTAGCATATCATAAGGCTTTGGAAGATCCGACTGAACTGGCTTATCCTCAGCATCATATGGTGGAACAATCAAACTGACATCCAGACAGTCGGCAATCAGGCTAGCCGAGTGACGAACCTCTTTCTGGATGGCCTTGTAGTTCTTGGCTGAAAACTTGGAGCCATCAGTGTTGAACTCTGGAAACTTGCCAACGAGCTTTTCCGGCTCAAGCTTGGGAAAGTATTCTTTAGCCAGCGCAAGCCCCCGGGTCATTCCAACCCGGCATGACGAGCGTTTCCAGTCTCGATCCACTCGGGGATGGTGGAGCACGCATCAAGCAGTGTGCTCAGACCACCACGCCCAGTACCCGGCCACTTCAAAGCTTGAAGAACCCATTTGGTGTCGGCACAGAGTTGCCGGATGGTGCTCTTTATGGTCTTCAGCTTCGCTATGTCATCCTCATCCGGAATCTCATCATCCGGCCCTGCAGGAAAAGAGAAAGATCCGAGTAAGGAATTCCGAGTGTTTATAAGAATGAAGAATCCGGGTTACGATTTAGTGAGTTGGAAAACATTACCAATCAAGGCACGGTGAGTATCGGCAATCTGGGCAGATAGCTTGTTCAGTTCATCCTCGGCAGCATGGGCTCTTTTCCTATACTTTCTCGCCAGCTTCCCCAATTTCTTGGCATCAGCTTCAACCGATTCACGCAGCTTCGTATCCACCTCGAGGAGTTTGTTGGTTTTAGCCAACACTTCCTCAGTGTGGGTTACGTATGCCTGCGTGGAAACATAAGGAAGTGTTAGTCGGACAAAAAAGGAATATCAGTCGGATATGCTATGAAAGTTCCAAGTAAATTATGCATAAGTTCACTCGGAACTTGGGGACTAGACAAATATAGGAGCAGTACTAGTTGAATTTACCTCGTGCTTGGCTATCAAGGCTTCTAGAATGCCTTGTTCGTCAGCTCTCAGGGTATGCAGAGCGTCCAGCATCTCAGCAAAGCTCATATCCTCAGGCTTTTTACAGGAAGAGCCGGCGGCCGGGTTACTGGGAGGTGGAGTCTTTTCCTTCCTCGGGGGGGGGGGGAGACCCGGGTTGCCTGGGTGTCAGGATGGGGATCACCCATCCTTGCGTCCACAACCTCGACGTCGTCATCCCCGGGTCCATCTGATGGAAGGGGAGACTCGGCCTCCTGCCTGGCCGGGTCTGTCAGCGGATCTCTTCCGTGGTCTTCTTCTTCTTCTTCAACGCCGCCAGTCGCGGCGTTCACATTGTCAATCGGATCCTCAGCTTCCCGATTATCCAGATCCATGTTGTCCGGGTCACTGACTGTAACCTGGACACTAAGGAAAGTAAAAGAAATGGTTAGTGCCAATGAGTGAATGATATTGAAAGAGCTAGTATACTGGATAACCAGAAATACAACTTACCCAGTGTTCACCACGAAGTCCGCCGGAAGCTCGTTGGAAGATCCGGATGAGGCTGATAAAGATTGAGAAAGTGAGACTCGGAGTTTTCCAGCTAGGGGGTGATTGAGAGAAGGATGTTTTCGAGGTGAATTGGGAGGATGAGATCGGGAAGTACCGGTGCGGCGAACTGGGGACGTAGGGATACCCGGGTTGAGGGGATCCTCACCCGGGGAGTTCCGGGTTACCCTGCGCTTGGCTGGAGGCGGGTCCTTCGAGTGTGGTGAATTGGATAATTGTTGATTAAGTTCACGCATATTAGCAAAAGAATACGGTTTTGAGGACATGGAGGAATATGGAACCTTGAATACAACCCCTCGGGGTTTCCTCTTGGCCCCGACCACAGCTTCCGGTTCTGCCTCGTCCTCGTCACTCTCGGTCTCCTCCGGGTCTTCCTTATCATCCTTGTCCTCCTTATCCTCCATCCCTGAAAGGCACAAATGCATAGTCGAAAAAAGAGAAAATATGGGAGAGCAAAGTAACAGAAGTTAAGGCGATTGAAACCCGGATGATACCTTCGTCGGTGTCAGCCAGCTCTTCTTCCTCTTCCGGGTTTTCGGAGGTAGGGGGAGTCTCGATGTTCCAAAAGGCATTATCTGCCTGAAATAAAGGTGTAGCAGGAAAGGTTAGTAATTGCATCAAGTAAGGATACAAGGACAAAGAATAAAGGGCCGGATCTTACCGCAGGAGCCGGGTTATCTCGGGTGTATGGCTCCAAACCGGCTATGTTCCGGATCACTTCAGCTTTCTCAGTCAGGAAACTTTTGATGATCTTATTTGTATCAGCAGCCTGATAGTTCCTCAGAGAGTAGCGGAGCGAATCCGTGACATGCCCGGAATACTCGGACATTAGCTTAGGCCGGATGGAGTTAGGCTGGATCCGGAAGTTCACCCAAGTTTTAACTAAATTGAGCCCAAGGAGACCTTGGGCGGAAAGGACAGCTAGTTTTGCTAAGTAGGGATGGATGGACTCCCTATCCGACTCAGAGGCGAAGGCGTTGAAAGTGTCGGAGAGATCTAGGAGGCCCTTCGAGAAACCCGGCAATCTCTTTTCGCCGGGTGGGGAGGTGTCCCGGCAATAGAAAAAGGATTTTTGCCAGTGTTTAACATGGGAGTTGAGGCTAAGAGTCGGCATCGGCGAATTTTTCCGCCTCTGGATCGATACACCGCCGCAAGCCAGAAGGGCCCCGTCACCGCTTTCGCGGCACGGTTTGCATTGGAACAATTCCAGGAAAAGAGAAAGGTTTGGGGGGATGCATAGATAAGATTCGCAAAGAACGATGAAATGGGTGATGTTTAACATAGAGTTGGGCCCTATGTCAAAGACTCGGAGGCCATAGTGGCTAAGAACTTCGCGGAAAAAAGAGTGACCCGGGGGACGAAATCCCCGGATCACGTGCTCAACGAAGCAGATTACCTCGTTTGAACCAGGGGTGGGCCGAGTCTCATCACCCGGAACTCGCCAGTGGATATCCTCCTGGGATGGAAGAACGCCCGATTCGGCGAGCTCGTCCAACTTGGCCTTGGTCACGGTGGACCTTGCCCAGTTGGCGGATATGGACTGAGTCGGCCTTGCCTTCACCGGCTTTTTCCCCTTGTTCTTGGGTGCCATGGGTGCAGTCTACAAAACAGGAGATAAAGTGTGCAAAGTGTAAGCAGCCAGAAAGACCCGGAAATTACAGGTTATCCGAGTATCAGTGAGCAATTACGAAAAATGGTTGTTCGTCCGGTTAACCAAAGGGTACCTAAAAGACCCGGAAATTGTGGATTATCCGAGTATCGAAGAACGATTACGGAGAATTTTAATAGATTGGATCTAAGCCTAGAAATCTACCGAGAAATTGGTGATCACGATTAATGGAGGTATATTCTTGGTCTAATTTACACACTAATTGGGGAGGAACGGAACATGGATTATTCGATCATTGCGGAACGAGAAAATCATCTGAATAGCAGATTGGATCTGACCTAGTTCAAGCGAGCTTGGAGGAAAAGTTCATGGCGGAAGAAGACTCACCGGCGGGGTTTGAAGGAGAGCACGGCAGCGGCAGATGCCACAGTCGCGGTGCCCCTCTGGATCTCCCGGTGTGCAGCTCGAGGGCGCGGCGGCGGCTCGCTTCCGGCTGCTTGTCACATCCCAATTTTGGAATACCTGTTAACACAGTTGTTTTGCTAATTGCTTGGCTAATAAACCTTGATTGTGTTTGTTTGTGTTTGTTTAAGTGCAACTAAACAAACTTAAAAAGGATAGCAAAGCAGTAAACTAAAAATATTCAACATATTGTTCCAATGACTTTGGCAATATTTTCTAAAGTGAATATTGAACAAATAGTTTTCCAAAACTATCTTAGGAATCCCATATTTGTTGAATATTATTTCCAAGACCTAAATTAAGAAAGAGGAAACACTTAATAAATTTCCCTAAAAAGATTATCAGAAAAAGAGGCATTCTTAAATGCTTCACCAAAATATTATCAAATGTTTTTCCAACCTTGCAAGATTAAAAACAAAGGTATTGGAGAGCATTGACTTGCTATCTCTAGTCACATAAATATTTTGGCAAAGGATTGATAAAGAAAAGCCTAGTGCTTTATTAAATAGAAATTCCAATATTTCTAGAAACAGAAAACTAAAACAAGTTACTATTGGAAACTTTCCTCAAATGATTTGAAATTCATACCATTGCTTCCTTATATCAAATAAGGAACACACACAAGAGTAGACCAAAAATTGAATCCATTAAAGTCCTGAAAACATGGTTTTTCTCCACAGCAACAATTGGGATTTTGAACAAGTTTGTTCTACAAACTTTTCCCAAATTCCATGAAATAAATACCACATGCTCTATATCATAAATGAGGATGAAAACCAAAAGGGCACAAGTTTTTGAATAATTTAAGTTGCCAAAAACCCCTGTTTTCTTGACAGCACCTTTTTGAAATTTGAACAAGTTTGTTCTATGAAGTAACTCAAAATGACTTGAATTTTCTAGCAAATAAGGAACACATCAATTAAGGAATGTGTGCCAAAAATTATCATTTTTGGAAGCTCCTAAGTAGTCTAATAAATTCAATGTCCATTTTTGTAAGAATTCAAATTTGAACAACTTTGAATTACCAAGTTTCTCCTATTGATCCAATTTTCATATATGTTGTGCACATTAACTAATTAGAATTTTGGGCAAAAGGATTTAAATTTATAACTTTGTTTGACTAGGGAAAACAACCTTTTTCAGAGAGTACAGGGACCTACTTGTAATTTTCCAGGGACTAATTTGTAAGCTGAGTCACGTTGTCATCTTCTTCTTCCTGTAGCTCACGTAGCAGGCATGGAGGCCCATGCTTCTTTGCTTCGATTGGAAGCAAACTAGATGATAAAAACCCCCCATGTGCATCCTACCTGCCCCCTCTCTCTCCCCCCCTCGAACACTCTCTCTCTCCTCTCAAAATATCTAACCCGAAACCCTAGCTATGGAGGTCGCCGTCGTTCCGGCCGATTCCGAGCTCGCCGCCGGCAGCCGTGGACGCCATCCTCTCCGCCGTGTCGTGGTTGCCCTAGGTGCCAGAGGAATCGTGGAGGAAAGCCGTGTGGAGCCCGCGCCGTCCGATTTCGTTTTCGGGGCCGACGAACTCCGGCGAGCCATCCCCGTCGCCCTGGGCTTCCTCCTCCTTCTCCGAGCGTCTCCTCGAGCTCATGGTGAGCAGGCGCTCCCCGCCGTACTCTTTCCCCTCTCCCTAACCCCCTTAATCGCCGTCGTGCCGCGCTCACCGTCCGGCCGCCGTGCGCCGTCGACGCCGACTGCCCTCCGGCCACTCCCTGGAAGCGAGGGTGCCCCCATTCGCTTCCCCACGACGATAGCTACGCGTATATGTCTTTTATTCGAGAAGTAGTGCACGGTTGCGCCGGAAAATTGCTCGCCGGAGATGGTTTCCCGCCGGCGTGACGTCGTGGTGACGCGACGCTTGCGTCACCGCCCTTGACCCGCGCGCTGCGAGTCAAACCTGCCAGTGGGTCCGCCATCTGCCCGCGTGGCCGCCACCGTGTCACCTGGCCCGCTGGTCAGTGGCACGGGCTAGATCTCCCCGCGGTAGAATAGATCTGGCCGGCCCAAGATACTGGATCTGGCCCAACAAGTGTATTTTTCCATTTTAATTTTACAGAGAAAGTGCATGGTTACTTTTGGCTCAAAAAGGCAACTTAAAATATGAATTTGGCCAAACCAAAATTCACAGATGTAAAGCAACTAAATCTAAACCACCTCCAACTTGTAGATCTACATTTCGATGAATAGATTTGAAATGAAAAATGATTTGGCAACAGCTACCAGAAACACCAAAATGAGCACCATTTTAATTTCACAACTCAGAATGAAGTGAGGCCAATTGCATTGGAAAGCCCTTGAAATTTCCTAACAGGAGCATTTAACCTCGTTTCCAAATTCATTGTATTTTTGAAATGGCATGCATTTTGGTAAAACACCAGAGAGCACTTTGGTGATTTTTATAAAATTATTAAAAATGATTTTTGATGCAAACTCAACTGGATGGTCTTTTATATGTTTAGGGCTATCCAAACCTAGAAGGGTTTAATTTTTAGAGCATCGTACAAAATTTGGTGGACAGATCTTTAAAATGCATGTTTCTGCCATTTTGGCATTTTAGTTAATTAATTTGTGTGATGATATTTTTGTGTTACAATATTGTTTTCTAGCATGTTTAAGATGTGTGAACTTGTTTTCTAAGTGTTACTTAGATATTTTAGCATGTTAGATTGTGTGGACTTGAGTTGAGAAGAAATAGAATTTTTGTTAATAGCATTTGATTATTCTCTAGTTAATATTTGCATAGCATTTTTGAGTGATGAATTCATGTGCAAAGCACTTGGATTTTTTGAGTGTATCCAGTACCATGTTGGTACTTAGTTTGTGTTGTTTTCACCTCTGCTATCTTGCATTGGAATTGGTAGAAAAGCACTATTAGCTTTGTCATGACTATGAGTTTTGTTATGGAAAAATTCCCTCAGGTGTGGAATTTTGACATAATCATTTGTGGTTTTGTGACCACATATTTTTGGGTTGTATCCATAGGTCCAGTAGCATTTTGATAAGTTTGTTATGAGTACTTGAACCCTAAAGTTTTCACTTGTGTGAAAACAATAACATGAGTAGCAGTGCCTTGCTTATTTAAGCACCCTATTATTTTCTGCTAGTATTGTTATTGCACTAGAAGCTTGTTTAGTATTTTGTTAAATTTTTAGCAAGTGGACCAGAGGCATTGTGACCTCTTAATGCTTTGATATGCTAGTGGAACACCCACTGGTTTCATTGCATTTTTGGTGGAAACATTATTTCCCCCACACTAGATGTGTTTCTTTCATATATGTTTTGAGTAGATCTTTAAATGCTTTTTAGGCTTATTGCTAGATTAATTCTCATGAAACTAGTACCATTTAGGTACTGTTATTTTGGTTATAGAACCTCTAGATACTTGGTGCTTGTGTTTGAAATAGATTTAAATAGAAATGCTTAAAGTCTAAATTTCATACTAGGATATTCATGTATGCTTTTTGTCTTGTTTTCCCCTAGGGAAAAATATGAATCTTTGGTATGGAAACCAGAGGATGGAATGTCCTTGTGGCATTATTATCTTAGGGTTTTCACCTCTGATAGGTTTCCTCTTAAGTAGCATAAAAGCATGAGTAACACTTGGATGACTAGGAATTAATCTACTCACATGTGTAGCATTTTAAGCATAGTTTTTCCTTGTTTCCTAGCTATGCTTTTTATGTTATTTTGTGGAATCCAGTAGCATTTATGGTACTGGTTAGAGGAGTATTTTGCCTCTGCTAGATTGCACACTTGTGCATAAAATTAACTAGTGTAGCCTACACTAGTCTAGTATTTTTCCTAAATTTTCTACTAGTATGAGTAGGAGTTTTTGGATGCTTGTTTGTTTGTTTTGAGCACTTTTATAAAAGTGACCAGAGGCTTATTAACCTCTTGGTGAGCATATTTGCTAGTGGAACACCCACTGGTATGTTTGCCTCATGGTGGAAAATAGGCTTGACTTGTTGTCATGAACCTTTTTCACCACTTGAGTATTTTAGCAAATTATGTGTGCTAGCCATAGAGATTGTTGTGGGAATTTTTAGACATCAAAATGTGTTTTATGTGACACCCTACTGTCTAGTAACATGTGCTCTTCCCCACTGGTCCATGGTGTTCTTAACTAAAAATCATTGAATTGGCCACACATAAACACTAGGAAAAAAGCGGACTTTTCAACTATAGTTTTTATGCCAATTTTTCTTAAGGGAAAAATTGAGAACTTGGGTGGTACTTCTTGATTGCTTGCTGTATGTATTACTTGTAGCCTTGTTTGTCTTGTTTGGTTCTGAATGTGTGTCCTTTATTCTCTTTTTACGGCGTTAGAAAACGAAGAGGAAGGAAGTGTCGGGAAGCTCTGTTTCAAGTTCCAGTCACTCCAACAACCAGGGACACAAAGAGATACCAGGCAAGCCATCCTGATGCTTGCTGATACAATACTTATCATTATCTATCATGCATGTTTTACCTCTGAAGTTTTACCAAAAACTTGATTATCAAAACTATTTTTGATGTGGAATTTACTACTATACTAAATTATAGGTTACTATCATGCCAGTAGTTAAACTTGGTAATACCAAGCCCATAAGCCACCATATGGTATTTAATGCCATCAAATATACTAGTCCCTAAGTGGACACCCTAAAATTGTGATTCTACAAAACAAAGGCTTTACGGAAAAACCCGGAGAAAAGGCGGATCCTTGTTCTCCGGAGGAATGTGGAAGTGGTCATTTTTGAGAAAGTGGTGTTTTCAAAAATGACACATAACCTAGTCTTCGCCGGACAACCTTTACCGTACTGCCACCCTACCCCAACATGGGCACGGGGCTTAACTTGAAGTTTGTTCTTATTAGTGTGTGCTATCTCACTTGCTATAAGGGGCGTCGTACCCTCGAACCGAATGTCGTCAAAACTCCCAATGTTGAGGCATATAAAGTGTGGGATTAATTTTCCCTCCGGTTGCATCGGTTGAGTCTCCTGTCATGGCGATGTGCGACATGGTGCCGAGGAGATTAAACTCAACTGAGAGATAGGCATATTCTAGCTTGAACATAGTGGATGGTTATGATCAGATACCTGATGTTTACATACTGTTGTTACAGTCCGTGATTGTTCACGGGAGGTGTACTGGATCTGGTGGATGTGTACACCTCTGCAGAGTATAACTTTTTCGAAGAAGCCGCGTCCTCGGATATGGACAGTTGAATGGCCATGTAGCTAGCATTGTGTCAATGTTTTCAAAAGGGAATTTTGGAAAGGAAGTATTGAACTTGTGAAGTTCGGAAAGGAATGGAAACTTATACCGTGGAGGTATCGTCGATGATGAAAAGCCAGATGATGTTATACAAAACAAAATGTTTTGCAAAGAAAACATTTTCTACTCTAAGCAAGAATTCTGGAAACTGATTCCAAGAAGTTTTGCAAAGAGAAAATATTCTTTAACAAAACTTTACAAAACCTCTTGTACATGTGATATCTACAAGAGAAATAAAACTATATATTATTTTTCTTCTGAAGTATCTTCTTCAACGAAGATACAGATAAACCTGACTGCAACTGTGGTGTCATCATACATGAACACCATTGATAGTGAACCATATTTATAGCCTACCTATTCCACCATATAAGCATACTTGCATGTTGGTAAGTGACATGATGGATGTCTTGCTGAGTACATTCAAATGTACTCATTATGGTTTCGCCCCTGGTATCTACTTATCAGATTTGGAGAAGGAGCCTCCAAAGGATATCTATGAAGAGAAGTACGGAGTTGACGGCTTTGCGAACTAGGATCGTCTCCGGGTCAGCAGCCTGTAGGTTAAGGCGTGACTTGGGCTCAACTACGTTGTGTTTTATTTGTCTTCCGCTGTGTTTGTTAAGTGCCTGCCCTTTTTGGCAGTTGTGATAGACTTGATCATGTGATCATTTGTGTAATACCTTTATGTATTCGTGTAATGGATGATGTATTTCTGTGTGCCAACTGTGTATGTTGTTCACGACTGATCTTTCTGGGATCGTGAATGTATGCATACGTAGGGTTTCAGACTGCCGGTCTGGGGTCCTTACAGAGTTGGTATCAGAGCCATCCTGACCTTAGGAGACCTTAGTTAGCATGGACGTCAGATAGGAAAGAAAAGTATTTTTGAGTAAAAACCCATTTACTATCTACATTATTTTTATCCAAGGGAATTTTAGTATATTTTCCCTCCTTTATATCTTTTCAAAAGATTCTAAATGCATATCAAGGGCGTCCTTGAACAGTGGTTCGAAGGGCGGGCCTTACAGAGTTGGCATCTCTCTCGGTTAAGAGTTTATTTCTTACTTGTTTGCAACTGCTCCGCTCTGTTTTTGAAACACCTCTCGTCTTTGAAGTTTTCTGTTCAGAAATAGTTGGGGTTTCAAAAACAAATTGTTGCATAGTCCGTAAAAAGGTTTATCAAAACTTTACTTCTATTATCTTGTTTCCATACAAAAACTTTTATACTTGCCGATGTCCCGAGAAGACCAAAATAATTGCCTAGCTCTACAGTGATGATGGTCAGAAGTAGATATAGTTCTTCAGCCACTTCTAGGATTTTGGATCATCCCCTGACGTAGCTCCAATGGAGCCTTGCTTGTGTGTTTTGGCTTGCTTATGTGTGTCCGTAGGACTTTGTGCTATTGTGTGGTGTAGAATTTTGGTTCATCTAGGCTTCTATATGTTTGCGGAGTACTCAAATTTTGCAGATTTGTGCTTGCCCCGCTCTTGTTTTTGAATCGCCTCGTGTTAAATTTTTGCAAGCAAAAATGTTTGTATAGCATTCAAAAACAAGAATTTGTTGCTTATACTTAGACTTGTTTTCGCTTCATAATGCGACCCGTCGTGAACCACCACCATTTCCCCACCATCAATGAAAACACCGTTGGGCCTATATAGAGGACCATCAAGCCACACGAGCTGATAGCGTTGCTACCAGTGATGCACTCCAACACATAAAGCTCCAACAACGACAACCTTTAAAGGAGAAAAGGCGTGAATAAACCAACCAATACTGACCAAAACCTCTGTGTTTTGTCTGTTTGCAAAGGACTCTTTTTACCCTGTTGGCTAAACGTTGCTTTTTCAAAGTTATATACCTCCCTCCTCTGGAGAAAGGTACAAAAAGAAGTTTTCACATGCCTTGATGCGCAACCCCCTAAAAAGCCAATCCAAAGAGCACAATTCAATATTCGACGTACGATGACGCTAGTCGTATCTTGTCAGACAAACATGATTAAATAGAAAGCTAACAAGACTAACATGCTTGGTCTAATCTTAGGTTGACACCTAACCAAATCATGCAAAGTACTGACAACTCTTTCTAAACCAAGGAATTAAGTGACTTACGACACCTTTTAATCTAGTTGGTAAAAAGGAGAAGTCACGAGAAAATAAGTTGATGACCTATTCGTTTACTAGTCAATAGGATATCATGTGTATCTAATTTGGAAAACCAAATCTTAATATACATTGTAGTTACTATGAGATTCATGATTTAGAAATTAAGTGAACGATGGAATGGGTATCATAAATCTAGGAACCAGCAGTTTTCCTGTTTTTGGTTCTTTGTGTGCTCTTGATTGAAATAAATTTGTGTCTTATTCAATCTTGCTTCCTAACTTATATGGAGTTATTAGGACTTGTAATTATGTTGTTCTATTACAATAAATCTACCCTAGAAAGTGTGTGCATGATTGAAAGCTCGAGAAAAAAATGAATAGCATTTGTTACCTTCTAGTTTATTATTTGGATTGTTGAGTGGGCAAATCCTTATAGATTTGTTGTACCTAGATTTTTGTTATGGTTATGATAGATCCAGTACCATTTTGGTACTGTTATTTATATGCTATTATCTTCATTAAATCGCATGTGATCTTATAGCAAAGCATGAGTGACAATTGCTATTTTTTCCAGTTTTTATTATTTGGAAATATTGTGAAAGCTAGATCTTTGTGTGAATGCTTTGATAAATTTTTGTGCTATGTATCTTTGAGCCAGTACCATTTAGGTACTGTTATTTTGATGCTTGTACCTATGTTAGCTTGCACGTCTTTTAATAAAACAGCATGTGTAAGAATTGCTATCAGTATGTACTAGTATTGCTTCACTAGATTAAATAGCATTATATTTTTATCTTGTATGCAAAGTTTTTCATGAGTAACCAGAGGTTTAGTACCTATTTTTACTTGGTATTAGTAGGCCATAGCCCACTGGTCCCATTGTATTTTGGCTTGAGGATGAAAAATCCCCAACCATACACATGTGTAAAAAAATAGCATGTTTCACTATGTGATTGATTTCTATTTTCCACCATGGAAAAAAAAAATAATTGTTTGTTTTCACTTATGCAAGTGAGAAGTTTATTTATTATTAGTAAATACTAATATGTTTAGGTGTGATCTTTTTGTTAGCATAATATTCCTTAGGGGTATCATGTTAAGAAATGTTTCACTATCGTGTGCTGAAATTAAATTGTTCGCAAATAAAATAAATTCCTCTTGATTGGTAGATTGTTTGTGAATGATTTTAAATTGAGTGTATGGATTTTTGAAAAGGTTTAGATAACTTTTCACTAATTGCATAGCTACTGGTTGTGTGAGTTATACCTTGCTTGTTTTCTAGTAATTGTTTAAGAAAAACATAAATTGCTAGAAGAAATTTCTGCATGTTTAATAGTTGTATCATGGGAATTGTTTTGATGTTTGTGCTTACTAACATGAGTAAGTTTTGTGTACTGTTATTTAGGTACACTTATATTCATGACTTGCTTGTTTAAGTTTAAACATCATAATAGCGTTGTTTGCTTCTCTAGAGTGAAACTAGTTTCACCACTAGAAAATGGTGATTTTTGCTCTAGTATTACCCTCTTGTTATTTTATAAGTATATGTGTTGATATAGCATGTTTAGGAAGTTATTACTTCTGTTATCATGCCATGAATTATTTAGTTGCATGTTCTATGGTTATAGGATATGATTATCTCTTATAGCGTGCTGGTGTAGATTTTTTCATACTAGTGTGTTATTTGTGCAGACTTTTTTATGCCTGTGTAATAGCAGTTTTATCTTGTGTAAAGATGGTATTTTAGAGTACCTTTATGATTGTATTCTTTGGTTTTTAGCTACTGGTTTTTTGCTAATTGTTCATGATTGATGGATTCCAAAACCTCTGATAAACAATAACCTAGTGAATAAATAGTCTATTCATCTATGGTGTTGTTTGCTTGCTTATTGGATTTTTGTTGAAATGTTTTACCTTAGCATGAGTTTATACTTGTGTTATGATTATTCTTAAGAGTATCTTATGAAAGTAAAACATTCAACTAAAATCATGAACACATTAAGTGATAGTTGCTTGTGGTGAGTAATACCCACTGCCATGGGTATTATTCTGTCTGTTTATTTTACCATAGCAACCTAACCTTTGCACCCACAAGCTATATTTTTTAGCTTATTATGTACAATGTTAGGTGAGTGGTACACCACTCCAGGTGTGGTATGCAAGATGTGGGATTTAGCTAGGAACTCATGTAAATAATTGACGGTACTTTTCCAGGTAGTTCTGCACTAAAAGGAACTAGTTGGCAGTAGTGACGTTATCAGAAATTTTTTTTAATTAGGTGGTTGAGTAAATTGATAGCTAGAGAAAATTTTAAACTAAATTTGCTAATTTAGGGATGTACCCCACCTCCCAAGAAAAGTCAAAGGGGGGAAGCACCTGCACTCCAACACTAACATTGTGTTTGTTGGCCCTCCCTTAGTCCTCGCTTGTGAATCTCGGGGACGAGATTCTTTTTAAGGGGGGAAGACCTGTCACATCCCAATTTTGGAATACCTGTTAACACAGTTGTTTTGCTAATTGCTTGGCTAATAAACCTTGATTGTGTTTGTTTGTGTTTGTTTAAGTGCAACTAAACAAACTTAAAAAGGATAGCAAAGCAGTAAACTAAAAATATTCAACATATTGTTCCAATGACTTTGGCAATATTTTCTAAAGTGAATATTGAACAAATAGTTTTCCAAAACTATCTTAGGAATCCCATATTTGTTGAATATTATTTCCAAGACCTAAATTAAGAAAGAGGAAACACTTAATAAATTTCCCTAAAAAGATTATCAGAAAAAGAGGCATTCTTAAATGCTTCACCAAAATATTATCAAATGTTTTTCCAACCTTGCAAGATTAAAAACAAAGGTATTGGAGAGCATTGACTTGCTATCTCTAGTCACATAAATATTTTGGCAAAGGATTGATAAAGAAAAGCCTAGTGCTTTATTAAATAGAAATTCCAATATTTCTAGAAACAGAAAACTAAAACAAGTTACTATTGGAAACTTTCCTCAAATGATTTGAAATTCATACCATTGCTTCCTTATATCAAATAAGGAACACACACAAGAGTAGACCAAAAATTGAATCCATTAAAGTCCTGAAAACATGGTTTTTCTCCACAGCAACAATTGGGATTTTGAACAAGTTTGTTCTACAAACTTTTCCCAAATGCCATGAAATAAATACCACATGCTCTATATCATAAATGAGGATGAAAACCAAAAGGGCACAAGTTTTTGAATAATTTAAGTTGCCAAAAACCCCTGTTTTCTTGACAGCACCTTTTTGAAATTTGAACAAGTTTGTTCTATGAAGTAACTCAAAATGACTTGAATTTTCTAGCAAATAAGGAACACATCAATTAAGGAATGTGTGCCAAAAATTATCATTTTTGGAAGCTCCTAAGTAGTCTAATAAATTCAATGTCCATTTTTGTAAGAATTCAAATTTGAACAACTTTGAATTACCAAGTTTCTCCTATTGATCCAATTTTCATATATGTTGTGCACATTAACTAATTAGAATTTTGGGCAAAAGGATTTAAATTTATAACTTTGTTTGACTAGGGAAAACAACCTTTTTCAGAGAGTACAGGGACCTACTTGTAATTTTCCAGGGACTAATTTGTAAGCTGAGTCACGTTGTCATCTTCTTCTTCCTGTAGCTCACGTAGCAGGCATGGAGGCCCATGCTTCTTTGCTTCGATTGGAAGCAAACTAGATGATAAAAACCCCCCATGTGCATCCTACCTGCCCCCTCTCTCTCCCCCCCTCGAACACTCTCTCTCTCCTCTCAAAATATCTAACCCGAAACCCTAGCTATGGAGGTCGCCGTCGTTCCGGCCGATTCCGAGCTCGCCGCCGGCAGCCGTGGACGCCATCCTCTCCGCCGTGTCGTGGTTGCCCTAGGTGCCAGAGGAATCGTGGAGGAAAGCCGTGTGGAGCCCGCGCCGTCCGATTTCGTTTTCGGGGCCGACGAACTCCGGCGAGCCATCCCCGTCGCCCTGGGCTTCCTCCTCCTTCTCCGAGCGTCTCCTCGAGCTCATGGTGAGCAGGCTCTCCCCGCCGTACTCTTTCCCCTCTCCCTAACCCCCTTAATCGCCGTCGTGCCGCGCTCACCGTCCGGCCGCCGTGCGCCGTCGACGCCGACTGCCCTCCGGCCACTCCCTGGAAGCGAGGGTGCCCCCATTCGCTTCCCCACGACGATAGCTACGCGTATATGTCTTTTATTCGAGAAGTAGTGCACGGTTGCGCCGGAAAATTGCTCGCCGGAGATGGTTTCCCGCCGGCGTGACGTCGTGGTGACGCGACGCTTGCGTCACCGCCCTTGACCCGCGCGCTGCGAGTCAAACCTGCCAGTGGGTCCGCCATCTGCCCGCGTGGCCGCCACCGTGTCACCTGGCCCGCTGGTCAGTGGCACGGGCTAGATCTCCCCGCGGTAGAATAGATCTGGCCGGCCCAAGATACTGGATCTGGCCCAACAAGTGTATTTTTCCATTTTAATTTTACAGAGAAAGTGCATGGTTACTTTTGGCTCAAAAAGGCAACTTAAAATATGAATTTGGCCAAACCAAAATTCACAGATGTAAAGCAACTAAATCTAAACCACCTCCAACTTGTAGATCTACATTTGGATGAATAGATTTGAAATGAAAAATGATTTGGCAACAGCTACCAGAAACACCAAAATGAGCACCATTTTAATTTCACAACTCAGAATTAAGTGAGGCCAATTGCATTGGAAAGCCCTTGAAATTTCCTAACAGGAGCATTTAACCTCGTTTCCAAATTCATTGTATTTTTGAAATGGCATGCATTTTGGTAAAACACCAGAGAGCACTTTGGTGATTTTTATAAAATTATTAAAAATGATTTTTGATGCAAACTCAACTGGATGGTCTTGTATATGTTTAGGGCTATCCAAACCTAGAAGGGTTTAATTTTTAGAGCATCCTACAAAATTTGGTGGACAGATCTTTAAAATGCATGTTTCTGCCATTTTGGCATTTTAGTTAATTAATTTGTGTGATGATATTTTTGTGTTACAATATTGTTTTCTAGCATGTTTAAGATGTGTGAACTTGTTTTCTAAGTGTTACTTAGATATTTTAGCATGTTAGATTGTGTGGACTTGAGTTGAGAAGAAATAGAATTTTTGTTAATAGCATTTGATTATTCTCTAGTTAATATTTGCATAGCATTTTTGAGTGATGAATTCATGTGCAAAGCACTTGGATTTTTTGAGTGTATCCAGTACCATGTTGGTACTTAGTTTGTGTTGTTTTCACCTCTGCTATCTTGCATTGGAATTGGTAGAAAAGCACTATTAGCTTTGTCATGACTATGAGTTTTGTTATGGAAAAATTCCCTCAGGTGTGGAATTTTGACATAATCATTTGTGGTTTTGTGACCACATATTTTTGGGTTGTATCCATAGGTCCAGTAGCATTTTGATAAGTTTGTTATGAGTACTTGACCCCTAAAGTTTTCACTTGTGTGAAAACAATAACATGAGTAGCAGTGCCTTGCTTATTTAAGCACCCTATTATTTTCTGCTAGTATTGTTATTGCACTAGAAGCTTGTTTAGTATTTTGTTAAATTTTTAGCAAGTGGACCAGAGGCATTGTGACCTCTTAATGCTTTGATATGCTAGTGGAACACCCACTGGTTTCATTGCATTTTTGGTGGAAACATTATTTCCCCCACACTAGATGTGTTTCTTTCATATATGTTTTGAGTAGATCTTTAAATGCTTTTTAGGCTTATTGCTAGATTAATTCTCATGAAACTAGTACCATTTAGGTACTGTTATTTTGGTTATAGAACCTCTAGATACTTGGTGCTTGTGTTTGAAATAGATTTAAATAGAAATGCTTAAAGTCTAAATTTCATACTAGGATATTCATGTATGCTTTTTGTCTTGTTTTCCCCTAGGGAAAAATATGAATCTTTGGTATGGAAACCAGAGGATGGAATGTACTTGTGGCATTATTATCTTAGGGTTTTCACCTCTGATAGGTTTCCTCTTAAGTAGCATAAAAGCATGAGTAACACTTGGATGACTAGGAATTAATCTACTCACATGTGTAGCATTTTAAGCATAGTTTTTCCTTGTTTCCTAGCTATGCTTTTTATGTTATTTTGTGGAATCCAGTAGCATTTATGGTACTGGTTAGAGGAGTATTTTGCCTCTGCTAGCTTGCACACTTGTGCATAAAATTAACTAGTGTAGCCTACACTAGTCTAATATTTTTCCTAAATTTTCTACTGGTATGAGTAGGAGTTTTTGGATGCTTGTTTGTTTGTTTTGAGCACTTTTATAAAAGTGACCAGAGGCTTATTAACCTCTTGGTGAGCATATTTGCTAGTGGAACACCCACTGGTATGTTTGCCTCATGGTGGAAAATAGGCTTGACTTGTTGTCATGAACCTTTTTCACCACTTGAGTATTTTAGCAAATTATGTGTGCTAGCCATAGAGATTGTTGTGGGAATTTTTAGACATCAAAATGTGTTTTATGTGACACCCTACTGTCTAGTAACATGTGCTCTACCCCACTGGTCCATGGTGTTCTTAACTAAAAATCATTGAATTGGCCACACATAAACACTAGGAAAAAAGCGGACTTTTCAACTATAGTTTTTATGCCAATTTTTCTTAAGGGAAAAATTGAGAACTTGGGTGGTACTTCTTGATTGCTTGCTGTATGTATTACTTGTAGCCTTGTTTGTCTTGTTTGGTTCTGAATGTGTGTCCTTTATTCTCTTTTTACGGCGTTAGAAAACGAAGAGGAAGGAAGTGTCGGGAAGCTCTGTTTCAAGTTCCAGTCACTCCAACAACCAGGGACACAAAGAGATACCAGGCAAGCCATCCTGATGCTTGCTGATACAATACTTATCATTATCTATCATGCATGTTTTACCTCTGAAGTTTTACCAAAAACTTGATTATCAAAACTATTTTTGATGTGGAATTTACTACTATACTATATTATAGGTTACTATCATGCCAGTAGTTAAACTTGGTAATACCAAGCCCATAAGCCACCATATGGTATTTAATGCCATCAAATATACTAGTCCCTAAGTGGACACCCTAAAATTGTGATTCTACAAAACAAAGGCTTTACGGAAAAACCCGGAGAAAAGGCGGATCCTTGTTCTCCGGAGGAATGTGGAAGTGGTCATTTTTGAGAAAGTGGTGTTTTCAAAAATGACACATAACCTAGTCTTCGCCGGACAACCTTTACCGTACTGCCACCCTACCCCAACATGGGCACGGGGCTTAACTTGAAGTTTGTTCTTATTAGTGTGTGCTATCTCACTTGCTATAAGGGGCGTCGTACCCTCGAACCGAATGTCGTCAAAACTCCCAATGTTGAGGCATATAAAGTGTGGGATTAATTTTCCCTCCGGTTGCATCGGTTGAGTCTCCTGTCATGGCGATGTGCGACATGGTGCCGAGGAGATTAAACTCAACTGAGAGATAGGCATATTCTAGCTTGAACATAGTGGATGGTTATGATCAGATACCTGATGTTTACATACTGTTGTTACAGTCCGTGATTGTTCACGGGAGGTGTACTGGATCTGGTGGATGTGTACACCTCTGCAGAGTATAACTTTTTCGAAGAAGCCGCGTCCTCGGATATGGACAGTTGAATGGCCATGTAGCTAGCATTGTGTCAATGTTTTCAAAAGGGAATTTTGGAAAGGAAGTATTGAACTTGTGAAGTTCGGAAAGGAATGGAAACTTATACCGTGGAGGTATCGTCGATGATGAAAAGCCAGATGATGTTATACAAAACAAAATGTTTTGCAAAGAAAACATTTTCTACTCTAAGCAAGAATTCTGGAAACTGATTCCAAGAAGTTTTGCAAAGAGAAAATATTCTTTAACAAAACTTTACAAAACCTCTTGTACATGTGATATCTACAAGAGAAATAAAACTATATATTATTTTTCTTCTGAAGTATCTTCTTCAACGAAGATACAGATAAACCTGACTGCAACTGTGGTGTCATCATACATGAACACCATTGATAGTGAACCATATTTATAGCCTACCTATTCCACCATATAAGCATACTTGCATGTTGGTAAGTGACATGATGGATGTCTTGCTGAGTACATTCAAATGTACTCATTATGGTTTCGCCCCTGGTATCTACTTATCAGATTTGGAGAAGGAGCCTCCAAAGGATATCTATGAAGAGAAGTACGGAGTTGACGGCTTTGCGAACTAGGATCGTCTCCGGGTCAGCAGCCTGTAGGTTAAGGCGTGACTTGGGCTCAACTACGTTGTGTTTTATTTGTCTTCCGCTGTGTTTGTTAAGTGCCTGCCCTTTTTGGCAGTTGTGATAGACTTGATCATGTGATCATTTGTGTAATACCTTTATGTATTCGTGTAATGGATGATGTATTTCTGTGTGCCAACTGTGTATGTTGTTCACGACTGATCTTTCTGGGATCGTGAATGTATGCATACGTAGGGTTTCAGACTGCCGGTCTGGGGTCCTTACACTGCTCCTCCGTGGGCTCCGTGGCGGCGCGGCTGTGAGCTTGAGCAGGATGCGCCGGAGGAGGTTGAGGATGAAGGAGCTAAGGAAGATGGGGGAAATGGGCCTGCTGTTTTAGGGTTACCCCTTAGGCGCGTATTTATAAGTGCGAGTGGGGAAACCTAGACTAGCGAGCGGGAGCCAAAAATTTCGGGGGAAGGGATACCCTCCCGGATTTTTTGGGATAAGCAGTTAAGTGCACGTGCGGGATATCCGGAAAAGATCGGAGTAAATCGTTTCCGTGATATCCGGACTAATTAGCGAACAAAGTGAGCCGGGTCTTCTGTGTTTTCCTCGGAGTGTTGACCCGAGAAAATGAAGATGGACTCGAAGAAAGTCGGGTTGTTATATGGACCACCTGAGGAGTTAGGCCTAGTTGTGTATCAAAGCAACCTAACCCGGCCTTTTATGAACTTGTATGTTTGTTATTTTTGCAGGGAATAGCATGTGCTTCAAGGAGGATCTCGTGAAGCCCAAGCTATTCTGGGGACTACTGATGGTGGGATGATAACCCGGTAGGCTAACGCTAAGGTGTAATTCGGCCCAAAGGGAGCTGCGCAAGACCCGGCTTAGGGAAAAGGAGTTTCTAGAAGGCCCAAGAGTGTAGGCCTCGTAACCCGGATTGCGGGTTTTGATAAGGAAACTTAGGGTTTGTAAGCAGTGCCCAGGTAGGACTCCGAGAATGCCTTGGACCGGAAGCCAGGGGGTCCGGATATTATATAAGCCGGCTCCTAGGGTTAGATTAGACACACACGAGATTGACTAGCTATTCGAGTACCCCTTGTAATACCAGAGTTGAGATGATAAGATCTAGATCGGAGACTCGGCGACTTGATTGCCGGCTGCCTGATCGTTTCATCCCCATGATTTCTCCTGAGCAAAACCCTCTCCCAAACACCAGAGTCGATTTACCCCAAGATAAGTTACCCCTTGTAACGTCTGTCGTGATTATCCCACGACAAACTGTGCACTCGATCTTGATGAGATCGTCGAGCATTTTACCTAGTGTTGTGTACAACCACATTGGTTCTGCATCTTCCTTGGTAAAATGTTAAATCATATCATTAATTTTGTTATGTGCTTATTAGAATGATGCTACTTTTCTTGTTTTCCATTGCTAAACTTCTGTGCTTGATACATGTGCCAATGCTTAAACTGTGCACTCGATCTTGTTGAGATCATCAAGCATTTTACCTAGCGTTGTGTACAACCACATTGGTTCTGCATCTTCCTTGGTAAAATGTTCCACGATCTCATTAATTTTGTTTTGTGCTTATTAGTATGAGGCTACTTTTCTTCTTTTCCATTGCTAAACATCTGTGCTTTATACGTGTGGCAATGATTAAACTGTGCACTCGATCTTGTTTAGATCATCGAGCATTTTATCTAGTGTTGTGTACGACCATATTGGTTCTGCATCTTCCTTGGTAAAATGTTCTACGAACTCATTGATTTTGTTTTGTGCTTATTAGTATGAGGCTACTTTTCTTGTTTTCCATTGCTAAACATCTGTGCTTGATACATGTGCCAATGATTAAACTGTGCACTCAGATATTGTTGAGATCATCGAGCATTTTACCTAGCATTGTGTACAACCATATTGCTTCTGCATCTTCCTTAGTAAAATGTTCCACGGTCTCATTAATTTTGTTTTGTGCTTATTAGTATGAGGACACTTTTCTTGTTTTCCATTGCTAAACATTTATGCTTTATACGTGTGCCAATGATTAAACTATGCACTTGATCTTGTTGAGATCATCGAGCATTTTACCTAGTGTTGTGTACAACCACATTGGTTTTGCATCTTCCTTGGTAGAATGTTCTACGATCTCATTAATTTTTTTTGTGCTTATTAGTATGAGGCTACTTTTCTTGTTTTCTATTGCTAAACTTATATGCTTGATACATGTGCCAATGATTAAAGTGTGCACTCGATCTTGATGAGATCATCGAGCATTTACCTAGTGTTGTGTACAGCCACATTGGTTCTGCATCTTTCTTGGTACATGTTCGATGATCTCATTAATTTTGTTTTTTTCTTATTAGTATGAGGCTGCTTTTCTTGCTTTCCATTGCTAAACATTTGTTCTTTATACGTGTGCCAATGATTAAATTGTCTCTGCCAATGATTAATATGCACCAATATGTCTAGCAGTTTGGCTACTATAGCAAATAGCATGCAGAACAAGTTGAGTTGTGCCTCATTTTACTATAGTAGGTAAATCTGTCATAATTATTGCGTGTCATTTGTATGTACCATGGTTGGCAATGAGGCTCACTATTACACTTTATTTGTTTTGTTGCATGTGCCGATGATTAGACTGTGCTGATGGTTGGCCTTGTAGTTGATGATGTGCTAAACATGTATGATGCCTTTTTTTGTAGGGTTTGCGCACATGTGGTTGTGGCTTCGGAATAGATGGATCAATGGGAAAAGTGATGTGGAACCTGTGCATGTTCCTTTGGTATGGATTGAGGACGCTGAAAAGTGATGTGGAACCTGTGGATGTGCCTTTGGAATGGATTGGTGACTAGAAGAAGTGACGTGGAACCTGTGGATGTGCCTTTGGAATGGATGGATCAGTAGGAAAAGTGACGTGAACCGTATCGATGAGAAACCATTTAGTTTATGATGTGCACCTGTTTAGATGCTGAGGTGCACCTGTTGCGATGTGAACCCTATCGATGACATGAAACTATTTAGTTAATGATGTGAGCCTGTTGTGATGATGACGGGTAACCTTTGTGATGCTGGTATGAACTGGTGTTAATTTTAGTTATTATAAATCTCCTTGTTGTCTCTCTTCTAAGTACGAATGTTAATCATTGATTGTGGTGACTTGTGATTTGTTTCAGAAAATAGGCGTGTTATTTTTGTGATGATTTGGAAGATTATGTGAATTCTTATATTTGGAGGAAATGGCATATTATCCAACAAAAAGGTCAGACTAGACTGACAGCTGGGCCCGTGAAAAAAAAGGTTAGGAACAACCGCGAGAGAGCGCGGTCGTTGCCGGTCAAAGCAATCAAACATGGCAAGATGTGTGGGTCCGATGAAAATTCGCGACGTTCTACGTGACCAAGCCAGTTTCGTCGAATGCAACTGGGCTCTTAGTGGGCTACTCGGCTGGAGACGAAAATCCGCGACGTAAAAGTAGCAAAAAGTCAGGCAAAACTAGTCTGCGATGGACCAGACCAATACGTCGAGAGAAAACTCCACTTTTCAGCCATCCGCGACGGAAACACGCGACGTTATCAAAACATTCCGCTCAAAACGTTCCGGATCACACGGAATTTGGTAGTGATAATGATCTTTCTTAGTGACTTTGTTAACCTTCCTAAAATCAATGCACATCCTATAACCAACTAGTACTCTTTGAGGAATAGGTTCATTATTTTCATTTGGCACAACAGTCATCACTCATTTCTTAAGAACACAATCCACAAGACTAACCCATCTACTATCAGCAATAGGATAAATAATGCCAGCATCAAGGAGTTTCAATACCTCATTTCTTACCACATCCTTCATTTTAGGATTTAAACGGCGTTGATGTTCCACAACTGGCTT
Organism: Alopecurus myosuroides; assembly: GCA_028641055.1. NCBI lineage: Eukaryota > Viridiplantae > Streptophyta > Magnoliopsida > Poales > Poaceae > Alopecurus > Alopecurus myosuroides. Next base: position 52,620,026 of record CM054057.1, read on the forward strand.
TGCATTAGGCTCAATATTAATAGCATGCTGAAAAATAGTAGAAGAAATCCCTTTCAAATCATCAAGAGTATAACCAATAGCACCTATATGTTTCTTCAATATCCCCAATAATCTCTCCTCTTCTTTATCAGAAAGTTGAGAACTAATAATAACAGGATATAATTTCTTATCATCAATATGAGCATATTTAAGATTATCAGGCAAAGGCTATAAATCAAAAACAGGATCTTCCTTGGGTGGTAATGTTGTACCCAAGTCTTCCACAGGTAAATTATGTTTCAGCGTTGCTGGCTGATGTAAGAAAATCTCATCAATTTCATTCCTTTCTTCCATGAAGACATCACTTTCGTGGTCTTCCATGCATTGCTGCGAAGGATTGTTAGGAGCAAGAGCAATAGCTGCCAATTGTTCAACTCTATAATTCTCATTAGGCAATTCAGCTTCATAAGGAGTTTTAGTAAATTTGGAGATATTAAATTCATAAGATTCTCCATCAAACTTTGTATGGATTTTCTCCTTTTTACAATCTATAACAGCACCACAAGTATTCAAGAAAGGTCTACCAAATATGATAAGACAATTATCACTAGCAGAAGTTCCTAGTACGAGAAAATCAGCAAGATATTTAGTTTTACCACATAAGACCTCCACATCTCTAACAATACCAGTCGGAGAAATAGTTTCCCTATTAGAAATTTGAATAATCACATCAATGTCTTCAAGTTCAAAAGAACCAATTTCATGCATGGTTTCTTTATAAAGCTCATAAGGAATAGCACTAGAACTAGCACCAATATACCATAAATCATAATAGCAATGATCACCTATCCTAACAGATAGCACAGGAACACTAGGTTTCCTAGATTTACTAGGATGAGAGACAGTATTAGAAGCATCTTCACAAAATATAATGTGTCCCTCTTCTACATTTTCAGAAACAAGATCCTTAACTATGGCTACTGTAGGACCTACAGTTATTTATTCCTCAGGTTCTACAAGTTTCCTTACACTTTTATTAATCACACTAGCTAACATAGAGTGTTCTTTTACCTTAGCAGGGAAAGGCATTTTCTCAATATAAGGTTCAGGCACAATAGAGTCAACAGTATGAACTTCTATATCTCTAGAAGGAACACAATTAATAGTATCTTTATAAGGTGCATGGTACTTATCCCATTCCTTTTTAGGAATATCAATTTAAGAAGCAAAAGCCTTATATAACTTTGCAACAACTTGAGAATCAAGACCATAAACAACACTAACATTATGAAAATCCTCAGATGACATAAAAGTTTTAATGCATTCATAGTCATAATTTATACCTGACTTTTTACCTCTGTCATTCTCCAATGCTTCAGTGTTTTCTTGAATATGGTCAAGAAGATCCCATTTAGCTTCATCCTTCATACGTGTAAATGATCTAGAAGAAGAAGCATCCGGATTTTCAATACGGTTAAACTCCTATGGTTTTTATGACCCTTCTGGTTATCAATTTGATATGCACTTTTTCGACCTTGTCTTGGCATAACTTTTGCTTGTATACGTTCTTTGCGATAAATATTGATTCTTGGTTTTGGGATGGTGGAAAATTTCTTCCAAGTCCCCAAGATCCGGGTTTGGGTCTTGGGCTTTTTGGCTTAAGAAAACTTTTTGCTTTCTCAAGTCCCCAAGTCCCCAAGACCCGACTTTTGGGTCTTGAGTTTGTTGACCTAGGAAAACTTTGCTTTCGTAAGTCCCCGCCATATTTATACGCTTTGAAGTTATGCTTGATATATTATGAGTTTCCGGCTGACACATTTACTCTGCATGACTTATGGTTTGGATGACCCTTTTGACTCTCTTTGTTGTAAGCCGGCTTTCGCGTGGATACTCAATGCTGCTATAATTCTATAGAAACAGGGTCAGGCAAGTCCCAATGGGCATCATGACTGATTGAATTCATAGGTTAGCAAAAACATGCCACTTTGTTGCGAGTCACATCAAGCTTAAACGAGAAAGACCAAGAAAAGTTTGGCTCTATTGTCCAAGTTATGAGATTGCAACTGTACTTATTGCAAGTAATCAGTCCTCACAACTCAATGGCATCATGGCCGAGTCTTTAGGTTGTATCTGTTCTATTCAAGCAATCAGCCCCCAAGACCTAGATATATACGTTATGTAACAGCCGGCTTTCAACTTTACCGGCTTACAGATAACTTAAAATATAAGTAATAGGTATGCAAATTTAAAGCTCAATAATCTATGTTTTCTTATAACTTGATAATTTAAACTGAACATAATATGCTTACCTGACATAGAACATGTTCAAACATAGGAAGACATGCAAAAAGCTGATAAAAAATGTAGGAAACACAAGGACTGTCATGATTTAACCATCTCTTTATGAATATGAAAAGGTTGGGTCAGCAGGCCGCCTCATTAAAAAACCTCCAGTTCCCCTTAGGTACCCTGGATAGGAAAAGAGTGCGTCTGAAACCTGCTGCCCGTTACATCATGCAATATAACCTGCAAACCGAGTCTATACTAAGTGTAGTAGGGACGCAGCTGAGCCACGTTCCATGGTCGTTCACGTTCTTGCATAGATGCGGTAGAACGAGCAGTATCGTTCGCGCAATCCGACTCTTCCCTTGCATCCACCAGGTAATATGATCCATTATGCAGATTCCGTCTTATAATGAACAGACCCTCCCATGGGGGAGATAGCTTGTGTTTTCCCTCCTTGGATTGTACCAGTCGTAGCACCAGATCTCCTTCTTGGAAAGCGCGGGTTTTGACCCAGCGACTGTGGTACCGCCGTAAGTCCTGCTGATATATGGCGGATCACTCCAATGCTTGCTCCCTGTGTTCCTCAACATATCCACAGCGTCTTGCCGGGTCTTCTCGTTTTCCACCTCAACGTAAGCCGCCACTCGTGCCGAGTCGTGGATGATTTCACTCGGCAGGACTGCCTCTGCACCATAAACCATAAAAATGGGGTCATTTGAGTAGACCTGTTAGGTGTGGTATTAATTCCCCAAACCACAGACGGTAATTCCTCGACCCATGCTCCAGCAGCTCGGAGACACGGGACTCGTAATTGGGGTTTCAATCCATGAAGTAACTCCTGGTTTGCCCTCTCCACCTATCCATTAGCTTGCGGATGGGCCATTGAGGCTACATCAAGGCGGATGCCATTGTTTCCACAGAACTTTTCCATCTCTCCTAAGGACATATTGGTTCCATTGTCTGTGATTATGCTGTGGGGGTATCCAAATCGATATATGATCCTCTTTAAGAATTTCACAGCTGTGGCCGATTCACAGTTTGTAACAGGCATAACCTCAACCCACTTTGTGAACTTGTCGATAGCCACCAGTAGGTGAGTCTTTTTTCATGGGGACATGTGGAAGGGGCCTACCATGTCCATACCCCAGACAGCAAACGGCCAGGTCAATGGGATTGTCCGTAACTCCATAGCCGGCACATGTATTTGCTGGGCGTACCTTTGACATCCATCACACCTTGCTACCAAGCGTTCCGCGTCGGCTAACGCCGTAAGCCAAAAGAAGCCGTGCCGGTATGCCTTAGCCACAAGGGATCTTGTGGAGGCATGGTGTCCACAATCACCTTCATGAATTTACTTTAGTATTTGACGGCCTTCTTCTGGGGCTACGCAGCGTAGAAAGACACCCGTAGTACTTCTCTTATAGATCTCACCATTAATAATAGAATACCCCTTTGCCCATCTCTGGATCTCCCGAGCTAGAACTTCCTGTTGTGGTAACTCACCTCGCAACAAGAACGCCAAGAACGGCTCAGTCCACTCCGGTATAGCGCGCACCACGGCCACAAACTCCAAATCCGGGTCTTGGTGAGCAAGTTCCTCCTCTGACTCGGTTTTGACAGAGGGTCGCCATAACTCGTCCAGAAAGACATTGGGCAGAAATGGCTCACGGCGAGAACCGAGTCTCGAGAGTGCGTCTGCGGCCTCATCCTTTCTCCTATCAATGTGCTCCACTTGATACCCGAAAAAGACCCGGCTACCCTGTCCACCTCTCTGCGGTATACTGCCATTGTTGCATCCTTTCTGTCCCAGGTTCCTGAGACCTGTTGTACCACGAGATCCGAGTCTCCGTAGCACCTTATTCGCTTGATGTTCATCTCCTTCGCTATCCTTAGTCCATGCAACAGGGCCTCATACTCAGCTACATTGTTGGAGCAATCGAAGTGAATTTGCAACACCTAACTCAACTTATCTCCTTTTGGCGATGTGAGCACAACACCAGCTCCTGATCCTTCATATTGCTTGGAACCATCAAAATGCATTATCCAGGATTCTGGAATTGGCACTACTAAGGGCATGCTTGTTTGAGTCCAATCATTAACGAAATCAACCAGGGCTTGAGACTTGATCGCGGACCGGGGCTCATAGTTGATGTGGTAATCTCCCATCTCGATGGCCCACTTGGCCACCCTGCCCGTTGCGTCTGAATTTCTTATGATATCTGCCATTGGTATTAAACTTACCACCGTAATGGGGTGTTCCTGAAAGTATGGTTTCAATTTCCGACTGGCCATGAATACCCCGAAAACTAGCTTTTGCCAATGGGGATATCGTTGCTTTGCTTCTGACAAGACCTCGCTCACATAGTAAACCGGCCTTTGCACCAGGTGATCCTTCCCATCTTCCTTGCGTTCAACCACAACTACTGCGCTAACTGCCCGGGGCCCAGCCGCAACATATAATAGCATGGGCTCCTTGGGACCCAGTGCGGCCAGAACCGGCGCCTCAGACAGCTGCTTTTTCAGGGCCTCAAACGCCTCGTCCGCCTCTTGGTCCCATATGAATTTGTCTGTTTTCTTCAAGAGTTAGTATAGGGGTATCGCTTTTTCTCCGAGCCTAGATATGAACCGTCTTAATGCTGCCACGCATCCTGTAAGTTTCTGAACGTGTTTCAGCTCTTTCGGCTTTTTCAAACTCTTGATGGCTTTGATCTTTTCAGGGTTAGCCTCGATCCCCCGCTCAGAAACGATGAAACCGAGTAACTTCCCTGCAGGAACCCCAAATACACACTTTGTAGGGTTAAGCTTCATCTGGTACCTCCTCAGGTTCTTGAATGTCTCTTTTAGGTCGTCGATGAATGTTTCTGCTTTCCTTGTTTTAATCACTACATCATCAACATAGGCGTGGACGTTGCATCCAATCTAATCCTCGAAGCACTTCTGAATGCACCGTTGGTATGTTGCGCCAGCGTTCTTCAATCCGAAGGTCATGGTTTTGTAACAAAAAGCTCCAAAGGGGGTTATGAACGATGTCTTCTCCCAATCTTCCTTTTTGAGTTTTATCTGGTGATACCCGGAATAGGCATCCAGGAAGCATAATAGGTCACTTCCCGCCACTACATCTATGATCTGATCTATCCTTGGAAGGGCAAATGGATCCTTTGGGCAATGCTTATTGAGACTCGTATAATCTATGCACATTCTCCACTAGTTGTTCTTTTTAGCAACTAGGACCGGGTTTCCCAACCACTCGGGGTGAAAAACCTCCATGATAAATCCGGCTGCCAGGAGCCGAGCTATCTCTGCTCATATAGCCTTTCTCCTTTCCTCGTTCATTTTCCTCAGGCCCTGCTTCACTGGCCGAGACTTGGGATCAACATGCAAACTGTGCTCAGCAAGCTCAGTCGGGATACCCGGCATGTCACTAGGCGTCCAAGCGAAGACGTCTTGGTTCTCGCGAATGAACTCTATGAGTGCCTCTTCCTCCTTGTTGTCTAGGTTAGAACCTATAGCAAACTGTTTGGAGGGGTCACCCTCAACGAAATCCACCATCTTGGTGTCCTGGTCCGCCTTAAACTTTGCCCTTTCGTCATCCGTGTTTGGTTTCTTCAAGGCGGTTCGATCTTCCGAGTCTACCTGAGACCGGTAATACTTGAGCTCTTCCTTCCTACAGGCTTGTTCTGCAAGTGCTGCATCTCCCTCATCAAATTCCGCTGCCACAACCCTGTTCCCATGTATAGTAATGGTCTGCTTAGGACCCGGGATTTTTAGCTGCAGGTACACATAACACGGCCTTGCCATGAACTTGGCGTAAGCCGGCCTTCCGAACAGCGCATGATAAGGACTCCATAACTTCACTACCTCAAACGTGAGCCACTCTACTCTGTAGTTATCCTTCGATTCTCCAAAAGTGACCTCCAGTGTTATCTTTCCTTCAGGGCAGGCCGAGTGTCCTGGCACAATCCCGTGGAAAACCGTGGAGCTTTTCTGCAACTGAGACTCCTTGAGCCCCATACGTAAAAAGGTCTCTCAGTATAAGATGTTGATACTACTTCCGCCGTCCATCAAAACCTTCTTCAGTTCATAGCCATTGACCTACGGCGCTACCACCAAGGCTAGCACACCCGGATGTTCTATTGCTTCCGGGTGATCCCTCCTACTCCACGTTACTTCTTGATCTGACCATCTCAGGTATCTCGGGACACCCGAGGAAACCGAGTTTACCGCCCTCTTAAGTATCTTTCTTTCTCTGTTGGAAGTCCCGGTAGTGTGGACATGATATTGTCCTAACTGCTTTGGGTTGGCCTGGAAACCACCTGCACCCCCTTGGTTATTACCCGGATTACCACCTCCTGCGTTGCCAGAGGGGGGTGGTCCGTTGCCCGTGTTTCCACCCAGACCCGGTCCTCCTCCCCGGCCTGCACCTCGCAGGGCCTTATGTATTTCCTTGTTTTTCCATCTCTCTAGATCCACACATTGTTCTAGTGAGTGATTAGCCGGCTTACCATTCCTACTATGACGCGGGCAGGGCATCCTGAAGGCCTCTATATAATTAGCCGGCCGTGGTGGTCCTTGGTAATTGCCTCCCCCGTTGAAGTTTCCTCTGTTAAAGTTTCCATCTGCTCTAGGTCTTGGAAACCCGGCCTCGGTATTGGCGACTAACTCAGAGTTGCCCTCATACGGACGTTTATGCTGGTTGTTTCCATTACTGCTTCCATTATTACCCGGTACGGTGCTATTGCCAGGTCTTCCATTGTTGTTCACATTAGCCTTCCCTTTCTTGTCCTCGACATCCTCTTCTGTGGTGTCAGTGGAGGCATGTTTGTTGCATGCATCCATCAATTCCCCCATCGTAATCTCTAAAACGTGCCGACTTGATTTCATGTGTGTCAGTTTTTGCACCAAGGGCGTATATCTGCATGTTTTTGCCATAGTCAATATCGCATCCTTTGGTTGAATATTAGTAGAGGAGTGGAGTATCTCCATGACCCGGCGCACCCAGCTGCGTGCGGACTCTCCTTTTCTTTGAACACATCGATCTAAGTCATCGATCGCGAATAATTTCCGGCATGTCCCGTGAAAGTGCTTGACGAAGGCTGTCTTTAACTCGCTCCATGAATTGATGGATCTCTCAGGCAGGTTATTGAACCACAGTTTTGCTGCTCCTTCTGACATCATAAGATACATAAACTTGGCTTAAAGCCTTTCCGATGCATTACGAATTCACATAGCCATCTCATAACTTCTCAACTAGGTCTCTGGGTCCATGGTTGGATCATAGTTAACCAATTTACCCGGCTCCTAGAATTTATCCGGGTAAGGTTCAGCCCTTATGGCATCCGACAAACACTTAGGTCCGGCTAAGTTCGCCGGTACTAGCCTTACTCTTGAAACATGTGAGACCTCCGCCGGCACTGCAGGGGGCGTGACTGCTATTGGCCCTCGTACCGCAGACCCGGCCGCTGCACGTCTTGCCCGGGAACTATCCACGATCGTCTATGCCGCCGAGGCCACAGGAGTTGCCGGTCTACGAGGAGGAGGCGGCATTTGCTGCTGCTCTGCCCTCCGTCGTGCCGAGCTCGACTGGATGTTGCCAGCATTCGCCTGCTGCCGACTAACATACGGCGTCCCGTACATGCCACTCCTGTTGTCCGGGTAATTAGCCTGCTGAGCAACCGCGGTGCGTAGCAGGTCTATGGCTCGCCGGATCTCCATTTCTTGAGGTGATTCTCCTAGAGTAATACGGTCGAGCGCTAAAGTTACAGCGTACACATTATCCATGGGGTTATTGAAGTAACCCGGTGGGGTATGAAATCGTGACGGTGGTGGTACGGTATTGCCGGCTGTGATCCCAGTTTGTAACACAGGTGGCCCGGGTGGCATGTTTGCCGGCTGTCCTCCCAGAGTCGCGCCTTGATACCCGGTTCCTTGATTCATGGCCGGGATTGGTTGATCCTGAGGAGTGATGAACAACGCGGCCGGCTGTAAGTTTCCGCCTGTCGCAGGTAGTCTCGTCTGATACCTTTGATTATATATCCTAGTCGTTTGAGCCTGAATACGATCCTCCAATTCTTCCAACTCACGCTGACGTGCGGCCATCCTTTGCCTCTCGGCTTCCACATTTCTTCTTTGTTGCTCCAACGCACGGCGAGCTACATCCAGATCTCGGGCACGTGCTGCTGCGTTTTCTGGGGTTATCACCGTGGCCAATACTGTGGGATCCAAGATCAGGTTATTGCTGAACAGAGCCGGGTTTTGTGGTTGTGACGTTCCTGCCCCAGTTGTTCTGTTCGCCCTGAATCCGAACATGTTTCTGAACTGAGCGCTTTCCCCTGTTTCGTTGGTAACCGATGCCGGCTCACCATCAACCCGTGCTATAACTGGGTTTCCATTAGCCGGTTCTTATTGCTAGGTCAGTACTTGCGCCGCACCAGTCGCAGGTGCCGACACATCACCCTGATTAAGATTTATTGCGGGGGCTGTGTAGACCGCGACTCGGTGCACAATGCCTGGTGAAGACTCGTAATCTTCCTCTTCGCCGCTATCTTCTTCATACCGATCTTCGAGCAGATGCAAGATAGATTCGGTATCCTCTTCTCCAGTAACCCGGCCACGCGGGGTCCATACCGGCTGTTCCCTCTTCGTGGTGGGTTCCTTCTCCGGCTCCGTTGTCCCGACAGACTCTTATCCGTCCGATTGAACACAGGTGGCATCCCCTGACACAGAATCATACTCATTATTGTCAGAATCAAAACCAGACGCACATACTATACCGACGAAGACGTTGACCCGGCCGATCGTGACAACAGATCCGGTTTCGAGCCGATCCGACTCTGGCCCCCAGCCAAAGTCATCTACGATCTTCTCTCCTTCAGGGTTGGTGATGATCTCGCCAATGACGAGATTCTTCATGCTTTTCCGAGATTCTCCCATGACGTAAAAACCTTTGGACGTAGGCCCCACGGTGGGCGCCAACTGTCGCGGGATATTCACGACAGACGTTACCGGGGGTAACTTAGTATGGGGCGAATCGACTCTGGTGTTTGGGAGAGGGTTTAGCTCAGGGGAAATCATATCAACAGATGGTCTAGAGACTCGAGCTGCAATGTCGTCGAGACTCCAATCTAGGGTTACAAGGACTAGCTCTCGAGTACCTAGAATATGCCAATATTTCTGTTTCTCTTGATCCTCCGTTTCGATGCCCTGGAGACCGGTTTATATAAGACCCGGCTCCCAGGATTTCCTTACAAGATACACGCGGGATCCTACTCGGGACCCATACACAACCCTAACTTTCCTACCGTAACCCCCAAGTCACGAATCACATGGTTTACACCGCCTTTTAGACCTTCCGGACCTTTGGGCCGGGTCTCTTGCACATCCGCTGGCCCATTGCCAAGATCCGGCCTAGCATCACAACGCAGGGTCTTGGCACAGCTTCCCTTTGGCCCGGTCTCATCCCAGGTGCGGGCCTACCGAGTTATCATCCCCCCAACAAGTTTATCAAGAATATCCAGGGCACATGTAAACGACCAACGACGATCACAGACCTGGAAAATTATGTTCAGAAAGAAGGGAGCCCGCTCAACATTGGTGTTGGCGTGTGGCAGAGATCATACACTCGTCTGTCGGACTCACCGCTCAGCAAGCCGTGATAGCACTGGAAAGAAATTGCAGGTTTGACCCTTTGAAGCATAAGCTGGGACGCATTAAGAGGTACGTAAGTGACATGAGCGAGCTGATGGATGCCATGACCAAGTATGCGGAGTCTAACAGAACCAAAGATGCAGACTCAAATGACGAGAAGTCCGCCAAAGGAAAGAAAACTGGAACCAAGGGTAGCCAGAACCCGAGTCAGAGCAACTACAATCCTCAGAACCAGAACAATAACAAGCGGAAAAACGGAGAGGGGACTTCAGATTTGGTGGCTAACACGAATACAGGTTACAGTAACCAACGTCAGGGCAACAACTTCAGAGGAAACCAAAATTTCAGGCCAAACAGCTTTGCACAGGCTCAGCAAGCCCTGAAAGGTCCGTGCCCCCGACATAGTAAAAATGATAGGTAGCAAATCATTCTTGGGAATATTGCTTCATCATGCAGGGTTTCAGACCTAGTGGAAGTAATAATTATGGACCAGGAAACGGTGGAGGAGGCAACCAAGGAAATATGGGAGGTGGACATCCGGAACCTGGTAGCTTGGGACCCGGCAATCATAATCCGGTTCATCATAATCAGAGTCACCAGCGAACTAACCCGAGCTATAGTCACCAAGGAGGAAATTCCGTTTTTCAAACAAATCCGAAGTAGTTAAGTTCAGGTCAATATTATGTATTCCCCACTAGTTCATGCAGGAGAGAGCGCAAGGTACAGAAGCGCGTTGTCAACACGGTGGCTCCTGCTGTTCCTAGATGGCTTAACTGGTCAGAACAACCCATAACCTCGAGTAGGGCTGATCATCCTCCGTGAGTTGATAATCCAGGGGGAGTGGCTCTGATCGTGGCTCCACAAGTTGGAGGATATAAGTTAGATAAAGCATTGATGGATGGAGGAAGCAGCATAAACATACTTTACTACGACACGTTCAAAAGGATTAACCTGCAGGAGAAACAGCTTCATCTATCATCGACTGTGTTTCATGGTATCGTATCCGGTAAGTCTGCACAACCTATCGGAAAAATATTCCTTAAAGTCGCTTTTGGGGTATTTGAAAATAACAGGACAGAGATGTTAGCCTTTGAAGTGATCAAATTAAAAAGTCCTTATCATGCCCTGTTCGGACGGCCAGCTTATGCCAAATTCATGGCCAGACCTTGCTATGTTTACCTGAAACTGAAGATGTCAGGTCCCAATGGAAACATTACAGTTAATGGAGATAGAGACATAGCTCTGGAATGTGAGGAAGGTGATGCAACTTACACAAGGACAGCTTGCGCTGAAGAAGAGCGGAAATTGTATAAACTGCAGGTTGATCCAGAAGATATGACCTCGCTCAAAAAGTCATCAGCTGAGTCCAAGTTCAAATTTAAGTCTGCTCAAGACACCAAGTTGGTGGACTTTACCCCCGGTGACTCATCTAAGCAGTTCAGCGTGGGGGCTCACATGACAGAGAAATAGGAAAGCGCGCTCATCAAGTTCCTGCGTGAGAATTGGGATATCTTTGCATGGAAAACTGCTGACATGCCAGGTGTACCAAGGGAACTTGCTGAGCATAGTTTAAATGTGGATCCTGATTTGAAACCTATTCATCAGTTCCTCCGTCGTTTCAATGATGAGAGAAGGAAAGCAATAGGAGAAGAGATTTCCAGGTTACTTGCAGCAGGGTTTATCTTGGAAGTGTTTCACCCAAAGTGGTTAGCTAATCCAGTTCTCGTACTCAAGAAAAACGGAACCTGGAGAATGTGCATAGACTACACAGATCTGAATAAAGCATGTCCTAAAGACCCGTTTGCGTTACCCTGTATGGACATAGTAATCAAATCACAGAATGGTGACATTTTGATCTCAGACTTAGAAGAGACGTTCGCCAATCTGCTTAAGTATCAAATGAAACTTAACCCAACAAAGTGTGTCTTTAGCGTGCCAGCTGGGAAGTTATTGGGTTTCATTATTTCCGAGAGAGGCATTGAAGCAAAACCAGAAAAAATTCAGGCCATACATAACCTGAAAAAGCCGGTTTGCCTGAAGGACGTTCAGAAGCTGACAGGTTGTGTTGCCGCCCTGAGCCGGTTTATAAGCAGGCTAGGCAAAAAGGCCATACCTTTGTACCGATTGCTGAAGAAAACAGACACCTTTATGTGGAATCAGGAGCCTGATGAGGCATTGGAGGATTTGAAAAAACAACTTTCCAATGTACCTATATTAGCTGCGCCTGAGGAAAAAGAACCCATGTTGCTATACATAGCAGCAAATAACAGGGCAGTGAGTGCGGTGGTAGTTGTGGAGCGTAAGCTGGAAGATAAAGAAGGTCTTGTTTAGCGGCCAGTTTACTACGTCAGCGAGGTCCTGACAGAGTCTAAACGGCGTTATCCCCATTGGCAGAAGCTTGTCTTCGGAGTATTCATGGCCAGTCGCAAACTGAAACATTACTTTCAATGTGGTTAGTTCAGTGTCTCTGTCTGATATTATTCAAAATAGAGAAGCAACAGGAAGAGTTGCCAAGTGGGCTATCGAGATGGGACCTTATCATATCAAATATCAGCCAAGGACTGCAATAAAATCCCAAGCTTTGATCGAGTTTATAAATGACTGGACACAGTTACAGGTTCCACAGGATAAACCAGATACTAACTATTGGACTATGCACTTTGATGGGTCTCGACAACTAGAAGGTTCAGGATCTGGTGTGGTTCTAACATCCCCACGAGGAGATAAGTTTTGCTATGTCTTGCAAATCTCATTCAAATGCACTAATAATGCAGCAGGGTGATTCTGATGTGGTATCTCAACAAGTTACAGGAACCTGGGATTCTAAAGACCCGGTCATGGCAGCTTATAGACGGGCAGTTACCCAGCTGGCTGGACATTTTCAGGGATATCAGGTGGATTATATCGATCGACGTCACAATGAAGCAGCTGATGCACTGGCACGTTTAGGTTCTCAGAAAAAGCAGGTCCCACCAAATGTTTTTCTGGAGAAATTCATAGCCCGTCTGTTAAAATCCCAACAGAAGAAGACTTAGCAAATCTAGATCCAGAATCAGAATTAGTAGCTGCCCTACACATAATCCCAGAGTGCACTGAGCCATATTTGGCATACCTTACGAGAGGTGAGCTCCCGCAGGACGAGGTTATAGCTTGCCAGGTTACCAGAAGATCCAAGTCATATACAATTATAAATGGTGAGTTACACAAGAGAAGCGCGACTGGAATTTTTCAAAGATGTGTTTCTCCAGAAAAAGGATGTCAAATTCTCAGAGATATTCATTTAGGAGACTGTGGCCATCACGCAAGCTCTAGATCTTTAGTTAATAAAGCTTTCAGACATGGATTTTTCTGGTTAACCGCGAATGCTGACACAGAAAATATAGTGAAAACATGTGAAGGATGTCAAAGATATGCAAGACAGGATCACGTGCCAGTTCAGGACTTGCGTATGATTCCCATAACTTGGACTTTTGCAGTTTGGGGACTTGACATGGTAGGACCTTTCAAAAGGTCAACTGATAAAAAGACCCATCTACTGGTAGCAGTTGATAAGTTTACAAAGTGGGTAGAAGCAGAACCAATCAGTAAATGTGACGCGGTTATAGCAGTCAAGTTCTTAAAAAGGCTGATTTTCAGATTTGGGTACCCACATAGCATTATTACAGATAATGGGACGAATTTATCAGAAGGAGCAATGCAGAAGTTTTGTGAACAGAACAATATAAGGCTAGACCTTGCTTTTGTGGCCCATCCACAGTCTAACGGACAGGCAGAGAGGGCCAATCGGGAGTTACTCAAAGATATCAAACCCAGACTTCAGGTTCCATTGGAGAAAACCGTTGGTTGCTGGGTCGAAGAATTGCCTGCTGTTTTATGGAGCATACGAACTACTCCAAATAGGTTAACAGGTTATACCCCTTTCTTCCTGGTCTATGGAGCAGAGGCAGTTTTGCCAAGTGATATTCGTCACGATTCACCACGGGTGACGGCTTATGTGGAAACTAATAATGAGTTAGCTTGTCAAGACTCATTAGATGCTTTAGAAGAAGCATCTCGGTCAGCTATATATCAGCAGGACCTGCGTCACTATCATAGCCGCAGAGTTAGGACTCGGAGTTTTCAAGAAGGAGATTTGGTTTTAAGACTAATTCAGAAGAAAGATGGGATGCATAATCTATGTCCTCCATGGGAATGACCCTTTTTAGGAAGTAAAAAGCTACACAACGGGTCCTATTACCTCATTGATATGCGTGATGCTGATAAATCCCGCACATCTGAAGAAGAAACTGGAAGACCATGGAACATAGCCCAGTTGAGGCCATATTATACATAGGATCATTGTAATCACTATGTTATCTTTTGACAATAAGAGGCAATGTTGGCAACCTCTGAGTTATTGAAATTTATTGGCCTATCCCTATGACATAAAGCTATAACATTATTTTTATATGATTACTTGGGGCTGACGCTAGAGCACGGTCTATATCTCAAGAATTTGGCGTATGCCAAGATATATTGGTTATACTTGCCTGCTAGTCAGTGGTTACACGCACTTTTATGACCTAGATGTTTAAACCTGGTTAAGTCAATCATTATATAAACCGGTAACACCGGTTTATTATAACCCGGCAAGCCGGGTTACTATGACCCTGAACTCCCAGAGTTGTACACACTAGAATAAGTCATGCCAAAAACCGGCTAAGCTAGAGAGCAAAGAAAATACAAGTCAAGGAAATTCTCATCTTCAGGTAAAAGAAAACGCATGAAATATTAAACCGGATATGATTTGCATAACCTCAAAAGAAATACGGGTTATTACATACCAAATTGTGGCATAAGTGCACACACACACCTTTAAACATAGGACTAGAAATAAAGCAGTTTATCTAGCCTATTACAGACCCAACAGGGTCGAATTATTATTCTTGCAAAATATCACATAATCACTCTGCAGCAGATTTTTCCTTCTGCCAACTCGGGTCCTAAATTGTCAGGTCTTGAGGAGTTAGGTCTTGCGTCTCCGGGTCATCTAGGGTTTGGATCGCTCCTTCGACTTCATCAGCAGGGACATACTTCCACTCTAGCTGAGCCAGAGCATCAGTAACATTCTCCGGTTCATATAAGGGGCGTGGTGGAGCAGAAACAGAAGGAGTAACCGACTGAGGCGCACCAGATGATGAGGCTATGGAGATCCGGCTACTTGGAGGAGTTTGTCGAACAGCAGCCATAGCTAGAGGAATAAAAGGCATTTTTCGTTCACCTGAAGAAGAATAACCCGGGCACATGTCTTTCAGCTTCAGTTTCTCATCCATAGTGCAAGCATATAACCGGCACTATTTTTCTATCCTGGCGAAGTCCTTCTTCTCATACTTTGACATATCTGCTTTGTATTCTAGGAAACCTCCCACAAGAAGATCTCGCTTCAATTCTGGATGATATGCTTACGCCAGTGACATGACCTTGATGGCTCCACGGCGACAGGATGATAGCTTATGATATTCTATCCACTGAGGGATCTGAGTTAGCTCCACAAGCATTTCTCTAAGCCTTCTAGGCGGAATATCCCAGTTCCGGACAACTTTAGTACATTCTCCACCTCCAATGTACAGATGTCGGATCAGGGTGAACAAGGCCTTGAGTTTCAGGTCTGGGAGTTTCAGGTTATTCCCATGCATCCTGCCTATAGGTTACAAAAAGAATTTCTGATCTGAGTCAAGCTGTTTGATAAAAATACAAAGGAAATACATCATTGGACATACAATACATTGAAGGGGATGATAAGCCGGATAAACTCCCCAAAAACACTGCAAGTGATATCTCTCAGCAGATCTGTGGCCTTGGTAAAGTGTGTCCGTGTCTCCTCTAGTTCCTTCTCAGCAGTCTCTGCTCTGGTTACAAGATTTTTCTCCCTGGTCTCAAAATCCTGCTGCAGAACAGACCAAGTTCTTTCTGCCCGGTCCTGGCCTCCTTAATTTTCTTGGCCTCTTGTGCAAGTGGGTTCTTCAAGTTTGAAACCTCTTTTTGAGACGAGGATTCAAGACTCTGCAGAAAATTCAAGTTATTCAATGGTTTAGTCGTAACTTGATAAATATTCGGCTTATAAAATCATAACCCGGATACTGGTGAACTTATTGCAGTTTTAAGAAAATGTTAAGTCCCAGGTAGCTACAGGTTCGCAACCCAGTACTTGGGGGCTACAATATTTTAATTTCAAGAGTTGGGTTATAACCTATGTTTAAATCCCGGCTAGCTGTAGGCTCGCAACCCAGCACTTGGGGGCTACAGTACTTCAATTTTATTTTAAAACAATTAAGAATAAAAGCATAGCAAGTCCCGGATTATAATGAAATTATAAACTGGCCCTTGGGGGATACTTCTATCTAGGTTACAGTTACTCAGATTATAAGCTATTCATTCTACGACTATTCAGTAACAAGTCTTCAAGTATATATTACGAATATAAACTAGAAGATTGAGGACTACAGGTTATGAATATCGAGGTTACCTCATATTTCTGTTTCAGAAATTTTATGATATCATCAGCATGGCGCCGGTTCTCAGAGAGTTCTTGAACAAGTGTGTCAAAGCTCTGGCCTTCAATATTCAGGCTAGGAGTAGATCTCTTGTCTTCTGGCTTCACTTTCGGGTTTTCAATGACTTTGGTGAGAACAGTGGATGGTCCAGTAATCTCGACAGCCTGAGATCCGGTTATGACCACATCCGGGTCCTGAACATTTACCTCTTCAACCGGAGGATCATTACCCGGGATATCATCAACCGGGTTCACCTCTTCATGTTCTTCAGCCATAACATCCATATGACCCCGCGAGGGAGCAACCGGTTCATCATTTTCTTCCTCAAGGATTTTCTCTTCAATAGTTTCGGAGGGAGCAGCGGACGAAATAGGGTTCACTTTTAATACAGCTTGAGTTCTGTTACAAAAGGAAAAGCTCTGAGTTGCATTGCAGAATTAAGGTATTAGCAAATCAGGAAAGGAAAGTTAGCTTACCCAGAGTTAATGGAGAATGAGCTAGCCCCGCTGAAATGGGTCGAGTCTGAGTTCGGGGAATCTGAATGAAAAGGACGGCTCAGTTCTGGCCTTAATTGTCCGGCTAATGGGTGTGAAGCAGTGGGCGAAACCCGGATTTTAGAGACCCGGCGAGTGGGAGTTTTATCCG
This sequence comes from Alopecurus myosuroides, assembly GCA_028641055.1. NCBI lineage: Eukaryota > Viridiplantae > Streptophyta > Magnoliopsida > Poales > Poaceae > Alopecurus > Alopecurus myosuroides. The sequence continues at coordinate 52,637,113 of CM054057.1, forward strand.
GCAAACCTGTTTCTAACTCGCTGGAGCCAGAGCTCTGGGTCCTTCTTCTCTTGCTGCCCTCCTCGTCCTCCTGCGTTTTCTGTGTCTGTGAGGATGTTTTCAAAGGATTTTTTGACAGTCTAGAGATAGCCACCTTTGTGACAGCCTGCCGCGTCCTCTTCTGGCCTGCGGGGGACTCCTTTTCGGCCACCAGGTTGGAACTAGTGATGGGAGTAGAGGGGTTGAGATCCGGCATGGCCTGATCCGGAACTTCATGACCCGGTTCTTCTTCAACAGCTTGGCCACCGCCTAACCCGGCAACTTCTTGTTCCTCTTGCTCATCCTGCGAGTAATCAGCGTCAGCAAATTGGTTGTGCAACTGGCCGAGGGAGTCAAATTCAGAAACCTCTTCCTCATCGTCGCTTGGTTCTTCTGATTCTTCGTCTTTAGGTGGTGAGGCCGGTTCTTCGGTAGTAGTCCAGATAGGGTCATTAGCCTGAGAGCCGGAACAACGGCGAGGTTAGAACCTATGCAGCTAAAAAGAATAATGAAAGAGGCAAAAATACAAATATATGAAAACTTACCGGAGGAGCCGGGTTAGAGGAGCTAAAGGGCTCCAGACCAACTTCGAAGAACTTGTCTTGCTTCACTCCAACTAGGAGTTTCAGGGAGGTTATCACCTCAGAATTAGAAACTATGGACTCAGAATATCGCATAGAATCTAATGAACCGGAATACTCATGGAATAACCGGTTCCTCATACTGAGTGGTTGAACACGCCAGTCTACCCAGGTTTTTGTCAAATCTAAACGTGTAAGCCCGTGAACTATCGGCGAGGTTACACGTTTTAGGAGAGGCCGGATCTTGGTTCGATCGGCAGGCTAGGCATACGAGTTCATCGTGCTAGTGTAAACTAAGCATTCAGGACGGTAACCTGGAAGAGCCGGTTCACCTTCAGGAGTGGTACTTTTGATGTAAAAGTAGGATTTCTGCCACAACTTGGGATGGCTTGCAAGAGGAATATCTGTGATGGAGGGATGATAACCCGGTAGGCCAACGCCAAGGTGTAACTTGGCCCAAAGGACGCTGCGCGAGACCCGGCTAAGGATAAAGGAGATTCTAGAAGGCCCAAGATCGTAGGCCTGGTAACCCGGACTGTGGGTTCCGGTAAGGAAGTTTAGGGTTTTGTAGGCAGTGTCCGGGTAGGATTCAGAGTAAGCCTTGGAGAGCAGGCCAGGAGGTCCGGATGCTTTATAAGCTGGTCCCTAGGTTAGGTTTAGAGAGATCCAAGAGTTAGAGCAATATCGCTAGGTATCGAGTATCCAGTGTAACACGAGAGCTGAGTTAATAGATCGAGATCGGAGACTCGGCGACTAGATTGCCGGCTACCAGATCGCATATCGTTATGTTTTCCCTTGAGCTAAACCCTCTCCCAAACACCAGAGTCGTCTTGTGTCACATCCCAATTTTGGAACACCTGATTAACACAGTTGTTTTGCTAATGGCTTGACAATTAAACTTTGATTGTGACAATTAAACTTTGATTGTATTTGTTTGAGTGCAACTAAACAAACAAATTATATAAACTTACATGGCTAAGAAATTGAAAAAAAAATATTCAACACATTGTTCCAATGACCTTGGCAATATTTTCTAAAGTAAATATTGATCAAAGAGTTTTCCCAAAAAAACTATCTTATGAATCCAATACTTGTTGAATATTATTCCAAGACCCAAATTAAGAAAGAGGAAACACTTAATAAAATTTTCCTAAAAGATTATCAGAAAAAGAGGCATTCTTAAATGCTTCACCAAAATCTTATCAAATGTTTTCTCCAACCTTGCAAGCTTAAAAACAATAGTAATTGGAGAGCTTTGACTTGTATCTCTAATACATATAAATATTTTGGCAAAGCATTGCTAAAGAAAAGCCAAGTGCCGTTATTAAATAGAAATTCCAATATTTCCAGAGACAGAAAAGTAAAACAAGTTACTATTGGAAACTTTCTTAAAATGATCTGAAATTAATAACAATTGCTTCCTTATATCAAATAAGGAACACACACAAGAGGATACCAAAAATGAATCCATTAAAGTCCCTGAAAACATGTGTTTTCTCCACAGCAAAACAATTTGGAATTTTGAACAAGTTTGTTCTACAAACTTTTTCAAAATGCCATGAAATAAATACCCACATGACTCTATATCATAAATAAGGATGAAAACCAAAAGGGCACAAGTTTTTGAATTGTTTAAGTTGCCCAAAAAACCCCTGTTTTCTTGACAGCACCCCCTTTTTGAAAATTTGAACAAGTTTGTTCTATGAAGTAACTCAAAATGACTTGAATTTTCTACCACATAAGGGACAAATCAAATAAGGAATGTGTGCCAAAAATTATCATTTTTGGAAGCTCCTAAGTAGGTTAATAAATTCAATGTCCATTTATGTAAAGAATTCAAATTTGAACAACTTTGAATTATCAAGTTTATCTAATTGATCCCAATTTTCATATATGTTGTACATCTAAACTAATTAGAATTTTGGGCAAAAGGAATTTAAATTTTAACTTTGTTTTCCTAGTGAAAACAACCTTTTACAGAGAAGACAGGGACCAATTTGTAAACTTGCAGGGACCTAAAAGTAAGATGAGTCATCTTCTACCTCTAGCTATCTGTAGCAGCAGTGCACCTAGGCCATTGCTTCGATAAGAAGGGATCCTTGGGGATAAAGAGGCCCCCCATGTGCTTGTGTTCCCCATTGCCCCCTCTCTCCTCCTCTCAAGCATCCTCTCTCTCTCTGCTCAAAAGAAAATCCCAAACCGAACCCTAGCTCTTTCGGCCGCCGTCGATTCGGCCGATAGAGGGCTTGCCGCCGACCGCCGAGTATCCCTTCCTTTTCGCCTCGTCGTGTGCAACGCTTGTGCCGAAGGAATCGCGGCGAATCACCGCAGGGAGGCCGCGCCGTCCGGTTTCGTCTTCGGGGCCGACGAACTCCGGCGATGAATCCCGCGCCCTCGAGCCTCCTCCTCCTTCCCCGAGAATCCCAGCGAGTCCATGGTGAGCAGGAGACCGTCCCCGACGTTTTTTCCCCCCTCCCTAACCCCCTAAATCGCCGGGGTCCCGTGCGTGTTTTCCGGCGCCGTGCGCCGTCCGTCGCCGGCCGCCCTCCGGTCGTTCCCCGGAAACGAGGCCGGGCGTTTTTGAATCCCCTCGTCGAGACCTACACGCTGATGGTTTTAATTTGCAGATTGGTGGCCGGAATCGTTTGATTCGAGCTCGCCGGAGACAGATCCCGCCGGCGATGACGTCGGGGTGACGCAGCGCTCGCGTCATCCCTTGACCCGCGCGGATGCTAGTCAAACTGGCGCGTGGGCCGGTCTTGCTTGCGTGGCTGCCCCCGTGGCGCCCTGGCCCGCGAGTCAGCCTCGCTGGCTCGATTTTCCCGCGGTGAGAAAGATCTGGCCGGCCCAAGAAAACTAGATCTGGCCCATGTCTAGCTTTTTCCTTTTAAATTTTTCGCAGAAACTACCATGTTTGCTTTTGGATCTAAAATGCTACCTAAAGGATGATTTTGACCAAGCCAAAATTCACAGTGGTACCTCAACTAATTATAAACCACCTCCAACTTGTAGATCTACTTTTGGATGAACATTTTTGAAATTAAAAATGATTTGGCAACAGGTACCAGAAACACCAAAATGAGCACCATTTTTATTTTACAACTCAGAATGCAGTGAGGCCAATTGCATTGGAAAGCCCTTGAAATTTCCTAACAGAAGCATTTAACCTCGTTTCCAAATTCATTTTATTTTTGAAATGGCATGCAATTTGGTGAAACACCAGAGAGCACTTTGGTGATTTTTATAAAATTATTAAAAATGATTTTTGATGCAAACTCAACTGGATGGTCTTGTATATGTTTAGGACTATCCAAACCTAGAAGGGTTTAATTTTTAGAGCATCCTAGAAAATTTTGTGGACAGATCCTTGTTTTGCATATTTCTGCCATTTTGGCATTTTAGCTAATTAATTGTTGTGATTATATTTTTGTGTTGCAATATTGTTTTCTAGCATGTATAAGTTGTGTGAACTTGTTTTCTAAGTGTTACTTAGCTATTTTAGCATGTTATATCGTGTGGACTTGAGTGGAGAAGAAATAAGATTTATATTAGTAGCATATGTTTATTCTCTAGTTTAATACTTGCATATAATTTTGAGTGATAAAATTGTGTGCAAACACTTGGATTTGTTGATTGGATCCAGTACCATATTGGTACTGATTTGGTGTTGTTATCACCTCTGCTATATTGCATTTGAGTTGGTAGAAAAGCATTAGTAGCTTAATCATTACTATGAAAATGTTATGGAAAAATTCCCTCATGTGTGGAGTTTTTGACATAAGAATTTGTGGTTGTAAAACCACATATTTTTGTGTTGTATTCATAGGACCAGTAGCATTTTGATAAGTTTGTTATGAGTACTTGACCCCTAAAGTTTTCACTTGTGTGAAAATAATAGCATGAGTAGCATTGCCTTGCTTATTTAAGCACCCTATTATTTTCTGCTAGTATTGTTATTGCACTAGGTGCTAGTTTAGGTTTTTGCTAATTGTTGTCAAGTGTGACCAGAGGCTTTGTGACCTCTTAATGCTTTGTTATGCTAGTGGAACACCAACTGGTTTCATTGCATTTTTGGTGGAAACATTATTTCCCCAAACTAGATGCATTTCTTTTATATAGTTTCATAACTAATGAGTGCCTAGCATTTTTGCTTTGGGAATTTTTGTGCTAAACAAAAATGGGTATGCTTCTGTTTGTAAGTGGTTGTAATCATGTTTGGCTTACTAGGAAAAATACATTCTTGGAGTGTTGTTTGATTCCTCTAGTAATGCCCTTTTTATTACCACTAGTATATAGGAGTTGCCCTGCAAAATGATACCTTGTTTTATCCAATGGGATATTTTTGTTATAGCAAGTATAGATGTTTTTCACTCCTGTTTTTATGACATGGACCCTCTGGTTGTATTTCAATTACTTGATTGAAATACATTCATTGATTCTTCATGTGTGAGTAGTACTAGTTTCCTTAGCAATTTTTGTATTGAATTATTTTTCCTGCCAACTTGTGTTTGGTAGATATTTGTGTATCCTTGCATGAGGACATGTTTTCATTCCCATTATGATAACATGGTTCCTTGTTTGCATTTTAGTACCTTACTTATTATGCATGCTTGCATAGCAAACTTTTAGTAGAAACATGTCTATAGGATTCCTCCTTTTTAGTCATTGTTTCTATTGTTCTCACTATGAGAAATTGTGTGTTTTGTGATGAGGTTATTACCTTGTTACACTTGTGTAGGCTCACTGATTTGTAAAAGTGACTTTTGCAAATCATGTTTCTTATTTATTATTGGTATGAATTTAGGCTCAGTAGCATGGCTACCTTTTTCTTTTGTGGTGTGGTTGATAGACCCATTGCCATGATTATTTTTGTGCGTGTTTTATATACTTTTAGTGGTCTCACCCTTGTGAAACTAGGTTCATTTTAGGCTTATTAATATCTTGGTATGAGAGTGGCACACCCACTGAACCCATGATATTAAGGTTGTGAGATATGTTCCTCCAACCTTAAGTTGTCTTATTAAATGGCATTTCTGCCAAGTGTGTTTGTTTGTTTGTTTGCTCCATTAATAATTGAGTGATAGGTTATTATTAGTTTCCTTGCTGTATGTATTGTTACGTATGGTTGCTTGCCTTGATTGGTTCTGAATGTGTGTCCTTTATTCCTTTTACGGCGTTAGAAAACGAAGAGGAAGGAAGTGTCGGGAAGCTGTGTTTCAAGTTCCAGTCACTCCAAAACCAGGGACACAAGGAGATACCAGGCAAGCCATCCTGATGCTTGCTGATACAATACTTAACATAATCTATCATGCATGTTTTACCTCTGAAGTTTTACAAAAACTTGATTATCAAAACTATTTTTGATGTGGCTATTACTACTATACAATATATAGGTTACTATCATGCCAATAGTTAAACTTGGTAATACCAAGCCCATAAGCCACCACATGGTATTTATTACCATCGAATATACTAGTCCCTAAGTGGACACCCTAAAATTGTGATTCTACAAAACAAAGGCTTTACGGAAAAACCCGGAGAAAAGGCGGATCCTTGTTCTCCGGAGGAATGTGGAAGTGGTCATTTTTGAGAAAGTGGTGTTTTCAAAAATGACACATAACCTAGTCTTCGCCGGACAACCTTTACCGTACTGCCACCCTACCCCAACATGGGCAAGGGGCTTAACTTGAAGTTTGTTCTTATTAGTGTGTGCTATCTCAATGTGCTATAGGGGATGGGATCCTCTGAACCGAATGTCGTGGAGACATATAAAGTGTGGGATTAATTTTCCCTCCGGATGCATCAGTTGAGGCATCCTGGCTTGGCGGGGATTAGCTCGGTGCCGGGGATGTGGTAAAACTCAACTGAGAGATAGGCATATTCTAGCTTGAACATAGTGGATGGTTATGATCAGATACCTGATGTTTACATACTGTTGTTACAGTCCGTGGTGTTTCACGGGAGGTGTACTGGATCTGGTGGATGTGTACACCTCTGCAGAGTATAACTTTTTCGAAGAAGCCGCATCCTCGGATATGGACAGTTGAATGGCCATGTAGCTAGCATTGTGTCAATGTTTTCAAAAAGGAAGTTTTTGAAAGGGAATTTTTGGAAAGGATGTATTGAACTTGGGAAGTTCGGAAAGGAATGGAAACTTATACCGTGGAAGTATCGTGGATGATGAAAAGCCAGATGATGTTATACAAAACAAAATGTTTTGCAAAGAAAATCTTTTCTACTCTAAGCAAGAATTTCTGGAAACTGATTCCAAGAAGTTTTGCAAAGAGAAAATATTCTTTAACAAAGTTTTACAAAAACTCTTGTACATGTGATATCTACAAGAGAAATAAAACTATATTATTTTCTTCTGAAGTATCTTCTCCAACGAAGATACAGATTAAACTGACTGCAACTGTGGTGTCGTCATATATGAACACCATTGGTAGTGAACCCTATTTATAACCTACCTATTCCACCATATAAGCATACTTGCATGTTGGTAAGTGACATGATGGATGTCTTGCTGAGTACATTCAAATGTACTCATTATGGTTTCGCCCCTGGTATCTACTTATCAGATTTGGAGAAGGATCCTCCAAAGGATATCTATGAAGAGAAGTACGGAGTTTACGGCTTTGCGAACTAGGATCGTCTCCGGGTCAGCAGCCTGTAGGTTAAGGCGTGACTTGGGCTCAACTACGTTGTGTTTTATTTGTCTTCCGCTGTGTTTGATAAGCTGCCTGCCCCATGTGGCAGTTGCGTTAAACTTTATCACGTGATCTTTTGTGTAATACCTTTATGTATTCGTGTAATGGATGATGTATTTCTGTGTGCCAACTGTGTATGTTGTTCACGACTGATCTTTCTGGGATCGTGAATGTATGCATACGTAGGGTTTCAGACTGCCGGTCTGGGGTCCTTACAGAGTTGGTATCAGAGCCATCCTGACCTTAGGAGACCTTAGTTAGCATGGACGTCAGATAGGAAAGAAAAGTATTTTTGAGTAAAAACCTATTTACTATCTACATTATTTTTATCTAAGGGAATTTTAGTATATTTTCCCCTCCTTCTGATCTTTTCAAAAGATTCTAAATGCATATCAAGGGCGTCCTTGAACAGTGGTTCGAAGGGCGGGCCTTACAAAGTTGGTATCTCTGTTGGTTAAGAGTTTATTTCTTACTTGTTTGCAACTGCTCCGCTCTGTTTTTGAAACATCTCTCGTCTTTGAAGTTTTCTGTTCAGAAAATAGTTGGGGTTTCAAAAACAGATTGTTGCATAAAGTTTTATCAAAACTTTACTTCTATTTATCTTGTTTTCATACAAAAACTTTTATACTTGCCGATGTCCCGAGAAGACCAAAATATTTGCCTAGCTCTACAGTGATGATGGTCAGAAGTAGATATAGTTCTTCAGCCACTTCTAGGATTTTGGATCATTCCCCGACGTAGCTCCAATGGAGCCTTGCTTGTGTGTTTTGGCTTGCTTATGTGTGTCCGTAGGACTTTGTGCTATTGTGTGGTATAGAATTTGGTTCATCTAGGCTTCTTTATGTTTGTGGGGTGCTCAAAATTTGCAGATTTGTGCTTGCCCCGCTCTTGTTTTTGAATCGCCTCGTGTTAAATTTTTGCAAGCAAAAATGTTTGTATAGTATTCAAAAACAAGAATTTTGTTAAGACACCTTTTAATCTAGTTGGTAAACAGGAGAAGTCACGAGAAAATAAGATGATGACCTATTCGTTTACTAATCAATAAGATATCGGGTGTATCTACTTTGGAAACCAAATCTTAGTAGACGTTGTAGGTACTATGAAATTCGGGGTTTATAAATTAAGTGAACGATGGAATGGATATGATAGATCTAGAAAACAGCAGTTTTCCTGTCTTTGTTTCTTTGTGTGCTCTTGATTGAAATAAATTTGTGTTTTATTCAATATTGCTTCCTAACTTATATGGACTTGTTAGGACTTGTTATTGTGTTGTTTTATTACAATAAATCTACCCTAGAAAGTGTGTGCATGATTGAAAACTCGAATAAAAATGAAATAGCATTTGTTACCTTCTAGTTTATTAATTGGAAGTATTGTGAGAGCTAGATCTGTGTATACTTTCTTAGTAGATTTTTGTGCTATGTTTTCTTTGAGTCAAGTAACTTTTAGGTACTGTTATTTTGATGCTTGTACCTCTATTAGCTTGCATGTCTCTTAATAATAAAGCATGTGTAAGCATTGCTACCAATATGCACTAGTATTGTTTCACTAGATGAAACAGCCTTATATTTTTTTTGTATGCAAAGTTTTTCATGAGTAACCAGAGGCTTAGTACCTATTTCTACTTGGTATTAGTAGGCCATAGCCCACTGGTCCCATTGTATTTTGGCTTGAGGATGAAAATCCCCAACCATACACCTGTGTGAAAATAGCATTTTTCACTATGTGATTGATTTCTATTTTCCACCATGGAAAATATAATTGTTTGTTTTCACTTATGCAAGTGAGAAGTTTATTTCTTATTAGTACATACTAATATGTTTAGGTGTGATCCTTTTGTTAGCATAATATTCCTTAGGGGTATCATGTTAAGAAATGTTTCACTATCGTGTGCTAAAATTATATTGTTCGCAAATAAAATAAATTCCTCTTGATTGGTAGATTGTTTGTGAATAATTTTAAATTGAGTGTATGGATTTTTGAAAAGGTTTAGATAACTTTTCATTAATTGCATATCTACTGGTTGTGTAAGTTATACCTTACTTGTTTGCTAGTAATTGTTTAAGAAAAACATAAATTGCTAGAATTAATTTATGCATGTTTAATAGTTGTATCATGGGATTGTTTTGATGTTTGTGCTTACTAACATGAGTAAGTTTTGGGTAATGTTATTAGGTACACTTATATTCATGACTTGCTTGTTTAAGTTTAAACATCATGATAGCATTGTTTGCTTCTCTAGCGCGAAAACTAGTTTCACCACTAGAAAATGGTGATTTTTGCTCTAGTATTACCCTCTTTATTTTTATGAGTATATGAGTTGATATAGCATGTTTAGGAAGTTATTACTTCTGTTATCATGCCATGAATTATTTAGTTGCATGTTCTATGGTTATAGGATATGATTATCTCTTATAGCATGCTGGTGTAGATTTTTCATACTAGTGTGTTATTTGTGCAGTCCTGTTTTGTTTTTTTATGCCTATGTAATAGGAGTTTTTTATCTTGGGTAAAGATGGTATTTTAGAGTATCTTTATGATTGAATTCATTGGTTTTTAGATACTGGTTGTTTGCTAATTGTTCATGATTGATGGATTCCAAAACCTCTAATAAACAATAACCTAGTGAATAAATAGTCTATTCATCTGTGGTGTTGTTTGCTTGCTCATTGGATTTTGTTTAAATGTTTTACCTTAGCATGAGTTTATACTTGTGTTATGATTGTGATTAAGAGTATCTTATGAAGCTAAAAACATCCAACTAAAATCATGAACATAGTAAGTGATAGTTGCTTGTGGTGAGTAATGCCCACTGCCATGGGTATTATTCTGTCTGTTTGTTTTACCTTAGCAACCAAAACCTTTGCACCCACAAGCTATATTTTTTAGCTTCTTATATACATTGTTATGAGATTGGTACACCACTCCATATGTGTTATATAAGATGTGGAATATATCTAGGAACTCTTGTAATAAGTGACGGTACATTTCCAGGTAGTTATGTACTAACCTTAAAATTTTGTTCGAACCAGGAAACAAAAGTTTTGGACCTAAAACAGTGCTGGTGTTTTTTTTAAGAATGAATTTGCTAATTTAGGGAAGTACCCCACCTCCCAAGAAAAGTCAAAGGGGGGAAGCACCTGCACTCCAACACTAACATTGTGTTTGTTGGCCCTCCCTTAGTCCTCGCTTGTGAATCTCGGGGACGAGATTATTTTTAAGGGGGGAAGACCTGTCACATCCCAATTTTGGAACACCTGATTAACACAGTTGTTTTGCTAATGGCTTGACAATTAAACTTTGATTGTGACAATTAAACTTTGATTGTATTTGTTTGAGTGCAACTAAACAAACAAATTATATAAACTTACATGGCTAAGAAATTGAAAACAAAATATTCAACACATTGTTCCAATGACCTTGGCAATATTTTCTAAAGTAAATATTGATCAAAGAGTTTTCCAAAAACATCTTATGAATCTCATACTTGTTGAATATTATCCCAAGACCTAAATTAAGAAAAAGGAAAACACTTAATAAATTTCCCTAAAAGATTATCAGAAAAAGAGGCATTCTTAAATGCTTCACCAAAATATTATCAAATGTTTTTCCAACCTTGCAAGCTTAAAAACAAAGGTATTGGAGAGCATTGACTTGCTATCTCTAGTCACATAAATATTTTGGCAAAGCATTGTTAAAGAAAAGCCAAGTGCCTTATTAAATAGAAATTCCAATATTTCCATAAACAGAAAACTCAAACAAGTTACTTCTGGAAACTTCCATCAAATGATATGAAATTCATACCATTGCTTCCTTATATCAAATAAGGAACACACACAAGAGGAGACCAAAAATTGAATCCATTAAAGTCCTGAAAACATGAATTTTCTCCACAGCAACATTTGGGATTTTGAACAAGTTTGTTCTACAAACTTTTTCCAAATACCATGAAATAAATACCACATGCTCTATATAATAAATAAGGATGAAAACCAAAAGGGCACAAGTTTTTGAATAATTTAAGTTGCCAATAACCCCTGTTTTCTTGGCAGCACCTTTTTAAAATTTGAACAAGTTTGTTCTATGAAGTAACTCAAAATGACTTGAATTTTCTACCACATAAGGAACACATCAAATAAGGAATGTGTGCCAAAAATTATCATTTTTGGAAGCTCCTAAGTAGGTTAATAAATTCAATGTCCATTTTTGTAAGAATTCAATTTTGAACAACTTTGAATTATAAAGTTTATCTAATTGAGCCAATTTTCATATATGTTGTACATCTAAACTAATTAGAATTTTGGGCAAAAGGAATTTAAATTTTAACTTTGTTTTCCTAGTGAAAACAACCTTTTACAGAGAAGACAGGGACCAATTTGTAAACTTGCAGGGACCTAAAAGTAAAATGAGTCATCTTCTACCTCTAGCTATCTGTAGCAGCAGTGCACCTAGGCCATTGCTTCGATAAGAAGGGATCCTTGGGGATAAAGAGGCCCCCCATGTGCTTGTGTTCCCCATTGCCCCCTCTCTCCTCCTCTCAAGCATCCTCTCTCTCTCTGCTCAAAAGAAAATCCCAAACCAAACCCTAGCTCTTTCGGCCGCCGTCGATTCGGCCGATAGAGGGCTTGCCGCCGGCCGCCGAGTATCCCTTCCTTTTCGCCTCGTCGTGTGCAACGCTTGTGCCGAAGGAATCGCGGCGAATCACCGCAGGGAGGCCGCGCCGTCCGGTTTCGTCTTCGGGGCCGACGAACTCCGGCGATGAATCCCCGCGCCCTCGAGCCTCCTCCTCCTTCCCCGAGAATCCCAGCGAGTCCATGGTGAGCAGGAGACCGTCCCCGACGTTTTTCCCCCCTCCCTAACCCCCTAAATCGCCGGGTTCCCGTGCGTGTTTTCCGGCGCCGTGCGCCGTCCGTCGCCGGCCGCCCTCCGGTCGTTCCCCGGAAACGAGGCCGGGCGTTTTTGAATCCCCTCGTCGAGACCTACACGCTGATGGTTTTAATTTGCAGATTGGTGGCCGGAATCGTTTGATTCGAGCTCGCCGGAGACAGATCCCGCCGGCGATGACGTCGGGGTGACGCAGCGCTCGCGTCATCCCTTGACCCGCGCGGATGCTAGTCAAACTGGCGCGTGGGCCGGTCTTGCTTGCGTGGCTGCCCCCGTGGCGCCCTGGCCCGCGAGTCAGCCTCGCTGGCTCGATTTTCCCGCGGTGAGAAAGATCTGGCCGGCCCAAGAAAACTAGATCTGGCCCATGTCTAGCTTTTTCCTTTTAAATTTTTCGCAGAAACTACCATGTTTGCTTTTGGATCTAAAATGCTACCTAAAGGATGATTTTGACCAAGCCAAAATTCACAGTGGTACCTCAACTAATTATAAACCACCTCCAACTTGTAGATCTACTTTTTGATGAACATTTTTTAAATTAAAAATGATTTGGCAACAGGTACCAGAAACACCAAAATGAGCACCATTTTTATTTTACAACTCAGAATGAAGTGAGGCCAATTGCATTGGAAAGCCATTGAAATTTCCTAACAGTAGCATTTAACCTCGTTTCCAAATTCATTTTATTTTTGAAATGGCATGCAATTTGGTGAAACACCAGAGAGCACTTTGGTGATTTTTATAAAATTATTAAAAACGATTTTTGATGCAAACTCAACTGGATGGTCTTGTATATGTTTAGGACTATCCAAACCTAGAAGGGTTTAATTTTTAGAGCATCCTAGAAAATTTTGTGGACAGATCCTTGTTTTGCATATTTCTGCCATTTTGGCATTTTAGCTAATTAATTGTTGTGATTATATTTTTGTGTTGCAATATTGTTTTCTAGCATGTATAAGTTGTGTGAACTTGTTTTCTAAGTGTTACTTAGCTATTTTAGCATGTTATATCGTGTGGACTTGACTGGAGAAGAAATAAGATTTATATTAGTAGCATATGTTTATTCTCTAGTTTAATACTTGCATATAATTTTGAGTGATAAAATTGTGTGCAAACACTTGGATTTGTTGATTGGATCCAGTACCATATTGGTACTGATTTGGTGTTGTTATCACCTCTGCTATATTGCATTTGAGTTGGTAGAAAAGCATTAGTAGCTTAATCATTACTATGAAAATGTTATGGAAAAATTCCCTCATGTGTGGAGTTTTTGACATAAGAATTTGTGGTTGTAAAACCACATATTTTTGTGTTGTATTCATAGGACCATTAGCATTTTGATAAGTTTGTTATGAGTACTTGACCCCTAAAGTTTTCACTTGTGTGAAAATAATAGCATGAGTAGCATTGCCTTGCTTATTTAAGCACCCTATTATTTTCTGCTAGTATTGTTATTGCACTAGGTGCTAGTTTAGGTTTTTGCTAATTGTTGTCAAGTGTGACCAGAGGCTTTGTGACCTCTTAATGCTTTGTTATGCTAGTGGAACACCAACTGGTTTCATTGCATTTTTGGTGGAAACATTATTTCCCCAAACTAGATGCATTTCTTTTATATAGTTTCATAACTAATGAGTGCCTAGCATTTTTGCTTTGGGAATTTTTGTGCTAAACAAAAATGGGTATGCTTCTGTTTGTAAGTGGTTGTAATCATGTTTGGCTTACTAGGAAAAATACATTCTTGGAGTGTTGTTTGATTCCTCTAGTAATGCCCTTTTTATTACCACTAGTATATAGGAGTTGCCCTGCAAAATGATACCTTGTTTTATCCAATGGGATATTTTTGTTATAGCAAGTATAGATGTTTTTCACTCCTGTTTTTATGACATGGACCCTCTGGTTGTATTTCAATTACTTGATTGAAATACATTCATTGATTCTTCATGTGTGAGTAGTACTAGTTTCCTTAGCAATTTTTGTATTGAATTATTTTTCCTGCCAACTTGTGTTTGGTAGATATTTGTGTATCCTTGCATGAGGACATGTTTTCATTCCCATTATGATAACATGGTTCCTTGTTTGCATTTTAGTACCTTACTTATTATGCATGCTTGCATAGCAAACTTTTAGTAGAAACATGTCTATAGGATTCCTCCTTTTTAGTCATTGTTTCTATTGTTCTCACTATGAGAAATTGTGTGTTTTGTGATGAGGTTATTACCTTGTTACACTTGTGTAGGCTCACTGATTTGTAAAAGTGACTTTTGCAAATCATGTTTCTTATTTATTATTGGTATGAATTTAGGCTCAGTAGCATGGCTACCTTTTTCTTTTGTGGTGTGGTTGATAGACCCATTGCCATGATTATTTTTGTGCGTGTTTTATATACTTTTAGTGGTCTCACCCTTGTGAAACTAGGTTCATTTTAGGCTTATTAATATCTTGGTATGAGAGTGGCACACCCACTGAACCCATGATATTAAGGTTGTGAGATATGTTCCTCCAACCTTAAGTTGTCTTATTAAATGGCATTTCTGCCAAGTGTGTTTGTTTGTTTGTTTGCTCCATTAATAATTGAGTGATAGGTTATTATTAGTTTCCTTGCTGTATGTATTGTTACGTATGGTTGCTTGCCTTGATTGGTTCTGAATGTGTGTCCTTTATTCCTTTTACGGCGTTAGAAAACGAAGAGGAAGGAAGTGTCGGGAAGCTGTGTTTCAAGTTCCAGTCACTCCAAAACCAGGGACACAAGGAGATACCAGGCAAGCCATCCTGATGCTTGCTGATACAATACTTATCATAATCTATCATGCATGTTTTACCTCTGAAGTTTTACAAAAACTTGATTATCAAAACTATTTTTGATGTGGCTATTACTACTATACAATATATAGGTTACTATCATGCCAATAGTTAAACTTGGTAATACCAAGCCCATAAGCCACCACATGGTATTTATTACCATCGAATATACTAGTCCCTAAGTGGACACCCTAAAATTGTGATTCTACAAAACAAAGGCTTTACGGAAAAACCCGGAGAAAAGGCGGATCCTTGTTCTCCGGAGGAATGTGGAAGTGGTCATTTTTGAGAAAGTGGTGTTTTCAAAAATGACACATAACCTAGTCTTCGCCGGACAACCTTTACCGTACTGCCACCCTACCCCAACATGGGCAAGGGGCTTAACTTGAAGTTTGTTCTTATTAGTGTGTGCTATCTCAATGTGCTATAGGGGATGGGATCCTCTGAACCGAATGTCATGGAGACATATAAAGTGTGGGATTAATTTTCCCTCCGGATGCATCAGTTGAGGCATCCTGGCTTGGCGGGGATTAGCTCGGTGCCGGGGATGTGGTAAAACTCAACTGAGAGATAGGCATATTCTAGCTTGAACATAGTGGATGGTTATGATCAGATACCTGATGTTTACATACTGTTGTTACAGTCCGTGGTGTTTCACGGGAGGTGTACTGGATCTGGTGGATGTGTACACCTCTGCAGAGTATAACTTTTTCGAAGAAGCCGCGTCCTCGGATATGGACAGTTGAATGGCCATGTAGCTAGCATTGTGTCAATGTTTTCAAAAAGGAAGTTTTTGAAAGGGAATTTTTGGAAAGGATGTATTGAACTTGGGAAGTTCGGAAAGGAATGGAAACTTATACCGTGGAGGTATCGTGGATGATGAAAAGCCAGATGATGTTATACAAAACAAAATGTTTTGCAAAGAAAATCTTTTCTACTCTAAGCAAGAATTTCTGGAAACTGATTCCAAGAAGTTTTGCAAAGAGAAAATATTCTTTAACAAAGTTTTACAAAAACTCTTGTACATGTGATATCTACAAGAGAAATAAAACTATATTATTTTCTTCTGAAGTATCTTCTCCAATGAAGATACAGATTAAACTGACTGCAACTGTGGTGTCGTCATATATGAACACCATTGGTAGTGAACCCTATTTATAACCTACCTATTCCACCATATAAGCATACTTGCATGTTGGTAAGTGACATGATGGATGTCTTGCTGAGTACATTCAAATGTACTCATTATGGTTTCGCCCCTGGTATCTACTTATCAGATTTGGAGAAGGATCCTCCAAAGGATATCTATGAAGAGAAGTACGGAGTTGACGGCTTTGCGAACTAGGATCGTCTCCGGGTCAGCAGCCTGTAGGTTAAGGCGTGACTTGGGCTCAACTACGTTGTGTTTTATTTGTCTTCCGCTGTGTTTGATAATCTGCCTGCCCCATGTGGCAGTTGCGTTAAACTTTATCATGTGATCTTTTGTGTAATACCTTTATGTATTCGTGTAATGGATGATGTATTTCTGTGTGCCAACTGTGTATGTTGTTCACGACTGATCTTTCTGGGATCGTGAATGTATGCATACGTAGGGTTTCAGACTGCCGGTCTGGGGTCCTTACATCTTGCCCCAAAATAAGTTACCCCCGGTAACGTCTGCCGTGATTATCCCACGACAGTTGGCGCCCACCGTGGGGCCTACGTCCAAGGGTGTTTGCATCACGGGAGAAGCTCGGAAGAACCTGGAGAACCTTGTCATCGGCGAGATCTACACCGACCCCGAAGGAGAGAAGATGGTGGACGATTCCGGCTGGGGGCCATAGTCGGATCTGCTCGAATCCGGATCTGTCGTGACAATCCGCCAGATCAACGTCTTCATCAGCATGGTACGTACGTCTGGTTCAATCCCTGACGATTTCGGATATTATTCTGTGTCAGGGGAAGCCACCTGCGTTCAATCAGATGGAGAAGAATCGGTCGGGACGGTAGATCCGACAGAAGAGCCCCCCACGAAGAGGGAACAGCCGGAGGATCCGGCATGGACCCCGCGTGGCCGGGTCATGAGAGAAGATGATACCGAATCCATCCTGCATCTGCTGGAGAACCGGTACGAGGAAAATAGCAGCGAAGAGGAAGTGTACGAGTCCGCGCCAAGCATTGTGCGCCAGGTTGCGGTTTACACGGCTCCTGCGACCAATCTTAATCAGGGGAACGTGACCGCGGCCACAGTCGGAGTAGCACAAACATTGGCCCAGCAGCAAGATCCGGTTGACGGAAACCCGGTTCTCACCCGGGTTGACGGAGAAGCAGCATCATTTACCAGTCACGCGGCGGACAGTGAGTTGCAGGCAAACATGTTTGGATATCTGGCAAACCGAACGCCAGGGGCGGGTCCTTCAAACCCGCAACACCCGGCCCTATTCAACAACAACTTGATTCCGGATCCAACCGTTTTAGCTACAGTTATTACTCCGGAAAACGCGGCGGAACGTGTCAGAGATCTGGACGTAGCCCGCCGTGCATTGGAGCAACATAGAAGGCAAGTAGAAGCAGAAAGGCAGGGGATGGCCACCCGCCAACGCGAGCTGGATGCATTGGAAACCCGGCTCCGAGAAGAGACAACCAGGGCGCGTCAAAGGCATCAAACCATGCTACCAGCAACGGGTGGAGTTATAAATCCGACCAACCTATTTATCACACCTCAGGATCAACCGATTCCGGCGGCAAACCAAGGAACCGTACAGCAACCTGCAACTGGAGGAGCACAGCTGGCAAACATACAAGCCGGGTTACCCACATTGCAGACTGGAGCCGCTGCCGGCAATACATTACCACCACCACCACCATCACGATTTCGCACACCAGCAGGTCATTACAACAACCCCATGGATAATGTGTACGCAGCAACACTCGCATTGAATCAAATCCCCGTGAGAGAGTCACCCCACGCAGAGGAGACCCGGCGGGCGATAGATCTATTGCGCACTGCGGTAGCGCAGCAAGTTAATTACCCGGATCACAGAAGTGGAATGCATGGGACACCATATATCAGCCAGCAACGAGGCAATATCGGCAATATCCAGACAAGTTCAGCACGACGGAGGGAAGAGCAGCAGCAAATGCCGCCTCCTCCCCGCGTTCAGGCAGTACCGGCAGCATCAGCAGCACAAGCTATCGTGGACAGTTCCAGAGCCAGGAGGGCCGCGGCCGGGTCTGCGGTGCATGGGCCACCAGCCGTACCGCGTCCAGCTGCACCCCCCGCAGGATCACATGTTTCCCGGGTGAGGCCAGTTCCGACTAATCTCGCTGGGCCTAAGTGTCTGTCGGCTGACATCAGGGCTGAGCCTTACCCGGATAAATTCAAAGAACCGGGTAAAGTTGTGAATTATGAGCCGACTATTGATCCAGAAACATGGTTGAGCAGTTATGAGATGGCTATGTCGATTCGCAATGCATCAGAAAATCTTCAAGCCAAGTTCATGTACTTGATGATGTCAGAAGGAGCAACAAAGTTATGGTTCAATAATTTACCGGAAGGATCTATCAAATCATGGGAGGAGTTGAAAACTGCGTTTATCAAGCACTTTCATGGGACGTGCAGAAAGCTATTTACTATTGATGACTTAGAGCGATGTGTACAAAAAAAAGGAGAATCGGCGCGCAGCTGGGTGCGCCGGGTTATGGAGATACTTCACTCATCTACGGATATTCAGCCCAAAGATGCGCTACAAGCTATGGCAAAGACGTGCAAGTACATACCTTTAGTGCAGAAGTTAACTCGCATGAAATCCAGTCGAAATGCTTCAAAGGTTACGATGGGAGAGTTAATGGATGCATGCAACAAACACGCTGCAATGGATACAACAGAAGAGGACGTCGATGACAAGAAAGCAAAAGCAAGTACAAATAATAGTGGAAGAACCGGCAATGGATCAACGCCGGGTAACAATGGAGGTAACAATGGGAACAATCAGAACAAGCGCCCGTTTAAGGGAGGCTCCGAGTTTGTCGCTAGCACAGAAGCCGGGTCTTCGAGGCCTAGGGCAGAAGGAAATTTCAATACTGGAAATCACAACGGAGGAAATTATCAAGGGCCACCAAGGCCAAGTAACAATTGGGATATCTTCAGAATGGAATGCCCAAAACACAGCAGGAACGGTAGGCCGGCTAACCACTCTTTGGAGCAGTGCGCAGACCTACACAGATGGAAGAACGAGGAGATAAACAAGGCTATGCGAGGTGCAGGTCGGGGAGGAGGACCGGGCCCGGGTGGAAACCCGGGCAACGGCCCACCCCCAGCCGGAAACCCGGCAGGAGGAAATCCGGGTAACAATCAAGGGGGAGCTGGAGGTTTTCAAGCTAACCCCAAGAAATTGGGACAATATCACGTGCATACTACAGGAACTTCTAACAAGAATAAAAAGATACTGAAGCAAGCGGTAAACTCGGTTTCCTCGGCTGTACCGAGATACCTGAGATGGTCAGAGCAGGACGTAACATGGAGCAGAAGAGATCACCCGGAAAGGATAGAACACCCGGGAGTCCTAGCATTGGTGGTTGCACCACAGGTCAATGGTTATGAGCTGAAGAAGGTCCTAATGGACGGTGGAAGTAGCATCAATATCTTGTATTGGGAAACCTTTCTACGCATGGGTCTCAAGGAGTCCCAGCTATAGAAAAGTTCAACAGTCTTTCACGGGATAGTGCCGGGTCAATCAGCATGCCCCGAGGGAAAAATCGCATTGGAGGTAGCTTTTGGAGAATCAAAGGACAATTTCCGGGTTGAATGGCTTACTTTCGAGGTGGTTAAGTTGCGCAGTCCTTATCACGCGCTATTCGGAAGGCCGGCTTATGCTAAGTTCATGGCCAGGCCGTGTTATGTGTATCTACAACTAAAAATCCCGGGTCCCAAGCAGACCATCACCATACATGGGAGCCGGGATATAGCGGCTGAGTGTGATGAAGGAGATGCGGAAATGGCCGAACAAGCTTGCAGAAAAGAGGAACTCAAGTATTACCGGTCTCAAGTAGACCCGGATGACAGAACAACGTTAAAAAGACCGAATACTGAGGACGAAAGAGCAAAGTTCAAGGCAGCACAGGACACAAAGATGGTGGATTTTACCGAGGGTGATCCCTCCAAGATATTTGCTATAGGATCTAACTTGGACAGCGAGCAGGAGAAAGCACTTGTGGAGTTCATTCGTTCAAATCAGGATGTGTTCGCCTGGACGCCTAGCGATATGCCGGGTATCCCCACAGAGTTAGCAGAGCATAGTTTGCACGTCGATCCCAAGTCCAGACCCTTGAAACAGGGCTTGAGAAAGATGAATGAGGAAAGACGGAAAGCTATAGGGGAAGAAATTGCTCGGCTGCTTACAGCCGGCTTTATTATGGAAGTGTTTCACCCGGATTGGTTAGCAAATCCGGTTCTCGTGATGAAAAAGACCAATGAGTGGAGGATGTGCATTGATTACACGAGTCTCAACAAGCATTGCCCAAAGGATCCGTTTGCTTTACCAAGGATAGATCAGATCATAGACGCAGTAGCTGGCAGCGACCTATTATGTTTCCTGGACGCTTATTCCGGGTATCATCAAATCAAGCTCAAGAAGGAGGATTGGGAGAAAACATCGTTCATAACCCCTTTCGGGGCCTTTTGTTACAAGACAATGACATTTTGAATGAAGAACGCTGGCGCAACCTATCAACGGTGTATTCAGAAGTGCTTCGAGGACCAAATTGGACGCAACGTACACACTTATGTAGACGATGTGGTGATCAAGACCAGAAAGGCGGAGACATTTATCGATGATCTAAAGGAAACATTCAAGAACTTGAGAAGGTATCAGATGAAACTTAACCCGACAAAGTGCGTTTTTGGAGTTCCAGCCGGGAAATTACTCGGCTTTATTGTTTCTAAGAGAGGAATTGAAGCAAACCCGGACAAAATCAAAGCTATCCAGAGTCTGAAAAAGCCGGAAAATTTGAAACATGTTCAGAAGCTCACAGGGTGCGTAGCAGTGCTCAGCCGGTTTATATCCAGACTCGGAGAAAAGGCGATACCCTTGTACCGGCTCTTGAAAAAATCTGATAAATTCGTACGGGATCAAGAGGCGGACGAGGCGTTCGAGGCACTAAAAAAGCAGCTATCTGAGGCACCAGTCCTAGCAGCTCTGGGTCCTAAAGAGCCTATGTTATTATACGTTGCAGCAGGGCCCCGGGCGGTTAGCGCAGTGGTCGTTGTCGAGCGAAAAGAAGATGGAAAAGAGTACCCGGTCCATAGGCCGGTTTACTATGTCAGTGGGGTATTATCAGAGGCAAAACAGCGCTATCCACATTGGCAAAAGCTGGTTTTCGGGGTCTTCATGGCCAGCCGGAAATTGAAGCCATATTTTCAGGAACACCCCATAACAGTGGTTAGTTCTATACCAATGTCGGATATCATCAGAAACTCGGATGCAACAGGTAGAATAGCCAAGTGGGCGATCGAGATGGGGGATTATCATATCAATTACGAGCCAAGGTCAGCAATTAAATCTCAAGCTCTAGTCGATTTTATTAATGATTGGACACACACAGGCATGCCTACCATGGCTCCAAACTCCGAGTCCTGGATCATGCACTTTGATGGCTCCAAGCAATACGAGGGGTCGGGAGCCGGAGTGGTACTAACATCACCCAAAGGAGACAAGCTGAGCTACGTGCTGCGGATTCACTTTGATTGTTCCAACAACGTGGCCGAGTATGAGGCCTTATTGCACGGCCTAAAGGTAGCGAAGGAGATGAATATCAAGAGGATACGGTGCTTTGGAGATTCGGACCTTGTGGTACAGCAGGTCTCAGGAACTTGGGATAGAAAGGACGCAACTATGGCAGCATATCGCAGAGAGGTTGATAGATTTGCCGGATGTTTTTCCGGGTATGAGGTGGAGCACATAGACAGAAGAAAAAACGAGACAGCAGATGCACTCGCCAGACTCGGCTCGCGCAGAGAGCCGGTTCCACCTAACGTTTTCCTGGATGAGCTATGGCGACCATCAGTTAAAACCGAGTCTGAGGAAGAACTGGCAAATCAAGACCCGGATTTGGAGCTCGTGGCCACAGTACGTGCTGTTCCAGAGTGGACAGAACCGTTCCTGGCCTACCTATCACGAGGCGAGTTACCACAGCAGGAAGTATTAGCAAGACAAATTCTGAGGCGAGCAAAAGGATATTCTATCATCAATGGAGAGTTATACAAGAGAAGTGCAGCAGGAGTCTTTTTGCGCTGTGTAGCACCAGAAGAAGGCCGACAGATCCTCAAGGAAATCCATGAAGGTGATTGTGGGCATCATGCATCCACAAGATCCCTTGTGGCCAAAGCTTATCGACATGGTTTTTTTTGGCTCACGGCCCTAGCAGACGCGGAGCGCTTGGTGGCAAGATGTGATGGGTGTCAAAGGTACGCTCGCCAAACCCATGTGCCGGCTATGGAACTACGGACTATCCCGTTAACTTGGCCGTTTGCTGTTTGGGGTATGGACATGGTTGTCCCCTTTCACATGTCACCTTGCAAAAAGACACATCTCTTGGTGGCCATTGACAAGTTTACCAAGTGGGTTGAGATTATGCCAGTCACCAACTGCGAAGCAATTACGGCAGTCAAGTTCCTGAAAAGGATTATCTATCGGTTCGGGTATCCCCATAGCATAATTACCGACAATGGAACCAATATGTCCCTTGGCGAGATGGAGAAATTTTGTAGAAGCAGTGGAATCCGGCTTGACATAGCTTCAGTGGCCCATCCACAGGCTAATGGACAAGTGGAGAGGGCAAATCAAGAGTTGCTTCGTGGATTAAAGCCACGATTGCGAGTTCCGTGTATCAGAGCTGCTGGTGCATGGGTCGAAGAATTACCCGCAGTGGTTTGGGGTATCAACACAACACCTAACAGATCCACTCAGATGACACCGTTTTCATGGTTTATGGTGTAGAGGCAGTGTTACCGAGTGATATCATCCATGACTCGCCTCGAGTCTCGGCTTACGTCGAGGTAGAGAACGAGAAGACCCGGCAGGACGCCGTGGATATGCTAGAAGAAGAAAGGGAACAAGCACTGGAAAGATCAGCCATATATCAGCAGGATCTGCGGAGATATCATAGACGGCGCGTGAAAACCCGGGTCTTCCAGGAAGGAGACCTAGTTCTGCGCCTGGTACAGTCAAAAGAAGGAAAACATAAGTTATCACCGCCATGGGAAGGACCGTTTATCATAAGCCGGAATCTGCACAATGGATCGTATTACTTGATAGATGCAAGGGAAGAGTCGACTACGGTTAACGACACCGCTCATACCACTTCATCTATGCAAGAGAAAGAAAGACCATGGAACGTAGCTCAGCTGCGTCCCTACTATACCTAGTATAGACCAGACCCACAAGTGGAATTACACGATGTAACAGGCAGCAGGTTTCAGACGCACTCTTTTCCTATCCAGGGTACCTAAGGGGACTGGAGGGTTTTTAATGAGGCGGCTTGCTGACCTAACTTTCTCATATCAACAAAGAGATGGTTAAGCGATATATCTCCTTCACACGTTTTATCAAGTTCTATTTTCCTGTTATGTTTTTTACATTTCTTCCAGGTAAGTATTATTTATTGTTTCCTTAGAGCATTAGTTTCCTTAGTATGTTGCATATATTTAGGTCTTGGGGCTGATTGCTTGAATAGCACAGTTACAAACTCAAAAGACCCGGCCATGATGCCTATGAGTTATAAGGGCCGATTACTCGCAAACGAGTACGGCTGCAATCTTATAACCGGACAAAGGAGCCAAATTTCTTGACTTTTCTTACTTAAGATCGATGTGACTCGCACTAAAGTGGCATGATTTGCTCGCTTACGATTACAATCAGCCATGATGCCCAATGGGACTTGCCTGGCCCTGTTTTCGTACAGATGTAACAACATGGTATCCACGCGAAAGCCGGCTTACAGTACAAGAGAGTCAAAAGGGTCATCTAAACCACAAGTTATGCAGAGTACAGGTTTAACAACCGGAAACTCAAAGTCTATCAAGCATAACTTCAACACCTATGTGAAACGGCTCTAGGTTTTGGGCTTAGCAGAAACAATTTGTTTTCTTTGAGAAACCTCACACCCCAGACTCGGAATTTCGGGCCTTGGGGACTGGGGATTTTGAAAAAAAAGGGGCAAGTTATCTAGCTATTAAGCACCAAAAAACCACAAATCCGAGTCTTGGGGACTTGGGGACTTAGAGAAAAGTTCACCCGTCAAAACCCATGTGACCCGGAAACTGAGTCTCACAAAAGGAACCATAAAATAAATCGGAGTATCAAGAGTAAATAAGCTCAACGGCAGATAGATATCAAATTCATCCAAAGGCCGGAAGGGCCAAGAAAGCTATTAAAGCTTCATAATGTATTTACATGATGCGATGATAGTATCAAAAGTGCACATCTGCACTATCAAAAGAATATCTGTCTTTACAAGGGCATCGAGCGAACAAGGTATTAGGATGGCATCAGATAATAATTTACTCGGCCTCCTGAGTCGGGTCCACATCCTTACCCTTGCCCTCCGGGTCTTGTTCTCGGGTTCGCTTCTTAGAAGAGTTCCCAGCATCATCATCCGGTTTTTCAGCGTCAGGGCGAACAGGTGGACGGACAGCTGGTGTAGAGGTAGTTGGTGCTGATTGCAATTCGGCTTCCCTCTTTGCAGCTTCCTTCCTCTTCCTGGCCGAGTCAGCATTCCACTTTTCTAAAATGTCGAAGGGCACGGGCGTATCTTCCTTCACAGCCTTGTCCTTAGCATCGTATGGAGACATAAACCTACTCAAGTCCATACTGTCGGCAAGAGGAGTTGCCGAGTGACGTAATTCGGATTGTACAGCTTTGAAATCCTTGGGGGAAAATCTCGAGCCATCTGCCTTGAACTCTGGAAATCCGGCCACCACCGTTGCCGGCTCAAGCTTAGGAAAATAAGCTTTCGCCAGCATAAGTCCCCGGGTCATCCCAACCCGGCATGCTGAGCGTTTCCAGAGCTCAATCCATGCAGGGACAGTAGAGCATGCATGGATTAGGGTCTCCATACCCGGATATAGATCAGTCGGCCACTGAATGGCGTCCAGTATCCACTTGGTGCCGGCACAGAACCTCCGGAGGACATTCTTCAATCTTTTTACCTTTTCGATATCATCCTCTTCTGAAGGCGCAAGGTTGGAAGCTGCAATATGAGCAACAAAAGGTTACATCAAGGTATTCCGGGTATCATGTATCAAGAAAACAAGAAACCAAGGCACGAACCAGTAAGTAGCGAAATCTCACCAGCGAGGACACGATAAGTGTCGGCCACTTGGGCCGATAGCTTCTTCAGCGCAGCTTGAGCAGTGGCGTATTTGTCTTTGTATTTCGTGACATCTTTCTCCAAGGCTGCCACCTCAGACTCAAGTGCTTCCCTTAGCTTTATCTCGGTGTCCAGGAGATGCTTGGTCTTGGCCAAAATCTCCTCGGACCGAGACGCCTGCGCCTAAAAGAATGAAGAGTTAAACATTAGTCGGATATCACAATCAGCCGAGTATTGCAAGGAGTACCGAGTGTAACTTTGACAAGTTAGACTCGGAACTTGGGGACTAGGTGGACACTAAGAGATATCAACTAGCGTACCTGATGCTCCGCGGCCATACGCTCCAACATGCTGCTCTCTGAGGCCTTCATGGCGAGGAGGGCGCTCATTATTTGGTCGAAGGAATGGTTGCCCGAGTTAGAAGACCCGGGGTCTTGATAACTCGGAGTGGAGGTTTTCTCCTTGGCAGGGGAAGGTACCCCAGTCGTCCGGATGTCGGGGCTCGTACGCCTCCTCCCGTGCCCAAGACGGCGGCTTCTTCCTCCTCGCGTGCATGTGAGGCTATCGAGTACTCGGCTTCCGGATCAGCCGGGTGTGTCGGTGACACTTGTTGTTCTTCGTCGCCAGCTGCAGCCGCCATATCATCAATCGGGTTCTCCTTACCCGGGTCATCGGTCTCCATATTTTCTTGGTCACTGATTGTGACCGTGGCTCTGTCGACAGTATAAAATAGCGGTTAGCATGTAGACTGGAGTAAATTATGGCAAAGTGATGGAACATCACGAGAAGAACCTTACCCGGGATTCACCGCGAAGTCCGAGGGAAACGCGCTGCTGGACCCGGATGAAGCTCAAAAATATCAAGAAAGTAAGACATGGAACTGCTCTGCTGAGGGGTGATCTGGAAAAACTTTGATATTCAAGAAAGGATCAGATGAATACCAGCGCGTCGAGTTGGAGATGACGGAATACCCGGGTTAAGAGCGCCTTCACCCGGAAAATTCCGAGTCATTCTACGCTTGGTCAGGGGTGGATCCTTCAGGTACGGCCAGTTGGATAACTCTCGGTTTAGCTTGTGCATGTTATCAAAGGAGAATGGTTTAGAAGTAAGGAAGCGGTATGGAACCTTGAAGACGACCCCTCGAGGTTTCCTCTTTGCTCCGACCTTGATCGTCGGCTCGACTTCATCTTCGTCGCTTGCTGTTTCCACCCTGCCTTCCGGTTCTTCTTCTTCTTCGCCCTTGTCTTCTGGTTCTGAAAGTTATCAAGGTATACAGTCGGAAAAATACAGAATGAACAACAACGAGCTCGCTGGAATTAAGAGAGACTCGGGATGTACCTTCTTCCGAGTTAATTACGTCCTCTTCTTCCTCTGGACTTTCGGAGTTAGGGGGAGTCTCGATTTTCCAAAAGACATTATCAGCCTGAGGAAAAGGCATGGAGATGAGAGTTAGCAACTGTATCAAAAGGAAAAGCATGGAAGTAAAGGTATGAGAGCCGGTTCTTTACCTCAGGTGCTGGGTTCTCGTGTGTAAAGGGTTCTAACTCGGCTATATTCCGGATTACCTCCAACTTCTCCGTCAAGAATCCCTTGATGGTCTTGTTGGTGTCACCGGCCGCGTAATCTTTAGATGAGTATCGGAGGGAATCTGTGGTGTGCCCCGAGTACTCGCACATTAATTTGGTGCGGATAGAGTTTGGTTGGATCCGGAAGTTGACGCAAGTTTTCACCAAGTTGAGCCCAAGGAGACCTTGGGCCGAGAGAATGGCTATTTTAGCTAGCAAAGGTTGGATCTCCTCCCTGTCCGAGTCAGGGGCGAAGGCGTTGAAGTTTTCAGAGATATCAAGGAGACCCTCCGAATAACCCGGCAGTTTCTGTTGGGAATATGCCCTAGAGGCAATCATAGATGATGTAATTCCCAATGTATTCATAAAGTTATTAAGTTGTCCTTTGGTTTGAACATCTGATATATGTCATTGAATATGTGATTCGATTGTGGAACTATGTATTCATGTTGTTCATACTAATTGTCCTTGGTCGTTAAGGTTGTGCTGGACACACACCCTAGACTAATGTGAGTGTTGGCTGATGACACGGTTCCACTTGTCATGGGCATGGTGATGCCATTCCAACGTTCACGGACTTGGCTAAAGAGTTTAGCAAGTCGGACTGACCCACATTGAGATGCAACGATCAAGTCGTCATTTGCATGTCTCAATCAATGTAATCCTTAGACCTGAGGTTGTCGCACAATCCGAGTTGTGGATCACCGACTTAGGTTCTGTCAAACATTGTTCTGTGACAAGGCAACTATAAAGGCAGAGTTCGGGTCGAATGAGAAGCAAGCTGCGTGATGTGGATAATCAAGATGGGATTTTGCCCCTCCTAATGGAGAGATATTCTCTGGGTCCTCTCGAGTTATATGATTCAGGAAGCATGGCCATGCGCGACTCAGTTAAGTGTTAACTGTGTCGGTTGACTAAGAGTAAGTCAGATGAATCGCATATCACGGATCGAGAAGAGAGTTGAACTATTTAAGGGATGACGATAAATCGCCTATAGTTCGACAAGGTATATCGTGAGGCAAAAAGGACTAAGATGAATATCACATTGAAAGGTATGTCGTCATGACTCAATGGAACTTGGGAGTCGGCACGTTCTGCTAGGAGACGCTACCGATTGATCGATTGAGAGTAGGACTCCAATCGTGTCCAAGTCGCCATGAGCCTGCAGGGTCGCACACTTAAGAGCGGGAGCAAGTATTGGTCGGGTTGGACCCGAACCGGAAATGGACTGGTTTTGTGAGTCGGACTCACAGAGGGAATGGGCCACAAGTGTTGTGAAGCCCATTACCATACGCTATATAAAGAGGGGCGCAGGTTGCCCAGCGGACAGGTTAGTCCACTCTCCCATGCGTTGGGAACCCTAGCCCCACTCAGTCCAGCCGCCGCACCGGACCTAGCAGTACGCCGTCGGAGCTCCTCCTCGTACGTGTCGATACCGGCAGAGGTGCTGTACGTTCAGCATTTCGACGTTCGAGGGATTGGATCGGCCGGACCGGATCATGGGACTGCACTGCCCCGACGCGCTGCATCGATAATCCGCACCTGCGCGTCTAGTGGTAATACTCGTGGCCTTCTACCTCGGCTAAATCTTGGAAGCATCGCGTAGGAAAAGTTTTGTTTATCTCTACGCGTTCCAACAGTGGTATCAGAGCGGTAGCTTCTGGTATTAGGCCCGAGATCCGTACATATGTGATATGTAGTTAGCGTTAGATGTGATCTAATTGCTGTTTTGGTGGTCGGTCTATGAGATAGATCGGTTTTGTACAAGGTTGATTGGATCAATCGTACTCGGGGTTAATGGATGATCTGGTTTCCGTGATCATACTGCTAAGGTCGTGAAACAACTTACCCCTACCGGTCGGTTTCCGCCATCAGGGTGTACCGTGACACATAAATCCAGTTGCGGTGATCGAAGATCAAAGAGTTTGATCAAATCGGAATACGGATCAGATTTGGGTAAAATCGTTTTATCCGATGAAGAAATCCATGATCGGAATACAGATGAGATCTGCGTTTTCCAAAATCGTCGGGCGCTGCCCGCACCCGCGAGGGGCGCTGCCGGTAGATATCGCCGGCTTCGCCCTGTCGTAGCGCCTTAGATGTCGTTGCGAGTTTCACAACGTCGGTAGATATCGTATCTATGCATAACTTGTTTTTGCAGGAAGTTGTGAATGGTATGGCTTATGTGCATGTGATGTGTGTAATCCATACATGATCTGCGTATCATGTTTATGTCAGCCGGCTGGAGCCTAGGTGCTGTCATTTTATTGTATACCGGCCTGCGTGTCGGATTCTCTATGTAAATTTTGATTTACTAGCTAGTGTAGCTTGTTGGAGAACCCGGAAGGCATGCAAGTCGATGTACAAGTCGGCTATATGGAGCAAGATGGCACGTGACAATAGTTGGCACGAGCCGACTTGCAAGCTTCGTGGAGATGGAGATCACCATGAAGAGAGCCATACCATTTCACATTATAATTGCTTTATTTGTGTTATTGTTATGTCTCTATTTACCTCTATTTAGATAGTTGGTAGATTCTTTAATCCCTCAAAGAAGGTCTAGTCGGTCGCCCCGCCAGTGCTGCACCATCACAAGTCGGACATTCTTGGTAGTGGGCTCATAAAATTGAGGTGCTACCAATTCTTTCCGGTTAGGTGGGTTTGAGTCGGACTCTTACAAGCAGAAGCACTTGGTAATCTAGACGAGTCCATCACAACGGTTGTGGGGCTCGGGGCGAGGTAGGTTGGGAGCCGGGGCATGTGATGTCACCCAACTAACAGGAGTCGTCTTGGATACGATTGGCAAGGTGTTGCCTACCTAGATCACTTGACGGCTAGCGGTGATGCTAAAGCTCACTAGTCGGCTTGCTTATTTAGGATCTTGAATCACTTAGCAACCATCAGAGGGATGTTGGTTCTAATGGGAGCATAATTATTAAAGCGTTTAATATGCATGCTCTTTTATGAATACATGTCTTAAGTGTTTTTGCGTATTTTCTGTTGTAGATCAATGGCACCTAGCAACCTTCATCAGTTGTCCGCGTTTGCGTTGAGGTCAATCCTAGAGAAAGATAAGCTTAATGGAACTAATTTCACCAACTGGTATCGTAATCTGAGGATAGTCCTCAAGCATGACAAGAAAGAACATGTTCTAGAAACTCCACTTCCAGAAGAGCCAGATGACGATGCGACTGTCGCTGTCACGAATGCCTACCGTAAGACTAGAGATGAGTCTACGGAGATTAGCTTTCTTATGCTTGCACACATGGAACCGGACTTGCAGCAGCAGTTCGAGAATGTTGAGGCCTACGATATGATCGATAGCCTCAAAAGTATGTTCCAGGCTCAAGCAAAGACTGAGAGGTATCAAGTCTCTCAAGCTTTTCTTGGCTGTAAGCTGAAAGACGGCGATCCACTGAGTCCGCATGTAATCAAGATGATTGGTTACATACAGTCTTTGGATCGGCTGGGCTTCCCAATTAACGAAGAGTTCGCTACTGATATAATTCTGAACTCTCTTCCTAGTGCGTATGGTTCGTTCATCTCGAACTACCAAATGCATGGTATGGATAAGAGTATCACTGAATTACATGGGATGCTCAAAACGGCAGAGGCTGATATCAAGAAAGGCACCAGTCAAGTGTTGATGGTGCAGAATAAGGCTAAGTTCAAGAAGAGTTCTTGGACTAAGAAGAAGAAGGATAAGTCAGGAGGTAGCACCCATGGCCCTGTCCAGAGTGCTCCCTCAAAGACTAAACCTTCTCCTACAGCCGGAGCCAACTGCTTCTATTGCAAGCAAGATGGCCACTGGAAGAGGAACCGCACCAAGTATTTGGCTGACAGAGCCAAGAGTGGAGGTGCGACTTCCAACTCAGGTACGCTTGTGTGCAATGTTATAGACATTTATCTTGCTGATGCACCTAATAGTTCTTGGGTATATGATACCGGATCAGTTATTCACATATGCAACTCGTTGCAGGGACTGGTAAGAACTAGGAGCGTGGCAAGAGGAGAGGTTGACATTCGGGTCGGCAACAAGGCGAGAGTCGCTGCGTTGGAAGTCGGCACGATGCAACTTCATTTACCTTCAGGATTTATTTTGGAACTAAATAATTGTTATTATGTTTCAGCGCTTAGTCGAAATATTATTTCCGCCTCATGTTTGATAAGACAAGGTTATGAGTCGAATATTAAGAATAATAGTTGTTCTTTATATTTGAAAGATATGTTTCGTGGCTTTGCACCCGTTCAGAACGGGTTATTTATTTTAAATCTTGATAGTGAATCAGTCTATAACATAAATGTTAAAAGGTTGAAACCAAATGATCTGAATATGACTTACTTTTGGCACTGTCGGCTTGGTCATATAAGTTGGAAGCGCATGAAGAAGCTCCTTATGATGGACTTCTAACTTCGTTTGACTTAGAGTCATTCGAGACATGCGAATCATGCCTACTAGGCAAGATGACCAAGACACCTTTTGCAAGGAGTTGTGAAAGGGCGTCCGACTTGTTGGAACTAATACATAGTGATGTATGTGGACCAATGAGCACGACAGCTAGAGGTGGTTATGAGTACTTCATTACCTTCACTGATGATTTGAGTAGGTATGGATATATCTATTTAATGAAACACAAGTCGGAAGCCTTTGAAAAGTTCAAGGAATTCCAGAGTGAGGTACAAAATCAACTCGGCAAGAAAATAAAGTTTCTACAGTCGGACCATGGGGGCGAGTACATGAGCCATGAGTTTAATGACCATCTAAAGAGTTGTGGAATAGTTCCTCAACTCACTCCACCGGGTACACCGCAGAGAAACGGTGTATCGGAACGGAGAAATCGGACCTTGTTGGACATGGTACGATCAATGATGAGTCGGACAGATCTACCTTTATCATTTTGGGGTTATTGTCTAGAAACTGCAGCTTTCACACTAAACAGAGTACCATCAAAGTCAGTAGAGAAGACACCACATGAGATGTGGACGGGCAAAAAGCCAAGTTTGTCTTTTCTTAAGATTTGGGGTTGTGAGGTATTTGTCAAGCGACTTCAGTCGGACAAGCTCACGCCCAAGTCGGATAAGTGTATTTTCGTGGGGTATCCGAGGGAAACCTTGGGGTACTACTTCTACAACCGGGAAGAGGGAAAAGTGTTTCTCGCTCGGAATGGTGTCTTCCTTGAGAAAGAGTTTCTCAGTCGGGAAGTCAGTGGGAGCACGGTGCAACTCGAAGAAATTCGAGAGGAACCAGCTAGGGGCGTGTCAGCAATGGCCTTGGAGGCTGAGCCGGTCGTGGTACCTACACCGGTTACAGCACCTGAACCTCGGAGATCTGCCAGATTACAGAGTGCTCGAGATGTTTTACTGTTAGACAGTAATGAGCCGGCAACTTATTTGGAAGCGATGGTGGGATCTGATTCCGAGTCATGGCTTGGAGCCATGAGATCCGAGTTAAAGTCCATGGATGAAAACCAAGTTTGGAATTTGGTTGATCTGCCTGACGGTGCAAGACCCGTCGAGTGCAAATGGGTCTTTAAGAAGAAAATTGATATGGATGGAAATATTTCCGTCTATAAAGCACGACTTGTCGCGAAGGGGTTCCGACAGGTTCAAGGAGTTGACTACGACGAGACCTTCTCGCCCGTAGCGATGCTTAAATCAATTCGGATCATGTTAGCCATAGCAGCCTATTTCGACTATGAGATATGGCAGATGGATGTCAAGACGGCTTTCCTTAATGGAAATTTAACTGAGGACGTGTATATGATACAGCCCGAAGGTTTTGTTGATCCGGCTAATACTGACAAGGTATGCAAACTTCAGAAATCCATTTATGGGTTGAAGCAAGCATATCGGAGTTGGAACATTCGCTTTGATGAGGTAGTCAAATCGTTTGGCTTCTTCAAGAGCGATCATGATTCTTGTTTATACAAGAAGTTTAGTGGGAGCAAAGTGAACTTTCTAATCTTATATGTGGATGACATATTACTGACTGGAAATGATGTCATGATGTTGCAAGAAACCAAAGAGTCATTGGAAAGGAGTTTCTCAATGAAGGATTTGGGTGAGGCAACTTACATATTAGGAATCAGGATCTATAGAGATAGATCAAGGCGGCTCATTGGGTTGAGTCAGAGTACTTATCTAGACAAGGTTTTGAAGAAATTCAAAATGGAAGAGTCCAAGAAGGGATTCTTACCGATGTCCCATGGCATAAAACTTAGCAAGACTCAGTGTCCTTTGACAACTGATGAGCGAAGTCGGATGAGTGTGATCCCGTATGCTTCGGCAATCGGATCCATCATGTATGCCATGATTTGTACTAGGCCAGATGTTTCCTATGCTCTAAGTGTTACGAGCAGATACCAGGCTGACCCTGGCGAAGCCCACTGGGCAGCGGTTAAAAAGATCCTTAAGTATTTGAGAAATACTAAGGAAATGTTCCTAGTTTATGGAGCTGATGAGGAATTCAGTGTAAAGGGTTACACGGATGCAAGTTATCTCACCGACTCAGATGATTCTCGTTCGCAATCGGGATACGTGTTCGTAATGAACGGAGGAGCTATGAGCTGGAAGAGTTCCAAGCAAGATACGGTGTCTGCATCTACAACAGAGGCTGAGTATATTGCTGCCTCAGAGGCGGCAAAGGAAGCTGTTTGGATCAGGAACCTCCTGATGGATCTTGGTGTGGTTCAGGGTGCGTCCAATCCTTTGGACGTATATTGTGACAACAATGGTGCTATCGCACAGGCCAAGGAACCTAGACAACACCAGAAGAACAAACATATACTCATGCGGTACCACCTCATTCGCCAGTTTGTCGAACAAGGTGATATCAAGTTATGCAAAGTACACACGGATGCAAACATTGCAGATCCGTTGACAAAGGCGCTACCACAGCCTAAGCATGAGGCGCACACGAGAGGTATGGGCATTAGATGCCTAGGCATATGATGCCAAGATGATTGACTCTAGTGCAAGTGGGAGACTGTTGGGAATATGCCCTAGAGGCAATCATAGATGATGTAATTCCCAATGTATTCATAAAGTTATTAAGTTGTCCTTTGGTTTGAACATCTGATATATGTCATTGAATATGTGATTCGATTGTGGAACTATGTATTCATGTTGTTCATACTAATTGTCCTTGGTCGTTAAGGTTGTGCTGGACACACACCCTAGACTAATGTGAGTGTTGGCTGATGACACGGTTCCACTTGTCATGGGCATGGTGATGCCATTCCAACGTTCACGGACTTGGCTAAAGAGTTTAGCAAGTCGGACTGACCCACATTGAGATGCAACGATCAAGTCGTCATTTGCATGTCTCAATCAATGTAATCCTTAGACCTGAGGTTGTCGCACAATCCGAGTTGTGGATCACCGACTTAGGTTCTGTTAAACATTGTTCTGTGACAAGGCAACTATAAAGGCAGAGTTCGGGTCGAATGAGAAGCAAGCTGCGTGATGTGGATAATCAAGATGGGATTTTGCCCCTCCTAATGGAGAGATGTTCTCTGGGCCCTCTCGAGTGATATGATTCAGGAAGCATGGCCATGCGCGACTCAGTTAAGTGTTAACTGTGTCGGTTGACTAAGAGTTAGTCAGATGAATCGCATATCACGGATCGAGAAGAGAGTTGAACTATTTAAGGGATGACGATAAATCGCCTATAGTTCGACAAGGTATATCGTGAGGCAAAAAGGACTAAGATGAATATCACATTGAAAGGTATGTCTTCATGACTCAATGGAACTTGGGAGTCGGCACGTTCTGCTAGGAGCCGCTACCGATTGATCGATTGAGAGTAGGACTCCAATCGTGTCCAAGTCGCCATGAGCCTGCAGGGTCGCACACTTAAGAGCGGGAGCAAGTATTGGTCGGGTTGGACCCGAACCGGAAATGGACTGGTTTTGTGAGTCGGACTCACAGAGGGAATGGGCCACAAGTGTTGTGAAGCCCATTACCATACGCTATATAAAGAGGGGCGCAGGTTGCCCAGCGGACAGGTTAGTCCACTCTCCCATGCGTTGGGAACCCTAGCCCCACTCAGTCCAGCCGCCGCACCGGACCTAGCAGTCCGCCGTCGGAGCTCCTCCTCGTACGTGTGGATACCGGCAGAGGTGCTGTACGTTCAGCATTTCGACGTTCGAGGGATTGGATCGGCCGGACCGGATCGTGGGACTGCACTGCCCCAACGCGTTGCATCGATAATCCGCACCTGCGCGTCTAGTGGTAATACTCGTGGCCTTCTACCTCGGCTAGATCTTGGAAGCATCGCGTAGGAAAAGTTTTGTTTATCTCTACGCGTTCCAACAGTTTCCTCTCGCCGGGTGGGGAGGTGTCTCGGCAGTAAAAGTAGGAAAGTTGCCAATGTTTGACACGGGAATTGAGAGTAAGGGTTGGCATAGGAGAATTCTTGCGGCGTTGGATAGAGACCCCGCCGCAAGCAAGAAGTGCGCCGTCACCGCTTTCGCGGCACGGCTTGCACTGAAAGAGTTCGATAAAGAGAGCCAAACTTGGCGGAGTGCACAAGTATGACTCGGAAAGAACGATAAAATGGGTTATATTCAACATAGAGTTAGGCCCTATGTCGAATACCCGGAGGCCATAATGGCTCAGAACTTCACGGAAGAAGGGGTGACCCGGAGGGCGAAACCCCCGGGTCACATGTTCGACGAAGCAAATTACCTCGTCATCAGCAGTCGTGGGCCGGGTCTCATCACCCGGCACCCTTCAGTGGATGTCCTTCTGAGGGGGGAGGATCCCTAACTCGGCCAGCTCTTCCAGCTTGGTCTTGGTAACCGTGGATCGCGCCCAGTTGGTGGAGATCGATTGAGTCATCCGGAGTTTGGCCTGCTGTTTCCCTTGCTTCTTGGGAGCCATGGGTTCAGCCTGCGAAGCACAAGACAAGTGTACAAAGCATAAGACTCAGAAATCACGAATTATCCGAGTATAGGCAAGCGGTATCAGCTAAACGAAGAAACTAAGAATCATCCGTGTATCATTGAAAAGAGCAAAAGTTATGGATTGTCCGAGTATCAAGTATCAGAACAGAAATTATGGGGTACTTACATATTGGTAAGCATACGTGGAAGAAGGGTGGTTGCCCATGTATCTAATGCAGATGAAAGAACCGGAAGAAAAGGGTCTGCCGGGTGTCAAAGTCAGTTGCGGAAAATTTGGGCGGCCCGAGCCTAGATTGGAGGTTTCATTTTCAGATTCGTGGTGAAATTAGCGACTACAAGTAATAGGAGAATGAAGTGGAGCCTATATTCAAGCCATTGGATGAACTAGTATGAGTCTAGGTGACCTAATCCGGCGCAGGGCAAAAAATGGCCCGCGGAAGACCAAGATCCAATCTGGGTCGATTCGAGAAATTGCAAAGCTAAATCAAAGGGAGCAAGGAGCTTACCGGATAAGATTGAAGTAGAGAGAAGCGACGGCAAATAGCGCAATCTGAATGACCCTTTGCGACTGCCGACGAGCTGCTCGAGGGCGCGGCGGCGGAGGTTGGCGGCGGCGCGGGACGAGCCGTGGCGGAACGTAACCGGCGGTGGATTGGTTCCGGCGGCGTGCGCAAGGACTCCGTGGCGGCGCTCCGTGAGCTTGGGTGCGGGAGTGAAGGAGAGGGAGAAGAAATGGACCGTTGGGGTTAGGTTATCCCATAGGTGCCTATTTATAAGGTGCGGACGGATAAACCTAGACCAACGGGCGATAACCGGAAATTTCGGGATAAAGTATATCCGCCGGATTTTCCTGGATATGCATTAAGTGCTAGACGGGATATCCGGAACATATGTGAGGCAAATCTTTCCCGTGATACTTGGATCGGTTAGATAAGTGAAGTAAGCCGGATCTTTGGCATTATTATCAGGGCACTGACCCGGAGAAATAAGCGATAGACTTGGAGAAAGCCGGGTTACTATATGGCCACCATGGAGTTAGGCCTAGCTGTTTGTCAAATCAATCTAACCCGGCCTCTATGAACTTGAATGTTGATATTTTTGCAGGGAATAGCATGCGCTTCAAGGAGAATCCCGTGAAGCCAAAGCTATTCTGGGGACTACTGATGGAGGGATGATAACCCGGTAGGCCAACGCCAAGGTGTAACTCGGCCCAAAGGACGCTGCGCGAGACCCGGCTAAGGATAAAGGAGCTTCTAGAAGGCCCAAGATCGTAGGCCTGGTAACCCGGACTGTGGGTTCCGGTAAGGAAGTTTAGGGTTTTGTAGGAAGTGTCCGGGTAGGATTCAGAGTACGCCTTGGAGAGCAGGCCAGGAGGTCCGGATGCTTTATAAGCCGGTCCCTAGGTTAGGTTTAGAGATATCCAAGAGTTAGAGCAATATCGCTAGGTATCGAGTATCCATTGTAACACGAGAGCTGAGTTAATAGATCGAGATCGGAGACTCGGCGACTAGATTGCTGGCTACCAGATCGCATATTTTTATGTTTTCCCTTGAGCTAAACCCTCTCCCAAACACCAGAGTCGTCTTGCCCCAAAATAAGTTACCCCCGGTAATGTCTGCCGTGATTATCCCACGACAATCTGGGTAGGCGATGTCTTTTCGTCTCTGGAACGAGACCCCCCCACCCCCACAATGTATAAGTTCACCCCCTGATACCTCAGGGTGTTTGTTACAATAAAAGTATTCGAGGAAAAGGTCGAGGTTTGGCTCTACTTGGAGGTAGTCCTCACAAAGGACTACGAAGTTGCTAACGTTCAAGATGGAATTTGGTGGGAGGTCTTGAGGATGGAGGCCATAGTAAGCCAAGAGCCAGCGAAAAAAGAGAGAACTGGGTGGACGAAACCCACGGAGAATATGAGCTTTGAAAATTATTACCTCACCCGGCCCAGGTTCGGGCCAGATCTCATTTCCCGGAGCTCGCCAGGATAAACCTTTAGGCAGAAGCCCGGAATCCTCCATCTCCGTGAGCCGGCCTTGGGTCATCTCGGACTTGCACCAGTTCACTTGCATTTTGTTCCTCCCAGAACCGGCAGGGCCAGAACCAGAAGCTCCTCCGGATTTCTTTTTTCTCCCCGCTCCACCGGCCTTGGACGCCAATGTTTTCTCCTTCCCCATCTTGAGGTGGACGCCGGTGAAGCTCCGGCCGCGGCGGCGCTGGAAGAAAAATAGAGCTCTGGAACTCAGATCGGAGGAGGAAGATGAAGTGGGGAGAGCAGGGTGCGACTGAGCCCTGGGGGCCGTACACCTGCTATTTATAGGCGGGGCCAAAACCCTAGGGTAAAGCGGTAACTTTTACATGAAAACCCCTCAAGATTACATTATTTATGGAAAGGTGCAGCAAGATCGGATCACAGAAGAGGATTTTTTTCCAAAGAAACGTAACGATTACGTGGAGAAGAATCCGTGCTAGGTTAAGATACTTTTTGTTCTGGGGATTTGGGAAATAAAAATATGAGAGTTATCTTTACAAGAAACAGAAAGATATGATCCTGGAGATAAAGAGCTCGGCCCCTGAGATCCAGAACAGATATCTCGGGAGGTTATTTTTCCTTGGATTAGAAGATTAGTGTTTAAAGTTTCTGGATAAAGCTTAACGTGAACTTCTTAAGTTTGAGGCTTAAAAACTTTCATGTTAACCTGGGGGCTAATGTTGGGGGAATAGGTAAGGGGGAGCCTTACTGGCCTCTGACATAAACCGGGAATCGCCTTATCCGGTTTAATGTGAGTGATCCGGGTCATGTTGGGCAGGGCCGGGTTAAGCCAGGAAGAGTCGGGTTGTGGTGCGTGTGACCCGACTGAATGAAGAACTGGCCCAAGGCCCAGGTCGGACGACACGGAAGCCCGGGAGCCCGGAGAGTAGTTCAAGGCCGGCCCAGGAGTAGCCGGATCATAAGAAGAGACCGGACCAAGATGATCAAGAACCGGAGGGAGATAGGACTCCGAGGACGAGCGGGACATGGACTCCCTTGTAACCTGGAGGTCTTGTCCACAATATAAGGCGAGACCCCGGGACGTAGAAAGACAAGTTCTAAGTTAACAGCAAATAGCTCGAGACATCAAGAGCGAGATCGGCACTTTGTAATCGAGACTTGTTCCCTGATAGTAAGGAGGCAGGAGTAGGTTTTTCCCTCAACAGAGAGGCCGAACCTGGGTAAATTCGCGTCTCTCGTTTCCACCTTAACCTTTCGAAGTTTCGCTTAGAAGAAATGGTCTCGCAATCTAGTTCTCGTATGAGGACACTTGTCGTGACAAAACCACGACAAGTACTGTTATAGATTCTACTTCAAGCAGCACTTTTCTTTCTCCCAACAAGCACCATACAAAACATGCTTTAACAAAAAATACTCTTCATGATACAGTAAGCAAACATTAGAGTACTCAAATCACACTACTAAAACTAACAGCTCTGATAAGAGATACATGCAAAACAGGAGCTAATTAAATGCAGCAGCTAGACAGAGATTAAGAATACAACGTATTCTCATGAAAAAGCGGAGCGTGTCACTCTCCAATAAAAGAATGTTGGGGGTACAACCAAGCTTATTATGAAAGTAAAAACAAACTGAAAGCAAAAGAAAAATAAAACTGAAAACAAAATAAAAGACGCTCCAAATAAAGCACATAAAATGCGACCGAATAAAAATATAGTTTCACTAGAAGTGACATGATAATTTATTGACGAAGAAGGGGATGCCTTGGGCATCCCCAAGATTAGACGCTTGAGTCTTCTTCGAATTTTCTGGGATGTACCTCCGGGGCATCCCCAAGCTTAGGCTTGTCACTCTTCTTGTTCATATCATATCATCCTCTTCTCTTGACCCTTGAAAACTTCCTTCACATCAAAATTCTCACAATCTTCATTAGCAACGTTAGTGCAATCAAAATAATAAACTCACATGGTTAAGTTTTAACACAAGACTAGCAATCAAAAACACATTAGATACTGTCACAACTTCTTTTAAAACTCTTTTTCTCAAAAGAAGACCAAAAGAAAGAGATTAAGATGCAAATGCAATAATTGGTAGAAACCTGTCCAAACAAAACAGCAAGAAGAGATCAATTTTTCGAAACTCTTCTGTTGATCAAATAAAAAGTGTTCAACTAAGAAAAATTGCGCATATAACTCAGGATTAAGCACAAAAAAACTAATGTCATTTTGAATTTTACGTGATTTTTAACAGAATTAACAGTGGACAGCAGAAATCTGTTTTCTGCACAGAAATCCGAAATATATTGTCAACTTTCTACTAGAGGCTTTACTTGGCTCAACAAGAACTCAAAAGAAAATATACAGAGGGGTTTCTAAGGAAATAGACAACACCCAGGTACAAAGCACACCAAAGAAAACAAAGAAAAACTGAATGAAAACACAGAAATAAAACGGGTTGTCTCCCGGTAGCGATTTTCTTTAACGTCTTTCAGCTAGGCATAAACGGGCAACTCAAGTATTTTCAAGTGAAGAAGCATCAACAATAACTTCCTATAAACCATTATTTGTAGCAATAGGTACTCTAGATGTTTCTGAAGATTCAACATGGAGTTCACTCTTAGTTTCATTAATTGTTTTAGCAATTTTTAGCACAAATTGAGATTTGGGTTTAGTTGTCTTGGGAACATACATGAATCTTTGCTCCTTTCCACAAAGGCTTTCTCCTTCTTGAAATTAAGGGATGAAAAGTTGAGCTTAAGGTTCCCATAGTATCTTCTAATTTACCAATCCTAAGATTTTGATTTTCCTGAGTGTTGCTAGCCTCTAAAGCAGTGATTCTTTTAGCAATAGTAATTATTTATTCATTAATTGTGCTAGAATTATCCAGAATGGGGGGTGATCCTAGAAAGAGATCTCAGTTTTAACAGTTGTAATGGGGGGTGATCCTACTAAACTTTCAATCAAATTGCGGGCTTCTACAGCAGGAGTTCCTAGAAAATTCTTTTATTCATTTCCAAATAGTTTAGTTTATTAATAACATCCTCCAAAGAGATCTCAGTTTTAACAGTTGTAATGGGGGGTGATCCTACTAAACTTTCAATCAAATTGCGGGCTTCTATAGCAGGAGTTCCTAGAAAATTACTACCTGTAAGAGTATCTAACATATACCTATACCAACCAGAAATACCAACATAAAAATTCCTCATGAGTATTAGGGTAGAATATTTTTTTGTACATTTAATATGAGCATCATTTATTCTATACCAAGCATCTTTTAAACTCTCTCCCCCTGTTTCTTAAAAGAACGAACCTCAACTTCAAGGATACTCATTCTAGTGAAATAAAAGGAAGCAAATAAATAACAGCTACGAAGTAAACAATTTTTTTTGTGTTTTCAATATAGAGAATAAAAACAAGAAAAAAATAAAAACAAGACAATAAACAAAATAAAGAGGTTGAGAGTGAGAGACTCCCCTTGCCAGAAGACTTCCTTCTCCCCGGCAACGGCGCCAGAAAATGTCCTTGATGCTTTCATTGGGGTACCCCAAGAGGAGGGTCTGATGAGCACAGCAGTAGGAAGTTTTTCCCTTAGTTAAGAACTAGGGTTATCAATCTAGTAGGAGAAGGCGGACCTTCGAAGGTTGATGCCACTATGTAAGCAATGATTATACACGCGGGTACTCTCACCGTTGTTTTCTCCCTAATGGAAACATCACATCCTCCCCCTTCACTTTTATGTCACTCGGGCAAGGCAACAAGGAGGCATGAACCCACTATCAAGAATAAATACTCCCTCTTGGAGTCACTAGAAACTACTTGGCCAGAGCAACCACTAGCAACGGAAATCATGCAAGGTCACAAATAGCATATGCAATAAAAACTATAATCAACTTGGCATAAGGTCAATATTCATCGGATCCCAGCAAACATAGCATATAGAATTACACAAGATCGATCAAGATCATGATAGGGAGCTCACGAGATCTAAACATGGAGGCATATGAGGAGGAGACAACCATCTAGCTACTGCTATGGACCCGTAGTCCAGGGATGAACTACTCACGCATCACTCCGGAGGTAGGCACAGTGATGTAGAAGCCTCCGGTGATGATTTCCTCTCCGGCAGGGTGCAAGAAAACAGCTCTAGAACCCTCCTGGTCTAGGGTTGACAGTGACGGCGGCTGCGGAACTTTTTCGTGGGTTTTGATAAGGTCCTTAGGGTTTTCCATCCGGGGGGATTAAATAGGCAAAAGGGCAAAGGAGGTGGAGCTCTAGAGGCCCCACACCATAGCTGGCGCGGCCAAGGGGACCCGCGCCAGCCTATGGTGTGGCCCCCATGTTGCCCCTCTTCGACTCCTCCTCGGTCTTATGGATGCTTCCGGGGAAAATAGGACTTCCGGGCTTCGAATTTTCTAATTCCGAGAATATTTCCAGAACCACTTTTCTGAAACTAAA
This sequence comes from Alopecurus myosuroides, assembly GCA_028641055.1. Lineage (NCBI taxonomy): Eukaryota > Viridiplantae > Streptophyta > Magnoliopsida > Poales > Poaceae > Alopecurus > Alopecurus myosuroides. The sequence goes on from CM054057.1 coordinate 52,679,361, forward strand.
AACAGCAGAAAACAGGGAACTGGCTCTGTGGCATCTTGTCAATAGGTTAGTCCAGAGAATCGATAAATATGACATAAAGAAGGGAGAAAACATGTAGCAATTGGCATAATATCATCATGGGGCATCATAAACTAGGGATACGTTTATGACGTATCAGCTGGGCACCCCGCTGCCAGCTCTTCTAGCATTTGGATAAGCGGATGAAGCAACTAGTCCAGGTTTTTGAATTCCAATCAACAAGTGAGATAAAGATTCTCTATTTACGTCCTCATGAGCTAAAATAGAGGAACAAAACAGGAATAATTTTGAAAGTTTTAAAGGTAGCACATGACAAATTTACTTCTAGTGGCAGTTAAATACCACATGTAGGTAGGTATGGTGTACACAATGGCAAGGTTTTGGGGCTCAAAGTTTTGGATGCACGAGAAGCATTCCCTCTCAGTACAGGGTTTTTGGCTAGCAAGGTCGGGTAGCAAGCATAAGAGTTGAGGGAAAACAAACAAATATATATTATGAAACCAATCATGCAATCTTCATTGAAAGCCCAAGCGATCTTAGCTTGTGAATACTGAGTTTACGAGCTAATAGGCAAATTCCTCTTTCTTATACTAGCATCTCAAATTATTATTTCCGCTGCTCCAAGCTAAGTTTTCCAAGACCAAATAGATTAACTTGATGATCTCTAGGGCGATACCAAATACTAATAACAAGCTCAACCATATGACAGAAATTGAAAACTAAAATAATGTGTGTAGAAAAAAAATGATGAAACTTCTCTTTAATATTTCAAACCGGCAACTCACACCAACGGATACAACGATAACCAACTAAGGAGAGACACTTCCATACTGCAAACCATCCTATATGATAACTTCTCTACTCATGATATGACTCTAATGAAAAAGTAAAAAGATGAAAGTAGTGATGTGATACCGCGGCACTCCCCCCAAGCTTGAAAAAAGCCGAGGGGACGCCAAACCCAATGATGAATCAATATTTCGGTGGTGGTGGTGAATCCTTCTCATCCTTGGCCTTCCAAGGTAAAGGTTCTCCATCCACAAATTATGTCTTGGTCTCCAACATCCTGAAACTAGCAGCAGAGCTTATACGTTTAAACCTGTTCTCATACTCACAGTTCTGGTTATGCACATCATAGAGTTGTGCTTGCAAATCATTGGTGGTCTTGGTGAGTGAGAAGATTTCCTCCCAAAGCTTCAAATTCTCCCTCTTGTATTCAGCGATCTGTTCTGCCTTTATCCTGTGAATGATCTCAACTTCATGCTCCGCTTCTTGTACCTAAAGACTTCATGCTCAAGCTCCTTCATCCTAGCCTCCAGACTGCCTTCTCCTTCAGAGCCCCAAACATATTCAATCTGCACCTTCCCGTCCTTAAGCAGCAATTCCTTGGGATGCATCTTCATCTCTTTCATGTACGGGTTGACGACGTTCCCAAAGAAACTATCCTTTGGAGATCCAGGAGATCTAGGAGAGGACAGTGTGGCTCTAGATCTGAAGATGTAAACTGGTAGAAACATCTCGAAACAAAAACACGACGAGAAAACGATATACGGACCTCGGGGGATCCGGGGGATTATATAGAAAAAAGTTTCATAACGAAAGGAAAGTCCAGGTCGAAAACGAGTCGGAGAGGAGCTCCGGGGCGCCCACACCATGGGCTGGCGCATCCAGGGGTGGGCCCGTGCCACCCTGTGGCGTGGAGCCTCCGTGCTCCGTCTCCACCTCGTTTCCGGCTCATATTTTTTCATATTTTCGAAAAACAGTAAAAATAAAAGTTGGAAGATTTTCCACGAACATTTTCTTACCAAAATTGTTACCTATTCGAAAACTGACTCTGTAGTTTCTGAAATATTCTTCTTAAGAAATTCCTCTGGGATCATCGCTTGAATACAATCAACATTTTCATTATAAGGATCTCCGGAGATATAATGCTTGAGTCTTTGGCCATTCACCACTTGTGAAGTGTTTTCTTCAAGGGAAACAATTTTAATTGCCCCCGAACGATATACCTCTTCTATAACAAAAGTTCCTTCCCATCTCGAGAGTAATTTTCCTGCAAAAAATCTAAGACGAGACCTATACAATAGCACTTTTTCACCAACATGAAATTCTCCTTTAATAATTCTCTTATCATGTCATCTTTTAACTTTCTCTTTAAAGAGCTTAGCATTTTCATATGCTTCACTCCTCCATTCATGTAAAGAACTTAAGTCAAGCAACCTTTTCTCACCAGCAAGTTTAAAATCTCTATTTAGGTCTTTCACTTCCCAATAAGCTTTGTGTTCTAATTCTAAAGGCAGGTGACAAGCTTTTCCATAAACCATTTTATAAGGATACATGCCCATGGGATTTTTGTAAGCAGTTCTATAAGCCCACAGAGCATCATTTAATTTCTTAGCCCAATTTTTTCTAGATTTGTTAACAGTCTTTTGCAAGATAGATTTGATCTATCTATTTGATAATTCTACTTGCCCACTAGTTTGAGGATGATAGGGTGAGGCAATTCTATGATTAACATCATATTTAACAAGAGTTTTTCTAAAACCACCATGAATAAAATGAGAACCCCGATCAGTCATAAGATATCTAGGTACACCAAAGCTAGGGAAAATAATGTCTTTAAGAATTTTTAATGAGGTTTCACCATCAACACTTTTAGTAGGTATAGCTTCTACCCATTTAGTAACATAATCTACAGCAACAACAATATGAGTGTAGCTTTGTGAAGGAGGGAAAGGACCCATAAAGTCAAAACCCCAACAATCAAACGGTTCAATAACAAGAGAATAATTCATAGGCATTTCATTACGTCTAGAAATATTTCCAACCCTTTGACATTGATCACAAGACAAAATAAATTTTCAAGCATCTTTAAAGAGAGTATGCCAATAAAAACCTAATTGTAGAACCTTATGTGCGGTTCTATATCCAGCGTGATGTCCTCCATAAAGACTACTATGACATTTTCTCAATATCTCTCGTTGTTCATTTTCAGGAACACATCTTCTCATAATACCATCGACACCTTCTTTATATAAGTGTTGGTCATCACAAAAATAATGCCTCAAATCATAGAAGAATTTTCTTCTTTGTTGAGCTGTAAAGGTAGGGCAAATACTTATAGACAATAAAGTTAGCATAATCAGCATACCATGGACTCCCTTGAGAGCTCACTTTTATTACAGCTAACTGTTCATTAGGAAAACTATCATTAACAGGAATAGGGTCATCAGGGATATTTTCTAATCTAGACAGATTATCACCAACCAGATTTTCAGCACCCTTCCTATCCACAATATGTAAATCAAATTCTTGTAAAAGAAGCACCCGTATAATAAGCCTAGGCTTAGCATCTTTCTTTTCCATTAGGTTCTTAATAGCAGCATGATCAGTATGAATAGTAACTTTAGAATCAACAATATACTGCCTAAATTTATCACAAGCAAAAACTACAACTAGGAACTCTTTTTCAGTGGTAGCATAATTCTTTTGAGCAGCATCAAGAGTTTTACCAGCATAATGAATAACATTTAACTTCTTATCTATGCCCTGTCATACAACAGCACCTACAGCATAATTACTAGCATCACACAATTTCAAATGGTAAATTCCAATCAGGTGGATGAACACTAGAGGCAGATATTAAAGCCTTCTTTAAAATTTCAAAAGCTTCTCTACAATATTCATCAAAAACAAAAGGTACATCCTTTTGAAGAACATTAGTCAGAGGCTTTGATATTTTAGAGAAATCTTTAATAAACCTTCTATAGAAACCCGCATGACCAAGAATACTACGAATACCTTTGACATCCCTGGGATAGGGCATTTTCTCAATAGCTTCAACTTTAGCTCTATCAAGTTCAATACCTCTTTCAGAGATTTGATGTCCAAGAACAATTCCTTCATTAACCATAAAATGGCATTTCTCCCAATTAAGAACAAGATTAATCTCCTCACATCTCTGCAAAACTTTATCAAGATTCTTCAAACAATTATCAAAACAAGTTCCATAGGCGGAGAAATAATCCATGAAAACTTCCACAATTTCTTCACAAAAACCATGAAAGATAGCATACATGCATCTTTGAAAAGTAGCAGGAGAATTACATAAACCAAAAGGCATACGTTTATAAGCATAGGTTTCATAAGGACAAGTGAAAGTTGTTTTCTCTTGATCAAGATTTTTAACAGCAATTTGAGAAAACCCAGAATAACCATCAAGAAAGCAGAAATGAGTTTTCTTAGACAACCTTTCTAACATTTGATCAATAAAAGGAAAAGGATAATGATCTTTCTTAGTGACTTTCTTAACCTTTCTAAAATCAATGCACATCCTATAACCAACTAAGACTAACCCATCTACTATCAGCAATAGGATAAATAATGCCAGCATCAAGGAGTTTCAATACTTCATTTCTAACCACATCCTTCATTTTAGGATTTAAACGGCGTTGATGTTCAACAACTGGATTTGCATCAGGATCAACATTAATAGCATGCTGACAAATAGTAGGAGAAATCCCTTTCAAATCATCAAGAGTATAACCAATAGCACCTCTATGTTTCTTCAATATCCGCAATAATCTCTCCTCTTCTTTATCAGAAAGTTGAGAACTAATAATAACAGGATATAATTTCTTATCATCAATATGAGCATATTTAAGATTATCAGGTAAAGGCTTTAAATCAAAAACAGGATCTTCCTTGGCTGGTAATGTTGTACCCAAGTTTTACATAGGTAAATTATGTTTCAGCGTTGCTGGCTTATGTAAGAAAATCTCATCAATTTCATTCCTTTCTTCCATAAAGACATCACTTTCGTGGTCTTCCATGCATTGCTGCAAAGGATTGTTAGGAGCAAGAGCAATAGCGGCCAATTGTTCAACTCTATAATTCTCATTAGGCAATTCAGCTTCATAAGGAGTTTTAGCAAATTTGGAGAAATTAAATTCATAAGATTCTCCATCAAACTTTGTAAGGATTTTCTCCTTTTTACAATCTATAAGAGCACCACAAGTATTTAAGAAAGGTCTACCAAATATGATAGGACAAGTATCACTAGCAGAAGTGCCTAGTACTAGAAAATCAACAGGATATTAAGTTTTACCACATAAGACCTCCACATCTCTAACAATACCAATCGGAGAAATAGTTTCCCTATTAGCAATTTGAATAATCACATCAATGGCTTCAAGTTCACAAGAACCAATTTCATGCATGATTTCTTTATATAGCTCATAAGGAATAGCAATAGAACTAGCACCAATATCACATAAACCATAATAGCAATGATCATCTATCCTAACAGATAGGACAGGAACACTAGGTTTCCTAGATTTACTAGGATGGAGACAATATTAGAAGCATCTTCACAAAATATAATGTGTCTCTCTTCTACATTTTCAGAAACAAGGTCCTTTACTATTGCTATTGTAGGTTCTATAGTTATTTGTTCCTTAGGTTCTACATGTTTCCTTGTACTTTTATTAATCACGCGAACTAACATAGAGTTTTTTTACCTTAGCAGGGAAAGGCATTTTCTCAATATAAGGTTCAGGCACAATAGAGTCAACAGTATGAACTTCTATATCTTTAGCAGGAACACAATTAATAGTATCTTTATAACGTGCATGGTACTTATCCTAATCCTTTTTAGGAATATCAATGTAAGAAGCAAAAGACTTATATAAGTTTGTAGCAACTTGAGAATCAAGACCATAAACAACACTAACATTATGAAAATCCTCGGATGACATAAAATATTTAATGCATTCATAGTCATAATTTATACCTGACTTTCTACCTTTGTCATTCTCCCATGCTTCAGTGTTTTCTTGAATACGGTCAAGAAGATCCCATTTAGCTTCATCATTCATACGTGTAAATGATCCTAAACAAGAAGAATCCAATAAATCCTTATCATGAAGAGGAAGCCTTGCATAGAAATTATTAATAACAATATTACTGGGGAGCTCATGAATGGGGCATTTGAGCATTAGTAACTTCAATCTCCCCCATGCTTGGGAAATACTCTCTCCGTCACGAGGCCAAAAATTATATATATAATTCCGATCTCTATGGATTTCACTTGGAGGATAGAATTTAGAATAAAAAAGAGGTACAATTTCCTCTCATTCAATAGTCTGGGTATTTTTCAGCAGCTTGAACCATTCAGGGGCTCGGCCTGTCAATGATATAGAGAACAATTTCCTCTCATAGTAATAACTGCACACTTGAACAACTCGCATAGTTCATGTAAAAAGAGAAAATGATCACCATGATGGATATTTCCATCACCTGAATAGCAGTTATCCATAACATGTTTAACAATCTTTGTAGGTATTTAATAAGGATCCAAATCATCAGGCGGTGGGTCACTTACTACCCTAGCAGTGGCAGCCATGCCCGCAAATAAGAACTCAAAAGGAGTTCCAAACATAGCGTAGTAAAGCAGTAGACAGTAATAAAAACAACACTTACAGCAGAAGCTTCCTTTATCAATTCCACTTCCCAATAGCGCTTCACTCCCCGGAAACGGCGCCAGAAAATAGTCTTGATGACCCACAAGTATAGGGGGTGTATCGTAGTACTTTGGATAAATAAGAGTGTCGAACCCAACGAGGACTGGAAGGTGTTGACAAGCAGTTTCGATGAAGGAATAATTGTAAATACTGTAAAATAGATTTGTTGGGGTTTTTGATACTGCAGATAAATAAAGTGCGAGTAAATAAAATGTAGAAATAATAATTGCAGCAAGTGGCCCAATCCTTTCTTCAGCAAAGGACAATCCGGTGAGTTTACTTATGATTCACAAATGTTCTCGAGTACACACGGGAGGTTTCTGTCAAGTGTTTTTGCTCCATGCAGCTGAATAATGTTAGGTGTTTTGATAAGTGTTGTGTGGGTGAACCTATGCTAATCTACCGTCCTATCCAATAATAATACATACTTGTGATTATACCCCTTGCAAGCATCCGCAACTACAAGAAAGCAATTAAGAAATAAATCTAACCACAACATTAAACTCCGGGATCCTACGCTCCCTCGTGTAATGGTTTCCTTAAGGGGGTTTAGGTTTCTGTCACTCCGGCAACCCCAAAATTAGTAGCCAAATACACGATGCATTCCCCTAGACCCATAAATGGTCAAGTATCATGTAGTGGACATTCACATGACACCACCAGAAGAATAACACCACAACTTAAATATCAAACATTAAATATTATTCAGCATTACTTCACTACTAACAACTTGACTTCTCTCATGTCCTCAAGAACAACACGAACTACTCACAACACATCATATGGATCATGATCATAGGTGATATAATGGATGATAACAATCTGGTCATAAGTGCAAACACCAATAAATCTCACAAGCATAAACTACTAAGAAGTAATCCACACCGGGAGAGAGATCTAATGCAAAACAACAATAGAGGCCCCTAATTGTTACAGCGGGATGACGGTAGATGATGAGGGTGATGGTTCTGGTGGTGATGACGATGATGATGATGATCTTGATGATGCCCGGAGTGATGACGGTGACGATGGCGGTTATTTCCCCTCTCCGGAGAGGAATTTCCCCGGCAGATTTCTCCCTGCCAGTGAGCTTTTCTCTCTTAGGTGTTTTCCGCCCCGAGGCACCGACGGAATAATTATTCGACGATGGAATGAGTCTTAGGGTTTCCTGGGGGACAGGCACGCCAAAAATATCCCCCAGAGGTGGGCCAGGGTGGCCACACCTATAGGTGGCACGGCCAAGGGGGGCGTGCCACCCCATGGTGTGGGCCCATGGTGGCGCCCCCTCTGGCTCTCCTTCTGGCTGTGTTCGTCCTCTGAACTTTTAGGACACTCACGATGTCCCACTTCTTCTTCTGATCTTCTAAAATATGGTATCCCGATGGTGCTTTTTCCATCAAATTCCTGGTCCCGGTGTTTATACGCCAAAAATTATAAAACATGCAAAATAAGATAAAATAACATAAGAGATGCATCATAACATGAAATATATCGATGAATAACAGAAAATTATGATATAAAATAGTGATGCAAAATGGACGTATCACCTCCCCCCAAGTTTAGACCTCGCTTGTCCCCAAGCGGAACTGAACTCCGAAAACATGACCACGTGTTTATCGAGTGAAGAGTCGATAAATAAAATACGGACAAGAAGCATCACATCTATCTATGCACCAATCATTATAGACATCAACTTCCTATCATATAACCTAACTTGAAGCGAGTAATGGTAGTCACAAACAAATATGCAAAAGGGAGAATCAAAATTGGTGATGGCAAACTTCATTCTTGGTCAGAGAACATTTAATGATATCCTTCTTATCTTAGGTGAAGTCTTTATAATAAGGCTCATCTTGTAGAGCTTAACATGTTTAATTATAACAATTCTTTTACAACGATCCATAGCTTTTCAAAATAATATTCATTCAGATAATAAATCATGTGCTAAACAAAGAAGGATGGAAACATGATTGAATAAATCAACATATAGATGATGAGATCACAACAACTCAAATTCTTGCTGAAAACAGAGAGAAAGGGGTTTAATGACTCAACATAAAAGTAAAAGAAAAGCCCTTCGCACAGGGAAGCATGGATCACTCATGTGCTAGAGATTTTATTTTATTAAACAAAGGTATTGAATACATTTTTAAGAAAGGTGTATGCTGATGGCACCACTTGACTGTCGGGGACATCAGCTTGGCCTGAGGTGGAGTAACATCATAGTGCTCTTCGGGAAGCAGTGTCTCCTCTTCCTGATCAGCAGGAGGAGGGGCCGGCACACTGCGTCTGCTTGATCCGAGGGATGGGCCATGCCCGGTGTAGAAGTAGAATGGACCGTCCACAGGGTCGTCAAAAGCAGAGGACCTCTTCTTACCAATCCTACGTGGCCTGGAACTGCCGGGGAGCTTCTGGTCATGCTGGATATCCTTCTTCTTGCGTTTCCAGACTCGTCCGCTGGCATCGTCCTCGCTCACCTCAGGCTTTTCCTTCTCCTTCCTCGTCTTTGGTTTGCTCTTGTTTTTCTTTTTTGCCGTCTTTTGTGAAGCCTTGTTTTCCTCAGCGAGGTGGAGTTCATGGATGGCATCCTCGACCATGTCCACAGCCATGTCCTCTTCCTCCTCATCTTCCTTGATGGCCGGGATTTCCTTCTCGGCCTCCTTGATGAAGCCGGCAGGTGTGATGGTCGGGACTTCCTCCTCGCCCTTATTGATGAAGCCGGGAGGCGTGATGGCCGGGAAGAGCCAGCTAGCTCGCCTTAGGAGAGGCACGGAATTTTCCTCCACGAAGCGCTGGTACTCCTGAACGAGATGGAAATTCAGAAACATAAATACAGGTTGGTACTTGCCATTTTTGTAGTGGTACTTGCCATTTTTATAGGGTTCGACCAGTGGACGAATTTGCTGTCAATTCTAGACGGCCGCGCCGCCACCGGCCGACTGGCCACAGATTACCGCGCGCGATGGAATGACACAAAAAAGTGCCCTAGACAAACGGACCCCGACACGTACGATTCAATTGGAAGCAAACAAGCGCTGGCCGGCGATTTCAGCCTAGCCACGGAGAGAAGACGGGCTCGGATCCCCTATCTATTTGGAAATTGGAGGCAAGCAAAAACCCCACACGCAGAGGTAGGTATGGAGGCGGATATGCTTCTCGCCATACCATGTTCCAGGGCTGCGTGCAAATGGAATGTGCAATAATTCCAGAGTGGAGCAAGAGGGAGTAAAGGGGAACAGATTACGTACCTGAGGATCCGAGAGATCGAGCCGGTTCATGAGGTCCACCGGATTGAAGCATGTCGGGCAGGGCTCCGGCCCAGAGGAGGAGGGGATCTTGGATGCGGCGCCGGCGTTGGATTCGCGAGTTGGCGGCGGGGGCAGCTCGAACCGGGGCAGCGAGGGCGGCAGCTCGAATCGGCGCGGCGCGGAGACGGGGACAGCGGCGCCGAGCAGGCGGGAGGCGCTCCTGCGAATCCGCATGGCTTGTCGCTGGGGGATGGAGTGGAGCGAGGCGGGTCTGGACTCTCGAGATCTGGGAGGTAGCTCCTACCTAGGGTTTGCGATTTGGATGGGAAGGTGGATAAATGGTCGCGATGGGGCAGGACAAGACAAAGAAGCGGAGTGTGAATCTGTGATGTGCTGGAGGGCCCACTTGACAGAGAGAGCGCCGATTTTCTCTTCTTCCGGGATATTGAGTTATGGAGAGGTGTGTACGACATGAATTTTGTAGGAGGGCGGGAGGCGCTCCTGTGAATCCGCATGGCTTGTTCCCAGAGTATGGAGTGGAGCAAGGCGGGTCCAAACTCTGGAGATCTAGGAGGTATCTGGTACCTAGGGTTTGCGATTTTGGGTGGATAGATGATCGCGACGGGGCAGGACAAGACAAAGAAGCGGAGTGTGAATCTGTGATGTGGTGGAGGGTCCACTTGACAGAGAGAGCGTGATTTTCTCTTCTTCCGGGGGAGTGAGTTATGAAAATATGTGTACGACCGGAAGTTTGTAGGCACGCGGGCTGATTGGCTTCACGCGTTCGCATCAATCTAGCACCTGGACAAAAAAAAACTAAATTTCAATTGATCTACTTCTTGGTCGGACCACAATTTAAGGAACAAATGAAGACAACTTGGTAGATTTATTATGTATGAAAGGGTTTCCAATGATTTTCAGTAATAGCAACAAGCTAGAGTTTTCTACGGAGTATTCAATACGACACACTCCATATCATCCATACCGATCTCATTATCATGTGCAAAAGGAAAGGAAAAAAGCAGCAAACTTAAACAATCTTAAACAATCTACATAAAACATTCAGATAGTGAAGGGGGCAGAATCATGCTTCTTCTGACTTCAAAGATGTCAACCCAGCGCGATACACTTCAAATTAGTATAATGGTTAATGTTGAACAAAACAAGACTGTTGATCTATCTTTCTGAAAACTATATATATGTGTTTCTCGCTCCGAGATTGCACAAATGACAACTAAAATCCAAAAGGCTATCGTTGTGATTTCCTGAAACCTTCCAACTAACATTAACTCATCCATTTGATTATCCTTATTCCTAGAGTCCAAGTGGAGACAAGATCAGGATTTGATCCCTACCTTCTTCGAAATACTTTGGTGAATGGAAAATATAATAGATTCTAATTTTGACATTGAGTGGTCTATTATAGTGGGTTTTAAAGAGATAATTTTAGGAAATTGTTGAATATCAGAGCCTCTTATCATATCCCAAGCATTGCAAAAACATATTTTAAATAGTTGTATTGGGAGCTTGAAAAAACTATTAAAAGGTAGAGGAGCTAATTTTCAGAGTCGGGTTTAGACGGTTAATAGTAGTTACTTAATCATCTTCTAAAAATGTTGATTTTTCACCCATCTTGAAAGATGTTAACCATGTGGAATATGTTCCTATTAGTCTAATGGTAAATACTGAACATTAAAAGTGTGCTTAACCATCTTCTAGAAACAGTATATGTGTCTCGCCCTCTAGACCGTGAAATGACAACTCTAATACAGACGGCTATTGGGCCTTTATCATCTTCTGAAACCTTTATAATAAACATTAATGAACTAATTTTATGAACCCTCTTCATAGAGCCCAACTAGAGACAAGACTATGGTGTATCCATGTTTTCTTTTGGTATACTGTGGTGAATGGAAAATTTAGAAATCTAATATATTCTATTTTAACATTCACTGGCCTACTAGAGTGGGTTTTAAATAGACAATTTCAACGAATGGATGAATATGACGGCCTATTATCAAGGTCCAAACATGAAAAAAAACTGAAATCTTTGTATTAGGCGCTTGAAAAAAATACTTAAGAGGTTGGGAATTCTATAAATGGAAGTTTTACAATTCAAACCTTGGGTCATATGTTCCGGTTAGACCAATGGTAAATACATAACATGATAAGGCTGATCAACATTTTTCTGAATTCTCGCATTCTAGATCACCCAAATGACAACTGAAATCCAAAAGGCTATTGGTCTCCTTAATTTTCCTGAAACCTTTCAACTAAACATTAACGCATCCATTTGATTATCCCTCTTCTTAGAATTCAATGATTTTCATTAAAAGAAACAAGAGTTCACTATATATTTTACGACATGGCACAACCATAATCCAAACTGATCATAGCCATCTACAAAAGAGAAGAACAAGCTAAATGTGACATTCAGATAGTAAACGAGACGGAATCGTGAAGCTTCTGACTCCTAAGATGTTAACCCCATGTGCTACGTTCAAAGTTTCCCAACGGGAAATGCTGAGCAAAATAAAAGGGTTTCCCAACCATCTTATCTGAAAATGATATGTGTATGTCACCTTCCATATCGCCCAAATAACATCTGGAATCTTGGCAGATATCGGGCCTCTTTAATTTCATGAAACCTTTCAATTTAACACTAATGCATCCATTTTATTTTCCATCTTCTTAAAGTCCAAGTGCAGACAAGACTAAGGCATTATCTGTGTCTTCTTCTTATATACTTTGGTGAAGGGAAAATAAAGAAATCCAACATCTGTTGTTACGAAATTCAATGTTCTGTTATTATGGGTTTTGATAAGATAACTTCTCACAAGTAGGTGAAGTAGAAATCTTATTACAATGGTCAAACTATGGCAACCAATTTTTGAAATCATTATATTAAGAGGCTGCGGAGCTAATCTTCAAAGTTGAGTTAAGACATACCACAACAGTTGGTCAATCATCTTCTAAAAACAATATATATTTATAGCCTTCCAAATCGCCCAAATGTTAGCGGAAAGCTCTACCAAAAGTAGACTTTGGAAATTCTTCTGAAAAGTGGGGTATAGTACTATTATTGGTATGAAAAAAGCTAAGGGATTTGGACCAAAATGGACTTCTCTAATCATAAATTCTGCTTGTTGAATGGTATCCTGTATAGAATATATAATTTATAGAAGAGTTTTTGGGAAGTGTGATCCAATATCACCAATTTTATTTTTTAATACTATAGACTTATGGCTGACGAGAAATTTGAGCTTACCATTCCTGATGACTTTGGAAACAAAAATCCCGATTGTTCAATACATGGAAAATCCGCTAACTTATGCCCCCACCCCTCCCCCCCTCCCCAAAATATTTATTTCTTTTGCTAAAGATATGAACTTCACATTCCATCAAGTGCTCCAACATGAGATCCTTGATGTTTTATTAAACTTGCCTCTTTTTACTGAAGCTTACAAGGAGTTTCATGACACCATTGATTTTGAGAAAGCTTTTGGCACCATTGAACATGAGGCAGTTCTCCCTATTCTTATTCATAAGGGTTCCCCACCAATGTTTATTACATGGGTTAAGGAGATCTTATCTTCTGGCTCCTCCTCGGTTCTGCTCAATGGAATACCTGACAAGCCTTTTATCTGCAAGAGGTGAGTAAGGCAAGGAGATCCTCTCTCTCCTCTTCTATATGTGCTGGGAGGGGAGTTGTTACAAAGTATTGTTAATATGGCTCTCACAGACGGAATTTTATCCCTCCCCCTACCTATGGGAGGATCTTATCCAATATTACAATATGGAGACTCCTGCTGATTCTGATCAATTGTGGGTTTTTAAAAGTTTATTGGACCAATATGCCAAGTTCACGGGTCTCAAGGTGAACTACAACAAACCCTCTATGATCCCAAAAAATGTCCACTGTTGAAGCAGTTATTCTTGCAAACATAATGGAGTGTCATATTGCCTCCATGTCTTTGCCTACTTGGGTTTACCCATGGGTACAACCAAGCCTGTAATAAGAATTTTTCTCCACTAATTTACAAGTTAGAGAGAAGATTATTTGCTACAGTTTCTTTTCTCTCCTATGGTGATAGTTTGGTACTTGTCAATTCAGTTATATCCTCTCTGTCCACATATTATATGTGCTCCCTGGTGATTCCTAGAGAAGTTATTGATATTGATATCATTGAAAAGGCAAGGAGGAGATGTATTTGGGGAAAGATAAAAACAAGCAAAGAGTTAATTCCCTGTCCTCTTGGGACATGGTGTGTCGGCCAAAAAATAAGGGGGCATTGGTATTATTAACCTGCATGTCCAGAAAAGAGCACTTCGGCTAAGGGGTCCTTGGACAAATTCTATAATAATATGGATATTCCTTGGGTGAACCTAATCAGAGATTCATACTACCATCAGGCTATTTCACATGTTGTGGTAACGAGTGGTTCTTTCTGGTGGAGAGAAGTGCATAATTTAGTAGACAGTTGGAGGTTCATTACCAAATGCCAAGCTGTATCTAGAACTACAATCCTTTTCTAGGAGGATTTATGGCAAGGGGATCCTCTGTCTCATCAGTTTCCTAGACTGTTCTCCTTGCCAATGATAAAATCATATGGGTTAAGGATTTCTTGAATTTAGATGATCCTGTTGATGGCTTTCATCTACCTCTGTCTGTTGAGGCTTTTCAGGAATATAATTATATGCAATCTCTTTTGTCTGACTTTCCCCAGAGAATGGGCCAGATAAATGGATTTGTAATCTAAGCAAAAAGGGGGAATATCACCCTTGGGCTTTCTATTCTAAACACTTTGCAACTTTTCCTAACCATGCACCTTTCCATGTGGATTTGGAAATCAAAGTGTATGTCAATGCACAAAGTTTTTGCATGGTTGTTGTTGCATGACAGATTGAACACCAACGATATGATGATGAGAAGGCATTGGAAAGTGATTGACAACAATGATTGTGTTTTTTTTCTCATGTTCTGGAAGATAGATTCCATTTGTTCTTCACATGTTATTTCAGTACTCAAATTTGGAATTATCTTCAAATCTCCTGGGAAGGTTCCTCTTTGGGTAATTGTCTCTTCAAGGCAAAGAAGGGCTTCTTGGGACCTCTATTTTCGGATGTAGTTATCCTTACCTGCTGGAACATTTGGAAGCAGCGAAATGGATGGATTTTCAAGGACATCAGACCATCTTTTAGATCTTGGAAAGTTGGGTTCTTTCCGGATTTAACCTTGCTTCGGCCTAGGTTAAAGGAGTCTGTAGTTGTATCATTGAATAATTGGTTGAGTAGCCTACCTTGATACCCCGAACTTGTACATATTGTAAATTCATGTCCCCTATTCTCTTAAATAAATAACTGTGGG